>JACXIX010000026.1:2775479-3396250 GCA_014737535.1 Bombus cullumanus
CCGAGTGTTTACGCGAGTTTCCTGCCGCAGCGCAAAGTGTCTGAAAAAAAGCTTGGCCAAATTTTGGTACATATATATGGAGGATGTCCTGAGAATCTTGATGCAAGCGGCAAGGAGGCGATCCTACGTAAAAAAAGCAAGTGGTGAAAAAAAAGCTATAAAATGCAAATCGTACGCGTTCCACGATCGAATATAAATTTTACAAGCTTTCGACGTTGATACCGTTCTAATCGTATGAAAAATAATTTTGTCCATTTAAGCACAAAAATTCGTTATTATAAAGCTGGCTATCAGTCGAATAAATTATTCACTATGATTGCTTTATGTATGCCATTAGGACGAGCACGAGATAACCGAATGTGGAAATGCATCCCATTCTGTGCGTTATCTTATCGAGCAGCAAAGATCATGCTTTCTATCAGACTCTACAAACTCTAAATTGAGTAGGTTACTATCATCCAACAGAAATTAGCTATCACGTAGCATAATATCATACTAACATATCATTACACGCTAGAATATCAAATCGGTATAATGAGACGTCGAACTTGTACAAAACTATTATGATATTGTCATTTAGTTTGATAAATTCACGTTTTACCTTTGAAACTATCCTCATTCTGTGTTATCGCACTCTCCGTGTGAAATTCGCTCCGCGATCTACATTTATTTGATATTTCCTGGTTATCGTTCGAAAAAAGTTTCAACAGCAGCCACGCGTATTATATTACCGATAAAGTGGTAAGTTGAAATAATACTTCATTAAAATGATTAAAAAAAGAAGCAAGTTATAATTACCTTTATAGCGATAGCACGGAATACGACACGGAATGTTAGTAACTTTAATGAACTTCACGGCTATCGTAATATCATAACGATACAACTGAATACGTCATCGTCGAAGCAAACTGATAGCAGCAAACATAAAAACGTAGTAGCGCTGCTCGTTGGGTTAAGTTTCGGAAGCTCATTTACATGGCGTAACTCGTAAAAAGTACTAAAAGCTATCAGCTTTTCTCTTAACTGAAAAACTGCACATTTTAAATTACGCGATCACTACGGCGAACGATCCATATTGCGAGAGTCCATCATATTTTTTCAAAAATATGAAATATCATCTCCTCTTTATACCTATACCCGAACGCTCAGCATGTTTAATGTCCGCCATTCATTTTGATTAAATTGAAAAACAGATTGAAATCCATCAAACGTTAATCCAAACAGTTTGCTCTCATTCACTCTGTTTTATGCCATTCGCATAAGTCTCGATGCTGCATTCCATTCCGCGGAACGACATTCCTCCACGAACAGATGATTATACTGCTAAGTCAAGAGACGCAGGAACCGCGGCATCCTCGGTGAGTGCGTAAATCAACACTGGTATAACTTGAGAACGCGTTACCAGAAGACTCCGTCAAGCTTTCATACATACAGAATTCTCGCGCTTTCCTCGTAATTTCCTTTACCCTCTACAGCTACTGTCTCGCCATCTACACGGTGTTCCATTAATTTTAATCACTAGAACCATCGATATTCTAAATATCAATTAATGTGCATAATTTTTGTAAGTGGCTTTTCGTAAGCAAAATTCGAAAAGAAGAACAGAAATTGGGAGAAGTTGGCACGTTTCTACTCAAAGGTTCCCACGTTGTTTCTTGTTTAATGTTAACGTTTGTAACTCGGACAGCGCACGATGTCGTAAATGCGTTCATTTCACGTGTATCCTAAGTCAATATCTGAATTTAAAAAAAAAAAAAGAAAACATCCGTCGAGGTACGTACCTGAATTCTCAATAGATTGGAACAATAGATTTAAACAAATCGAAGCACACGTTGCAAGGTATAAAGCTTGACGTAAAGCCAAATTTCATGTTACGTATGTAGGAATTTTCACGAGTGACGAAAGAACGATCGGTCAGTTAGGAACCCTAGTGTCGAAAGATTAAGAGACAGTACATCCTGTATATAAAGAAACACACAGCCACACCCATGCACACCCTCCCTCCTACAAGATGTCGCGTGTCTGTGCACGTCAGCGGAAACGAAAGTTCCGCGTCTCGCGGCAGCTTGCACGGATCTTCGTCGACGTGCAAACGCGTACAAGGCAACGTGTTCGCAAGCAGACCAGCATGGCAACTTTATGGCTTCTCTTCAGGGACAGAGGACTTACAATTGAATCTCGCGTCGGAGAGCCTCCCATCGGATCCGATTTTCACTTTTCCTAGATATCTGATTCCGGCTGTAAGAGATTCCTCGGACTAAATTTCGCTGATAGCTTGCGGGTGCCCCGTAAAAACCCTATTTATGGACTTTTCTTCGGTGTGCCAGCCTTGGGGCGAAGACGTCTTTCCGTAGGTACTTTAATATTTTACCGATATTACCAGACTATCAGTGCAACCCTCCAGCTTCTTTTCCCTCCTTCTATTTCGCGCTTACGCGTCTTCAACGAGATTTACGAGCAAAGAAGCTGGAATAATTGTTGGGAGATTTTCATGGCGTGAGTTGGATACACGGATGAGCGAGCGATTGCGAAAATAAGGGTAATAGTTGGTTTCAATGGTAATTTTCGCGTCAATAGGAATCTCGTGCGATACCAGAGCGTAAAATATTAGAATTAAATAAAAAATTTATTTCTCTTCCAGTATAACAGAAAATTTGTCGTATTTCTTAAGACGATACAAAATTTTAAGCCGGTCTTTTAAATTCGCCAGTGTCGTTTATCACGTTTCGATAGAAGTCGATCGACCTCGGAATAATCCTAAATCTCTTCCATCGAACTTCGTTTAAAAAAAACAAAAATTAGGCAAAGAATATCGAAGAATAATCGTAGGGTGACCTTTTATAAGGTCCCCTTTACAGTTTCTCCGGCTTGGAAAAGCGTGGATATTTTTGATACTTCAATCCAAGGGAACACAAATGAAAAGCTACAGCCATATTGACAATAACAAATGGAAAAGTCATACGAGTTCCGTTTGAAGGTATACACAGTCCCGTGTTCCTGTAACGTTATATTATTCTTCCGACCATTTTCTCCCTTTATATTCACTTTCTGAGCAAAGCATATGTAAAAGTGCGCACGAAGCCAAGTATTCTCGAGAGTCGTGTAACGTTAGAGAAGAGAAATTAAGCTTCTAGAAAATGTAGATTCTAAAAGATATCAATTGCAGAAAGATATCGATATAATATGCTTTGCGAGTTTGATCGTTTACTTGGTTATCGAACGATAATATTTTCACGCCATTGCTGATCTGTAGAAACTCCCAATGTTTAACTCAGCTATTTGGTAACCGTCTAAAAAATTATTGAATTCAGAGAAATATGTATTACCACGAACCATGTGGGTAAAAAAATTCGTGAATTAGATTTAATCGATTATTCGTCGATATTCTTATGTTGTTAGGTCGTCCGATAAGTTTCTTTCGTTTTATAAGGAAACAATGGACGCACAACATTTTTCGTTTTATATTATTTTATCGAATTACGTATGATCCATTTTGTTCTAACAAGATAAAGATCACAACGTTTGACAGATTAGGTTTAGTCATGTTTCGTGTAAAAGAAAGACACTTTTCGGACAACTTAATATTTATATTCCAATCAATAAGCTCAAGTACCCAGAAGTGGCAATGTTACAAGCCAAACTTTAGCTTCAAGGGCAGGCTACTTACTTAGAAACGTGGACGATGACTGTGTCTAAGTTAGCAGCTCCTTTAAACGGTAAGAGAAAGAGAGAACAGTAGGTCGCTGTAATTAGTTTTGGCTTGTCGCCAATGTTTGGTCTCACGTGTTGCCCCGTGGATTGCCCGGTACACTGATCCCTTAACAACAATTTCGAATGTGTGGATTACGAATTTTACGCTCTTTAATGTCGCTACTGGACTTTATTCTTTCGTCTACGACCCCTTTACCTCGTTTCTTGGCAATAATCTCGTCATTTGTTTACACTTGTTATCATTCTCTCTACGAGACTGTATTTACCTTTCCTTCGTACTATTTGGTGGAATTATTTGAGTAACTTCGTTTTGGATACTTAGCTCACATCGGTGAATTCAGGTCGACGTTCATAGTTTGAAAATTTCATACAGAAAAGTATCGAGTACATTGAGAAATCTATAAACCATTGAAAAATATATTTGTCAATGAAAGTAAAATTTGGGTCTATGATTAGGTTTAACAAACATTGTTCAATAAATCGACTAAGAATATATATTTCAATAAAATACTGGCTAATTTCTAAAACAACGCGAGTTTACCGTTTTACCAATCTTTTTAGAAGAAAGATGGTACGTTTTAATAACGTTACAAATACAGACTATAAACAGTCCTTTTGGGGAAAATAGATATAACATAATCAAACACGAATTAAAGAAAATGAAAACTAGTGGTTTCTCGAAATATTGATCGATGGACTTGCGCTGTTTCGCAATTCATGGCTCCGATGAAATACCCCTGTTAGAAACTTCATTTACTATTTGCTTTATTTAAACATTCTACGATAATACGTCCATTACAGAAGAAATAAAATGGTATAGCGAAACTATAATTGTTTCGATTAAAAAAAAAAAAAACAAAATTTTAGCCTGAGTGGTTATCGTACTACGTAAACTGTGTTTGTTGTACGGTAGTCGTGTCAAGTTCCGTGTTAACGATTGGAGCGAAGTTTGGGAAATTCAGACATTGAAAGCTGCTTAACTAAGCTCCGAATCAAGATGAAACCATGGAAATCTGAATACTTCGATGGATGTTACGTAATTGATTCCTGACTGAGCTCTGATTACCAAAGCTCAGACACTTCGGTATCTAAGATGAACTGACTGGAGTCGATACATACTATGCCAACACATAGTTTCGAATCTAATTTTCCGAATATATCGTTTTCCTTTCCACTTTAACCGCGATTCTCCTCGTTTCGTGCAATTTTCTTGAAGAAAAGGGAGAAATAAAGGTATTTATATGTCGGAGATGAAAGAACACCGGAGCCTTCCCTTTGGAATTTTGAGAAAACCCCTTAACACTTTAATCTAGATTCTATCATAGCCATAATTAAGCAATTGTCGTCATTCGATCCGATCGTAATTGTTCGAGATTTGTGATAGCGAGATCGGGCTCCAGGTGACAACTGATCGCCGAACGTAGCCACGATCACGGGATGGTCGTTTTGCCTGACGGAGGTGTGGGGTGGTTGTATGGTTCTCCCTAGAAATGTGGTTGTGGCGGCATACGGCCCCAAGAACGGGCCTAGCCACGTGGGATTTTACCTCGGAGGTGTCAATATAATGGGACACACGTTGTATTAATAATCAAACTGCAGGCAGAAACTGCTTAGCAACGGCGATTGGAACTTTCTCGATGCTTCCAACGAGTATATAACAAACAAACGCAATCGTACAGCGAGGAGAATTTCCATCAGTCTGTGATTCGTGCGATCGCCTTGGAGAGTGACACATCGAGCAGTTTATACCGAGCGTCTCAGCAATCGTATTTTGTGCCTAAAATTATTCTACGCATAGTAAAGAGTTATCCCGTTGACCGTGGATTCGTTTGAAACCAAGAACATTGTTAATAGCGTTCATTAAACTCGTTATTCGTTAAACTTATTATTCGTTAAACTCAATGTTCATTAAACATTGTAAAAGTCTTGTATATACGTGTAAATATAATCTCTGCTTCGTAGAACGATGGCTAATCCAAACGAAGAATTGTTACGCGCCCTAAACTCTAATGTTAACCTGACATATACATAGCGCTTAAACGTTACTTCGAATGGAATAGAAATTTAGAAACACTTTAATAAAACGGGACCAATAAGACGAGTCTGTTTTATCGTCTTTGAATAGTCACTATCGGTGGTTAAATGGAGTTTACGATCGTTATCCTAATAGATATGCTTTACGATGTGCATTGTAGTAACAATTAATACGACAGTCACTGCATCAACGAGCTTCGTAGATATTATCATTATCATGATCTTAATTGATACAGTAAGTGTGTTATGGTATTACGTGGTATTACAACAGCGATATACGATGCATCGATAACTCGGACTCAGCAACCTATTTATGAGTCTACCAGTACATGAGAAATCGAACTGATATATTTTATCGCTTAGTATTATTTTGCTACGGAATAATTAGGCTGAATTTATGCTCTTAGTTCTCGAGCACGTATAACGTATTTTCTACGTAAACTTCTTTCGTAAACCAGTTAAAAATGTTCAGAAGTAACGTTTGCTATCGTTATTTTATGACCCACGAAATACTTTAAATGTACTACGAAACGCTCCTTATATCGATCTGCTTTGAATTCTCCTTACATCTCCTCCTCCTGGCCACACAAAAGAACTGTCCCGAAGCATGTCACATGTGTCACCCACCACTCACCCTATCTCACCTAGATTTATTCCTTGTAGAAATTCCTCTGGACGATATCTCAATAAGAAATTCCCGTACAACGTGCTGCCAACGGGTCTGGTCACCTGTAGTTCTATCAAGAAAAGACGACTCGACAGCATCTACGTCACGCCACGTACAATGTCGTACTTCTTCCACGTGTCCTCCTGACGTACAACCTGTCTCATGTAACTAAGACAAGTTAAATCCTTAAAGTACGCTTGGAGATATGGAAAGATATCGCGAAACAAAATTGTATTAGCCGCTGTATAGCGGTATGTATCGTTTTTAGACGGTAAAGTTACAGGTCTTCCTTTTTTCAAACAAGTTTATATTTTCTCCGATGGCTTTTAGACTTTCGATCGATCAATTTTTACACGTCCTATGAGAATGTTTCGCGTTCTATAATTAGCGATTTTAGTAAGATCAGTTGATTGTTAGTTAATTCAATTTTATGATTACTAACAAGTTCGTCAAATTTATCTATTTATTAGAAATTTCAATAGCGATGATTCCGATGGGATAACATACAAGGTAAGGTGTTTCAGAAGAAGTGTTGCGATCGACGTGGGTTTATGTGGGTGCATTTCTTGCGAAAAAAATAAGTCAGAGATATGGAATTAACAATTTTATGTTCGCGGCTTCTTTGCCGAGAAAATTATGTTCGAAAATCCATCCCCATCACCACGCTTTCGACTTGACCGATTGCACTGTACGTTACTATCTTGACAACATTTGGCCAACGTGATAAACTTAGGCGAAGCTTGTCTTCGTCATTCGCGTAACAGGTCGAAGTTCCATCTTCGCAAAGTTAAACTGGTGAACCAAGAACGATTAAATTCGATGACTTAGGCGCGAGCATGCAAACGTGAAAGTTCGCTAATTGAAGGCAGACCTACGGCGTATTTAACGAAGTTGGAGGCGCGAACGTGCAAAGCGTGTTTCGCAAATTCGCCGTGCTCGAGATAATAAATCAGTCGCTTAATACTCGGCTCGTTACCACGGTGGCCGCGCAGGTTGACCTTGCTATGGCCAAGCTAGCGGCCGAGCTGGTTCTCATTGTCGGTCACGCACGTGCGTACGATGCCCGTGCGCGCAACTTCGAAGAGTAAACGCGTGTACACGGACGAGCACGTACACGACCGAGAGAATTATGCGCTTTGTCCTCGTGTCCGCCGTCACCCCGTAAATTTACATCACCTTTACCGACTCCATCCTCCTGCGACTTACTTCGGAACTGTGTTTGTAAGTTTACGTGGGTTTATGCGAGCGTATAAGTTTAAAAGTGATTGATGGAAGACTAGCGGGATGACGGAGTTCATCAAAGAAAATACCAACTTCTTAGACACAGATTCTTTAACACAGATCTGTTAGAAATTTCAGTATGAATTTACAACTTTTTTCCGGGATAAACCTTTGCTTTTCTTCTTTTTCTTTCACCGTAGCGCCACACGAGTACGTAATTGGCATTTTACACACAATTTTCCTGATATAACGTCGTCGATCGATCTTTCTTCGAAGATAAAAATTCTAACACGAACTCTAAGATATTTGTATGATTCTAATCACAAATGTTATTTGTCGAATCCTCCTTTATACGCAATTTTTTCGTAACTATTTAAGCCAGTTTTATTATAGATACTCGCTACTGTAACATTGTGTCGGATAAAAAGTCTAGAAACATTAAGTCTAGCAACAATGAACAAACTAAAAGAATCACTCAAATTGTATTATTGCTTATCTTTAACTTGTTATTCCTCTTGCTCAAGGAAAACAAAATTCAGCTTATGAAGGTTTCTACGTATGAAGGGGGATAATGCTGTTGTATAGAAGAATAACTCATGGTACCCCGATTGTTCGTTTCTCTTCCAAAATTTATTACACGATCAAGATCCTACCATGTGTTCCTTAGTTGTCCAATTTAATACGCGTACGTCGATAATTTGGAATACAATATCTGTGAAAGCGAGATGAATTATTTACACGTTAATGTGATACCGTGCTGGAAATCTTGACGCGGAAACTGGATATGTAGAGACGTTTCAACAACGGTCCGACAACAAGTACAGCGTTGCACCGTTGAACACTCGATATTACGCTGGTATGGTGAACTCGGAATCCCGTTAATTCTCTACGGTGGTCACGTCGATAACAATAGTCATCCGTGACAATAGGAACTCTGTTAGCAAAATTCAAACGTGGCCGATGCAATACCATATACATGAAAGTTGTAATTGAAGTTGACTACGGTAACCACGAATATTGGTGACATTTTGCTTAAAATGCGCGTGTAGTTAAATTATTTTACGCGTACTACGTGCCTGTTCTTCTTGGCTGTATCAAACTGAACAAATTTAATCCCGTTGAAAAGGAGTGACAAAGTGTGGAAGATCGGAAACGAAAGATTATTTGATCGAACTTTACTTCGAATAATTTTAATGGAAATTTAAGATACACATAAGGAAATTCCGATTTGTATCAGTTTAAACATCAAGATCATTAAGCATCAATTTATAATTATTACAGCGTTTAATTATTTATTGAGTGTTTATTAATTATTGAAGGAAAAATGATCAAGGTATGTAATTATATTTATGAAGTTGTCATTGCGGAATTTTTTTCTAGATCGAATAGTGGTAAATAGCATTAAATAAATAATAATAGAAGCGTTAAATTATTGAATAATTGTAATAATTGTATGAAAATTTATAATATAGTTTCTTACACCAAATCATCTGAATTCGCCAGCAACTGTGATACTACTACGTACTGACTGGCTGTAATAATATCTTAAGTCTTAGAGAAACACGTCTAGAATTTCGAATGGAACGGGATACATCTCTTCCCTGAAACATTAGCAGCGAGCTTTCATAAAAAAAAATTTCGAGATTTATGCGTGAATTCATAAAGCCAGGTATGTTCACACGTGATGCTACGATATATACGAAACGACGATTAATTTGTCAATAATAAAAATACGACGGGGAAACCTTCCATACAAGGTTCTATATCCGATATAAGGATCGTTTAATAAGGCAGCGTCCTTAAAAGTACAGGAGAGCGGAGCAGAACTAAAAGTGACGTGACATAATGCGACGCAGCACATAATGTGATACCAGATAGCACACGATAGAACAGTGCATGACATGACACGACAGAATACGACACGATGCATGACACGACATTACACAACATGTGACACGATACGACAAAACGCGATACTATAGTGCAGGACAAGACGAAACAAAACTAAAAGTAAACCTGACCTGTAGCGTCACTGCTTCAATCACGTGAATTGCTCTCTTCTCTGTGATGGACGGAGATCCGACATAAATACTTGCAATACTAGATAAAGATACTTGCAATGGTTATACAAAGTACTTGCATCATCCTTATTTTCCAACGAAGCTTCTTTGTGTCAGATTCCATATTTCGTTTTCGCAGACAGTATCAGGGTATCAAGTTTCCTTAGCCGTACGAAAGTACTACTGAATGATACCAACTTAAACGAGTAGTTTAGTATTGGTTAAACCATAGTTCAGTATTGGTTGAACGCTAACAAGATTTCGAAACTGTATTCTAAAAAATTATTTCCTACGTGTATTTATCATTCGACTAACTGACAAAAGGGGGAAATACTCGCCCCTAGACGCGTATAAAAATCTGACGTAGTATCTTCACGTTCGCTCTCTGATGTTCTGTTATCAGAGGACTGGGGGATCCCGGGCAGCCAGTTTCCGATACGCTGATCGAATTGATTGCTCGAATATGTACCGTTTCAGCGAAACAATATGACTGGCATTTACGCATCAAGTCGTTCGCATCGGAATCTTTGCAACAATAGTAATACGCTTGCATATCGATTTGCGGCGGTATTCAAACTGGAGGTATACAGACGGTGCGGGTTTAGTCTCATCGATTTCAACAACTCTCTCTCTCTCTCTCTCTCTACAAGGTGTCTCAACATACTTTTCCATTAAAAGCAACGCATTCCGTACGCGAAAATAAGATCAAAATATCAGATATTTTTCCTCTAGCTTCTTAACGAAGGGTTTCCAGGCTTTCCGTTACGCGACATCTTAGCCTTATTTTTACTTATAGAACGCACTGAGAAGGTATGGAACACCGTGTTGGAATACAACGATATCACCCATACAGACACCTACACAGGCACTTCAACAGGACACTTACGCGGGTCATACTCAGTACCGTATAGAGAGTGGGGTTGAAGATCTTTGAGGGACCATGGGTCACTAACTACGGTCAGTCTGAGAATAACTAGCCAACTGTCGACAATCCATATCGCTTATATACATCCGGTTCTGTAATATTGTTTAATAAACATCACCCAACATTATCTCAACATAACCATTGTGTCTTCCAGCAGAGTTATTTTTCTTAAACATTTTAAGATTAAGTTCTAACACACCGTGTACATAGGTGTCGTAGTTACCAGGCTGATTACCAACGACCAAGCTAACGACCGTATTGCGCAGAATGTCGGACGAGGAAGTTTTATTCCAATATAGAAATTCACATGCAAACGACGCGAATTGCGAGACTATTCAGGTATAAAGAGAACTAAAGCGAGCCTTGGCCCGATTGTCTTCTCGTTAAGCCTGGGATTAACGTCGCACGGGCAACCGTATAATTAAACGCATGGTACAATGCATAATAAGTCCCTGGCCCCTATTGTAGCAAAGCATTCATCTTGCACAACGTGCGTTGTAACTTTCGATCGAGATTACCGACGGTTAATCAGCCGATTTCCGATAAAAAAGGCAGCTCTTTGTCTTTCTAATTGACGGGAATAATCATCGGTATTAAGGAAAGTAGCGTTTTTCGGTGAAGTGTGGCTCGTCGTGGGTTCGATGCGCTTAAAGCGTGAAAATTAATGTCTCTGGACGTTTCTCACCAATAGATTATGTTCACACATTGCCGTTTGTCTAGTTGTTAAATGAAATTTTCATTCGCGCTCACTATTCCTCTGTACATTCTATTTTTCTCGATTTTCTTCGATGGTCGAAACGAAGGTGGTTGGAAAGCTCGGAGTATAAGAAAACGGAAACCCGGCCACGACGAGTCTGTAAACCAACTCGTTACGCGTCGCGTTTAGCTAAACAGCGCGGGTCGTTGAATTTCTTTTACAAATGGCAGGACAAGGCAGAAACTGATCCGTTCTTTGATCTCTTACGGTTCCTCGCCCTTGCGCTCTCACGGGGATCATTCCGTGGTTCACACGGCAAACGTTAACACCTGGCGGAGTCAAGTGCTGTTTTATCGCTAGTTAGAGGAAATAGGCGGTGGATGCTACAAACACTTGAATCGCAGACGCAAGTACGGGTAGAGCGTATTCGCGAGAAAGAAGATATTTACGGCGTAAAGAAACGTTGATACTTGTCATAACGTTCAATTTATTTGTTCACGAGTTGGAGTAACGTTCAGCTGTCGATTTTCCGCGAAATAATCGAACAGCTGAAATTATTGTGTACCGAGAAGATTAAAATTTCTATTGGCCGATGAGCGTAGGCTAATAAGATAGAATATTAAGTATTATTTGGTGATCAGTTGATTGAAATTGTTTAAATTTCTTGAATCTCTGAATAGCCAAATTGTGGAACTCCTAACTCTCTCAAATCTTACATTTCAAGACTGAAAAATTTTCAACTTTCGAGATTCTAGGATTCTAATGTTCTAAGGTTCTAAAATCCTAAAGATCTGGGATTTTAAAATTGATAGATTTCTAAATCCTTAATCAAATTTTGCTAATTCCAGGATAAATTTCTTAGGTTCATTCAAATATTCTGCCGACTGAAATATATTTAAAAGAAATAGTTTATCATATCTTTGCCTCGTCAAGCGGGGACAGCGATGGTAAAAAGCCGTATGCCGACGCGTTTAAACGACGTCGATTATTAATTTTGGATGAGTTTTGGGACACGAGGAAGCTTTACGACGCGATACGTTGGTTTAAGACTTGGAAAATATTCATTGCTGGTACAGCAAGAGTAATGTATATATTGAATGTGGGAATGTAGGTGGTTATTAACTCTTTTATACGGTGATAAAACGACGAATACCCAAGGAGTGTGTTTAAATTTATTTAGCTTCTTCGTCGTAAAAGTTTCTTTTACTTTTCCGATGCTAAATATAAAATGTACGTAAAATGTTCGAGCACAATATTACATGGTGCAAATATAAATTTTTACAGTCGAACAATGTATAAGAAGATATGTAACATTTAATAGCGCTAATGGCGTAACACGGTACAGGAATACTCAATCTTACCTGCGTTCAATCATCAACTGCTCCCCTAACTTTTAAGCGGCACTGTATACCAAACGGAGTTTAGCTGTTCAAACTATGAGCTTCGAGGTGCAGGTGAATTCTACAAGGAATTTCCCAGGCTGCGTTTGTTTTATACGAAAACTCGTTTTTGGTTGTCATGGAAACAGATCTTAATACCATTCAAGAGCCGCAATAATAAGATTCGTAATATTACTGAAATTCATGTACATGACAAAATGTAACGCAGAACCAATTCGTATTACCAATACCACTTTACATACAAGTTTACGACAAAAATAGTGTCTCTTAGTTCAGAAACAACGAAAATCATAATGATAGATAGCATCTATGTATAAAGTAATAATAAAATATAAAATAGTAGCGTATTATAAAAATTTAGAAATCGTGTTTTTCACAATTTTTTATGCAACGTACATGACAAAGAATACTTTTTCCTATCTTATCTTTCTTTCTTTTCACCTACTCTTAGATTCTCTAGAAGGTCGTCTGAAATGCTGCGGTAAATAAAAGCTGTGGTCTTCATTTTGCGAGACACGCAACGAAACACAAGAATAACTTCGAGTCCTATGGAAATTTGTTTGTTATGCACGAGAAGAGAAGTTCGATACTAATCCACTTTTAAAGAAATATCATGACACGCTTCATTTGTTCCAATAATGGAGCTACGCGTTCAATTCTTTCTCACTAGCTTCCAGGTGCGTTTCGTTTCGAAAAACTTTCGACCGATACAATCTTCTTGGTCCAAGTTTTTCTCCCTTCCATTCTCGATTATTCGCTCCTGTTTCTGCAGATAACGTTCTTCCCGCGTTCTATCTGCATGCGAACTGTTTCTGGAACAGCTTGGCCGAGATGAAGAAAGTCTTGCATAGGCGCGTTTCTATTCCAAAACGCGCCTACTTTCGGTTATGGTCATTTACGAACTCCTAGCAAATCCACGAATAAATAGGAAAAGAAGCGTTTCTTTTTTCGATAAAGTATTTTGATATTTATCGTGAATCGTATAATATACGTATACATCGACAATTAATATTTCGTTGAGCTGCTTCTCGATTGAACAATGTCATGTCTTGACTAATCTGGCATATTGTCGATTATTACTTGTATAAATATTCCGATTAGTTTCCTACTACAGAGTATCGAATCTCTTTCTATAAATAGTTGAAGTGTAACTCGAACTCTATACGACAGAATTTATAGCAGTAATTTTGCATCCACGAGGGAGTGAAATTGAGTTGCAAAGAACGTAGAATGATAGTTCGAAACTCGAGGTAATATAACATTGTAATTATCCATTAAATGAAAGAGAAAAGCACTTCATGGTAATGTACAGCACGTGTCTGAAGAGTTTCGGCCCATCAGCATACATGCAACATCTCATAACATGCAAATTCTTAGGGACGGTGCAAGCAAATTTCGAGTAACAAGTACACAGGAATAATTTATAGCAAGGTAACTAAAAAAGAAAGAAAATCGCTGAAATTACTAAATAAATTTCATTTGTCTCGAAGCTACAGATTTAAAGTAGTCGTTACGATCGTTAATAAGAATTTATAATACCAAATTGCTCCATAATCGCTCGATCACTACGGTATCCGCTGTAATGTAAACACGTTTTAACAGACACGCGACACTCCATGAGCAACAAGCAATCACACAGAACAGAAGCTAACAATAAATACCCCCTTGACAATGGGGGACGCATCTCTGTGAACAGAGTGGACCACTTAAATGACTCGCCATGGGACCAGTTATAAGTGGCTTACGGTGCTGCTAACGTAAGCTCTATTATTCGACTTGCAGCGATCCGGGGACTTCTCTCGATCGTGCTCGTTCGGCTAATACCGTTAATTACTCTCTCGTTGAGATCGCACTTGGTGGCTGGGACCGCCTAACGAACGCTAATTGGACGTTGCCGTGACATCGTAATGCCAAGAATACCCAGCAATCTGTCTGGCTATCTCTCTTTCTAGTCCAGTCTTTCTCGTAAATTATAGTGACACTATGCTGTCCCTATTAACGCACACTTCGATCAATGACCGTCCTTCTCCCCCTTTCTGAAGATTTTATTCGTTGCATTGTTATTACAAAAATATTGGCACGTATCCTTATTTTTTCAATAGAATGTTTTTTTCTTCTTAGCAAGTTCTATATTTTATTTCCATACTATATAATTTTTATGGTCGTACGAAAGCGCCATCGAATAACACGAAATCTAATATATTTGGACTTAATCGGGTAGTATGCAAGTGCAACAATAAAGACAATGCTGTACATACAACGCTTTTTCTAGCTGCTTCACATTTATTACATATTTGAAATGTTTGGTTAATTTCCAAGAATAAAAGCGATAAAACACTTTGGGTCACGGGAACTACGATTCCCAAATATGATTGCTGACACTTCTAGTCGTGACGAGAAGATAACAAAAGTGACAACTTCGGATTATAAGGTATTTTAAAATAAAGACCGTTTAGGGAAGTTTGTGAATTTTGCGAACCAATAGGTTTGGCAATCGTGAAAACCAATCGTGTTGTCTTCACCGTGTACCGTATCGCTTCATTTGCAATTTTCTCCGCTGGCATAGTTCAGTCCGAATTTTCCAACCCCGAATCTTTTTTTCCCTAACAAACGATACCCGAACATTTTAATTTTATTTTTCAATTCCCTATCTTTCACTGACGCTACGCGTCACTTTGGATTCGATATGTTTGCACGATCCATCGGTGTCCGCGCGATCTATTCTACACAATGGTTGCTTAATCCCGATGTTCCATCAAACTCCGGCGTGCAAAGCTCGCGATCCGGTCGGCGAAGGTTAAAGCCTGCGGGGCTTACAGGTTACGGGTCGGGTTACGTAATCAATCCAACCTGGTGGCCGAAGCTCTTAAGAGACAATGCTTCCTTGAACAATCTCCTTCGATCGATTGGGGATTGTCGCGTGAAGCCAGCTTTATATCCGAATCTCGTCTAGTTATTTGCTTATACGGGGCACGTGCTTAGCTTTGGACCCGGGTTATGGATGAGTTACACGTAGCCAGAGCTGGATCGAACCGCCGGGGCTATCTTCGATCAAGTTATCGTTCGCCACCGAGATCTTGCTTCTCTTGGTTCACCGGCCGCCATATCGTTCGATCTATCGGATCGGTAACAAATGCGAGATCTTGGGGGAAATTTGTCGAAAACGTGTACTTGGTCCGTGGTGGTGAAAAATGATCTATACGAAGATATATAGAGAAATGGCATATGGAGGATGGTTACGAAAGATTAGAGATCCGTGGGTTCGTGTTCCTCTTTTCAGATGAAATCGTTAAAATTCTCGTAATCAAGTATGATATAAATGGTGTCAAGTATGGAATAGTACGTGTCCAATAGGGTTTTAAACGAGCGTTCATAAATCTTGTACTCAAGCGACGCAATAATGTTGAGTTGGGCTGCCATGCACAGATAACTCTATTCTGCGCATCACGCTAATGAACACCGGAGCAAATTAGCCTGAAACATTATTAACAAGTAACAGTACATTGTCTATAGAATGTTATTAGGAACAGATTAATCTAACCTCTTACGTTATCAAGTCATATTCCTAGCGCGCATTATACCTCAAACGTAACAAACACGATTTGCTGTCATCGTCAAAATTGAATTTTAACTGGAATCTTACCTCACAGAACGGAGGGATTATTAGAACCAGCTAAATCTCACGCTAATGCGATAAATTTCTCTCTGGGAACTTGGATTTATTTAAAATTTGGGAAAAGATTATCGGTTAATCATTCGACAGAAGTATCGATTCTATTTTGGAAAAAATTGATAGTACGTAATTAGCTGAACCGAACTGCAAACGAAATTTGTGTAAGAAAGAAATAACGCTACCTGGAAGAACAGAGGAAAATAAACGGGAAACAGTGGAAGTTTCTCGAATTGACTAGAAAAATAGAATTAAGTTGTCGTGTAATACGGTGAAATTGCTCGATTAAAGAGAAACGTAATGAGATTTGGTTAATTAAGAGAACACGAGGCGACGCATGTGTCGTTTCCTATGATCTACCGTTAGAATGTTAGCTGATCGCGTTGCTGCCTGGCCAAAGTACGGAAGTAAACTTGCTACTTCGTTTCCAGCTAACTAATCTTAACGTTAACAAGAACACGTGTTCTTGCACCTCTTCTACGAGGAACGCACACACACACGTAATTAACGAGCCTGTGTAATAGTTAAACTTCCGTGGACTTTGTCGCGTAACTGAGAGCATTGATCATGCAGTTCGTTGGTAACTACTAATCGCTCTTTGTTGACACGTTACTAGCTTCGAATGTTGTTAATGTTGTTACTAATTAAACTTAGCGCAGCTTTGGCTTCCAGTGACTATTTCCTTCTTTCATCTTTGTCACGTTTCTTTTTCTTTTATCTTTCAATTAATCGTCCAGAGTTGCTTTATCGTCCGATCCTTAGAATTCACCAGAATATACGTGAATGTTGGTTATCGGCGACTTATGTTCCTCGTTCTAAGACTTTCCGAACTCTAAAAATTGATAATACCCGGAAACTTGAAATAATTAGACAAAATAGCCGTTGAGAAAGCATATTGAATGGTATGAAAGTTACTTTGATTAACGCGTTCAAGCCGCCGCGCTCTTTCATACGCGTCTTCTCCAATAATACTTGCACTTTATTCCAATTTTCGTTAAATTGCATTTTTATAAATTGAAATCGGAAACATAAATGGCGTGAATCGCCAGTAGTGGGTCAGGCTACTTGACGGTAAAAACAAGGTGTGAGCCACCGGTGACCCACGCCGCCGCATAGAAACGCAGATTATGGCTCACGCCGGTTTGAATGTGTTAAATGTACGATATTTTGAAAAGAATACGTGCAATTAAAGTTTTGTTGCGTGAAACAACATTTACTATTTGTTCTTTTTTCACAACTTTTTACGTCACAGAATATACAGCCATTATGTGTCCGAATGAGCAATCTTCCTGAGTCCATACGAATGGGCTGTTGCAAGTAACCTGGTGCGCGTCCGCGACCAAATATTTTCTCGAGTGTCCCGTGATGAAACACACCGATTACTAGAAACAGCAACTCACTCGACCACTGCTCAATGAATTTACGAGCTTTAGAAAGCTCGAGCGATTCCAATAATTCAACGCCCTGCCTTTGTATCGGATAAGGATATCAGGGCATCCATTTGTTAAAAGACAATACTTCGCTTCGAGACGTAGCAGCTTTTTGTTTTTTTTCTTTTCTTTTTTTTTTTTTTGCACGGATCTTCTGCTTCCACCACATATCCACCCGCCTTTGACTTGTATTCTTATATATACGTCCTTAGAGATCTTCGTTTTCCGTTAAAAAGTTCATCGAACCGTAAGGAGACGTTCGCGACGTTATTTCACGGTACAGAGGTAAATATACAGGGTGTTTCCCTAATTGTCATGTAATCGATAAGGAGGAGATGCTGCACGAAGGAATAAGTCGAGAATAGAGAGAAAAATTTTGTCGTACGGGGCTTCAGTTTTGAGAAAGTGAAATTCAAAAATTGATCAGGTATACGTATCGTGTGGCAATCCTTACCTGAACACGCATAATTCGACAGTCTACACTCTCAACGCACGTTCTCAACACTCTACTCTCTGAAAACGAGGCTTTGCACGCAAAGATTTGTATTTTATATTTCCGATTCGTTTTTTCACGGTAAAATCGCCCCTTGTTTACAGTACCATGCTTACTGGAACACCTTGTATAAACACGTATATATGTAGACACAGGTGCACAAGGTATCTGCTTCTGCTTAGTCACTTAAGAATCAGCTCGCGCCACGAGCGACGTGGTGGACCTTCGAAATGCCACGCAGAGACGTTTCTTCTGATCCATGCAAAGTGGACCGTACTCAGAAGCTTCGGTTTCCTTTTTCAATTTTTTGTACTTGCACTGAGCCGGTGTCAACGGTGCAAAACAGAAACCAGGTATTCATATTGTTCCGTACATACAGTAGAATCTTCGTTGTTCAAACTATAATATATTAGCGATTACGAAACTTCGTATAAAAATTCGCAAACAATTCGTCAAATTCACGAGATAAAATCGATAAAGAAGAAATTCTAGAAACTTCACATAGGAAAAGAAAAGAGCTGCGAATGAACGTTCAAATTGTACGCGACACAAATTTTCCTCCTTATTGACGAAAGAAATCTTTTCAGCCTCTTTGCTTGCATTAATTTAGCCGATCCTTTGAAAATCGAGAGAACTCGAGAATTCCAAATGAAACTCGAGAGAACTCGAAGTTGCTGCGCCTCTCGATAACATATTACAGCAACAAAGATGTCGAATTTTGAAAATGGGTAAACAAGGAGATTACGAAGGCAGTTTCATGAAATTAAGGGCGCGGCATTCCCGCGTTGCACATCTAAGCTCCGTGCAAGGGGGATTCGTAGAACGAGTATGCAAAATTCAGGAAACCGGGCAGAAAATCTTCATCGGCGTTCTCACGCTCCTATTTTCGCCGACAATCCGCCAACATCGTCTTAAAACGAACTAGAATCTCCGTTTCCTGTTAGATTACGTTTCGAGATTAAAATTCTTTCATTCCTCGAACCTTCTTATATTTTTACATCGGCGCTTTGATCGTTCGTATTTTTGAAATATTTATTCATAAATTACCATCGAACAGTGTTCTAAAATTATTTGAAAAGATATTTTCATTTAAAGGCGTCATTTTTTTTCATTTTCAGATTGTTATATAACTTTAATTAAAAAATTTTTTATACACGTTTCGTTACGTTTCATGAGCATAATACAGCATAATTCTCCTGTAATTATCTTTATACTTGGGTTGTTATTACTGGACTGCGGATATTTGCGTGAATTTACATTTTCGCGAATACAATTCGAAAGAAGATAATTGTTTTACTTACTAATTACTAGATTTACTTGTACTTATTAAACTGCAACGTGGTACTTTGGATATAGTATGTATTTCCCAGTATTATGCGTATCTTTGTGGTTTAAAATTTCCTATACATTTTTTAACGCATTTTTGTAAAAAAATAGGTGGTTATCCATCGATGTTGAAAATATAATGATGATGAATGTATAAATAATATTCGCAGGAAAAATTGACAAAGTTAAATAAATGACAAAAATTTGCATGAAAGATCGACCGACGAATGTGCAGCAGCAACAAAAAATACAGAAACAAAAATCCGACAGTTAGGACAGCAATATTGGTCAACAATGGGTGAAACATTCGTAAGCGTTGTTTCGCAACGTGTGCGTCAATAACGGAAGTGTTGGGGTTAATGGTCTATCGATTTGTACTGTATCATAAATAGCATCCTAAACGACTTTTCTGTAGCTTTTTCTTTGGCAAAGTAAAATGTACAGATTTTCTTCCCAAGAATCTTGCCAAGGTCTTCCTTTAATTTTATTTTCTCCCTCGTTTTCTTGTTTTACCGTGCTCTGCAATTGATGGCTTTCCTTTTCGTTTTAACCGCTTCAGATCTTTCCTTCGTTTTCTCTTTCTGTTATCTTCTAGATTTATACGTTAGCCATATATTTCTTTCAATCTCGTCAGATGTTTTCTACCTCCTATTTTTTCGATATTTTTAACAATATCTTTCCACCTTTGAATCTGATAACACGAAAGTCGATTGAGGAGATTTTCAGAGAAAACGTCTATAAATCAAAATGTTCGAGCGATCTTCTAATATCGAGCGTTATTAATGTTACTGAACTGATAATCATAACGTCTCTAAAAGAATTTTGTTTTTCTTATATTTACGAAATGAGAAAATAATTCAATTATTTGACCAAAGGAAACGCCGACTCCTTATAAAATTCTATCACAAATCTTATCTTTTGTATAAATATATATATATTTGCAAAATAGTTCCTCGATTCTACCGTAATTTTTAACAATACAATGTTACTTTCAATTGTGTTAATTTCGGTTATGTTATTTTCAATGTTATTTACAATTTTATTGTTGGACGAAACTGAAGTACCACGATCGTCGGTCTGACGCGAGTCTTTAAGTTTCGTGTTCGATCGACAATGGCGACGTGTACCAGAATAGTCGAATATGTCACTCGAATGGAATAACAGGCTTAGAGAGAAGGAATCTATCAATAGTAGTTCAGTTAGTAGTTAGAGCTGTTGTTACATAGCATCCGCATCGATCAATCCTCTATCGATCCGTGCAGTACAGCGTTCAACACTAACGTTAAAATATTGTTACCGCAACGCATTAAAGTAATGCTGTTAATTTTACTAATGACCAATTAACTTGCGATTATCAATATAGAAGAGAGAACGGCGATAATTAACTGGAGTAATTTAAAATTGAAGATTTCCATCCGCTTTTACGTTCAGCTTCCGTATGGAGTTTGCGAATTTCTTCCGCTGTATTCATAGAAATATAAATTTAATATGCATTGGTATAAGCACTCTGTTATGATAAATTGAACAAGATACTGTATTTGAACTATAAAGGAAAAATAATGAAAGTGTGATGGATGCAGCTGTGTAATGTATAAGATAACGAGTAAAGGTAGCCAGGGAAGAAGAGGAAGACGACTGGCAACGCAATTATGTCAACCCCCGACTGTGATAAATCATCATATTAAATAATTGTCTTTACCTGCGGATAAACTCAAAGTATATCAGTTATACGAACTTTAATCTTTCCTTTCTGGAAAATCTGATGTGATTGATTAAACGGATGTACATTTCAATTTCAATTCTAATCTGGATTCACGCTTCAATTCAGATTTGAATCCAAATTTATTAATTCTATATATATAGAATATCAAGAGAATTCAAACTACACGTCAACCGACATTTTTACTTTTGCTTTGCTCTACCGGCAATCATACGCTGAAGAGAATAAATCACGAGAGAAGAAACGATTCTCGATTTTCCAGGCAAAATTTGTAGTAAATTTGTTATTAACTGTTATTGTATTTAATTTAATTATTCCCAAAATAAACTCGATTTTCTAGAATCGATCGTCTGATTTACCCGAAGGATTTACGTTATTACATATATATATATATAAACAATTTCTGAAGATATCTTATAAAAATAGCTCACTATAGAGCCACTGATAGATTCGAATGTATATGCTATTTCCATATTTGATACTATGCAGAAAAAAATCACTTTTAGAGTTGACAGAGAACCTGTGAATTTCTTTGATTGAACGTATTGTAAATAAACGACGTTCGAAATTTAACTTTTATAGAACTAAGAGAGAGAATTAGAGAGGGAGAGAGAGAGTGTGTGTGTGTGTGTGTGTATGTGTGTATGAAACACCTCCAACAAAACTATTCTAGACTTTTTTACGCCGCTAGATTACAACTGTAAATGAAGGTTAAGGTGTTTTGCAAGTATTTCTGCGAAAACAGGGTCACAGCTTTTGTCAAATAAATGGCTTTCTAAAATGCGGCTTTTCCCGAATGCGCTCATAAAGAGTCCATTAGGGGCAGAAAAGTGGTTGTTTATAGCTTGTATTTTTACATGCGCATAAAATGGAACACTTTTCGGCTGATGATGTGTCGCAAAATGTACAGTTTTGGCACATTTATTGAAATATCTGCAAAAGGGTATAAATGTTCTCCCGTTATGTATGTATAATCACGTGTTTACAGTTTATTTTGCATTTAAATGACATATTCAGATACTTGTTACCGGCGATATTCTACGTCGAAATAAAAAATGAATAATAATGCGCATTCATAGTTCAGATTAAAGCTGAACATTATTTCTCGAAATATTGACTATGCTGGCGATTATTTGAGAAATCAATTATTTTCCATTTAATTTTAATTCCTTTCGTCGAAAGAGATGTTATCATTTCAAATTCCAATAGAACAGTGTGCGTAAATTCAAGCGAAATCTTATCTCAGCGCTTAATTGCATTGAATTGTATTCAGCAAATCAGCAATCAGAAAAAAATAAAGCATTGACGCATCGAGAGAGGGTTAAAAAGTGTTTTACAATTAATAAAGTTGGATAGTCTGGAACGAAGATTACCGCCTGAAGCGCAATAATTTCTGGAAAGTTGTCGCTGATAGGGTATACGGTAATCAAGTGTTTTTCATCAGTGTTATTAATGATATGCAATAAAGCAGAGGTACAATAAGAACCGAGATCCCAACGTCGAAATAGATTAATGACAGGACAATTTCGCGTGTTTTATGCGCGAATAAATGCTCCAGAAACCCAGATATAATGGAAGAGACAATGTCGGATCAACAAAAGAACACGAATCCCTTTATCTATCTAAATAATATCGAGTTCTACACTTTCAGAGTTTTAGAAATATCCGAGTTTTTGTTTTTAATAAGTTCACAGGCCACCACGACCAAACTGGGATTATTAGAAGGAGAAGATTAAACTTTTGGTTGATGCGAGCAAGAGCATAACGTCGTTGTGCAACTAATTACTGAAGCGACAGTCTCGTCGTTAGTGCGAACATGGCCTCAAGAATGTTGATTGAAAATTCTATTGTCCTAATTCAATCTTTTTTTTCTTCTTTTGCATCTCCGAATCTTTCAAAATATCAACCTCTATATTTTTAAATTTTCTGAACTCTCATCATTGGCATTGGCAGCGAAGTATCTTGACGAAATGAACAAAGTTAAGAAAGATCATAGTAATTTAGGGGACGCATTTTTTTCAAATAGCCATTGCTAATGTCAACGATAGAATGATACATTAGGAAATTGGTCGGAGAATTTTACTCGGAAAATCGAAAACTTACGTGACATTTCTTGAAGAAGGACCGGAATCTATTTCTACGTCCGAAACTTGATCGAAGGTAAACTTGTACTAGATGGGGCGAAACTTGCAAATTTCGTTGTTCTCGATCGATCGAAGTTTTCGTTCAATTTCCAGGGACGGTGCAACGCGGTGATGAGTTGGCCCTAGCAACGGAACAACATTCTCTCGCCTATTCGTTCAACTAACAGATCGCTAAATTTAAGTAGTCAAGTGCTCGAGAAGCGAGTCGTAACTACTATCGAATTGAACAGTTTGTTACGTGATGTTCCACTTTCGACCATTCATTTGCAAATCATCTTTAGAAATGTCTCGCTCAAAAAATCAATAGAACCATTGTAATTTTATAATAAAACACTATAGTGGAATATAATATCATGGATATAATAGAATATTGTATAGAATAATTAATTATACTCTACAAGTAAAAGTTAATGAGTAGCGTTGTAATTTTCTACATATTGTTGCATATAATATAAAATTAGTAATATCGTGAATCCTGTCGTTCTGTTATTTCAGATTTTTTAGTACGCTTTATTCGCGAAAAATATGGAAAACACGAATAGGAGGTGAACTTTTCTAATCTTGCCAAAAAATCTTGTGAAAAATTATACGATACGTAACTGAACGTAACAAAAACTTCGTTATAATAATCTAATAATTTTACTAAAATAGAATCTGGTTTATTGGAAGAGTTACATTAGAGAATTTCAAAAGCTTCGAAAGATTATATTTTTTGTTAGTTTAGAAAACGTTATGCAAAGAGGAGTTATTTTCACATTGTTCGAGATTCTATTATTCACATAGTATAACATCTTCTTGGCTCTTCGCTTTGATATAGTTTATATCGAAGTGTTACACACTTTATCGTTGACGAAAAATGAAGCAGCGAATAAATCCGATTTAGTGGAAAACAAAAAATTGCCAGGCTTTCTGTGAAAATTTAACAACTTTCCCGCCGAATGAATTCGCATCGGTCGTTATTTATAATTTACAATATCATATGTTACAATATTAGGAACGTAGCTGCAGAAAATAACAGGCAACGTGTATTATTCGTAAATAAATGCGATGAAATTTCTAGATATTAAATTCACGTATATAAATACAAATTTACCGATGAAAGAACCCAATACTTTCAATGCTTTCTTCTGGCATATTATCTGAAGAAATGCTTACACATTTAAATGTCGCCCTTATGACGAGCAATTTCTTCGTCTTTTCGTTACAGTAGAAATTCAGTAGAATAACCACGAACGCACGTGGCTAACACGGAAATTGACTCATATAACAAAGGGTACGTGTGATGTGACTCGAGTAACCTCGACACTGTGTCAAAGTTCGGCTTACTTACGAACTCTGCTTAACACGTACACAACAAAGCGCGATTAGTGTCATGACAGTTAAGTATATGTTAAGTATAAAATATATGTAAATATATGTACAAAGTATAAACACACACACACACACATACGCATAAATATTTTCTGTGTTATCTATCCGATTACATTTACGCAATCAAATTTCCAAATATACCGACATGATGATAATTCGATGATAATACCATTGCCATTCGTTCTTAATTCGCGAATAGATCTCGAATGCTATCTTATTCTGTGGTTTGACGTGAAAGAGCAGGTCACGAGGAAAACGAGGGTCATTAAGGGGGAGATTGATGTACGCGATGACGTCTCCAGGAACATAAAACCATCGTTTCATGAGGAAAGTGGGATCGAGACGATGGTTAATGATTCCCACTTGGAATCGATGAAGGGAAAAAATCTGACTTAGCAATCATTGTTTTACCCCGATTGGTTTCTCTGGTTGACCGTGCCGGGAATTGGAAAGAAAGGGGCGATCCAATTTCTATCCAACGGACGAGAAAAAGACGAATTAGGGTGCATGGAAAAAGCATCGTTTTCTCCTGGTAATAATTTCACGTAGCGGAACGATGACATCTGTAATCGATTCCGGTGACTAATGATTCGTGTGACCAAGAAAAATCCTCTTTGGCTGGAAAATATATAAGTGATAAATAACTTGGGCTAGGTTTTTCTTCGTCGAATATTACATTCATTTCTTTTATTACTTAGAATAATATTGTTTCTTCATACTGCTTCTCTGAAATCTTCTCTAATACACGTACATATGTTTACTTATGTTTGTCCGGTTATTCTTCTTACTTTTTTAAAAACAGAATTTCGTATAATTTTCTATCAAATTGCAGTGTTCATCGTATTTATTCAAAGTAATTATCATTATTACTTTCTCGTTCATTTTATTTATTATCATGTGTCTTCGTGACACTTTCATATACTAAGTGTGTTCATTATTAAGATAAATATTCATACAAAATAGGTAATATAATACAATATCTATTGTTTTCGATATTTTAAAAATTCGCTATGTAAAAAGCAAGAAGAATATAGAAATATGTAGCTGATTTTGCAGTATTTTTCTTGCTACATTGCGTAATTAGTCCTTGAGATTGCGGAAGAATCGAGCCGGTTGCCGATTAACTAATTATACCGAACAAAAGACTTCATCAAGTCAACAACGAGAGGATTAAGCGAGAAACCTGGGAAGTTTCAGGAATCTCTTGGTTCTACGTTCGTGGCGAGCCTCGACACGCTGCAGTACGATTTGTTCAGATCAAAAAGAACTCATTTTCCGCTAACGGTTCATGACTGTCGTATTAAGAGAAATCGGATTTAACAAATCTATTTGACGTTGCTAATTAAATCGTTCGTCCAATGGCTGAAAATCCATTGCCCTAAATAAAATACATTAATTAGCATATTATACAGGTACAGTAAGCTGTTAGAACAGATTAATTTTGTGTCTCAAGTTACGAATGCTAGTAATTAGTTAAATAAGAACTCGGAAATCTCGTGTCCTTGATCGATATTTGTTCATGTTCATGTATTATATTATCGTTTCTCAAGAATTTCAAACAAACTATAATAACAAAATTAGTTCATTTTTATACTCTGAACACATGTTTTCGAAACTGACCGCTATTAAATTGATAAATTCTTAATTATTAATAACAATTTTCTTTTCCAAATGTATATAAAAACTTGTATATAAAAAAAGACTTTAAATGCAATTAATTGAACGTGAGATTGATATCTGACGACAAATTGACAATAAAGACAGCATACAGGTAAGTCGCGAAGAAAATCTATTTCTCTTGGAAACGGGGAGCTAAGAACCAAGTCACAATTCCAATTTATTACGTAGCTGCCTGATACATCCCAAGAGAGTATGACAAAGTGAAGACTCGTTCTCTTTGAAATGGACAATTTTGAGGACTGTGTAGTCTTAATTTACAAATATATCTATAAATATATCCGTAAACAGATATATCTATAAACAGTACTTCAGTTTACAAAATTTATATTAAAGATTACGTGTTGTCGATCGCGTGAAACATTTTACGGATTTTACTTCGGAGAAATTTCGATATTTCCACCAACTTTGACTCTCATTTTATCAGATAATGATCAGTAGGTATACTTCACATGTTAGATTGTTATATTGAAAATAGATCTAGAAATAGTAAATAAATACAAGCGTTTCTTGATCTAACTTATAATTTAATAAGTATCTCACGACTAATTACAACTCACAATTTGACAAAGTTATAGTCAAATTCTGCGCCATAATTTACGAAACTAATATGACATGCGTGTGGTTTAACGGCGGCTTACAATTAGGGGATGTTGTAAATGTTCCCTCTAAAGTTTCTTGTGGCATATTGCAAAAACAAAAAACACATTACACTATGCACAAGGTATGTAACGATGTTCTAAGCCCAGAATTCATGTTCGAATTTGCGGCGGCCGCGTATTAAATCATACAACTGTTAGAATATTACCCTGCAACACGGCTATAATTGAAGTTTCAAATTTGATAAATAGTTGCATTCACGTTCCAGTTTAATGAATGTCTGCAACGATAATGAATTTGGCAAATTGCCTATGCGTTTGCAACCCATTTATAGTTATCACGTACTATCGTACACAAAAATTTGATAATACGCTGAAGTTTTAGAAATTACCAATATTATGACATTTCTTTCACCATCCCTAAAAATTTCATTTATCGACGATATTCTTAGTTTCAGGCGAAAGTGCAATTACAGAGACACCCTGAATTTTTGGAAATATTTAATTCCAGGTTCTGCCATATAACTAACTGAAATGATTCAATCAAACGGTACGCGGCAATACTTTGCTCAACGGGTCAGTGCCAATTCATTGATCGCGATGTCATTGGATTTACAAATTTATCTGCTGCAGGATTTCGTTTCATTTGTAATTCCAAGTTGTCCGACGAATACAAATCAGAGTTGATTAAGGATTATGTATTTAAAAAAAATTTCATTCACCAACAAAATTACTTTCGATCATTCTGTACGATTTCAATTGAAATCGAATTGAAAAGGAAATCCAAACAAATTTCGATTAATTTCGCTTGACTAAAATGTGTTACACAGCTTGATTTATTTACTCTTTTCATCCTAGACTAAATGAATTACCATTTTATAATAGATATTTCTTAATTTTTTTTTTTTTTTTTAATTAAAAGCAGATAGACATTTAAATATAACTTTTTAACCTTTCACTTGTTCGATTGAAAAATACGATTTATCTATTTTATTTACGTGCATACATTTTATTGATATACAGGATTTGCTACTTGCATCGATTCCTGCGAACATCTCCGAAACTACTGGGTTGGCAACTAAGTGATTGCGGATTTTGTCATTAGGTGGTAATGGCAAAATCCGCAATCACTTAGTTGCCAACCCAACATATATGATATCGTAAGGTATTTCCAAGAGAACATAATCTGTCAATGATATTTTTGTATAATATTTTTGTACGATATATTTGTTACACGTACACTAGCGTCCAAGAGTTTAAGAACAATTGTTGCTATTCGATAATCAGAGTAATATAACTTTCAAAATAGAAATTTAGATGATCTTTACAAGAGAACGAAATTGTAATTGATATTTATACGAAATTTGGCTTAAACTATGGGACAACGAGTATATGGTTATTACGATTAACCAGTGAAAATATAGAAAAATATTCGAGAACCCTGCATTAAAATATTTATTAAATCAGAAAGCTAAACTGCTTTACACGCTCGGTATACCTAACCACTATCGATTCGACTATGTTTAATCTAACAACACGTAACATTGCGAGCATTCTATTTGGCTATTCAGGAACATTGACAAAAAAAAACACGGATCGATCGGATGCAATTTTCAGAGCGTAACCGAACCAGTTGCTGCGTGGAATAGTCGAGGAAAACGAGAGGACGGAGCGGAAGAGTGTCCTTGGAAGAATTTGCAGTTTCTCGTTTGCGTAACATCGCGCTAAATGCATCGTAGCAGACGATCCTTACTTTCGCGATAATGTCTTACGTATTTAATTAGACTTACTCAAGGATGCCTTCGCTTATTACAGTTATTTTTCTCTGCATAATTTTGTAGTGCGTATTAGAGTTGTATAACCATGTTATTATCCTCATTTTTACACGGTCTCTTACATGGATAATTTAAATTTACATCGTTGATCTCTCTGTTATCTAAGACGTAAGAGAGTGTTCGTTAGCCAATTAAAATAATGATATTTTCCAATATAATGAACAATTCGGAGGTCAAACTGTTCGTGTCCACATTTTGTAAATTTCTTGGTTTGAACGCGCGACGTATCGACAAACAAACGGCGTTCCACATCCATAAATTTAATTGCAATTAAAAAATGGCGTAATTATGCATAGCTTCTATTCCAATCAAATTACGAACAATTCTATCTGTGTTTCTTCTTTGTCATTTCAGATGTCTATTTATACCTTTTCAGTACTTGGTCGTTTATTATGCTAGGGATGATATCAAAGTCTTTGAACCGTTGAGTTGAGGCATGATTCAAAAAAAGGTCGGAAAACACCGTTGCAAAATCAAAAAATCCGTGCAAGTTAACCTGGGAAAAGGGTCGGGGTCCTTTGAAAAAATTTGTCGACGGATCTCCTATGTAATCCGTCCCAAACAGAAATAACGTTCGAAACTGGCGGATATGACGCGTGTTTGTACATACGGAGCTGCTGCAAAACGTCGGCATAAAGAGAATCAATACGCCAATTTTCTAGTTTTTTTCCACCTCGCTTAAACGTTCGCTTCGCCACGCGTAAATTCACTTTCGTCTGTTTGTAAATGGGCTCGCGCAATAATCGATAATAATTTACCGAAAGAAAAATCATCGAGGACGAAAGAACAAAGAAGAAAACAACTGAGCGAAACCAGTCAATTTCCAATTTGACGTGGACGATTTTATCATCGTTTGAAGTACGAACTTTTCTCGGCAGATAAAAATGAAGAAAAAGCTCTCTTTTATCTTCGTAATTAAAAAAATGGCACACTGACTTCTATATTAAAGGAGAAAATACACTCCCTCTTTGAAGAAAGACAGGTATGTAAATACCGGATGGATACCAAAGGCCTCATATATATCTTACATTGGAGGCGAAAAATTATTCAGAATTTGCTATACAACTCGCAGAAATGTATTTTGCCAATACCATTTAATGACAAATCGATCGAAAGCAAGTATATTTCAATTATTATATTTAAAAATATTCAAACAATAAATCTCTTTCTTTTTATTCTCTATACTAATAGATTGTGTTACATAACAAAAAAGATATATATATATATATATATAGACGTAGAAATTGTGAAAGCATTAAATTTTTTAGATGCGCTATCGTTTCGTCGCGTGGTGTAACAATATCACTACATAGGGAAATTCTAATTAATCTCGCGCGCAACTTCATCACATATCTCGGTCAATTCTCTGTATCCTATCTTCCCGCTTGCCTCGTGGATCCAAGAGGAAAATTTCAAACGCCTCTTTCTTCGCCGTACCTCGATTTCTGTCCCACAGCGAGCAGAGCGTGTTATTATCAGCGAAGTCGTCGCTCGATTAATGATTCACGCGACGAAATACATCCGCGTATTTAACAACGTCTGCTGCCACTCTTTCGCGGTCGCAGACATCCAGACGAAACTAAAACGCGAGCCGAGTCACAGCCAGAAACTCTTTCGGTGTTTCCGCTTTCCCGTTCTCTCCCTTTGCTGTCTTTTCTCTGCCATTTTTTTTTAACCTGTTTCTCTGTCTCGCCGTAAAAGAACCTTTTCGTTGCCGTATCTTTTTTCAGTCGTGTGATTTCTCTACTATCGCGTTTCCTGTATGTGTTTACAATATACACAGGGTGTTCTGTAAATTATGGCACAAGCAGAGAAACGGTAGTTCCACATGTAAATGCATAGGATGTATGTTTGAGAAAACCGGCTAGATACATATGTGTTAACTCTTAACTATAAATATGGATATGTCTACCATCATTAAAATTGAAGCGTGTTTTTCATCAATTTCTTGGTAATTTGATAAATTACCGTTATTATACCGCTTGGTATCCGGGAAGAATCTGATTTTCACAGATGTAAGGAGGAATTTTTAATTTTTAATGGTTGAGAATGTTAACGATAATGGTAGACGATTTAATAGTTAATATATCTCCAAGAAAATAGTTGGATTGTTGTTAAAAATGCTTCGAAGGTTCGACCATCGGTAGTGAAGTTTCGCTATGAAAAATTTTATACTGTCGACTTATCTTTCCACGTCGAATCTTGTCATAGGACACTCTGTACATGTCTGCATGGACAAAATGTTTAATTCGTTACCGCTCAAAGCTGATTTTTGATGTCACTTGCGGATGTGCACCGGATATAAAGCAGAAAGGGGAACATTTTGTTTCTTCCCGCAGCACGTGGAATTAATATCGTATAACTGATTTGATGGTGGACGTCAAACGAGTCCACAGAAATAGCATGGCAATTATCCGAGAGCGATGGGACCTAACTTAAACGGGGGACATGTGCGGCGAGTTGTCTTTTTGGGGGAAATTTGAGCAAAGCGTGACTCGGTTGATTTCGAGATTTAGCTAATTTAGCTGAGGAAGACTGTGGACGTTCATGCATTTGTGAAATATTTAAAGGTGCAAAAGTGCACAAAATACACGTAATGTTACAAAATATCTATAAAAAAAAAAAGGAATTTTTATGCATATTCAGAACCGAGTAATATTCAGAGATACAATGTATATACATATGTAAAATATAATTATAATAGCAAGTGAAACAAATCTCTGTTTGACTCTTAAATCACAATAATATCTACTAGTAGTTGTATGATTAATAATTTACTATATTTAATATTTTAATATATTTTACCATGTTTTTTCACAAAAAGATTAAATGACATAGTAAACGTTTCCTAAGAATGCAGATATTCGTTTTCAAGGAAATTTATTATAAACATATAAAATATTGAAACGCTTATCATAATATATACTATATAATTTTGGTATATATTATATATTAATTTATTGTATAATATATAGAGATACTTTCGTATTACAGACATTCGAAGAAATGAAAATAACTCTGAATGGCAGTGAATTAGTCGAGACGGACTAACCAATTGCAATCGTCATTCAGCATACAGTGTGCACTGTGCACTCAATTGTACGAAGCGCAACCGTACTCTTCGTTACAGCATTCTACCGTATATTTACAATTTGAGATATTCCTTCGTCCAATGTTTAACTCGGCAGCGATTGTAATTCATAATTCAACGCAGCGCGCGGATAAAATTCATGACAAAGCAAAGCAAGGGAAAGGAGAAAACGAAAAAAAAAAAAAAAATTGGAGATCCGTCTCAAAAACGAAAACAACGAGGGAGGAAAAAATGCACGAGTAAAATTGCAGAGAATTTTCCAAGCTGACTACAAATAGCATTTCACCGAAACACACCACCGCAGCACGCGGATAAAACAAATTCCCTCAAACATTTTGCATTCAGTCTTTAAACCGCTATGTCATCCAACTCCGCTCGGTCAACATCAACGTCACCAACAGGAAAAAAAAATGTATACCTACGTATCTCCACGGAAATTTAGATAAAAAGGGAAACTTAAAAACAAAAGAACGAAAAAGTCAATGGACGAGAAAAAGCAACGAAGTGTATCACCCAACTTAAACATTAACCGAAGATCCCAAGTTTCCGAAGTTCCAAAACTCCAATTATTTCAAGATTTCAACTATCGAAAATTATAAATCAGCTTGGGTAGCAGGAACAACACATTTCATGGGATTAGGGAAACGGTGCGATGTGCAATATGCGATGATTATGAACTTGAAATCAAAGAGCATACGTTCTAGAAATGTTCGCACTGTAGTGCATAGTTTTCATATTACAAGGGAATACCCGAAAATGCTGCTAGTAACCAAAGTAAGATGAAAGAGGAAGAGCAACTGAAAGCAACATATTATGCGAAAAATCTCTGTACCCACCGAGATAAGATCGCAATAGGCGACAACCGCTAGACGATTATTACTATTAATGTTACTATAGTTAATAGCAGCGTCCGGAATTCTAGAATTCGAAAACACCGTAATTAAGAAAAGTCCAAAACACCAAGAAATTACGAACCTAATTAAAACCGTTAGCGAAGATCGAACACTTGACAAATATATCGAATGAACTGTTATATGCATATTTGAATAAGTAGTATACGAATTCTGTGAAATGAACCTTGGATATTGTGTAAGCACACATTGAAACTGATCCTACCACTACTTCTGTTCCAGATATCCGATGCAAAGGGGGAAACGCAGGAACGAAGAAGAACCGTGTTACGGAAATGTATTGGTGAAACGTACGTGCACGGAGATCGGCGTACAATTATGCAAAGCGAGGCTCATTTTAAATGTAGAAACGCGAAGTACCATTTATGGCCGGCACCACTACTGTCGTACTAGTACCTACGTACCAATACTACTTCGGGATTTATACAGAGCGTTTCACACATATACCAATTTCTTTTGTTCCTGTTATCTTTGTCAAGTAAGAAACCTTCGTACATCGTCGCGCTATATTCGCAGGATTAATAGGATAAATATTTTTATGAATACTTTTATCATTTCTGCAAGGTTTGCTAAGAAAAGATACGAGAGAAAGAGGTTAGGTTGGGGTTAGCTTTCTACAGAGCGTTTCACACATATACCAATTCCTTTTGTTCCTGTTATCTTTGTCAAGTAAGAAACCTTCGTACATCGTCGCGCTATATTCGCAGGATTAATAGGATAAATATTTTTATGAATACTTTTATCATTTCTGCAAGGTTTGCTAAGAAAAGATACGCGAGAAAGAGGTTAGGTTGGGGTTAGCTTTCTATAGAGCGTTTCACACATATACCAATTCCTTTTGTTCCTGTTATCTTTGTCAAGTAAGAAACCTTCGTACATCGTCGCGCTATATTCATAGGATTAATAGGATAAATATTTTTATGAATACTTTCATCATTTCTGCAAGGTTTGCTAAGAAAAGATACGAGAGAAAGAGGTTAGGTTAGGGTTAGATTTCTATAGAGCGTTTCACACATATACCAATTCCTTTTGTTCCTGTTATCTTTGTCAAGTAAGAAACCTTCGTACATCGTCGCGCTATATTCGCAGGATTAATAGGATAAATATTTTTATGAATACTTTTATCATTTCTGCAAGGTTTGCTAAGAAAAGATACGAGAGAAAGAGGTTAGGTCGGGGTTAGTTTTCTACAGAGTGTTTCACACATATACCAATTCCTTTTGTTCCTGTTATCTTCGTCAAGTAAGAAACCTTTGTACATCGTCGCGCTATATTCGCAGGATTAATAGGATAAATATTTTTATGAATACTTTTATCATTTCTGCAGGGTTTGCTAAGAAAAGATACGTGAGAAAGAGGTTAGGTTGGGGTTAGGTTGAGGTTACGTAAGAAAGGAAAAGAAATTACAGTAAATTTCTACATACGTTTATTTCTAACGTGACGTAGTAATTTTGAAGTAGGATACTTACGCATTTGTGAGGAATTCTAATTTGGAGAAATGCACAAAATATCAGTTGAAGCTTAATTCGCATAATTCTACTTCACCCTATATTTTTGAAACGCACTGTATACGGCATGTTAGAGCTTATACAAGTAGTATACGCAAGAAGCAATGCGCTCTGTGCTTTTTCGTGAAAATTCGTCGTCGCCGCCGTGATCGTGAAATTATTCACTGATCTTGGCTAGTTTCGGTGTCTAGTCAACGACCCAAGCGTTTGCAAGCCTAAGCCTCGTTCAAAGAAGCTTGTTAGGTTAAGGGTGAGGACGTAATTACCGAATTTAGATCTGAACTCGCATTCCTCCATGGCTTTGCATATTTAGGTTCTCTTTGCTACCATTGTCTTCGATATCAGGGAATTTGGTCCGAGATTCTTTAATAGCAAAGAGAAGGGTAGTTTTTGGGAATGGAAGAAACATTGTGGACATTCAGAACAAGACTACACGAACTTTCATGGACCGAGGCTCATTCACAAGGTAGGTTAGATTAAATTATCCTTTGTAAGGCAGATTAGGATAATTCGTGAACTATTAATCTCTAAATGCTGTATTTATACAACGTTTAAAATTAGTTGTAATAAAGGTAAACGAGGGAATTGCGGGAAACATTGAAGTTGATACCTAAACACTCGAGACTTCTGAATGAAAATTGCTGTTGTAACAGTGAGCGAAGATGTTGGCTCGAAACATACAGAGCTACTTTTCTTATCGTGCCGTATGATTATTCCAGGATGCTACTGTACGTTCTTTCGCGGGGCATTATAAAAAGTCGATAACGAAAAAAAAGAAAGTAACATTGTAAGAAAACGAAAACTATGGGCGCAAGTTGATTATGTTGCTTCTCTTTGTATTACGTGGTTGTTTCTATACTATCTCCCATCTTCGTTGATCTTAGCGTTCAGAGAGATCAAGCGAGAGAAAAAGAACAAGCAGAGAAAATATAAAACAGAGAAGGTCGCTAATGAAAAATGAAGAATTAAACATGCGAAAATTACTTACATGAACAACAGGTTCGCTTCACATAATACTGAAGGAAGTTCCAAACAGTAGAATTATACTTCAAACTCACCTGAAACAAACGAAGAAACGATGATTACTTTCTATTTTCCGCGTACGTACGAATTATATCTGCAACTGTAAATTTTCGAAATTTCAAAGTCACAGGCAAATTATTATACAACATTGTTCTTCTTCGAAGAATGAAATCAGGAAGCTTCGCCAGCAAATCGTAATACCTAATGCACTGTCTCAAGAACTATGCAATCTGTCAATATCGTGACAAAAGGTTACTGTGCTTTCGCATCTTCGATATTAACCGAGCCCTACGTGTTTCACGTGCTAAAAGAAGAACCTCATCTACGTCACACGATGTAACAACTTGCCACGTCGTCGATCACGCGAGTTTCACAACCACATTCCATCGCTCGCGCCAGTGTTATACACGGTGCAAATGGTTGACGCTTTCAAGGGAGCGCGAGGCAACATGAATGACGGAGGGCAAAGCTGATCGACGACCAGAAGAGTTCAGCCTCTCAGTCTCGAACATGGAATTTCATTACTGGCGAAACTTTCGACATAACCGGCAAGTTTTTCAGCAACTTTTATGCACTTTGCAAGTCCGTGGACCGCGGCTTTCCACGCGGAAAACGGACATCAGGCCGACGGAAGAAACTTCGTTCTCCCCCGGGGGATGCAGAATTCGATGTGTATAAACTGTGCAGATACCCACGTGAATGTCGAGTCGAATGAAAATTTCGCAGAAATTCGGTAAATGGATTCATTTCGTTTTCACGCGGATAAAATCTATCTATTAGATCTTATTTGATTAATACAAAATTACAAGAACAAGCATCTTATAACAGGACATTTTTTTTTTAAATCTGTCAATCATTATTTTATTCGCATATCGAAGCTTAATAACTTGCATCTGCACAATTTAGCATTGATATATTATAATTCGTATGACGAATTATTAAAGTTAGTATTAATAGTTACGGGATGATCATGAATCATTGCTATAGTAATCTAAATCATTAATATTAACAATTATTAAATAGCTATCGAAATTATTGCGAATCACTAACATCAATCCATAAATATTAATCCATAAATATTAATGTCAACAATTTAAAACGCATATGTAACTGTCGTCTTTAATCTTAAAGTCGACGAAGCTATAAACTTTGAACTTTAGAATCTATGGACTTTGGAACGCAGTTTAACTAATCCACGCGAAATATACATACGTACGGATGTAATAAAAGAAAGAAAAAAAGAAAAAAGGAAACATAAAAAGCCAGATTTTCATTCACGCTCTTTATAAGAAAAATGGGTCACGATCGTGAAAGATCTTGCCATTAAAAGAGCTTCGGGTCAAAGCCTTTAATTCGACATACATATTTAGCATACTGATGCACGAAACAAGCCGTAACAAGTGGCGTTCCCACTTTCACGAGGAATAACGAGCAGGAAAATCAGCCACGACAAATGAACGAAATGGGTCGTCGATGTCTATGATATTACGGTGCCATTTGTTCGCGATTTCGTTTCAAAAGGCCACGTTTCAACGAGACTGGGAAAAAGAGAGACCCAGTATACTATATATATATATGGGAGAAGGCGAAAAGCACGAAATCTTGTGCCGAAAGTTTCTCCTATTGCCTGAGCACTAAAGAAGCTCGTTACATCAGCTCTGCTTTTGACGATGATATACAGGGTGGTCCAAAATTCAGAGTAGAGTTTAACGAGTCAATAATTCCTATGTATCCGCTGAAGGCTGAAGAGACATTACCCTTTAGACCTAAGCTCTAGATTTAATTAGATATTTATATTTATATTATGAGATTTATATATTATATAGATATATATTATATTATACAGATATATATATTTATATTATGTTACTGAAAATTCTCAATGTGAGAATTGAAATTTTAATAAATAAAAATGAAAAGAAAAAGAAAAATAATTCCTACGTTAGGGAGGCAATTTTTTAACGTATGGAGACTTACTTCATTAAATATGCAAGATGATATCTTTTAAATGAACGCGATGACAAAGGAATATCTTTATGTCTATTATACATTACTGCTTAGGAAATTTAAATAAAATTCTCATATTTTCATACAGATTATGAATTTTAAATTACACGCATGTTCTAATAGAATCGTTGATACTGCTTTATACCCCTTTTTATTGTAAAAAATACAATTCCTCAACGTCTCTATTAGACACCTAATTTTTGTCAATTTTGAAGCTAATGTAACTAAGACTATCTCGAGCAGAGATATATTTCCGTCTGTTCAAGACCATTGAAAAAGTAAGGATTTATGACACTGCTGAATAGGTCCTAAGAGCGGTCTTGACCCGAAAACTCTTGAAGGGCCAACAGTGTCATAAAGTATTCGCGAAAAGTAGGAAACTTTTATCATTCTCACCGTCATCTTAAGCGATCAACAGCTGGGCAGATGCGAGAAATCAGTCGTCAATAACTATTGTTTTCCACCTTACGAGAATCAAGGGCCCGTCACACACGAAGGGCGGAGACGTCAAGGAACAGTGATCAAGATTAGGGTTGAGCCCCCGCCTTACGACACCCCCAGGTGGTGGTATGACTACCGAACACGACAGTCAGTTACACACAGTCAGTCGTAGAGCACGGTTCATTCGCGTCTTACGAAGTTCAAGGGTTGTGGTCTGATAGTAGGACACGACATAACAGTATGTATTTTGTACCATATCTAGAAGGAACAGTCACTTAATAGTCAAGCATCCAATAAATTCATATAGTTAACTTGGTAATCAATTTGTCTTGCCTGCAACTCATTTCCTTTGTCAACCTGCTCACAACAGCGAGTGTTTGAGCGCGTACACCGCCTATTATACGTTATGATTTCATAGTATTATATGTTCTGTCATTATTTATAAGGTGTGTTGCAAAAGCTCCCTTTGTATTACATTCGCTGGAATCTTCTTTCATTTCCACCGCATTGTTGACGCGTTTTTAATTAAATTTTCCGAATCAAAGGAAACCATATTCGCGAGACTAGCAGATATGTAGAAAAATAGAGGAATTTATTAAACTTGTACATATGAAATTCGAATTAATGTTCTTCATTTGCCTAATGGGGTCTCACCAAATTACACTGTATAAATTTGTAAGCACAGGAGATATTATTAAATTTAACAAATTACTAATCAAATTCTTAATAATTCTCAATAAAACTCCTTTATAAAAATTCTTAATTTTAAAATAAAGAATTCTTTACAAAAACATAAACAATGCGATTCTTCATTAAAATTATCAAATATGCGAAGCAGTCGGCAAGTGAACTAAAAAACTGATGAAAGTCCCAAGCCATTGGAAATCGTAAAGAATTTTTCAAAGGGACGGAACACGACAAGTTCATAATTCGCTAAAAAAAAAAAAAAAAAAGAAAAAGAAAAGAGAAAAAGGCAAAAAAATTGGGGAAGACAGCAGTAAATGATCATTTTCATTCACAACTATTCATTGTTCGCGTTTAGTGTTGAAATTGAGCGTTCGTGCAATCATCTCCCAACATCCTCGTAATGTATCGCAACGATGCGGGACCTGCTACGAATTTGTGGCTCGTACGTGTTCGTTCGGGTATTCTACTCTCGAGGTGCAGCAGTTTTTGACGGAAGAAGCAGCCGGACTCACAAACTAACCACTTTATCCGGTAAATTCCGCACGGCGAGACTTTTGACCGTGCCCGACGTCGACAATGAAACTCGGACGTAAGTACGGTAACGAAATTCAAAGCACGTTAAACTAAATTAAATTGTTTTGGCAGTCGAGAAAAGTCCCCATGACCGGGGGACGTATGTTCTACAGAATCTCCTGGCGAGTTTGAAAAACGAAGGAGGCGAACTTATGAGAGTTATTTTTATGGTGTACAAGGAACATTATTCTTTTGCACGAATATACACAAGGAATACACATGTATATACAAGATGTTAACACCGCGATGAATGGTTAACAGTTAAGAATGATCAAAGACTGGTTTTTATTATGTTTGAAATAAATTTAGTAATTTGGAATATGAATCATACGAATTTAATTGTTCGTCATATAACGTGATGAACGAAAGAGGCGTTTTAATGACAATTATTACGTATTGGAATGAGAAGAAAGCAATTTTGTAGAACGATACGGCTGCTACGTTGTTTGACTTTGTTTCTGTTTTCTAATGTGCGTCGGGAAATTTTTAATCACGTTACAAATACGTGACTTTTCTAAATATAATAAAACGCTTTGAAATTGCTAATTAATACGTTACAGAATCAAATAATATCGCGAATAGTAGATGAAAGTGTAATAGAGTACGTGCGAAAATTAAATATTGTGAAAATAAAATAACTGCTTGCTACTGAAAAAAGAAAATGATCGAAAAATCACATCTCTTTCTTACTTTTAAGAAAATTATTTTCTTTTCCCTCTTCCTGATCAAACTTATTCCTGATACGCGCAACGATAATTTTCGAACGTTTTGTTGTTGCAAAGTGACATTTACAATGCAACAACTTAATGACACGTCTGCTGAATTACAGAAATTCACAATGAGATTATTTCCATGAAATACATATATTAAATTCTAATAGAAATATCTGCCTGTGCTATTAATTTAGATGAAACAAGAATAATTAATGAGTATTACACAATGAATATTATATACGTTCTAAATATATCCCCAACGAAATTAACGATATAATATAATGTTGTATAAGACTGGTATTATATTCAAATTTTATCATTATAATAATTTTATCAAAGATATATCGTGGTCGATCGGTATCAAAGAAATTGAAATATGGCAAGCTTTGTAAAAGAAAATGCGATATCATAAGGACAAAATTATTGCACCGAATAAATTATATTAGAACAATAAGTGCTTACATAAACATAATTATGGAACGAAACATTAATACAATTCAGATTCTACGTTCATTGTTCCCAAGGAAATACGATTTATTGTTCTGTAGTACACTGCAGTAAAACATTCGTAATATCGTTCCTGTTTCCTATAGCACATGAAAATTCGCGATTTTCAATCGAGAATAAAGCCAAGCTGACAATGAGATCATAAATTAGAATCGAATGTAAAACAAAAAAAAAATGCAACTTTATATAGATCTACAATTGTAAAAACTTGTTTCGTATAAAAATGTGTTTCAGTTTCTGTTGCAACGGAATATTCCACGTGTTGTTTACTTTTTACGCTTTATGCATTGCTTCATTTTTCCTTGTACAGTAAAATTGTTATAAATGCACCAACACCCATAGAGTAATAATCTAATAATAGAAATAAACAATTAAAAGAAATAATAGAAATAAAAATCTAATAATCTAATAATAAAATAAACTTAATAATAATAATAATATAGTAGTGTATTACATATTTGGTAGCAAAAAGAAATATTAAAATTCGATTCGAAATACCAGATTTTCAAAAGGAAAATCAATTCCATATTCTAAAATAGACGAAACATGGTACAATAATTGTATAGAAAATCTGTTTTCAACAAATTCCTAATTACATTTTAGTGCAGTGGACCGGAACAAATGTGTACAAATACTGTAGAAAGGATCTGTGTTCCTTGACCAACCCTTTGAAATATCAATTTTACCGACAACTCCGTTCACAGAGTGTTTACCGTGTAAATTAAAGGATGCTCCGTGATTACACTGTTGCTCGTTACCCACTAGTGAAATAAGAAATAGCCAAATGTTCCTGTTTCACAGAGGCCAATTGATAATAATTTATCGAGTTCGCCTAATTAAGCGTAGCTTTGTTTGCAACTTGTTACCGTTAATGGCGGACGAGAAGTCATTAAACGAGGAAAAGCGCGCGGAACTTTGATTTATTTTGCTACGTGTTCGTGAATAACGAGCTATTTGTTAGCAAACTGTCACCAGACTGCGAATAATTTTCATTTTCACGTTGACCACAGGAAAGTTTGCCAAAAACAGCCGTGAACAGTTTATATATATATAGTGGATCGTTCGTTGAAAATAGATAGACCGAACTCACCGCCTAATTATGGCGACAATTGTCGATCACTTTGATGATTTTGGTTCAATTTGATTTTGTAGGGTGGCGTAGCGCAATTAGTTTCGCGTATTTTTGAATCTATACTGGGTAATTCTCAAATTGTAGTAGGTATAATTGAAAATTCATATAGGGTAGAATTTTTTTTGAGGGAAGCGAACGCGAAAGATAGTGTTCCGTTCGAAGGAATTGTATTTAAAAAGAATGTTCGTTTTAAACGAATTAAATTCATAAATCTAATGTCTGTCTTTAAGAAATTAAATAAAAATTTGTCTTCTCCTTACCAAACGTAATGTTGATTATAATGAATTTATAATGTGGTAGTACAAACTGTCTGTTAACACTCCCGGAATATTTCCTTAACCGAAGAAATGCCATAAAATGCCAGAGAAATTATATAGTTATATTATGTCAATAAATTTACCGTTTCACGCCAGTAAATAAGCTTCTTTTAGTCAAATATACTTTCGTGTTTGAATTCGCCATCGTTTGCAACTTCTCTTTAGCTGCACGAACGGTGAAAAATTTCAAGTTTCAACGAAAAGATCCGTCTCGGTTTACTTCCGCGTATTAACTGAAAGTACTTTGCGAATGTCGTTGATATTTACGTTGAATGTATTCTCCAATATGTTGTATATAAATAATTGTAATTAGAATAGTATAATGAAAACAAATAAACATACGTGCATAATCATAATCCTGTCGCGATAGAAATAAACGTTAATTATATTACGAACATCCAGGTATTTTAGTAAAACAAGAGAGCTGGAATGTTGACGAAGAGTCAGGACCGAAAGATGCAGAATCACGTCATCTAATACGTCAACTATAGAAAGAAGACTGAAAAGGAAACATTCAGCAGATCTCACAAAGGATATTTCCTAGCGAACACGAAGATGGAACCCCGCTGGCGGTAACCATCCACATGTTATTTTATTATATCACTAAGCTATAATATTTTACCAAATGTCCTACGGGACAAATTGTAAAATTTTAAATAAAAATAATAATAACAATAAAAAAACGTCATCTAATCATCGTGAAAGTTGGAAATGTAAAAAGCGAGAAGTCTTACGATTGGCGATTCTAATACAAATAGACAGTAGTCGGAAATTCCACGCGGAAATAAATAATATATGACATTTACTAGATATCAACTTTACCACTAAACTTTCTGCCACAACATTCAACATTGCCACAAAATAACTTTCAGTCAATTTCTGCAAGCAACGGAGATTTAAACGGAAATAATGTAACAAGGTCCAGCCGTCCATTTTGCAACGCGCGTTCCAGCCAAAGAGGGCGAAGTTGAACCGTTACAGAATCGTGAAAATAAACCGAGAAATTCGTGTTTCGATCCAACAAACAGGGTGTACAGGCGCTCACAGCGTTCAACGTTCTGCCTTTGCTACGGAGAGGAAAGGAACGAACTGATTGCTTTAGATTAAAAGCAGAAATTTACTTCTCCCTTACATTTGCATACGAGCCACGCTGCCGCTGTTATTAGATGCCACTCTCGCCACCGTTTTCAAATTTACCAATACCAAGGGCTGAGTGTGCCGTTTATTGGCAAGGATTTACCAGAAGCAATTTCTTTATGCGATAGCATTTAAAATTTCGCAGGGAACGGGATTTCCTCTTTCGTCGGCGATCGAAGTGGTTTCAAGAGGATTGCGGTCCAAAAAGATGGAAACGAAACGTTTAATGGGCAACTATATGTGAGGCGAAATTGAGCGTAGCTTTCATATCAAATTTTCGATGAAAGCAGCATACACATCCTTTACAGATACGGAATCGATCGATGAAATTCTACAGTGCGAGATAAAAGAAAGTTTAAAGAATAAGCGGTAGAGAGACAGGACGATTAAAAAAAAAGAACAATTATAATTGACAAAAATCTAATAAATGTAATAAACTGTTATTTCTGAAAATACGCATCTAAGTTGAATTAATAAAATATTTGTTGTCAGAAATATTGCTTCCGAATTTAAGGGATGTGATTATATATATATATTTTTTTTTTTATTTAATACTTAGTATTCACAATTTGTCCAATTTGAACATTTGGTAGAATCTTTTAGCTGTTAGATTATCATGTGGGTGGCTATCCCCAGCGGGGTACCATCTTCGTGTTTGTTAGATTATATCCTTTGTGAGATCTGCCGGGTGTTTCCATGATTATACATGTACAGACTTTTCTGACTGTTTGTATATGTAATATTCATGTATAATATTCGTAGTCAGTGTTTTTGTTTTTAACTGCGAGTGCTCGAGGATAAGGTATAGAACAGACAATCGAATTTATGGCAACAAGTGCAATAGGGAGGGAGGACTCCTGAGGGCGTTTCCAGCTTGCGTAGCACGTCATCAATTATCGGAAATAAAAATGGGAGTACTGGCAGGAAGTTGATCAACTTGAGCGAGAGTTCATTCTATCTGTAACTTGTCAAGGAAATAAGAAATGTGTCTGCAGATAATATACGAGCATCCTAACTCTTTGCATGTAGAGAATTTTTTAATACGATCAATCAGTAGATACCTGGTTCTAAGATACTTTTGTAAGAAGACCAAGAGTTGTTTCTCGATTTTGAATTTACTCACACGCGCATACATATAACTTGTATCTTGCGAAATTCCACTAATAATTGGGCCAAGTTATGCTGAAAGCTGGCAACCTTCAATCATTTGAAATCGAGTAAATCTAATTTGAAGATTTTCACGAAAGAAGGAAGTGGCTTCATTTTTATTGGCTATATCCTATTTCTTCTTGTTGTTCTTTTATGATGTTTCTTCGTTGCCTATTTAATAGCAAGTAGTACGACTAATATGCGCTTTGGGAATTTTCTACGAAATAATTATATAAGTTTTAAACGGAATTACGGCGTGGTAGTTTTAATAATTGCATGATGTAAGGTTGTTCTATTTTTAGCAAAATAAAGATCACAAAATTATCGGATCCGTACCGTGTTTAATTAATTCTTCGTCATTCTAAGGGTTGCTGACATCCCTGTGCAACTTATTGTGCAAGAGTTCTCACACAAGACGTAAAAGAAACAAATGTATCCGCACAAACAAACCAATCCATCCAAACAGTGCACTAACCTTTCCACTCGTAACAGACCAATCACGAACAGAAACGAAGCTTTCTTGCGCAATTTCTTGTTTCTGCGGGAGTTTGCGCGCATTTCTGGACCCCGGGATGACTTTCTGTGAAACGAGAAACTGGGCGTGGAAAGTAGCGAGAAAATACAACGAACATACACGAGCAATAAGACCGACTCGTTCACAGTAAGTTATAACGGCTGCATCGTATTTCATGGATACAAATTGCTAGAAGCGTACGCAGCACCGCGCGTGGACAGGTAAGCGATGAGAGGACGCGAAACGCAGATTGGAATCTCGTTGAAAAACGGACAAGAGAAGCGCGAGTGTCGATACACAACGAATTACGCTATTGTTTATGTGACCCGATCTGCGATTGTAACCTTGCGAAAGTGCAGCTCGAGACTCGTGCATCTGCGACTGTTTTTTCTCTTTCGAATGTCGGACTGAGAAAACGGGCATGGTTTATAGTTTTATAGGATAAGTTACAAACTGATGTTCGATATATAGCATGGAATATACAGTGTGGTTGGTAACTGGTGGTACAAGCGGAAAGGGGGTGATTCTACGCGAAAAAAGAAGTCGAAAATATAGAATAAACATTTTTCGCTTGAGGCTTTGTTTTCGGGAAAATCGACTTTGAATTTTCGCTCGGTACGCTCGCACTTTATCACGTCTCGTTATAACGGATCTCACTGTAGATCGTTGTCTCGATGGATATTATCGCAGTTTAAGTTTGTTTTTGCCGTAACGGAAAATTAGGAATACACAATGAAATAATATGAAGTAATCATAAAGTTTATTATTACAAAAATTGCTGAAAATGTTGCTCATTCTGCCGGACACATACTTCTACTCTTCTAATTAAATTTCTATGAACACTTTCTAACGTATTCGACCGTTTTAAAGTATGAAAGGCTACAATAATCTTTTCTTTCAATTGCTCGAAACTTGCGATTTCTTCGGAATAGACAATTGATTTAATATGGCTCCATAAATACGCGTACCGAGCGAAAATTCAAAGTCGATTTTCTCGAAAACAAAGCCTCGAACGAAAAATTTTTATTCTATATTTTCGACTTCTTTTTTCGCGTAGAATCACCCCCTTTCCGCTTGTACCACCAGTTACCAACCACCCTGTATAATTGTTACAGACGTGTAGCAGTCCATGTAGATATACAGAACGAAAATCGCAAAATAGGCAAAGATCAGATATTATTTCTTTAAGAGATTGAAATATTATATCCTAGAGAAATGAAAAATATCAGTCAATAGTAAGATACTACATGCTTTAGATACTTTCATGCTACGACAAAGATACAAACTAATGATTTATTTGTGGTTATTTTATAATTTATTTATTTGCTTTTATTGAACCATCTTTTGGAAAACTTCAATTGATATTCTCCATTAAATTGGTAAATTTGTACGTTTCTACAGTGTAGGTAGAAATTTTAATTCTTCAGTCAATGCAAGTTTGTTGGATTCACTGCGTTTCAAATTTGCAGCAACAACTCTCATGGCGTTCAAATGCGAGTTGATGCACGCGAAAGGAATTCGGCAACAACAGAGTTTGCACAACATTCCCGAATGGATGCAGGCTCGAAATTCATTTTGTACAAGCGAATTACGCGACGATAATGTTCTTTGAAGGATTTCATTCAAAAAACAACATGGCACGAACAAATACTGCACAAGAGTGCTACATACTGCTCATTGCGCGAAATACGTGCAAAGTACGATATAAAGGTTTATCGTGAGCACAAAGTTCTTTATAAATCAACGCAATAAGAGATAGAATGTTTCTACAAGTCAATGTACCTTGGGAATTTATCAACAGAATTTTATTCGATCGTCCCCTGTCAGCTGCACGCAGAGATTGAAATTTTTCGTCGTAGTTGAACCAGAGAAGAGAGAAAAAAGACAAGAAACAAAAAGGGAAAAAGAAAAAAAAGCTAAAGAAAGACACAGTGGCCACCGATATATCGAACTCGCTGCGTCCTTTTTCTTCGTGGACGATTTTACGCAAAGTAACGTCTTTTCTCGGGTTCCACGTAACCAATTCAAGAAAGCCCGAGTTCTCGTCTTCCTTCGGACACGGAGTAGCTCGAGGGCAACAGTTTCTTTTGTCGCGTAAACGGAATGGAAAACCGTGCGACGATTTTACTTTTACTCTCCTTGCTCTACCCATCGTCGGAGCTTCCGTGCCCGGAAGAATGACTACACACTGTCTCGGATTCCTTTCGAGAGCCTCTCGTCAGATTAACCTGCTTCAGTCGAGATCAGAAGGTATATTTCTTCTCGAGGCATGTCGTGTGAAACTGTACAACGAACGAGTGACTCTATATATGGCAAAGTACATAACTGAGACTTTTACAACAACACTTTGAATAAAGGATCACTTTGGTGAGTTACATTTCAAGACAGTTCTCCCTCGTTTCGAATATTTCATCTTCGAGGAAAGTTGGTTTAGACAAGTTTCTTATTAAAAAGCAGAAGATCTGATTCTAGGTTTTTCACATGGGCACTTACTTAACATGTAGAAGAGGTCGTAAGTACCGGGCTAGTGAAAATGACGGCAAAGAAGCGACAAGGAAGTCTCGAACGACAAGTTTACGTTTCTAGAATAACTTAGAGACGTTACACTTCCTCGCCAACGAATTTCCCACAAGCGTCGTTGCACTGTAGTCTTCCGAGAGACGCGTAAGTAGGAGAATGATGTACATTGACGGGTGGAAGTTGCCGGGCGGAAAATCGCGAAGAAGGGAAAGAGCACGGAAAAGCGAAAAGTGGAAGTGTTTCCGTTATATTGTCTTCCTGTCAATGCACACTGAACTTTCTTTTCTCAAACGCAATCCACTGACTTTTCCTCCACGAAATTTAAAGGGGGCGAACTACCCTGAGACGTCTAGAAATACGTAAAGTTTCGTAACGTTTACGAGCTCCTAAACAACAAATGTCAATCGATATTTCGAAAAAATCTGCTCCTTCCGTTTATCTCTTGTCTGTCGTCACTCAAACCGATTGTATTTGTTCGAGACTTGTGATAGCGAGCTTGGGCTCGAGGCGACAACCAGTCGCCGAACGTAGCCGCGGTCAAGGGATGAACGTTTTGTCTAACAAAGGCATGGAGTGATAGTATTAGCTCTCCTTAAAAAGAAATAGTTGTAGCAACACTGGACAGTAAACATTCCAACGGTTTCTGTCCCGTGGCTCGCCACACGCAAACCAGGGTACCAGATGTCGACGCATTTCCACAGTACATGTTCAGCTAGACCGAGGGCCCGTTATAAATCTCAAGATTTAGTTAACTAAAGTCCTTCAAATAGACAAACAGTCTTTGTTCCAACTGCGGGAAGATAGGAGAAATCTATTTTTCTCACGAACGACGCTTCCCGCTAGTAACTTTCCCTCAAGGGTGGCTAGCATCCTTCTCTAACCACCAACATGGAAATTGACCAATTAACAGCAACGTCAATTTTCCTCATTTTCCGGACGAAGGCATCGCTCCACGAATCCGATGATCTCGTACCCTTAGACACACCCCATAATAGTTTCCCTCTGCAGCATCACCGGGACGGAGAGACTCTCGTACGATCTCGTCAACGAGTTAAGCAGCGTCTTTACGACCAGTGAATATTTCGCGTTTTAACGTATAGTCCAACTTAGACTTTGAAGAAAATAATAAGTTCGCTATCCCGTTGATCGCGGATTCGTTATCAAAGCTGAGGCCATTGTCATTAGCGTCACGAGTGCCTAATCGCCGCAGTTAATTGTCGATTCTGTAGTATCCATATTTGTGCTAATATACTTCACCTTTATTGTACCACAACGATGGCTAACTCCAGTGAAGATCCATTAAACGCCCACAACCCTAATCCCAACGCCAACCCGACATATATATTACTATCATAATAAAATATCTGAAGGATGAGAATTTTATGGTAATTTCAAATGTTATAACACAGATCTAGGAAAACAATTATAACTCGTGGCAGTGTCGAAAGTTCGCGCTGTTTTACAATTCGTAGGTTTAATTTTTTTTTAAATTTCTTGGTTCTTTGAAATGGTTTAAACGTCGACGGTAATGCTATAGAACAAATGCAGAGCTACGGATGGAAGGATGCCACGTCGTCCTGAAATTACGAAATTTAGTAATCTTCGTACTTGTCACCGTGATATTCACGATCTGAATGCAGGTCGAAAAATTTCCGCAACTTTAAATTACGTTTCTGTCACGAAGTTCTGGTTCGTTGGATTCGTCGTGTTTGGACGAATCTGTGGAGGTATAAATAATTATTGGAAATAATTGTGTTAAATTAATTATTAAAACAGGAAATGTCATAAGTATCGGGACACCTGGGGGAAAATCAAGTAAATTACTAGAAGATTAATAAAATATTTGCGAATTATCATTTTGTTCAGAATCTGCAATTATAAAATCTGATACGGCCAACATTGTAAGAAAATTCTTGCGCGTAATAAAATTCGATACTTCTTTAATTTATATTAACTGTCTATACAAATATTAGATGTAACATTAATATTATAAATTAGATATTAACACTAGAATCACCATACCAGTCAAATCGACTGGTTTTACAATTTTATTTTAAAATTCCTACTTCATGTTATATTTTTTTCCCCCCAATGATGTAATAACTTTTGCAACGATAACTAAAAGAATAATACAATGAATTTTATTTTGCCTTTTATATATTCAAACTCAAAATAATTTTGTATCGAGGCTACTTATACCAATACCGGTTAAAATAATTGGTACCTGTCAAAGTGCAAAAGGGTCCTGTAATCTGTTTATCGAACCGCAATTAACCAGTTTCCTCGTTTTCTACAACTTCTCACACGTTTTTAAAATTTGTACTGCGTATCATTCGATATGATGATATCAGTTATCAGGAAAACTGCGGATCGATCGCTAGATCTCTAGATGCTAACACTAGAAATACCACACCAGTCAAAATGACTGGTTCTACAATTTTATGAATGTGTCAATCCTCATTTAGGGATCATGGTCCCAGATGGATTAAGAATACCAAAAATGTACTACGTAACATGGAATTCCTTCTGTAAGAAAGAAATAAATCGATAAATGTAAAAATATTGTATTATTACGTACTTTCTAAAGAAAAGTTATTTTAACTGGTTTTGATAGAAATAACTATCGGTAGTTCTGGTGTTAAAGATTAATAATACTTTTTGAAATAACAAATTAAATACTATTATTAATATTCTCAAATGTATTTATTTCCAAGTATTTAAATTTGTTCGTATAAAAATTGATATAAAACACGAACAATCTTTCCACATAATAAACGATTTGTTTTATTACCTTCCCTGATAATTAGAAAATATTGCATCTTTAGAACTTACCTAGCAATATAAAGCAACTTGCATTTCCTTCAGAAATTACTTTCCAACCATTTCTCAACTCTTGGCCATACTTTCATTAACTTTCGTTAACGCGTGGAGAACCTCGCTTTGCATAACAACATTTAACGATGAGGAGAGAGAGAGAGAGAGAGAGAGGCGGAAGGAGAAAGAGGGAGTAGAGCTTAATAACGGCACGCTTCCCAGTGAGACCAATGACTCAGAAAGTAGCATAATTCATACATCGTTGTCTAACGCTAATTAATCGAGCGACGACGCTACGTGGCTTAACACCGGCGACGTAATAATACACGAATTTATACGCGAGCACCGCGATAACTTCCTAAATAATACCGTTTTCTCTCTTAGTTAATCGCAACTTCCATTTATCCCGCTAACCTTCTGCAATTTGATTCACTCAATGGAATTTTCGCTTTTGTATTTTCCAACGACCTTACGAACAACGAAGAAACTTCGACTGACGATCAATTCTTTAATAAGGACAAGAATTTTCATATTTCAATCTTGTTCTCATCTCAGCAGACAAGGGGATTTTTAATGTTTTAGAAAAATGTTAAAGATATAACTGAAACGCTTGGCGAACAACGACGCCAATAACATTGATAATCTAATAACAACGTTAATAACGTAACTTCGTATTAACTTCGAAGCAACGCAATATAACGGAATACATGAATTTCGCAATTTTTATATAATAACCGAGAGTTTTGAGCTCTAAAGAGTTAATAGCCAATTTCGTTTGATGGAAAGTACTCGATTTTTTTATATAAAATCCAATATCCAGCGAGTGCTCTTTTTAGAATTGCGATTGGTCTCATTGGTTTTATTCTTAAGCACGTTCTAAATAGGACTAAAAAAGGCCAACTTTTCCGTTGACTAATGGAACCTGGAAAATTAAGCGTTTTTGCTGGACGTAGGCAGCTCCCGGCAAAAGGTTTATGTTTGTATACCTTTGCCCTGACTCTGTATGGTATACAGATACATCATCGTTGTGAATTGTAAGGAGTAACGCAGAATGAGATGTAAATCAATTAGTAGAAATGTTGAGAGTTGCTGGAATATTATATAAACCACACATAAACGAAACAAACATTGAAAATGATGCAATAAATTTAGTCTTGCTTAAAACATGATATTGTTATTATTATTACCATTATTATTATTACTATAGTTATTTATAGGCACATGAACTGCGAGGTCAATGATATGATCGTTGCGACAAACGGGCGATATAATCTCTCTTAACCATCTTTTGGCACCTCACCAAACAGCATCTTCAAAAACTTTATCCAAACCGTGACAATCGTATCAACGAGCAGACACAGCAGGCTCGTGACAAACGCAATAGCGACAGACGTCGGTTGTCAGAGCGTGTTGCCTAAGTTTCCGTGTGATGGCACATGGTCGGTGAATTTTCCCTGTGGCCAGTTCGATGAAGAGCCCGTGGACGATTAATACGTGTCGCAGTGGGTGCTCACGCGGTCGCTGCGTTTAAATTCCAGCCGGATTTCATAATTTTCCTCCGTCAGCGTTACGTGTACGTACGCTGACCGACGCCCAGCAATTTGTCGGACGTGGAACACGAGATCTATGGAAATGCGATGAGAAATTGCGATTTTCCCCGATTTATGAAACACGAACACCTGGAGATCCGTGAACATTTTCGGACTACGTGGACGCGCGAATGTTTGCACGAGGATCCGGTGTCATTTGTTCTGACAGACCCTCGGCTGTCACCGTGTATTTCGAGTGAATCTGCATATGAGATCCGGATAACGATATTTTTCCGTCATTTTCAATCTCTGTGAATCGATAATCTTGCACAGTGTTGCGCAAAAGGCTGCAATCATGAATCTTGATCATTTTGATGGATGATATTAGAAGGATAGACTATAAACCGTGCCGCACCGATTTTTGGTTACCTTCCGTTCGAGCCGCGTGGGCCGTATACGCTCCACGTTATTACGATTAATAGTTTTGCTTATGCCTTGCAGTTTTGTTAATACTGCAAACAACGAAGTGTCAAGAAAAGGGTGTATTGTTTAAGATGTATTAGACGTCAAAGCGACAAATGTAATTCTTAAGGAATTGTTTTAGCAAACACGTGGTTGACGTTTACTTTATCGAAACTCGAAATGGTTCGAACGGAAGGAAAGTTCAGCGTGGGGCGTAGCAACGAAGTTGCGAATTCCAAAACAGCGCAAGTACATTTTTCGATACTGTACGAGTAACTTCAACTTACTTAGACCTTTTCCTAGAAATGTTCGTTCAATCGTACTTCATGCATTCCTAACGATCATGTTTCCCAATAATATTCAATCACCGGCAATATTCAAAATATAGACGCAATGAAGATGTATGTGATACACAGACAGGAAAGGTCAATAAGATTAATAATCGGCTAAAGAGGACCAACAAAGAAACTTATTCCCTTTTAATATTAATCGATGGACTTGTGCTGTTCTGGAATTCATTTAGTTTGAAAATTGGCAAGAACCCGTACAGCGGTTAATTCGCATCTAACGTATTGTAATCCGTTCCTATTGTAATTTCAGTGAAACTATACGTAAAGCACGCGCGGGACAAAGGGAAGAGGTTTCGTTAAAATTCTTCTGATATCGATAATACAGAAACGGGGGACATTTGCAATGAACACGTCCTCACAAAGAGCTGTTGTTTCATAACGTTAATGCAACCACAGACACTCGAGTAGAGCATTACGTAAACAGAACACGGAAATTGTCAAACCGGTCTAATGTTGTATCACGTTCGCTGATACACGTGTCCTGAAATCCCGATAACGAACGTTATTTGTTCGCACGCTTAATGACCATTACGATAATTACCGGTTTAAGCGGCACGCTGCACTGAAAACGGCCATCGTTGATGCATCGATGCATACTGCTAAGTGGAGAGTATCGATTCACCTCCAATACACGATCTTCAATTTAAACGAATAATTCGCATGGCCGATAAAAACCACTTCTTAAATTCAAACCTTTTAAACTCAATCTCCATAACTCGACGATACATTTTTCCAGCGTACTCAGCATGATCACTTTCAGGTTGGTATACGGTATATATACAAAGCACGAAATATAATAATCACAGCAATATACATGTCGGAGATGTAGGGATATCGGGCCTTTCTTTTGTAATCCCCAATACTTGGGCTCGAGGTGACACAACCGGTCGCCGAACGTAGCCACGGCCACGGGATGAACGTTTTTACCTGACAGAGGAAGTACCGATATTGTGGGACACACGCTGTATTAACAAACAAAACCTGGCCAAGAGCAATGTCGGCTCTACGCTGTTTTGCCAAGTAAAGGCGCCTGAAATTTTGTTGATATCCCTGATCAATATGCAATTGACAAATGCGATTCTATCAGTCTTTTATTCTGATTTCCTTGAAGAGTTTACTGATATCGTCGAGTAGTCAGCCTGAAGGTAACCGAGCGTCACAGCTAACGTCATTTTGTGTCTCAAAATATAATCTATTGTACAAAAAGTTTTCCCCGTTGACCGTGAATATTGTTTGAATCCAAGAATATTGTCAATTGCGCTCGTTAAACTTATTATTTGTTGAACTTTGTAGAAGTCTTATTTATACGTGTAAATATAATTTCTGTTGTGCAAAACGATGGCTAATTCAAATGAAGAATTGTTACGCGCCCAAAATTCTAATTATAACCCGACATACATATACTCGTCAAACTTTGTGTATCCGATTTATCGAAGGAAACCAAGAACGCACTTTCTATTGACACCTACACTGATGCCTCGAGTCGATGAAATGCATATAAAAATAACAGAGAAAGAACACGATAAACAATTGTAAGATTCAATAATCAGTTCCTTGATTGGTAATTCTTCTTTCGTTCAACGTGTATTTAACATTTTTCTAGCTTATCGAACGTTTGAAAAATTTCATTGATCTATTATCCATTTTTACAAAACATAGAGATATATCTTTGAACCTATCTATCAAGTTGTTCCAGTTTCAGATATTATGTACCTGCCTTAGCCACCGAGTGACATTACAATATAAAAAAAAAAAGAGATTATCGATTGTTATCCTATTTTTAGATATTTAAAAATCTCTTTACAATCTAACATTTGTAGAAATCGACCGAATTGTCTAGCTATTTATAAGCAGCAGGGTATGGCTTTTGCGTGAAGTATAGAGGTAAAGTATGACGTGGCCCAAAGAACACGAAGAACTCGTCATGCTTTCTGCCGTCTGTCTGTGAGTTTACTTAATCGAGTTATGGACGCTCTGCTATACGGCCCGTAATCTCGTTATGCGACCGAATGATTTCACTCGTAAAAACGCCAACCCGTGTACGCAGTCTGACGCGTTTTTATTATTAATCTAGCGGAGCTATCACGATCCCATAACTCATTGCGCGAATTATCGCGTCTCCTCTGCCATCCTACCTCTTCATCCCTATTTCTTCCGCAGCTCGTATTTTGTCGTTGTTTTGCTCTTAGATGGAATAAATGAAAATTTGTTTGAGAGGAAAATTTACCATGCAGAATATCCATCCGTCGGATGGGCTCGAATTTTCGCGAAATTTAATTGAGATCTTCCGCTTACGACCTTGCCTTGAAATCGTAAATAAGCTGTGAAATGAGATATAATTAATAATCAATTAACCGAGAAACTAGAAATACAAATAGGTATGTATAGACGCTTATTTAGCATTAATTGAAAGCTGGTAGAAAATAAATCGTTATTCGATCGTGAGCATCCAACTGTGTATATAAAATGGTATCAGGATATTGCGATCAGTAGAATGTAATACAAGTACAATGGAAATCTCGATTTAAACGCACAATACGGTAAAACATCTGATAGTCAAGTTATACACGTATTATCAACAATTAAAACGCTGTGACGTAACCAACTGAAATGTTCTTAATGAAATTCCAGAAACATTTGTCGACACGTGACATCGCGCGATTCACGTGCTGTAGGAAGTAATTCGCGCGAATTGAATCGCGCCATTCTGATCAGCTTAACGGTTAGCGGAACATTTTGTTGCCAATCGCACATACACGCGATCCAGCCCTATATAACGAGTTGCCAGTTCTGCATCGGCATTTTGTTTCCCCGTATCGTAACTAGCCATTATCATCTTTAGCATTATAAGCGCGAAATACGAGTTAAATTGAAATTTGCTCGTTAGAGTACAGCGAATATTCAGCGATAATAGATGCGACATTGAACGGAAGCAGGAAGCAAATTACTATGCAATAGTAGATTCATGAATTTGAATTTCGGATGTATTACACAGGAGTTAATCGACTTTCATTTTGATGATTTGGCGTGTAAATGGATATTCAGTTAAAGCTATAAATAGACTGGTAAAAAAAAAAAGAATGAAGATCGCAGGAGGAAACAACGGTAAGTGTATTTTCATTGATTTTCTGATTCTGGCCTTATTTTACGACCAAAACATAGTATATTAATTAGCTGGAAAGGAAAATCCACGTAGTTCAATTCGCTGCATATTCGAGTACATGTAATTCATTGTTTCCTGTACGTACATTGTTCATCATGTGTAAACGCGGCCTTAAAGTACAGTGAACCGTAAAACACCGCACGAAGGGCTAATCATTGTCGCTTATTAGCTGCCCACCATTGGAATTAAACTGAATTATATAACAAGCCGATGTTCCGTGGAAACAATGATTGGATTATTAACGTTGAAACGTAGCATACCTACAACGTGCATCGTTTTTACAACCAAAAAAACCTGCAGCATTTGCGTGTTCGATTTCCGAATTGTTGAGCAGTCGCAGAACGGCGAATATTTTACTACATTTTTCTAAAGGAATGTTCAGACGATCAGTATTACATTGTATTCGTATTATATATACATTTTATGTAATATACCGATCGTCTAAACTTTAACTTACGTACGATAATGTTGAGAATCCTAAATATCAGTAACAATATCGATGGTCCGAACGTTCCTCGAACTTATTTCTAAAGGATGCGCCACCACGGAAGTGCAAGGTCCTGTCTTCTCTTTTTCAATCGCGCATATCGATATGTATAAACATCTTCTTAGAATAAATTTTAGTATTTGTCTAGAAAGTACGTCAAAATATCCGTACATTTCTTACAGTGCGACAAAATGGAGCAAAAATAAAAATAATCAACATTATATAGGCATATATTTACACTATATTAATTATATTTATGTTATTATATGTTTATATATGAAAGACAATTTAATAGCAGAATTTATATACAATAATTACAGTAAATCTATTAGCTATTTGCATTTTCATAGACTATTTATAAAAAGAACCATAACATTACTGTAATATATTAAAATATGCATGGATAAATCGTAAAAGATCGAAATTTGAATTTGGACATAAATTGCCTTCTATTCGATGCACGGCGAGCCGGAATTCAAAAAGAATTTAAGACCAACCACCGTCTAAACGCGTTCTGAATAATTTCACTAGTTTTAATGTTCCAGATATGTTGATCTTGATCAGAATATTCACCATGACAACAAATCTATGTTAAAGTGAATTAAAATAGTCAGATGTGTTCTTTCTCGTTTTTTATCTAAAATTGGGCTATCGAACGAAAATCGTAGAATTGTTCTTCCAATTTGGCCGCAATCCCTGCTCCAGAGGATCGTTTTTTACGTAGAAAGCTTGTTTCTCGTGACCATGAGTCCCTTGCACGACTTTCTTAGGGAGGAGACGGTGCAACAGGCGGTTAGATATCGACTTTTATGAGAGTGGCGAGGAGAGAGAGTCACGGTTTAGGGGAACAGGACTATCGTGGTCGGATGTAACAATGCGAAGACACGGAGAAGACGATTTTTGTTAGACCGATGGTATGGATTAACCCTTAAAGTATATATGCGTCTGGTGAAAGCCATCGGTGTGGACTAAGGACGAATATATCCGTTTGTCAATTTTTCCGAGCACCTACGCGGAAGTAATACTATTACGTTTGTGTGAGATAAATATAAATGCATTTCAATGCTAATGCCGCGTTCGAAGAAACTATCTTTTAGAGAATATTGGTCTACGGACGAACTGTTGAAAAGCAATATTTTCCGCAAAATAATGGCACGAGATCGATACATGGTATTATTACAAATGTTGCACTTTAACGATAATAATACAGCAAGTGACGATCCTTTAGCAAAAATACGACCAGTGATCGATAAGTTAAAGATTTCCTTTTCGCAGTCATTTGCATATTACGAAAATCTAGTTAGAAAATTTAGTTTTCTGATTTATCGTTTTCTAGTTTATTACCCAAATTCTAGTTTATTGTGAATTTCAATGTTTATAATAAATAATTAATTCTAAAAAATAACGCTCCTGAATCATTTAATCTCGTGCAAAAGAATTACTATAACTTATTACGATTTGCGCTTTGAACAGTCAATCAACAGAGTTCAGTCTAACGAAAAAGTATTCCCAGCACTCTAAGGAAGGAATAGGCAACTGATGCTCGCGAAAGAATCCTTATATATCATAAATGATCTTCCTATCGTGACAAAATAATTTTCAAAAAAAGAAATTAATGAATTTCTAGAAATAACAACCGTGGAGTTACATATCGAGACTATCGAACGAATTACGATAGTTATAGTTGACCATTGAAATGGTTTCGAGCGAAATGCGCATGTTTTGGAGGGGAACCTGGCATATTTAATTCAAGACCTTTGCTTACAGAGAAAACGTCTTTTTGAGTGATAGCTGTTCCTTGAGGGATGTGCTTTCTTATAGGCAGAAACCAGCAAACCTGTTGCTTTTCTGTGTGAGAGACTCGGGCTTCCTTTTCTCAGGCATGTCGATCACATACAACCGACGAGATTTCGCTGATAAAAGGGCAGCCTAGGGTAAAATGTTATCGCGATACAACGTAAAAATGGAAAATAGCGTGTATGGTAACTCGATCGTGTTCTATGTGAAAAACAACGGCGCGAATTAACGATATTGATAAATTCACACAACTGGAACGATACACGCAACAATTTCAACTTATTGGATTTCGAATTAGTAAGAAAATTGGTAGAAGATTTATTATTGGTACGATAAAATTGGAAAAATTTTCTGTCTCTGAAAATTTCTTTTATCTCAAGTTTGACTGTTTATGAGCGTTGAGTAATAACACCGTTATTAATTATCAATGATAGAAACACATATCGATTATGAATAGGATAAATAATAAAATCATATTTGTTTTTTTTGTGTTTTTATAACGGAGATATAATGAAACGTATAAAATTAAATGTCATTTTTCTTTTCGTCAATATATTAATTAAATTGCTCTCGTGTATACAGAGAGCTGGCAGAGATTTTTCGTCAAATATATTTTCATTAGCTAAAAAAAAGAGTGCTCAGGAAGCACGTTAAATTAAATTATCTACCGAACCGAGCGTGAAAATAACCGGGCAACAACTTCATCGAACCGCAACGCGGTCGACTCGAAATGTAATTAACCTCGTCAAAGCTGACCGCAGAAAACATCGCGAACTTCCATTACGAAATTGTTCGATGCTGCGATAATTCACGGGGTGTCCTCGACGACACAGTCGCGCAATTCCATCACGCTAATCCAATTAGATGGATTAAATTGATCAAGTACGAAACACAATCGCTACTGAGTAAATGCTCCGGAATTGATGCCATTGATGCTCCTAGTTTGCTTGACACTTTGACAACCATTGTTATACATGGTATTCGAATATTTGCAATTATTAGATATTAATTGTGTTTATCAAATAAGTGACAATTACTTCTTCAATAAGTGACTTTGTTAGTGTTATTTCAAATAACTTCATTGAAAGATTGAAGGAAAATTTAATGATTTACATTGCGTGAGGTTTTCAAATTGAATATTTACAAAGCATTATTATATATTTATATCTCCGCTCGAAAGTTCCAGGACAGTTCTTACATATGTTTCAAAATAAAAAAAAAAAAAAAAAAAAATGAATCAGCCGCCAAAAGAATAGTCACGCGAAGGAATACTATTCGCAGCTTAATATTTTCAAGAAATAAAAACTGAGCAAATTATTATATACGATGCTGGCAGGTGTATTGATAATTTTATACAAAAATGTATGAAATTGTAAATTTACAATTTATATGAAATAAGAAAGCTTCGTCAAAAATAGGATGCTAAGAGCTTTCTGATAATAAATATCAGACAAGTTTGTACCAAATTATACCAAATAGAAAGAACTCATTAAATAATCATTTAAAAAAAAAATCATGCCAGATAGAAACAACTCGCGAATAGACGATATTTTGTTTAGCAAATACATCATCAAAAATAATTATCGGTAAGCTTTCCACATATCTGAATACGGTCCAATGCTACCAAAAATTATGTCAATACGATGAAACAACAATCCGGTCGAATATCCCTGAGCATAGTATGTCAATGGTTCGATAATCGAAAGTAAAGCGAACCGAAAATCTCTTGACTCGTACGAATAACGTTGAATCAGCAAAACTTCTCGATTAATCCGAATACGCGTTTAAGCGTGGCTTTCTGCCGTCTGTAACGTACCTGTTGCTCTTATAGGTAAAACGGGACACGCGAGTCACCCGGTTATTCGCTACGTGCTCGTTCACCTGTTTCGATTGCTTGAATATAGTTGCACACCTAGCGATCGACTATTTGCCACTTCGATCGAGACTCGACAAAGGATTCCGTGGCAGTTTATTGCACTGCAATGCACAACACGCGTTAAGTGCGCCGCACCAAGTGTCACGAGCACTCCTCTTTCTCTGTGTCGATTCAAAAGCTTCTCGCCAACGAAGGCCTCGTCCATTCTACGACGATGCATCGTGATCTATACGTTTCACCTTAATTGACTGTTCGATGTAACAGCTTGCGAGAATTGTGCGCACGGACATCGACGAGAAAGCATTATGCAAGTAGAACTCAATTAGAATTAAAATACGTAGGTAGCGTGGTCGTTGTGTGCTTCGAGAGTTCAATGGCACGCGGTGTTATTTTAATTTCCACTGTTTATCGTTGACTGCGTGAAAGATACATGTAGATTTCAATTACAGATGTCGACGCAGATTTATTAATTTTCGACGAATGTATTGGGTTGGCAACTACCGAATAAGGTGGCTTTCAGGCTTTTCTTGGAACATGTGTTTTTCACCACGATTTGTTCGTTCTTCGTTCTAATTTTCGTTCTTCTATTACTGTAGATTTTCAACGTGTTCACTACACTGTATTACACACATAGGTACATACGTAATCATAGCAGACTGGATTCGTTTGTTTGCACTTTTGTTAATTAACTGAATTAAAGCTACAAATTGTCAAGATTTATAATTATCACGCGTGTACGTGGTTCGTTATGTATGTATTTCCTATTTTAAAATCCACCGTATGGGGAGTATCCATTAACCAATAGGTAAATAATTATACACAAAATCCACAAGAAATTACTTTCTTTTTTTAATTTTACGATATAATCATTGCAGCACACCACCATTTTAATCCAAAGTGAAAGAGATAACGTCGTTATTTTCCCATCCAGTATATTATATATATATCTCTCGTTTCTTATCAAAATAAAGATAGTTAAAAGATACGGTTACCAACAAGAAGTGGAAGCACGATTCGAGTCTATGCACGAGACTAATTTAATTGATGATCCGCTGGAGGATAGGTATCTTGTTTCAGGGTCACGTAACAAAGGAGCCTGTACAGTGCGCAAGTTATTGCATGGAACGAAACATGCTACGGCATCAAACGAGACGCGATCCTACACAGCCCTTCTTTGCTCTCTACACGCGGTTTCTATAGAAGGCGATGACACTTCAACTCGGAAGATCGTTGCGGCTATTGAATTTCTCGCTATTGCGTATTTCCTAGACGAGACGACGCGACGCGTCGCCACGCTCACATATACATACAAGCGTTAGCGATTTTGATAGAAACACGATGCTCTATATAGAATCTTCTTTACACTGAACTGTATACGGTAACGCAAAATTATATGACTACTTAGAAAACTTAATGTATTGAATGTTCTGATAAAACGTTTCGAAATTTCATCGACAATTTCATGTTGGAAAAATTTAAAGTCAATCAAGAAATATATATTTGTCGGGTTAACGTTGGAATTTTGGGCGTTTGACGAATCTTTGCTCGAATTCACCATCGTGATTATGTATTCTAGCTGATCGTTATTGGTAACGATGTGATGATTACAAGAGGTCGCAAGTAATAGCGGCAATCGGACAAACGAGATGTCGATGGCCATGAATTTAGGTTCGATAACGAAGCCACGGCCACGGGAAGACAAATCCGATGTCATAAATGATCCGGGTGTGACTCGACGTACAAGTCGTACTTCTCTCAATAACTCTAACTTGATAATGAACTCAATAGCTAGCTCAGCAACTCGATCAGCAACTGAATCAGCAATGCACTCGGCGTCTAACTCGTAATCCAAATGGAACTGCCCTTGTATAGTCCTTTTCCCACTCCTCGGGTCAATCTTCGTTTTTAAAGAGAGTTGCACAATTATTTCATACTTTCGTTATTACACGTCCCTCCCGTGACCGCGGCTACGTTCGGCGACTCATTATGTCACCTCGAGCCCAAGCCCATCGTCATAAACTCTAAGTACTCCTATAACTATTTCTTAGTTTTATTGCTTAAGTGTATCTATCGTAAAAGTCTGAATTAGGGTATCCACCCCTGAAGGCCCCGATGGCCTTTCATCCCCGACATATTTTTATTCGCGCAGGGTAAAGTAAAAATGAAAACACGCGTCAAACGATAAATACGACTTAATTTTCACAATTTTACCAAAATTCGCTACCTAAAAAAGATGTCACCTGCATCCCTTTGATTCTCCATGTCTCAATCGTAATAAAACATGATTGTCATGATCGCGGTAGTAGAAGTTTGAAATATATTCGAAAATGCATGCATCCGCACACTCAGCCTCTATCTTCTCTTCAACGCCATTCTTTTCTTCTATACCCGAGGATTGTCAAGTTTGCGTGTTATGTGTCGTGTAAAATCGTTTACTTTAGAGATATGCGGATCCATACTGCAAGGTAGGTTTCACTTTGCAACCTAATTGAGGCGTGAAGTAAGGTCTACTGTAGCGAGAATTATTCTGTCTGAGAGTATTCTCTGAAAAGAATTGCGGCGAATGAATGTCTCAAATTACTTTGTCCAAGAATTCTTGGCAAAGCGAATGTATTCCTTCTGTTAAAACGATATCGCGTGGCAAGAAACTGGCGAATTAAGCGGTAAATGTTGCGAGTGCGATCGAAATTTGAACTCAATCTAAATTTGAACTCAATCTAAATAGAATAAAAATATTTTGTAGATTTAGAAAAAGATCATTTGACTTCAAATTTAGATATCACACATTACGTACTTGTCTTCAAAAATATGATACATCATCGGATTTTATATCAGATTTCATTTTTAATCGACACATTGAAAATACCGCAATAAATAAAAATCACATTTTAGAATACCGAAAATTAATTTATTTTAAAATACGCTTACCATAAGGGCATATTTATTTTCGGCGATGAACATTTTAATCACATTTTAAACGTATTTCCAATGAAACTTGATTGGGTTCCAGATCACATTTCATTTTAATTGAAAAATCGAAAATTTCCTACAAACCAAAGTCAGTTTATTTTAATATGCTAACAGGTTATCCCATTTTCTGTTATAAAAATGTACCCGTTTCGATCAAGATCTCTTCGCGTTCACTTAATTCCTGTGAACGTGTCAAAGCGAAATCGTTTAAAATAACTAAACATGTACGTATATGTAAACAAGTATGTATCGTAACTTTTAATAGAACAATTTTTTTATTATTAGAAATTAAATTTCTAATTTAACATACAAAAAGATACTTAAAAAAAATTTATCTTTCAATAGCGAAAGACTGAATGCAGTAATGGTGTACCAAATTTTGCATATATTAACTTTAAGATTTAGCATTTCTGACAATAACAATGCGAATTAAACCTAACAATACGTATCAGTATAATTTAATAGAACGTCTCTACCTTAACATTGTTAACATTGAACTATCGTCTGCGTACAAAACCGAACTCCATAAATATAAAAAGATATTCTCTATACATGTAATAAAATCTCTATGATGTAATAAAACCTATAGGTTTACAGTATATTTTGCAAACTTTACTCCTGTACATAAACAATAGTCGCAAATATTTTTTACATGACAGAATTTTATATCGTTTGAAACAATGGAGCTGGTTCAATAAATTCAAACAACTCAATATTATTCGAAATCATATTTCACTTTGATTAATGGTTTGACAATAGAATGAACACTAGAGAGGAGTACTTGTTAACGGCAAAAATTAATTGTCACAAAGGAACAAAGAAGCGAAATTAAAAAGCAGTAAAATAGTAGATTGTGCAATAAGTTCGTTCATATTGAGTAATATTATATAAACGTTACTAATGTTAGTATGATATAGTATATCTAGCGTAATACAAAGACACTGAAGATGTACGATTAACGCTAGAACTACCACGTGGGTCAAAATGGCTATTTTGACAAATTTATCTTAAAATTCCTACTTCATGTTATATCTTTTCTCCGCAATAACGTAATGACTTTTGCAGCGATAGTTAAAGGAATAATATAATATACTTTAATTTCGTTTTATTCGTTTAATATAAAAGAAATTTCGTGTCAAAGAAAGTTAACGTTTGTAAGAAATGTTACGAATGACAACTTTTGTACCTAATAATTTAAGTTATACATGTATTTTATTTATTCTATTATGCTCATTACGTTTCTTATTATATTATTATATTATACCTCTTATATTTACCAATGGAAGTTTATTTCAATATTCTTGTTACCAAAGATTTGGGTACTAAATATTCTTCGTTATTGTACTTATTGTTATTGTTATAATTGTTATTATATAGTTTTTATGATCTCGGAATATGTAGTTCCTTTTCTAAGATAATAATAAATCAATAAATATAAAAATATGCCATTTTATGCCAGATAGCTACCTCTCAAACGTCGGTAGTTCTAGTGTTAATAATAATGAATTGAAGATGAACAAAAAACTGATCCACTGGAAATATTGATTGGACTGGTGTTGTTCCGAAATTTATGACATCAATTTTTAGGTACGCACGTATTCATCAACTAAGTGAAACGAACCGAAATAAAGGTGTTTGGAAATATATAAAGCACTAACCATAAGCAGTAAACTATAGTGGTGCTCTCTGGTTTAATAATGCTTTCGCACGTTGTTGCGAAACCGCGATCCGCTTCAATTGCCATGTTTTCTATGTATAGCGGAGAACAGACAGAATGTTAATTAGGAAAAGCTTTTTCATGGGCGATCCACTCGTACGTTTCAATTACTCTGCGCGGAGCTGAATTTCAGTAAAAGTCATGGCCCCGGGAGAACTGCGGTAACCAACTTTTTTCTCCCGGTTCCAATAACAAATTTGATGGCGTTGTGAATTTGAAAAAATTTCAACTCCGCGTGTTTCATGCGAACGAGATTTGCCAAAACGTCAGGAACGTGGGTTAGAGAAGGGGAAAGAATTAAATTCGTTGCGATCGTCAATCGTTGCGATCTACCTACTCTTTGTTCGTTTTCTTGCGTCTTTCTTTCTCTTTCAGCTTTCTACAGAATTTTGAAAGAATTTTCGCCGATGATATTAGAAGCAGGGATAGTTACAGACCTGTTGCAAAATTTATAAAGATCACTAATATACTAAACTAATATTAGAATGATTAAAGGATAATGGAACGGTACGTTTCAAAGGATTAAAAATTCAATGTAACAATAAAGTTGCCGATTTTTCTTTCAACTTATGATACTACGATGTAATACCTCGATGATTTGTTTTTTATATTACAAATTTATGTAGTATCAGGAAAGGGGGGGTGTACGCTCGGTCTATTGTATATTTAAGCATAAGTTGTAAAGCCAAGGGATAAACTAAAAACCCTAAGAGTGCTGGGGAAGAGAGAGAGAGAGAGAGAGAGAGAGAGAGAGAGAGAGTGATTAAGAGGGTATGTCTTGGTGACTGTCAAGGCTAAGTGAGTGAGGGAGCGGGAGAAGGATGCGAGGGTTGATGGTCAGCAGTTTTTGACCCGAGTGTCAATCGAGAGATTGTAAGCCGAGTGTTAGGGTAAGACGTACCCGTAAGACGCCGAGTAAGACGTACCACGATATTATAGTCAGTTTCTATTTTGAGTATTTCTTGTACGAATTAAACTTAACTTAAATTCAAAGAAACCACTGTTCCTTGTCCTTGCTTTAGACAAGACAAACATTTTGATATCACTACATTCTTGGGGTCTCCTCCGGGATCTAGTGATTACTACATTTATAATGCCCTAATTGAGGTTCTATAAAAGAAATTAATCTCCAATGTTTTCGAGTGAAGTAACGTATTAGGGTTGTCGTTGGATGATGACGTATACACTCCTTTCATTGCTTGCAACTGTGTAGAATGACGAATACAGATGATCGTTGACTATTGTGGTTTATTAATGAGTGTGTGTTCTGGTCCTGAGAAGCTTACATGCGTCATGTGTACCATACTGTTTAATTCTTCATTCTGTTATACCTACTTTGTGTCCTCTACGCGGTGTCTCTTGACACTGTGACTATAATTAACTCTATCTAAACGTTTCGATTCTGCTACTACTACGAATAACGTTTAAAAAGTCTGCGTACCGTGAAATTCTATTTAGAAAATTCTGTGGAATTTTACGCGATTTCGGGTTTACGCGTTTTCTAAGTCCTCGTGTTTATTACATCTCCATCATCATGCTGTGTCTATATTGGTAACATGAACAACGCTACAGAAAGGTCGATAAAATTTCTTTAATTACAAGAATCACAGTGATTGTTAAGAAACTAGAAGATTTATGCGAAAATTAATCGAACGAATTTTTTAGTAATCATCGAAAAGTAATTTTTATCACGAAAATTCATAGTATTTCAGATAAACGATATTAGCTTCTATTTTGTATTTTGATGGAACGGAAATGATTTGTTACAAACTTCTGTCAATTAGTGAGTTTCTAAATTGAAACAAATAATTGCACGTTAAACGCAGTAATTAAAAAGAAACGTTCATAAATCGTCAATAAAAAACAAGATACAAATGTATCTGTAATTTATTTCAAGCTTTGAGGAACACTTTTAATTACGTATTTTAAATACAAACAATGAAGTCTTAAAAGAATTCGTTGCTAAAAGAGACGAAAAGTTTGTTGAAAAAGCGATCACGAAAATTATGGACGGAAGGCAAGAAAATATTCTCAGAAAATCTGAAATAGCTTCAGAAGAATCAAGACAGTTTTCTAAATTTTCCACTTCGAAATTATTGAAATACTTGAGTATATACGTTGCATTAATAGCGCACCACGGTAAATCTTTTCGAACGTTATCGAACAGCGATTCTCAACTTTTAAAACCAAAAACCGAAAAAAGCCGCGCAATGCAACGAATTTAAAAAGCTTCGCCCTCGGAAATCAATTTAACGAAGTACTTTAATCCCTCCCCCCTGCCCCTTTGACTTATTTTCGTTGCAACAAAATCAAAGAGAAAAAGAAAACAGAAAAACGAGAATAATTCATCCTAAATAGTTTCGATCGTCTCGTGGATCAGCATAATCGAATCCACTCGAGAGACACATCTACTTCCTCACAATTGCTCTTCCTTCCTCCCGTTCGACCGAGAACCATTAACACTTAATCGTCTCAAAACGTTTCAATACGCGCTACCGGGGAAAACTATTAAGATGCTCGTTCGAGTTAAAATTCTGTGAGAACCCGATCTGATGCTCACAGTAGTATAGCTCCGTGTTCGCGGTGTTGAGGAAAACACGGACTGTAAAGGAGCATCCTGACGATCGACAATATTGTAAATATTATCGCCGATGTTCAATGTTTTTCAATGTTGCATTGACAATATACCGAGTGCGCGAAAAAGTCGGGACAAAACTTGTACTAGCACTCGTATTAATGAGGTGAGGTGGGTAAAAGGAGTTTGTCTAAAGACGTTGGAAAGTGTTTTATTGAAGAGTTTTAAGAGTTCAAAGATTTCCAAGAAAGTTGTTCTTAAGACTCGTTATACAGAATCGCAGACAGACGGAAACGCATTTACTGCTATTCCTACAACGTCAGGAATATTCGAAATAGTTGGACGATCGGTAGTTCGACGAATGGAAGCCTGCGTTCTTGCAGTGTACAGGAATTTCGAAAATTTGTTATAACTGTCGAGACAATTAATGCAAATTTTTCTACGCTTCCAACTCTTCGACGAAGCACCCGCGGACCTAACTTTATACGATCTTTTTTTACTTACTTGACGTCATCAAAACAGAGTATAAGTTTGGTATATTGATCGTCTATAACTCTAGAGTCTAGAGTTCGGAGCAGCGCCGTTCAGCAGGCTTTTAGCCACATGCTTCAAAGCGAAGAGGAAGGAGTATAGGCCACGTAAACCGTAAAAAATCATACAAAATCATACGTGTCATTTAGCGAATATTTCATTATTTAGTTAAACGTTCGGTTGCGAAACGTAATTCTCCTGTGTTAAGACGAGCGATTGTTGCTACGTACATATTGATCGTGTGAACGCTCCTTGTGATTACTATGATGAGTAAGTACGCATACAACACGAAACCATGCGATATTATCACAGGGATGGTCTTTTGACGTTCTATACAGGAGGGACATGTACTGTGCGAAGATGAAAAGGATTCGTGCAGAAGAAATGCGAGTCTGATTCGTTGTTTCTTTACACGTTCAACACAATCGTAAAGTTAACGCGCGCGTATTGGTCGTAAAATGTCACACATACAAGAAAAAAAAAAAAGAAAGAATAATGTAACATTGCGTGACGGTGATCGATAGAGAGCATTACCTTCCTTGCTCCTGTATCGTCTCGCGAGACTTCTTTCCATCTACGTGTTATACAAAATCATCCGACGACCGGATAAAACCGTGGATCTATCTCCGTATCTCCATAACTAATACAAAAAAAAAAAAAAAGAAAAAGAAAAAAGAAGAAGAAGAAACGAATCCAAACGAAGAGCGAAGAATGTCGTATCCGCGTTCTCATATTCCCTTCTATAGAGTAAAGTGTACGAAAATTCGATTGTTGGTGATTGAACGCTGACCGGCGAGGAGTTAGTTGAATTCTGAAACAAACTTGACAGGGAACGTGTTAAGATGTAATAACAAACTTTCTACTCTCGGTTGATTCTCGAGTTCTCCTAACTACGAACGAAACTGAAACTGAAGTATGGAAGGAATAGCTGTAGAAAATCTGAAACACAAAAATAAGAAGTAACTCACGACTTAAACCGAAGCTTAAATAAAGCTGGCTTAAAACTGAGTATTGCTAACGTCTTGACTGTTAGAACGGCTATTCGAACTGAAATTGTACGAGGATCTGGCCTGGAAATCACGACACCGGGGGTAAGTTGAATTTTTATTACGTGTCGAGTGGACCGACGTAAGTAGTGCGAGACCCGAGGATGTAGGACGTGGGACTTTTCTACCTTCTCGCTGACCTCTTTCGTCGTTCTTCTTTGTAGAGAACGATTCGCTGGAAATTTCCGCCTTGAAATAACTTCTTAGTCATTTCGTTTGAAAATGTCTGTTTCTGCTTCTTATTCTCTCTTTTCTATTTTTTGATTTTAAGAAAACCAGCGTTCCGGAATTATCGTGTCTGTTTATTTTTGTTTGACGTCATCGTAATGTAGTTGAGCAAGTTTGAGTCACGAGAATATTAGTGCGAAACGTTCCATGGACGAATATTCGTCCTTATCGGAATATAACAAAAGAATAAAATTGAAATGTGATAGATAAATAAGTAGACTGCGGATAGACTATCCAGTTATATTTAAAGTGGCTAATATTTCTAACACAAAGATAGAATACGCAAGACAAGACAAAGTGGAATAACTTCTACTACGTACCTAGCCTAATATTGTAGCTTATCGTTGATTTCGTTTCTTTCACTAAAGGTGTAACAACTGCGTGCGAGAATACTAATTATGCATGTATGTTATGACTATCTTTCGTGTATCGTACTCCTTTAACGCAAAATGTCCACCACCATAAATAAATAAGTCTCAGATAAGGTAATCGTGGCATAAATTTGTGATAGTACGAACTAGTATATAGCTCGAATAAAACATTCGCTCTTTTTTTTTATACATTCTAATTTTCTAAATTTCCCCAACTTGCTCGACGTGTTTTATTTTAAACGTTCAGATATGCAGATTTCCGGGACGCAAAACATTCTGACATTGTTAGTTATGCAATTCAGATATTTAAATATATAGCGTGGGAACGAAACACAGGAAGTTTTATCATCGTACGATTTTCAAAGAAATAATAAATTTCTCGTTGGAACATTTTTGGAAGATTTCAAAGGCATAGAAAGAACTGTTAACAACGATTGTTCGGGCAGAACTATTGAATCTTCCAGTAATTCTTACGAAATTTTAATTCGACGAAATTCACCGATTTCGATAAATGTATGACACACATATCGGCAATTTCTATTGAAAAGCAAAAAAAAAAAAAAAAAAAAACAGAATTGCGAGTCGCTCGCAAATTTTAATTAAAGATCGATCTTACTTCGCTCGTGAATACGTCATGTGTTCAATGCAATTCAAATTGGATTTTAATAAATTGAAGATTTTAGAAACGATAAAGGGTTCTTTCGTACGTATCGTGAATTAATTTCACGATAGCGCGAGATCAATCGTGCGCGTTTTAGATTTAGGCTGTATATTTCGAGATAGCCGTACGATATTTCGTGGACATCGGTGGAAAAAGTCCGGCCGAATTTATCCCATTTCCGTTCCGCAATTGCGACAGAGTCGCAAATTTTCTGCTGTGCGACGGGGGAAATTTTCAACGTGCCAGCGGGGCTCCCCTTTTTCCCGGCTGGTACAGCTCTTACGGCGAGTTATAGAATTTCCTGCAGCCCTGCAGCTTTCCTTAACGCTCGATTTTTCAGCAGGGAAAATCGCGGATACTTAATGCGTCGTAAACTAAGCAATTTACGGGGAGGTTCCACGTTCGAATAAAGCGCGAAATATCTTGCCACACGCAGAGACTGTACGCCATCCGCCGAAACTACCCTTCTAAGTATGAAATTCCTCCCAAACATTTTTTTCTATCGTATATTTGTCAAATAAAATTGAAAAACGCGATTACGAAATATTTTTATTCTACCTGATTTTAGAAACAAATTTATATTTCAAGATAATTTTTTCAATGAATTTCAAGTTACAAGATTGTGTTGGATAATCGTCGCAAGCGCTGTCTGTCAATCTTTATTGTAACTGTGCTTTGTACAATTTTAATCGAAAGCAATCGTAATTCTGATAATCTAAATCGTTCACCGCGTTTTGTGTGTATTTATTGATTTTACGAATGTGAAAATGCTAGTTGAAAATGCTGAACATTATTTCTGTAGTTTATTATATATATTTGATAGACGCTGAGAAAAAATAGGGATCTATTAAGAATGTACAATCTGCAGCCTGCGATTGCAGTGCTCCATATTCTGGATAATGGTGATAATCCTTAATTCAGAACGTACATCATTCGTGAATTTCATTTTAAACACGTTTTAAACGTAAAGCATCTAACACTTTTAACCGTGTTAACTTTTAACAATAACGAACTTCTAAAAAGGAAAGAACATCTAGTAATAAACCAGCCTGTAATAATAATGGTTCAAAAGGAGCGAGGTGAAATATTAAATAAAGTGAAGTGAAATAAAAATTGAGATAGCAATTTGGAAATAGGTTAATCCATGGACCTCAAGTTACCAAGTTTTAAATAATGCAAAATTCTCCGCCAGGAATATACGTAACATATTATGCACCTTTTAACGAGTGGCGAGAAATTCGATAAAAAAAGGGGCAACGCGTCTGTTCTTTTCTCCCATGCATTGCGAAACTTCGTAATTTCCATCGTAATACCAGCAGCGGATTTCGCTCCACCGAATAATTTTCGAAGTAAAACGAGAAAGAGATGGACATCCGAACCGGCGGAAGAAGAAGAAGATACGAGTTTTCCATTATTTTCTCGCATTATCGTGACAAATCGTAACCGTATCACGTGTCTGACATTCGAATTAGCCCTGTCCACATGTACTATAGTAACAAGATTCTGACCAGCTATCGGAAAGTTCATAAAATTCAGTATTAATCTTTTCACTGGAATCAGAATGTTATCTCGAAGTGGAACGAACATTTCCGCATTCTGATTAAGCGATGTACTGGCTTCGTGATTTCCAATTTTCTTGTCATCGCAGAGTGATCGATATCTTATAGGACAAGGTTATTTAAATCAAGTCAAGTACCTAAAACTTACCTCGTATTTAATTCGGTTATGAATAATTTTTGTGCCATCCAAATTTGAAAACAAATTACTTCGTTATTAGTGGCACGATGAACGGTAGAATGTATCGCATTGACAGCTTGACAGTCAGAGTTTTCTACGAGGATATAATAACTTCCACTTGTCAAAAGGAATGTTGGCTCGATTAATGTTAATATTTCCGAGAATATTACATCTGAATGTAATTATTTTAATTCGATAATGTACGTATATTACTTTATTTGAGTTTATTTTATCAGTTTCTATATAATATCGCTGGTATAATATTACCGTTGGGTTACTCGGATCACTTTTCGTTTTTGATATTATTTCCTCCTGCCGGATCCAATGTACTACAAATTCACGATATAATAAAAATTGTATAATATCGTTACGCTCATATAGTATTTGCATAGCTACTGTGATAGATATTTTGCTAAAAGAGATTGAGATGCATCGAAGAAAAATTAAAATCCTACAGTGTATTCCTGCGTTGCTGCGAAGAAAGAGAAAAATGCGCGAGCATCAATTTATCAACCACGATGATAAAATACGACACTCGTGCGTGATATTTAATTCTCAAGCGATTAACGTGACACTCGTTGCCATATCCACCATTAAGCGAGTACAAACGCAGTGCATAAAATTAGGATTAATCCTGAGATATCCTGATTCTGGTTGGACGTAGTCAGAGCTGGACAATTCCCTAACGCGATAAATCATTTTAATAGAAGCCTCATAAATCATCAACGTGGCTAGGATAACTGTAATATTTGACAACGTCTTGAAAAATTAATTTTTTCCCCCGAACAAATTAAGGTACACTTTGTTTTCGCGTATCTTGGCATCGATATGGAAGGAAAGAGGAGAGGAAGAGTAGAAGTGGGATGGATAGAGATGGAGGAGAGAAAAAGAAGAGGTTTCGTGCATTACGACATCAAACTATTAATCAACCGCAGCTTCACCGTTTATCAGAAAAACTGGACCCTTGTTTTTTAGTCACACTGTATCTTCCTCGCAACTCCCAGTGTTTTATACGAAATTCTCAACGAGTTCTCTCCTTTCTTCTGAATTTTTTTCCTAACGAACGCTTTCAGCTATCTCTGTAAATCGTACGATATCATTTGTGAATTGTGTTACTATGTTTGACAATGATTTTTAAAAAATTGTAACCTAACGATTTATGAAAATAGTTTGAAACTAAGAACGTACTATGTACCGGAACATGATCTTTTCAATATTCAAATTGCCCTAATGAAAGGAACGAGCGTATATCCTTCTCATAATTTTCATTATTTTCATGAAAATATATCTTACAGTGAAGTTGTTACTTCCTATACTCTAACTTTTGCTAACACGTTGAAGAAAGATAACAGAGATCAAAAGACCGAAAGAGCTTTCACAACGTAGCTACTCTTAAAAACAAACACGTTTTCATGTCTGCGGCTAATTTAACGAACGTAACGTTTCTCTTTATTTGCTTTCCTGATTCTTTCAATAGGATTATCTGTTTCCTGGTTTACCATCACCCTTTGTTATTCCTCTCTTTCGCTCCATCTATTTTTCTTTCGTCCCTTATTCCCCCACGCATTCATATTTTTGCAAGTTACAGAATCGATGGAAATCGAATTGTCGAAATTAAATTACAACCCGTCGATTTACCATGTCGGAAATTTCATGTGAAAATTCCGTTGAAAAATTACTATTTGATAACGGGGAAAATTATCGTTCGACTTTTCGTTCGTATTCGATCAATATGTGTTTATCATATTTGAGGATTAAATTAATCATTGGGCGGCGAAACGCAGGAATATTTGAATTTTAATTAAACTTCAAATTTCTAGCGATAATTAAAACAGATTAAAATAATATCGTGCTTTTATTGTAAATAATAATACGTTTTCAATTGGATTGTTTCAACTGCGTTTTCTATAAATTTGTAAATTAGATTTTAAAACAAGGTGTATCTTTTAAAATTCGTACACCCGATGAGTGCATAGGTTTTACGTCGCTTTTTTCCAAACAGTACGAAATGCGAGCTTCAGGCGTGCTTGACATTTTCCAACTACTGGCGTATTTTTTACTTTTCTCTGTTGAGCTGTAAATAGGCGAGGAAAACATTCGACGTCACTTAATCTCCATATTATGCAAATTTCTGCGAATACTATTAGTGAATTGGCGAAGAACATTTATGTCACTCATGGTTATAAGATTTTTTCATTTTTATTCACTGGCAAAGTTTTTCTGACGGAATTATAATTTATTATAAAGCGAATAAAATATGCAAAATTGCTGATCACCTCCCCGAATATTCTGTACGAACTACGTTTCTACATTCCAACTCGTCTCCCTAGAAATTCCACTCTCCTTAAATCTGAATCCTATCGAACTAATTATGCCAAATGGCTTCTATTGTCTTAATATTTATCCACTTATACATAACTGCTAACCTATAATTGCTACTGCTATTGCCATCGACTTCTTTTCTACGTCTTTAGCTTCTTTCAAACTATCAGCTGGTAACACCGCCATTTCTATATTTCATCTTATTATTTTTGTTTCGTTCTTCTTCATCTATGTATACCGCTTGCTAGCTGTATTGAGTATTGTTATTTGTATCTCAGTATCGTTATCCCATTTTTTTCTTTCGCAACTTCGTCTTCTGAAATACTCTGTAATTATCAATCACAAGTTCGTTAATTAACGATAAACGTTAATTATTAGAATCGGAGAAGGAGACGAGATAAAATGAATGAGAATAAGAAATCCAGAAATGCGAAAGCTCGAAATTATTAACTAACAAATTAGCAAGCGTAGGTCATGCGAACTTAAATAAAAGTTCACGACGAAATTTTTCGATGGTGCAGTTCAGATCAAGAAGTTCCATGGAAATTATGCGAGAGGTCAATGACTCGAGCGGTTTAATGCTGATTTTCTTAAAACTGTTCTATCGGGACCGGTGTTAAATGAAGCGGGAAATGAACGTTGCGAATAACTTTGGCGAGGTTACGCCAAGCATCTAATTAAATGCAAATTTTTTTCGCGCGGCTGCAAAACTTTAATACAGTAAAGATTACATTCACGAAGGATTTCTGTTAATCATCTAAACAATATGGAGAAACCACGGCGGATAATAGTTTATTCATATCAAAATTTTTACGAACGCTAAATCGTCTTTCTCCATCCCTGTACATACAACATCAATCATGTTCTTACATTGCTGATATTTGTAGAAGTATATTTAAGAAAGAAATGAACATGAAAGGAAAATATGTAAATTTGATTGAAATTAATAATATTTATCCAAGCTTTTATAATCCACGAAATCAGTAAATATTATCTAAAATGTATCGTTGTATCGTAACAAATTGTAATCAATTTCTCTGACAATATTTTATAATTACTAGCATTATTTGAAATATCTCGTGAACATCCTTTCATTTATCAATAGATTAATGTCGAAAAATCATATTGAAATAACCGTGAAGTAAAAAGATAAATAATTTCGTTATCCAGTAGAATATTTATAAAATGTCAGGCAGATAATGATTTGATACCCGTGACGAAATATTCGTATAGAATTAAAACGACTAAATATTAATCAAACCCGTTCCACACAGATTGTACACGTGACAATCAGTTTGTTGCGTGTTCGATATCGATGAGAAGTAGGATCAGCCATCGTGGTATTTCAATACAACGAGTGAATTACATTAGACGTAGGGTAGAGACACAACTACGATATTACGGGCTTCGGTGCTTCATTTAATTAGGCAGCATTGTGATATTTGAAATATCACGGGAAATATCGTATTTCTCGACTCGAGCCATTAGGTAGGAACTAATATAAACGTGATACGTGGATATTACTCACGTACTAGCCGGGTTTTACGTTACACTCGTGCAGAAACTCACCTGAAACGAGAAAACAGAGCTTCGTTAATATCTTCCGCCTTACGTGACTTCGAAAGAATGAATTAAAATCGTAGCTAAATTGGCAACTGCAAATAACTATGGAACGCTCATACAACAAAAAAAAAAAAAAAAAAAGAAAAAACGTATACTTAAGGTTCTAAGTCTGTAATTTATGCAACAAATTGCGCAATCGATAGGTTGCGAATCTCTATGGATTTTTCTATCTTTAAGTTTTATATAGATACATAAAAATCCGGAGTGTAATAGTCAGAATCGTATTTAACAGATACGTTACGAATCGATAAAACACGTCGCTTCTATTTCCCATTTTTTCTTATTACGTCCGCCACGATGTGATTTAGAATCGACAAGACCTGGAAGATGGAAAGGGAAAGGGACGAAGGAGAACAGGGGAACAACGAGGTAGGAATTTAACGAGCAACATGCTGTAGAAACTAGCGAATGTCTCTGGTTTTTGGAGGCATCGGTCGTGAACGAAGGCGGAAAGGGAAGGAGGAACAGGCGGAACGAGTCGCGTCACAGAACTCTGATTATCATCGAAGTAACACAACGTGGATGGGATAGAGACGAAGAAATTCACCAAGAATAAATCACAGACTTCATCGTGAAGCGTAAAAAGAGTTTCTTATAGACTGAAGAGACGCAAGTTTCGAGTATTAAATGTTAATTCCAAAGTCTCTTCGCTGTTCCCGCTTTCTTAATCTTCCAACGAATTTGTCTAGAAAAATGGCAAAGAACGGAAAGCTTCGAGTTTTCCTGATTCGATGTCCGCCAGCTACTTTTTTCTCTGAATGGTCGCCACGTTATTGAAACTTCTCCAAACATCTTGTATCCTCAACTCTCGTCGCTCCTTAACCTGGCAAAACGAGAGGAGACGAACCCATCGGTAAAAATACAAAAAAGGAAGAAGAAGAAGGAGGACCCGTGTAAAAAGGGGAAGAATTAAAAAGGAAAGAGACCAAGAAAGAGAAGAAAAAAGATGGAATAATGAAAAAAAAAAAGAAGGAAAAGGAGCATCGTATTATCCTCGTAACCCCGGGGTCATAAAATTCCGACGGACGCGGAAAATTGCATGCCGCGGCAGGAACAAGAAAATACAGAGTAAGAGAGGGAAAGAGACGACAAAGGGAAAACGATGTTACGTCTGGAACATGTAATGGCGACCGCGCGTCCTCGTCCCTCGGGAAACTTCCGCGGAAGTGTACCTTTCGCGTGGCGCGTTCTTGCTAGCCTCGCACACGAATAAGAGGCGAACACCATCTTTGTACCTGCGGCTCTCTCGGCCATTAGTATCGGTCTCGACGATGCGACAGACATGCGCCACGCTACGATTTCGATGTAAATTGCGCGCTGTGAGAATTCTCGCCCCGAATATTGGGCTACGAAACTCCCTCTGCGGCAGGGAATCTGAGAAATGTCGCCGTGAAAAACGTAAAAGGATGAATAAACTGGGTCTTGTTACGTAGGCAAGTTTGTAGGATACGCCCAGTTCGCTTAGTTCAGGCTCGGAGAAGTTGACCGCTAATTCTATCGTATTCGGGCGGAAGATAATTTTCCATGGGACAAACGAACATTTTTTTATGTGTCCGGGTATTTTGCGATTACCTGCAACGACGAGCTCCGTACGTTGTCTGTACTACAGTTTCCTGTACTGCGTCCACTGTATTCTGTGAGACGGGGTGCGCTGCGTCACGAGGATGTTTGGATGTTTACCAATGGCGACGAAAAAAGAAAAGAAAAGATAATTCGCCTGCAAGAGGGCACCGAATCTAACCGGAAGTTAAAAGCTCTTACTATCATATAATTTGTTCTGATCTAAATAATATTTTCAAAGGTAAGATTAAAGATATATCAAAAGTTCACTGATGCGAGAAGACAAGCGACTCGACCGACTCTGCAGAGAAATAGCAGCTTGTTTTCTTTCTTTTTTTTTTTTTTTGTAGACAATTTGTAGACAAAATTCCTTGTTGTTTCGAGCAAAGTAAATTTCAAAAGGAAAATACCGTACTTTGCCTTTTTGTTGCTATGGCTGCAGAGTATAAAGTATTACGTATCGAATCTTTGTCGCGGAAATAAAATGTCGAAACCTGTGATACGTTTTGTATTCAAATTCCATTGTTCCGAATTTAAATAAGAGCTTTGAGAAATTAGCCTAATTAGGAAACAATCGTACATTGGTCGCCGGCTATTACCCAGAAATATTTCATTCTTTATTTAAATTAGACAAAAGAGTAAAAACCTGTTCTCTCGAGATCGAGTCTAAAGTTAAACGAAATCTTGTAAATCAGGGATTCCTTTGTTTCGCATCGCGCTGTTTTATTTCAAAGGCATATTCCTTCTCTTTCAATGAGAAGTGAAATTGTATTAAAAAAAAAGTAAAAATTCCATAAAAATCCTTCACTTTCGAGAACTCTACTCCCTCGAACAATAGCTAACGTACCGTGAAAAATAAAAACACGAAAATGGGACACACGCTTTGTAATTCACTTTTCCCAATTCCCCTTCATCGATCGGGAAGCTTCGCAACTCTCTAATCTCCAACCGCGGCTTGCTTAAAAATAACGCTTTTAGTTACCTTTGAAACATTTTTCAAATCCATTCTGGCCCGAGTTTCACGTAAAAACTCGGAAAAGGCTCGTTGTACGGGATAAGCACCATTTATTCTGTTAACTGGGTATAAAACTTCTGTTCTACGTATTAAACATATAACAAGCGTTTCCAACGATTCGAGATTATTAAACAGAAGGTCAAGATGCAAGCGGTTGCGTTTTATTAATAAAAATTCAAGATAGGATAAGTGTTTTCATTTTGCTATTAAAAAGGCACGGTATGGAGGAGAGTCGCGTAGTAGAGGTCGGTATCGAGCAAAATTAATTCTATCACCAGATAATAGCACTTTTATGCGAATAAAAAATAAATACAACGATTCTGTGTAACATATTTCAGAATTATATCGTTTATTCCATTATTTTCGTTGCTCTGACGCGTTACACATTGATATTACGAGCGCTGAAAGTTATTTTCTTCTGATATTTTGTTTCTCAGATAAGCAAATGGGTTTTTTTTAGTACTTTAGTATAATTATCAGATCAGTTTTACAATTTTCTTTGTATATTATATACATTATAACGTAGAATGTTTCCACGTGTTTGTTGTCAAATACCGATTAATCAGTCGTCAACCAGCACAGACCAAATTCTTTTTACCTGTTCAGTTCAATCTGCCAGCAACTGAAATTAAATTAGAAGATGTTCATTTAATATTTCTTTTACTTTCTCGCGTAGAAAAATGTTTGGACAGAGGACAGAGGAGAACACGAACGTTCGCTTGAAGTTACTTCTGGAAAATAAAATGATCCAGAGACAAGCCGATGAGGCTTTCGATATTCCAAAAATGACGAATGTGAAAGTTGGGCATACGTCGAATGCACAGGCCAAGAAAATATTAATTATTTTACTTGTGATATATTTGAAAATAAAAATTGAATAAAAATGTGTACTCTCACACCTAAATGTTTCTCTTTTAACATTATTAATCATTTAGACCGAAAAATTCACTAATTAAATAATTGGTCGGTACTATTGGACGACAATTTTTCGTTTCCTACAAATTACAACATTTACACTCTTGTCGATTATCAATTTTTATAATCGAATTTCACAAAATTAATTTGTCCCCTTTTATTAAGTTTCATTTATACTGGAAATTCGTTTTTTAAATTCTGATTTAATCAGGTTAAGTCGGTACTGTACGACTCTCCCTCAAATCAGTGTTTCTATTGTGTTATGCAGGATATAGAAGAAGGAACAAAAGAATTAGAAAAAGTTGAAGAAGTTTAGAAAACTTAGGAAAATAATTTTAAACAATTTCAGGGAACAAAGCCAAAGTATGGAAATTAAATTAAATATGTATGTACATTATACATTTCGACAGAACTGCGCGGTTAACATTTTATTTTAAAAAGTGTCGTTCAATATACTGTGACTACGAAAGGTATGAAGCGAAACGTTCCTCCAATGGAAAGACTTTTTATCGAGTTTTACATTTAATTTTCACAGTCACGTGAAACTGTTGCTAAATGATTCAGAGTTTAATACACTTCAAGTTAATCAATTAGTATGTAAATGCTATAATAAATATGCTATAATAAATGCAAATACCCTTTGATGACCATTCTATATTAATATATAAATTCGCCAAATATATATTTAATGCGATCTAACATATTGTGTTTATCATTGTCGTCTACGATCGTTTCGAAACTAATTTCTGACAAAAATTCTCTTCTAAAATCAGAAACGTGACAAATGAAGTCAATTGCCGTACTGTACCGAAAAGACGAGTTAACGAAGGTTCGCACGAAGCTGGAAACACGAGCCACAATCCGTCGAGGATTTTCCTTCGGCGTTTTCCAGGGATCCTTGCTCCGCGCCACGAATTTATCGTCCCTCCACACAACGGACGTCAACGTAAATCGTGGCTGAATGACCCAAAATAAACTTGGCGGGGGAACGGAGCGCGCTTGGTGTCTACCGCATTGGGGCCATAATTTAGCGCTAACCAATATCGCCTAACCAAGAAGCGGCTGAATATTGCGTTCCAAAGATAACACTGAAATTTGTAAGCTTTATCGGCATTCTTTCGCAATCTACCTACCTCGCACTCGTTGTTCTAATCTCTCGTTGTCGCCCGTTACCGGTTGTTTTCGCATTTCGTGCCAAATTCATCGTCAAATCGCGCGAAAATATTTTATGACGGTGGAGGTTAAAAAGTATTAGAAGATTTCCAATGCTTCGAAGATGATCTATATATAGAATAAAAATGAAAAAAAAATTTTTTTTCTTTCGTTTTTCTACAGTGAGATCCGTTATAACGAGACGTGATAAAGTGCACGCGTACCGAGCGAAAATTCAAAGTCGATTTTCTCGAGAACAAAGCCTCAAACGAAAAATATTTATTCTATATTTTCGACTTCTTTTTTCGCGTAGAATCCACCCCCTTTCCGCTTATACCACCAGTTACCAACCACCCTGTATATATATCTTTCAATTCTAACAGCGCAAACTTGAAATCGCGAGCTCACCTCCGGAGGATTAGAAATCTTCTAATATTTTTTATCTCCGCCGCCATAAAATATATCTTAAATATTATTTAGATTAGAACAAAAATACTCTACTGTTTTATCGTATACATATAATAAAACAATTTGCATTGCAAGATATAAGTACATACGTAACATACACATTCGAACGTATTTATATAGAAAATAAAAATTAAAATAAAAATCCTAATCTTCGGATATATATATCGAATGGGTCAGGAGAAATTATCGTGATCTAATAAAAAAAAACGTTTCGTTGGAAAATACGGCCACGCTCAAATGCTTTCTATAGTCACAATCGAGACTCATCGATCCATTCTCGCTGACGATTCCCATTCGAGTGCACGGCCCCGATTACCCTGTTCCTCGGACTTGTTCGTTTCTCCCTTGGTTTCTTCCATGGTGACTTGGAGCAGAACGATACGCACTCCTCCTCGCTGCAATTCAATTATCCATTTGACGATATGTTCGCGTCTTTCTGCTCGGCGAACAGTTTTAACGATACCGCCCGGTTCGAAACGAGCTAGCGGACGAAACTTATTTCCGGTCAGATCTCTCGTCTCTTCAGCACCGTATGCAATCGAGTGGTCGCGTGTGCACCAAATGAGACGAGAGAAGAGGCGAGTGGAACAAACTGACAGAGAAGGAGGAATAAAAATGGGTCCATTACGCGAGGGATCTTTCTCTGTGGGGAGAGGAAGGAGGAACGGAGCAACTCCAAGAAAGCCAATTAACACCGAGACGAACGCTTTCACTCGTCCCGTATTTGTGTTTTGCATGCGACACGCGTCCCCTGTACTTACACATTGCTGCACTCTTATTTCTCGTCCTATTTGATCTCTTATTCTATAGAATTTTTAATCACGAGACACTCACATACTCGTTCGAAATTAATAGATCACGGATATTTATACAAATTAATAATTTTATGAAAACGATCGAAAGAGAACTTATTATACCTAGGAATTTGTTTTACCTAGTAAATGTTATAACGAATGCCGCATTTTCGACGTTTTATGTATTTTTACATTGCCTTCAATTTGCCATAAATCTATAAAATTCCACAGGCTAATAATAATCAATTTTCATAAATAAATTACGAGCATAGAATATTGTTTTTATATTTCTGGTTTGCATAATGTCAATTTGCATAATGTACAGAATTGATACAAAATGTGGTACAAAATTCAATAGATATATATATATATATATTTATCTTATATTTCAAACACACGTATCGCTCGTATTCAATACAAATAAAGAAGAAAGTATCGCTTCGTTTCCCAATCGACAGCATCCGACAGCGAAGCAAAACAACGATCGAATAACTTATTCCACTGTTCGAATCCTTCGATATCGTTTACCCGAGTTAGAAGAACGAGGCAATCTGGTGATGTTGCCCTTAAACGGTTTAAAATTTCCGTCTCGAAGCAGCAGGCGGAGTAGCAAAGAATAAAACCAACATCAATTACGAAGCTATAGAGACATCCTTACGCGATTGCTCGGCTAATTTCACCAGAACGATTCGTTTTCACGAGGTAAATCTGAAATCTTAATGTGACTTACGGGTCATCGTCACCACTTTCCTATTTACACGGTGGCTGGAAGCTATTTACGAAAAGTGAGAAAAGTCGCCTGTGCTCTGCTACATGTAACAGAGACGAGTTTAAAGTTGAAAGAATAAAAAAATAATGAGATAGATTCTTGTCCACAAGTTACAGATTATAAGCCGTCAATTAGACACTTGCTGATAATAGACATGGTAAATAAAATAAGGAAATTTTGTATGGATTTTGAATTTTATTAAATTTGGCATAGATATATAGTAAGATGGATAAAGGGTAAAGTAAAATTCTATTATAAAGTTTGATAAGAACTATATTTAATATCAGCCTACCAGATCACCAGCTCGTTTACTGAATAACTAAAAAGTTTGAATAACCTAGATGCTATATATACATAAATGGTTTGATTAATTACCTAAGCGGCAGTATAATATTAGCGAATGCTAAAATAAAGTTTCTTTAAAATTCAACGATGAAAGGAAGTTTCATACGAAACTCGTCTCCGTTCATGCAAATGTCTCCTTCATCCGGTTGCAATCTCCTTTTTGTTTTGAAAGTATCGCACGACATTAAAGCTGATTCAGAATATCTTCTACAGACACACAACGAGTGCTGGTTTATTTAAACCGTCTATTCTCGGCATTCATCGTTTGCAGTAGGTGTTATAGCATCTGAAAGCTTTGAAACTGTACCGTACGTACAGTGTTTGCGAGCTGTGCATTCATAAGCGTTACGGTGGCTTTAAACCAATTTAATTCCGCGACTAGCTAGACATACCTAACATGTTTAACAATTAATAGATCAATGACGACGTTTGTTTAGGCTTCTATTTTTAATACTATTTATACTTTCTGATTTCATTAAAATTATCCTTGCTGCGTGCGATCTACCAACTAGGTGGCAACTGTTCGGTCGAGACCGCGAAGCTTGAACGATATTAGCGCTCAAGATGGAGATCAAGACATCGAGTAAGCTTGTGTTTAGTAGGTCTATTTGAACTTATTTATTTAGTGTGTATTTTGCATAAACGAAACAGTATGAACTGTAAGTAACAGAGTTTACACTTGCGTGAGTGCGTGATGAGACTGCCTTCTCTTGTAGCACCTCCTGGTGCTCAAATTCTAACTGTCAGCCTAGGGGGTGTGTTTTAGTCAACGTTTCCTGTGAATTGGGAATCTGTTTCTGTCCAATTCTGTAACTATCGAACTGTCATGGGCGTCCCGCATGCGGTGCGTTTTGTGCGTACATGGTCGAGAGTGCGTAGCGCAACGTTCAATTGACGCCATCGTCCTTGGTCTATTGTCGAGTTTCATCGGGTGTCTAGGTTTATGCCACGTGGTTTACTGTTGAGAGGACCAGTCGAGTGCTTAGGATGTCAATTAACTTCTCGACGAGGTCCGAGTTGTAAACCTTACAATATACAGTGCGGTAAATTGCAACTGTTCAAAAAATAGCAAATGTGCCGCCCGTACTACAAACTGTGGACCACCCAAAATCCCGAACAGCTGTCTTAATTAAATCTTTAAACGGCTGATATTATTTACATACATTGTACATACTAAAATATCACGCTTTTAATCATCAGAATGTGAATATTTATGCGTTTAATGATGTAATAGAAAAATATATAAAATATAGGAAATAAAGTAGATATTTTTATCTTTAGAAGATAAAATATTCTTTCATACGAGTTTTTCTTCTTTATCTGTATAAAAAAGATATGAATTTCATAAATATCAGGAAGAGGGTCTGCCTTGTTTCCTCTGAATCACATCTTTTTCAAACCACGTTCTACCATTCGCTTCCAATGGAACGTCCAGAATAACCATCAATTCCAATTACCTTCATCGATCTCGATCGTCTCGGTGTACTTTACACATCAATCAACAGATCCAATTCTAATCAATCCGGACAAAATCCGGTAACGATCAAACCACTATTCCGCCTCGTGAAAACCAAGTGTAGCGATTGAAACTCCGCAGCCGCGAAACTTCAAAGAAAGTCAGATATACACCCCACGGGAGTATCAACTCGCGTTAACGAAACTTCTACCTCGAAATACGTAAGCGTTCCCCACTCGAATCAGCCCTTGCGCCGGCCAATCAGAGAGCAGATTGCTCTGAAACGAGGAAATCTTCGAACATCTATCGCCTGCAGTGAAAAAACTAAGAAAATCGTGGCTCTTGGCATTAGCGATAGCTATACAAGTTTGATACGACTTATAATCAAGTTCAATATACTTACAAATTCGAATTGAAGTTGCTAGCAAGTATCTGGACATTTTAGTTGATTTATAGTAAAATCATCGTACACGAAGATCGCAAGTGAAGAACGTATTGTACAGGACAAGTTTAAAGATCCAACATGTCGTCAATCTATTTTATATTACCAATTTCTCTAGTCTCGCTCGATTTCGGTATTAAGCAAGTCCTTGTTGGTTTCTCGAACGTTTCAGGAATATTAATCGTTGTTACGTTAATCCCTGGGTTTGTTACGAAACTTCGTGGATTTCTCAGTTACTTCTAGAAGACTTGTTTCTTTATGAGAAGAAACGCGTTTTCAGTGCACTCGCGATGATATACATTCAACTTACCATCGAATTAATCACGTTCGCTTTTATAACGTTACCTAACTGTAATCTCGTTAATTATAAATATATATAATCTATAATAAATCTTTCACCGAATATTCTCCATGCTGTGTGAATTCAAGTAATTCTGCATACAGTATGCAAATATAAAATTTAACAAATATACCGTATAAAATTAAATACAATTATATATAATAATATTCTTCATGCCGTATAAAATTATATTTGATTCATTGTTTCTTATTAATTGCCGCAGCGAAATGTTGTTGATCCTTGATAGGTTAAACTATCGCTGAGAAAAATCTGACCAGATTGGCCAAAGAATGCAAGCTGACGGTTTCAGGTTGCATGCAAAGTGGCAGCGAGGACCCAGGGGTTGGAAGTGTATACATGGTCGAATAAAATATGTATAGACGTCGCTGGTGTAGCGAGAGAGACTTTAAGGGCAAGTTTGGAGCCGTCTTAGGCGGCCTTGTGGAGTTGCAGCGGGTTTCCTTGGCAAAAGGATCGTAAATGGCGAGGTTTGGGGCGCGTCTGGCTGCGAGTTTCAAACTCTTAGCTGGAAGAGGCCTGCGATCGACCAGCCGCGAAAAGGGGTTTCGCAACGCGAAACTCGCTAGACCGGAAGGATCGACCGCGTCCTCCGCCGCGCGATAAAAAAGCGCTGCGGAAGCGCTGCGCTTCCACTCGGGTCTCGAGCGCGAGAAACTTTCAACGAGATGCCGTGCATACCGGCACACACTACCGGCACCGATCTCCGGATTAAACGGCAGTTACGCTAAACGTCTTTCTGGATTTCTTCGCACTTTCGAGGAAAAGGTACACATACGCACACACACACAAATATATAGGGAAGAGAAAAGAGACTGAAGTTGGAGAAATCCTGTGCACAGAATTACGAAAGTACACGAACACTTGTAGACACATTTTATGAATATGTCATACGTGATACACAAAACATTTCGAAATTTCATTAACACTATTATGGGACTCGACTATCGTGCATTGGTAAAGTTCGAAACAAATTTGAGAATGAATGTAGAAATGCATGTAGATATTTTAAAATACATTATCGAGATATTACGTATTTTGTTAATTAACGAAGAGATTTCAAATAAATGAAGAGATATTTAGTGCAAGTAAATATTTCGCAAAGATCACGCAAGTATTTAAACATTCAACTATCCATTATAATAAGTAACATTTCAATTCAATTGTTCATTATACTAATGGGGCTCGATATTCAGCGGGACAATAATTAACACTTAGATTGTAATAATTATTAATAACACCGTCATAAGCTACACCGTTAAAAGAAGATATTTATCCGGGGATCGAAAGAGTCATGGAACTTTTTAATAGGCTCTATTTAAAACGTGGACCGTAGAACTTGTGTAGAAAATGTTCTCACATTATAAGTTTTCATGAGAACAGATAAAGAAAGGTTCTTGAAAATAAAAGTTTTAATTTGAATAAAACTCATAAAATATAAAAATAACAATTTTTCTGTAACACCAACAGATATTTTGTTCGTCAATACTAAAAAAGTTCTCGGTTGTCGGAACAAATACCGAATACTATTCAATGAATAATACTAAACAACTATCGCTGTTAATTTGATATTGCGGATATGGAATTTATCTGTAATATTTACAAAGTTAAAAACCTGTTTGCGTTTCTTTTTGAAATAAACAGTTGGAAAGCTACGGTAAAAAAGATTAAATAGTATAACGATACGTAGATATATACCCATATATTCTATTATAAAAATATACATAATATATATATATTATATAAAAGAGTTTTTATGTATTTCAGTTGATTTAAATTATAAAGAAATGTCAAGTTCTTTTTTCTGCTCGATAATTCTTATAAAACTGTTAATTACTTACCTTATGATTTTCATATCTTAACTAAACATCTAAATAATTCGATATTATATCGTTAAATAAAACTAGTACCTAATACTTTGCTACTTTTATTTATCTTATGGAACCTTTTTTAATACACGTCCTAAAATAACTTGTTTCCATGAAACTTTTGATACAGATTATAAAATATCTGTTTCATGAGAGCACTTTTTAAAGAAGTTCCTAAGATTTAACGTTCCTTTTCATAAGAATTTCACAGAAACAGGTGTTATCTTAAACGAAATATGGGAGCTCCAGCAGAATTTTGTTAAAAACTAAAGGTAAATATTTCTTTTCAATGCCTGCATTTATCCCAATAAATCTCAAGTATACCAATTGAAACTGTGAAGAGTTTCAATAATTATTGCTACAAAATTAAAGAAGATCTTTGAGCCTAGCTGGAGTAGCTAGATAAAGTAAATCTTTCCCTGCAAAGTGCTTTCTGTCTCCTACCTTCGATCCTACCTTCCATTGCTGACGTATCATCGTTCGAGTAGAACCGAATTTTTCGATGATTCTCTGTCGTTGTAACTCTCGCATGCTCGGACATCTGACTCGCAATCCGTCATGCATAAATCACAACCTCGTTAATAGCACGCCAGCCAGTAACAGACAGTGTCTACGTTCTTTATTTTTTCATTGCTATTACTACTATCCACTAAGCGTACGCATCTTCTAGAAAAAATGTAGGTCAGACCACTGCAGGCTGCCATTCATAGTTCTATACATTTTGATAAGTCCATTATAGTTTACAGCGCTGTATCTTCAGAACCAATTGAGATATCGATCCAAATCAAAATGCATTACTAAGGGTATACTCATGACTATCCTCTGACTACTCAGTCAGTAAAGTAATACTTAAAAATTTCGTGATTGTTTATAAAATATTGATACATAATTTGAGGAGACTTATCGTTGACTTCTTTTTTTTTTTTTTTTATTAAGTCCGAGAGAAAACGAAGTTTTCATAGAGAGTTACATACGGCTTTTCATTAGTTTTCGCATAAAGTTCAATGCAAAAGGATTTGAAGGAATTGGGTTGTGCTCTAATCCAACATTTTCCCAGTTATGAAACGTAATGTCGTTAGTATGTCTGTTCTTGAACGTAATGCACGCCGAAAGAATTCCTCAAGCGCCGGCTGTTATTAAAAAGTATTTGTCAAGCCCCGGTGTAGTTCTAATTTCATTTGAAAAAATGTCCCGCATTTTTAGAGGCTATATGGAACGCGTTTATTTCGATGAGGAATTCTTGTTCTTCATGTGAAGAAATTAACATACGAGGAAATTATTTTACCAAGATGTTATTTTAAAAATACATTATCAAGATATTACGTATTTTATTAATTGGCAAAGAGAAGATTTCAAATAGATGAATATTTTCATTATTGAAGAGAAAATATTTTAAGATTAGTTCAACTCATTCAAATATGTACAATCCGCAGTAACCTTCTCACGTAACATAGTAATCGAATATTTTTGAAATGCAATTATCATATGCATGAGCTTGGTACGAAAGCAAGATAATGGGGCTGTAAAACCTTCATCTCTGGCTATTATATTAAACCTATCTTACGTTTCACAGAAACTCTAAAAAGTTCGCGAACGAATGCGATAATTGTCGGCGATGTTAGAACGCAAATTAGACTTAGACAGATTGACAACGTTCAAAGCGATGTCTCCAATTTAAATTTCATTTAGATTCAAATTGAATAATTCGAATCGAGAAAATTAAAATTCTCCTTGTACAAAAAATGCTTGTAGGTGTGCAATTCACAATCTCTTCACGTGTCACGTACTCGCACACACGAATCTGTGCACCGCCATTACGTTATCCGGCCACGAAACCATTTTCGAAACGGGGATTTCGATCGTCGCGACGATAGTAAATCCCAGCGATACGTCGCTGACCGTTTAACCGCGTCACCCTGTTAAGGCTGATTTATATTATCCGTTCGGATACAGAGACACTGGTGAAATTGTTCTGTTTCAACCAAACATTGTTCTAAGTTAATAAACCTCCTAAGTTACGTTGCAGATGTACGCTGATCGCTGTTCTCCGAGGAATATTTTATTAAAACGAAAATGATCGTCATCGTTCCGCGTCTAAATTGCTAAACCACTCCCTAAACAAAACATGAGACATTGACGAAATCGTTTCAGTCTCTGTTTTGTTTCAGTCCGTCTCGTCATCCAGCCGTCGTCCTGAAGACGACACCCTTTGAAAAATGCAACGGTCGTTCTTCCTGGGTGTAGTGGAAAATCTACGTGAGTACGTACGTATACTACGTATGTACACACTATGGGGAACAATGGAGTCACTTGTATTCGCACCAGACGTCTCGAGCTGCTTTCCATACGGACATCGCGCAAGGACACGTATGGTATCGCTTATTTGTTGCAACAATAACATAAGACGAAAATTTTACATTACAATTATAATAGTACGTTCCCATAGCTTCGTGCTACATATCTATATACAGGGTAGTTGGTAACTGGTGGTACAAGCGGAGAGGGGGTGACTCTAAGCGAAAAAATAAGTCGAAAATATGGAATAAACATTTTTCGTTTGAGGCTTTGTTTTCGGGAAAATCGACTTTGAATTTTCGCTCGGTACGCTCGCACTTTATCACGTCTCGTTATAACGAATCTCGCTGTAGATCGTTGTCTCGATGGATATTATCGCAGTTTAAGTTTGTTTTTGCCGTAACGGAAAATTAGGAATACATAATGAAATAATATGAAGTAATCGTAAAGTTTATTATTACAAAAATTGCTGAAAATGTTGCCCATTCTGCCGGACACATACTTCTGCTCTTCTAATTAAATTTCTATGAACACTTTCTAACGTATTCGATCGTTTTAAAGTATGAAAGGCTACAATAATCTTTTCTTTCAATTGCTCGAAACTTGCGATTTCTTCGGAATAGACAATTGATTTAATATGGCTCCATAAATACGCGTACCGAACGAAAATTCAAAGTCGATTTTCTCGAAAACAAAACCTCGAACGAAAAATTTTTATTCTATATTTTCGACTTCTTTTTTCGCGTAGAATCGCCCCCCCTTCCGCTTGTACCATCAGTTACGAACCACCCTGTATATATAAAATCAAATAAGAAACAACTGCAAATTGTGAGTTACGTCATTGTTGCAGCACGAACTCCTATAATTAAGCATTTTTCTGCTTGGCATTCTCAGTCACGAGAAAGTGTAATTGATTTTCATGCTGAAACGATGGCTCAACAGCTTCTGAATATTCGGAATCGCAATTAGAACCGCTTGGCCGTGATCTCTACAGGCTGGTGCGTTCGCTGACACCTTATGCGCCTGGTTTCCGGGACGCGGAGGGTAAGCTTGATACTATATGAATGGTAAGTGAGGGGTACAACGGTATTATCGTCGGCGCGGATACACGAAGGGAGCCGAGCAACGCGTGCATTTGAATAACGGGATAACGCTTCCGCAACAGAGTTGTCCAAACGAAGCGTTTTGCTGGGCAAACTATGGAGAAGATAGGTGATACGGTATACATAGTAGGTAGACTATGTGCACTGAAGAAGAATGTGTGCTGGTGTCGCTACACTTTGCTACTAGGGGATTCTTACCAAGAGAATTCTGGAAAATTCTAACCTAACTGTTTCTTTCTTATATGCATTCCCTGTGATATCTACTATCGTGGTACTATTTGAGGTTAGGTTGGGTTAGGTTGTGTTTCCATATTTACGATACAGATATGAGAAAATACGTTACTGCTAGAGCAAATAGCTAAGGATATTTGATTAAGACTGCAGAATATTTATGCACCTATGACTAGAATAAAAGCAACAAAGTATGAGAAATAAAGTATCAGGTCGTCCGAAAAGTTTCTTTCGTTTTATAAGGAAATAATGGATGCACAATATTTTCCGTTTCATATTATTTTATCGAATTACGTATGATCCATTTTGTTCTATCGAAATAAAGACCACAACGTTTGACAGATTAGGTTTCATGTTTGCATAAAGATGCGTTGTTGTAGAAGGCGTGTCTGTAGAAGAAAGACACTTATCGGATAACCTAATACACATGTTTGTCAACGTATGACGAGGAGGATGTTGGAAAGGAGCAAAGAAAAAATGTGTAAGTTTAAAGGAATTTCCCCATTCAAATATAATACCTCGTCTGGCGTTTGGAACTAGAATTGATTAAAAATTCCTGTGAGATATGTTTCCCTGCTATGAGTGAAAGGGTATACTCTGCTTATGAAATAGTTCACATTCTTACATAAGAAATAAAGATTACTACATAGGAGAATTGCTTCAGAAATTTCCAAGTCTGGTATTTCTCCATTAAATAATACTGTCACTTTGACGTATATTCGCTATATTAAAATTCAACTAAATTTTAATAACGATATTTCGAATATTTCTACAATTAGCGACACGTTCCCCTTCTATGTTTCAATGTTTAACAGGCAATTTTTACGGAAAATTGTATTAAATCAAAAATCTCCATGAAAGACAATATTCCCGTATTATGGAAAATAATCAGAAAGCAAGTAGCACATTCGCTGTTCTCTCTCATTGTCAGTCTGACAAAAGTATCAATTTAACAGTAGTAGCACAATTCTACTAATCCATGTGACGAGTCACGAAACAAGGTCGGCGACAAATCCACGTTCTTTCTCTTTCTCGTTAACCACGATACACCTGACATAACTGGGACAGCCCCGTCATACTTAGCTCGCCGGGATAATAATAATAATTATCGGGAAATGAATCTACAAGCCGTACACGACGCGGTAAGGAAACAATTGTTTCGTAACCGTTTCCCAAGCAGCGTGCGACGGATTTCAAACGAGGCGGGAACAACAATGTCGGTCGATCGTGGGTCATGTTGCTGCGTGTACTCGCATAGCGTTTCATGAAAGTATTTAAGCACTTACCATGGAAAACTTTTACATCCCGTGTGTCTCAATTTTTTTTTAGAAGATTTTGTTGTTTCCCCGAATTACTCCACATACAATTAGCAACAAAGAAATTGCTTACGTGTGCAATTTAATTAGCACTTGACGTAGCTTAGTATTTTACTTGATACTACACGCAACTCTATTGATTGTAAAGAATAAATAAAACGATTTTCATTTGAATGCTTCATAATGTTGTAATTAGAATGCATCCTGTCAAAGATGAAGCTAGTGCTCTGATACTTTTCAATGGCGGTGTGTATGTACACACGCGCGTTTCTCACGTTTCTCTGTTATTCCAGACGTGTGCACCAGAGCCGGTCAATTTCGAAGATCGGCGTCACACAATAACGAGGACACCTTCTGGAATGATCGATACGCGTACCTAGGGAATGCATCGACATACCGTTCGCCTCTGTGCACCCCTACATCGTCACGAATCAATGCACGTTGCGCCACTTCGCGATTTGCTCTCGAGCTCCGGTCACGTGATTGATGCGGACTTTCTGAATTCGATAACTATCTACAATAGATCATTCTAAAATCCACGGTATACACGAAAATATTATATCCGCTACTTTTATAGCGACGATCAAATTTCACGCGAAATTGCTAGCGGTGAATTCTGAGGCACGATCTTCGAAAATGTTAAAATCAGTAACTCGATGATCAGTAACTTTTGATAGAATATCGCAAGACTTTAACGACCATGTCATGGTCCTTTAACGTCCTTGTCATTTCGTACTGCATAATATATGTACTCTTGCCATCTCTTGTTTCACTCAATGGTAGTAAAACGTTGAAATAAGATATTGCAAATAGAAAAAAATATTCTTTAATTTCTGTTGAAGTATTTTCAATTTAGTATATAATATCCAAACGCTGTGTGAAAATCGATTGCTATTCAAATTTGAACAGGACCACCAATATAGTCGGATTTTAGGTACAATATATAACTGGGAAATCGAATTTTTAAATAATTGATAACGATTATTATCGTATTTCCACGAGCTTTCGTTGTTAAAATAATTTATCTTAGTTTTAGGAATTAAAGGTGAAGTTACATATTTAAAATATTATTATTAGCGTTAGAATATGATACCTCTTGTGCAACGATCGAACAGTTGTGGAAAAGATTTCATAGAGAGATTATAGAAAAATTAGAAAAAGTTTCTATTCAATAATATGACAAACCTTCCTTACATTCAACAGTAAAGAGAAATTTAAATGAATAAAATAACCGACAAACTTTCCTGATTAATATATATTATATATATATATATATATACATCAAGCAACTTTCCTCCAAATAACATACAAATACACAGTTTGCCCGATTTTCGGAGCGTAACTGTTTAATTATAAGTTTAAAGTACAAGTAATTATCATAGGCTTAACATTTTCGCTGTTTCAAGCAAACACACTCGCTTGCAACTTTGAGTATATTCATACTATTAAAGCGATACAGCTGTTCTACGCTAGTGTGTAACTTTCATTAACGAGAGCTACGCGTTGACAGTAAAATATTTTTTAGCAGGTAAAATAGGACTGATACCAAAAAGCCAGCAACGATTATTAAGTTAATGCTGCTATTTTTCAACAGTATCACTTTGCAGCGGAAACTTCGTTCATTAAAAAATAAAACTTATATTCGAACGTTGTAATTGGTATTGACGCCGATGGCGATTGCTTCCAACTTTAGTAAAATAACTATGGAAAATATGTTTCAGCTTTGGTGCTTATTATCAGAATTCGGGTCGATGACATTTTAACAGAAAACGTTTTGATTTTAAATGCGTCAAATTCCCTGTATAGCCGGATATTAAACTAATATTATAAATTCATAACTGGCTCGCCGCCTATGCAATATTGCGATCAGTAAATTGCTCTCAGCGAATATCTCGCGCAAGGCCTGATGAGGAGGCACGTGTGGACCGCGTACGAAATATTTCGAATCGCGCGGTTAAAAGGTGAGCTTTGAACGTGCAACAATTTCGCCTAACCTGAAACGTGGCTAATATTATTTCAAGACTTTCGATATTGAAACCTATAATCAAAAAGTTTCTCGTGAAGCAGTCGAGGATCATAAATTGTTATATATATATATATATATATATATCAATATGTAATCCTGGATTTATCTAATAAAATAATATATATATATATATACTTTTAATACTACGATACTTTTTGCGGCCGCTATATACACGTACTTTGGTAGAAGGAAAATATTAATCGTTGATATTTCACCGGTGACAGCGTCGCCGATATAACGGGGCGTTAAATTGATACGCGGCGTCCCTAACGGAAGTCAGCGTTTATGCAAAACGTATGCGGCGCATCGAAATTCTAGCTGATCGCTTTGGCATCATCACCGGTGCACAAACTTGGACAAGATACGATGCACCAGCGAGAGGCTGACAACGTTGACGTTGACGTTCACGTTAACTGCAACGATACCAACGAACACAGCAGCTACACCGACAATACGGATCGATCTCTTATACCCGGAAGAATGAAATATATAACGCGCGTACGCCGCTCGGGAATTGATAACTCTACGTCTATAGAACCGCGGTTCCGTGTTTGCCTGCTTTCTCTCTCTGTTCGCTGGAAATTGCAGTACCCAATCGAACCAACGAGAAAGGCGCTACACGTGGCGCTACACGTAGATAGATAGATACATACAGCGGCTAGAGAAATTATTGGCACAATACCGTGGCTCGTTATAACATTTATATATTAACCCTTAGAGTGCTGAATACTCGTACGGACGGCGCGCGGCCAGCGCTGACGATCGCTGTGGACGGAGTAGTACTTTTTCGTTAGACTGAACTCTGTCGATTGACTGTTCAAAGCGCAAATCGTAATAAGTTATAGTAATTCTTTTGCACGAGATTAAATGATTCAGGAGCGTTATTTTTTAGAATTAATTATTTATTATAAACATTGAAATTTACAATAAACTAGAATTTGGGTAATAAACTAGAAAACGATAAATTAGAAAACTAAATTTTCTAACTAGATTTTCGTAATATGCAAATGACTGCGAAAAGGAAATCTTTAATTTATCGATCACTGGTCGTATTTTTGCTAAAGGATCGTCACTTGCTGCATTATTATCGTTAAAGTGCAACATTTGTAATAATACCATGTATCGATCTCGTGCCATTATTTTGCGGAAAATATTGCTTTTCAACAGTTCGTCCGTAGACCAATATTCTCTAAAAGATAGTTTCTTCGAACGCGGCATTAGCATTGAAATGCATTTATATTTATCTCACACAAACGTAATAGTATTGCTTCTGCGTAGGTGCTCGGATGGCTTTCGCCAAATGCATATATGCGTCCGTAGCACTCTAAGGGTTAATTAATTAAGTTTAGGTGTATTAAATATTGTATCATTTAATGCTACATACTTTCGTATGACTACAAAAAATGTAATATTATGAAAAAAAATACAGAACCTGATAAACGGACGCTCCGTTACAAGATGTTGCATGCCAATATACTTTTTGTAGCTACTATATGTCGCTACATACAGTACGCTGCATACGCAGCTGTGCGTTTAAGAATTAGAAGCGAGGAGTTTGTTGGAGACGTTTATAGTTTGTATGTATATAGTTGGACACGACTTCCGCCATGTAATGTTTTTAGAATTTTTCTAGAGCATCGTATGAATTTTTAAAACACGTACGTTGTAGGTATTGCTGTAACATGTCGACTATTAGGACAAAGTTGCATGACCTTTCGCTTTGATTGAAATTTTGTTTCTCCTAGAAATCGTCGACGTTTTCAATGCCATTTGAAAACAGCGCGTGACGCTAACGTGACCACTCTGGCCTGGCTGGAAGCAACCAGGCCATCATGCCCACGTGTTACTATCGAGCGTGGAAGAAATTAAAATTCATTAATGTCCTAAAATTGTATGATTATAATTCGATAATAGCCTTCCTTTGCGACCGTGCTACGAGCCACGACTGCGCGTATTCTTTTGTTCTAGATGGAACAATGTTCATGCAAGTCATACGTTTTTATCGATCGCCTGCCTTCCTTAAATACACGGCTTAAGGCTATAGAAGGGAAACGCGATACAGCCTGCAACGATCCGTCATAATACGCCACGTGTATTACGTACATCGTGTTTCGCGGCATTACCTGGCATGATTAAGGTTTCTCGCGAGAGCAACGTAAGAGAAAACACGAAGTTGCGCGAGAAAGGAAGAAAATGGAAAGACCTCGTCCCGAGTCTCTTCATTCGGTAGAGTGGAAAAAAAAGGAGGAGTAAGGGAAAGAAGAGGCTGTAAATCGTTGCAGTCGAGGTGGCGGACTCTTAATAAAAGAAGATCACGAAAGTCTTCTGTCTTTTGAAGCCGTCCGAGTAGTGTAGCATGTTGAATACTATGGTAGACTATGACGTGGTGGAAGTTACGAGTAAAACGAGTTTACGAAGCTGCTGGCCATGCTAAGAGATAGCGATGGAATCAAGTTCAAAACGTGCGATAGTAAGTAGATTGGAGATTTTAATGAATTTACAGGAAATTTTAAAGAACAAAGTCCGCGTAATAGGGAAAAATGTACGAGGTATTCGAAGTATAGTATTTTCTGTAACACTTGGTAGGTAGAACAATTTTCTACCGAGCTGCTATTTTGTTAATTGTATTTTCAGAGATGTGAATTTCCATAAAAATCGTCACCTTACTCATAAACATATGGATACTTTAAAATTCATGAAAACTTGTTTTTCAAACTTATTCTTGCTTTCAAGAAAAGTTTATGGATGGCAAAAAGTGTGAAGCTAGTTAAATCTTCGTCAACCTCCGCTACGAATTTTCCAACTAATGTGATGTTAATGTTCGAACCTACTTGCGACATACTTGAGTCCATCGCTACCGTGAAAACTGAGCCTCGAGTGTCGCCTGTTCCTTTTGCCTCAGCTTTCTTCTCCGGGCTGTTTGCTCTGTTTTGCGCTACGCCAGAATTTTTCCTCTTTTCTCGCTGTACGTATTCGTTGATTTTTCCTCTGGTTTCTCTTGGTTCGCGTGGTCGTCTCGTTCGTCCCTTCATTGTCATTTCGTTTCTCTGAAACTTTTCACCGTGCCCGACCCTCTTCCTGTTAACTCTACTAGTCTTTCTTTTCTCCTCTCCCCCCCCCCTATTTTCATTTTCTCTCGTTGAGCTAAGTCACCGAGACTTTCTTCCCCGTTGCGCTGGTTACAGGAAAATTCCTCTGGTAAGTAGCACACTTCGCGGAACCTCTCCGGGAATTGGAAAGGAGATTATTATTTTCCTTTCTTCGTCTTTCGGTTTCGATTCGATTCGCGATTCCAATAAGAATGAAACGAAAGCTCGAAACCGCGCCGCTGAATCCCGGTATTACGGAAAATTGGATAAGATTATTTGAAATCTTCCGGTCAGATGCAAATCCCTTCACGTGATTATGATAGCCAAGTATCAAAATATAAGAATATATCGCGGATAATGAAAATTGATTGGCGAACTGCTCCTCCGCCATTTCTATACGATACACACATGTATGTATACGTATCTACACGTACACATGTGCACACTCCAAATATTACACAGTTTATGTAGCGATCTGTATAAACTTCGGAATTCTTTCTTGAGAAAACGAACTATTCTGTGACCCATCGTTGTTGGCCGTGGCATTTTTGCAGCAGCTAATTTTCGTGCGATGCTGTTTTCCAGCCACTCTTGGAAATGGAAGAAAAAGCGATGTAGCGGCACATGAGTCACCGGAAAATTCGAATCGGAGGAGACTCGTATTATTGCGCCGTGGAATACCAACGTTGTTTTGGTTTGCTAGCTTCAAAGGTGAACGAACTCCGGATAAAACATCATCGCCGTTATTTGTAATCGTCAACCGGATTTACATATGAACTCTAACTAACTTTTTATAATAACATCGTTCGATACGAACAGACGAACGTGCTCTCTAGGAGGTGCAGTATAGCGAATCATTATAGCGAGTCATCGATACACGAGTTTCGCGCGTATATTAATTTTAATATAACGGACAATTACGAATTCATCGCCCGTCTCTTTATCGAACAAACAAACACGTATAATAAACCAGCTCAGCAACATCGCTCCAGCGTCGTGAGTATTTCTCATCTTCAATATCAGAATCACTAAAGATTTCTGTCTTTTTCTTGCCTTTTCTTCTAACAATCACATCATCCGAATCAGAATTACGTCGCTCAGACGATTGGACAAGCTATCTGCATAAGATTCACTGTCTCTTACCCCGGTCACATAAGACGAAAACGTTCTAATATATAACCTTGGCTGCGAGGACGCATTCCATAAGTGACGTGCATATATGATACACGTAACCTCTGTCTGTAGACTCGTGTGATTTCAGCGATTGTTTTCGAAGGAAGGTTCGCAATTAATTGAGCAGCAGGTGTGTGTATGCAGCCGCATTAATTCACAAAGTCCCGAAGACGTTTAGCTTGGGCGGGTAGAGAGTTGGAGCGCGAGAGAAATTATGTAGCACCGTGAGATGACGCCGATTAGCAATTCTCTTGCTCCCGTTTTACCATTGATGCGCTCCGTATAATCTTGCGCCAAGTAAATGCAACGCGTTCGCTCAGAGAATCCATATTCACTTGCGGACGCAACAGGATTGACAACCTGATGTCTGTCAAGTCGACCTCGCCCCATGCAAACGAAAATCATCGGAGTAACTGAAGCGTGCTCGAGGCTTCCGGATCGGGATTGTTCTCGTTAATCGAATATAAATTTCTTTCCAGCGTGTTTAACTTCAACTTTATTCTATAATACCGAGTGAAAACTATGATTTTGGGCTGTTGATATCGGCCAAACATATTGATGATAGCGCGTTTTCTTTCAATTTCGAACTATAATTTTTATTAGAAATTAGTGATGTTGAAATTGGCCATGTTAAGCTTCTTATTGCAAGGTGTGTGATAAATTATGGTACTTTTGATCCAGCCATGCGATACCAACGCCATTTGCGTGTTAATCGTTACTGCGAAATATATATATATATGTGTGTGTGTGGGGGATAGTGTGACATCAGGGAAGGACGTGGCGTGAGGGGTAATTGTTTATTAGCCAAGTATTGTCAAGATATGTTAATGTTGTCAAGGAGTGTCGTGAGCGTTACCAAGGTATGTTAAGGGAAAAATGAGCATGGAAAATGCTGTCAGAGTTGAATTTATCGTGGTCGTGAGAAGTTCGTTGTGTTGTTGTGTCGTAGAATTAGCGAGAAACGAATACGCGAAACGCGGTATTATATTCGAATTTGTGCGAGTGCAACGATATTGTGTTTATCATACTGTTCTCTACAAACTTATAATATAACATTCTTACATATATATATAGTGGTATATTTATGCATTTTTAAAATTATTTATCATGTCCAGTTTTAGATTTTTCATATGATCCAAGTTATTAAATTTATCTACAAACATAACAAAAATCCTATTCTGTTAATTCTTAGCGTGCGATTTACGGTCAAAATTAGCAGCACGTAATAAATTATTTCTTTATACCTCATAATAATACCGTTAAAAACGTATACCGGTCGTGTATTATTAATTTGACCATACTCCGACTTCAATAATACATCTTACTATAACACAAGTGTGAATACTGTTTCACTTTATAACATTGCATGGTAATATACAGAAACATAGGCACATTCTAGTTTCCGACTACTAAACAGATTCATAAATATTCAACAAAATTATGCAAATTCACGCCGCTCGAAAAAGTGATGCATTTTACATCAGCAAACTTCGTCCTTCCTAATGTAAAAAAAAAAAGAGTATTTCTCTATATCTTCTGGTAATTTCGAAATTAAAAAGAATTATATTAGCTGAATTTTTGCAGCAGAACGCGGAAATTTCAATCCGTCATGATTACTCGAATTGTATGTTTAATTGTAATCTATCCTCGGTAAGGTTCTGTTAAACAATTTGAATTTCACGCGAAAGGAAAATGTGAACAAGCGAGAGTTTGACAGCCGAAAAATTCGACAATTTGAAATGTTGCTAATTCGAAAATTTGACGATTCGACGGTTCGAGAAATTGAATACGCGAAAACTCTAATATTTGAAAATGTAAAATTTCGAAGAATCGGAGAATTTAGAATCGGGACAGATACTCGAATGAATCAACTGTATGAATAAGTATGTATACGAGCTGAAGTTTTCGATTAGCATTATTACAATCCGGAAGAAAAGGAAATTCACTTCTGCAGGAAATTGAAAAAGGGAGCAGGGGCGACAAGAGTCTCGGTAATTAATTGCGAAGCCACGAATGCGCCGAGAAATAAAGTATCATCGTTTTCTATGACGAAGAAAAGAAGAAAACGGAAATGACGAACGAAGAAAGAGTCAGAATGGATTTATGAGCGGAGAAATACTTCACGCTGGGCAATCGAAAACGACGCTAAAGAAAAAAAAAGAAAAAGAAGCAAAGGGACTCGGTGTGTTTCCAAGAACGCTGCTCTCGCGAATTTTTGAAACACCGACGCCGCAGGCGTCATTGTCATCTCTTTTGCGAAACTTTCCTCTCTAACTTTCATTACGACAGCTTTTCTGAAACTGGAGATTGTATTCGATAGCGATGAATATTTATGAACGCGTCGAATAAAGAAACACAGCAATAAAGTTTCCCTTAGGCAGAAGTAACGGTAAATATATGAAGATCAATGATGAAACAAGTTCGACGAAAACATCTTTCGCGATGTTAATGCAAAGTTCTTATTAACAGAACTAAAGAAATGGAATCTGAGCGGAGATTTGTCATCCATTATATATTATAACGAGCATCCCTGTACTTTTCGAATTTTCTATACTTCTTCATCTTCTAATTACTTACGAATACAACTGGTGATTACCAGCCAGAATGAAAGTTTATGCAATTTCACATTTTTATTCTACCGGGAAAAACAATTTCCCGTAAAAGTAAGGTAAAACGTTCTTTCATAAAAGTTGGAATTCTCTATCTGCGTTTGTAAAAATATGAATTTGCATAAAGATCCGCAGTCTAATTATGATACTACGTATAATGTCATACTAAACGGGGTTTATGCAATCGTCGGAGCGAAACTACCAATCACTCTGACATCTCCGATTTGTTGCAAAATTTTCAACATTATATAACTAATAATCGACTATTAAGAAGAGCAGGAAATGAAGTAACTATTTCACTATAACGTTATATCCTCGCAACTTCCTCTATATAATATATTATACTATTATTAAGTCAAATTGCAACATGTCTGTCTTTATTGTTGCGCAATAAGTAGAGAAGAACCCTTTCTCTAATAGAAGCTTCTAGTTATATAACAAATCCAAATTATATTATAGTCGCACGGAACGTTGTAATATTTCGGTAGCTTTTAGTATAAAATTATATCTCTCCCTAATCCATAATAATACATGGAAAATCTATAAACGAACATGGCTGGAATAGATGTATTTTCGTTCGATCAGTTTTACCATCAATTCGAGATTACCAGAATTATATATACACAAATATTTATTTTTTATCGTATCGAACGAGCTATTCTCGTCGGATCGAGCGCATCTCGCTGTGCAAATGACGTGACTAGTTAAATCTATTTTTCCAACGAATACAAAATGTGTAGATAGGTTTCACACTGTAAGCAAATTGTAAAAGGAAAATTCCACAGAATTACGTTGTTTCTGTTGAGAATTGTGGATCTTAATTGCCGAAATAATAGTAAAGGAACACTGAGGTTACACTCAGAATTCATATTAAAATAGTTTTAGATTTATTTAATAAACGATTTCCAGGATCTTCGTCGATATACATTTGCACGCGTCTCAGCACTTCCCTTGTCTCACCATCTTCCATACCAGACTGTCAACGGAACAGTTATATTCATCTGTTTTTCGAGACGCCGCGCACACACATCTTCCGCACACTCATATTCACATACGCGTGTCACTACTACGCGGCCAATCTAGTCCAGCACACAAAATTATACATATGCCGATAGTTTCTATTCTTATGGGAAAAATGAGACGACAACCTGGATTTTTGTTCATTTTGCAATATCTTTCGTTGTTCTAGATATTCTTAGTGATTTATCTTCTCCTTTCCATTAGTCTCACGGTGCATTATTTCTCCCGAAAGGAAACAGAGTCACTCTGTTTCCCTTATGGAAGATAAAGGTTAGTTTGGTCAAGTTTCTAGAAAGTTGTACAGAACCTAGCACTTCTTTCAAACTACGATGTTTATGATATAGTAGTGATTCACTATTAAGCCACGTACAACGCGAGGATTGCTATAAATGTTAAATTTGTTAAATGGTACAGAAAAAAGCATTAAATTGTAACAGCGCCTGCCAGCAAATCTTAAGGCAACGAGAAACCCTCCGTTACAATTGTCAAAATTGTTTGTGTATACGCTTCAGTTACAGACATACTGAAGAATATAATCTTCTCGCAGAGTTCGCATAAACGTAGTTCTACCGTATTTACATTGAACATGACGCGATTGGTAAATTTGTTGACTTGTCGACAGAACGAAATCAACAGAGTCACAACTGAATGGCTTAGTTGGAGCAGAGAACAACATCGGGTCACCACGAAGATATAAAGCAATGCTCTGGTGGCTGGTTCTTTAGCTAAGAAAATTTTACAGGCTGGCGATGATTAAAATACGGAAGCTCTTCGAGTTGACAGGGGAGAAGGCCGTTAAACTGCTTCTTCTTCTGCTGGCCGCGCTTATTGTAAGGGATGAAAATTAAAGGTCGTGGAAACGACACCGCTCACGGCCGAACAATGGTCGCACACCATCGCAATGGAAAATGAATGGCCGTTTTGCATTCGTAACGAAAGGAAAATTGCGAACGCGTATCCACTAACCTGCGAGTGTAGGAGAAACTCGGAAGAAATATCATATCGTTCATTTTCTGGAACAATGACATAACTCAAAATTTGTAATATTTTGAGTTACTGGTACAGAAAGGACAGAGTTGTATCCTGTACCTTTTCATCGGTAGAGTCCTGCAAGCGAGTCCTTCAAAAACTGATGACGCGGGGCCAGTTGCGTCGCTATTGTATCACCGGGAAACTGTAATAGTTCGAAACATTCAAATTTCTTTTCCCTTAAGTCATGATTTTTGAGTTATATTATCGTTCGAGAAAATAAGCGACGCGTACTGAATGAATTCTGTTGATTAAAATCCACTAGTTCGTTGTTGCTGGATTTTGACTTGATTAGAAGAAGGAACTGCGTCATCGTGGCTGCTGTTCCCGCTCTCTTGGTTATCACGATTTCCGAACTTACGTTTCCTCGACGAAAGCAACTCCCCGGAGTATTTGCTCAAGGCCTGAATTTAATTGGAGACCTTCCACGTAATAGACGTTCTGTCATGCGGAGAATAATAATCGAGACCGCGCGTTGTCGACAACACCATCTATTTTAGATCCAATTTTCCGATGGCATTGCGACAAAAGCGTATAGAAACTTGATGATTTTCAAGCGACGTTAAGAAGAATCGTGGCGAAGCTAAACCTTTTTGTCGTACGACAGTATCAGAAATAGATCGCGGTTGCTTAAATATGCAAAATATAAGTTTAATATATCGAATATTATTCAATTGGAATTGGAAATGTCGGTTTTCGGGATATCGATCGTGTTAGGTCATTTAATTATTATTTAATTTATATTTATTGATAGATATTTAGCGATACTTTTTCAATCATACTTTACTGTGTTATTCGTTATAGGTTTTTCAATTTTTTTAAATAATAATTACACCTGGAACAAAGTTGGTTACATATTGAAATATTTAAATATCGGGTAACAAAATTAGTCGATATGCGGAAGCCACGTAAAATGCTTCACATGCATACCTATATAAAATATGCTTAATGGAAAAAGATTAACACGTAAAATTACAAACTTCAATTACATCCTCTTCGTATATGACGTAGAAAATTTTCAGGATATTTCCACGTGTCTGTCAATCAATATTGTTCGACCACCGATATTCCTTTCACGATAAGCTAATAATATTATAATATATATAATCTGAATTCACGAGAAGCTGAATATCCTTTAAAAAAAAAAAAAAATAGATAAAACGAGAAATTTCATTCTTTCGAAAAAATTCTAAATTAATCGGTTAATTTCTTACATTGAACTCGAGAAAAGACGAAAATCTTATAAAGAAATCGACGATTAATAATGTTAGCTTGTCTTAATATTCGTCTATTTTTCTCTGGCAAATATTATCCGAAATATAATTTAGCAGATAGTTAACATCGCGATATCGTCTTTAAAGCTGAATATAGGATAATGTATCGTTTCTCTTGCCTTGGCTGAGAAAAAGTTCCGAGTTCGTTGCCTGATCAAACTTTCAGTATTTTACTTCCAACTTCTCGATGCTCCCTTTTTACGACTAGGAATATGAAGCGTACAATCGCAATAGCGAAATGGCTCCGTTGTGAATATGCCGTAGAATACGAAAATAACACTCTAATAGATCATTGACCCTTCGCATTATCTCCTAATCTTCAGTTGTCCAATATGTTTTGAAAATCCATATATGAGGATAATTCTCTGTACTTGTCTATGAAAAGAACTGTATACGTATTACAGATATTACATACACACTGTCAAAACTTTTTCATAATTTGCATGGATATGTCTGTAATAAAAGTTCATATTTTTAAAGTGCGAATGGCTAAAATTCCAAACAACATTTAAAATAAATATTTAGTAGTAACATCATTAGTAGTAACCTGCTCAAAGTATAAATAAGTAGAAGTTGAAGCAAGAACGCAGAAATTTGTACAAAAATGATGGCAAACCCATAAAGAAAGCAGCTTGAAAGGAAACTCATATTTCTAAAGTGGAAATAATTAAAATAAATTATACCAATAATAAAGGAAACACGTATTCGCGGAGCAGACGAAAAGGGGAGAAAAACGAAAGCCACTTTTCACGACAAAAGGACAGCTTATTCTACTTAGGAGTCCTTTACAACCCACGAACTTTAAGTCTCCCCGTACCACTTCATTGAAATCTCGTTCTCGAGCAAGCGAGGTATGGAGAGATTTCGAGCGCATGGTGACGCGTACGAAAGCTCCGGCACAAGTTTGCAAATCCAATAGACTTCGGCGTTGGTATGTCGTTAACCTCCAGCTATTCGCCGTTGTTTTTTTCTTCCACTTTCGTTGTTCCTTCCTGACTTTCTACTTTAACCAATCTTGTACGTCGCTACCGCGCACCTACGTTCTACATATTATTATACGTACATTTATAGTTGCTACTAAAAGTATTTATCGCAACATCTACGTATCAATTGATTAGATTTCGTACCATCCAGTAGAACTTTCATACGACTATAAAAATGAAACACGGAGACTGATAGGAAAAACGTTTCATTGGAAAATAAGGGTATCTGCTAATATCGACCACTGCGCGTTACATTGAGTTGCTGGGAAAATCCGCAGCGACAATTAAGAAAGACTTAAATAGAATTAGCTTTTGCTTGATATGTATAATCGCACGAGTATCTTATTTCTTTTCTATGTCGAACAGTTAACAGTTATCGACATTTCTACAATAATCCGTTCCCTTCTCCGCGAGTTAAAAATATGTGAACGTTGAAATATTTTACAACTTTAACTCGCGATTTAAACTTCTTCACAGTCTGGCGATTTACCGAATTGTTTCGACTTCTGAATCTCATGACTCCGAGAATCATAGAATCATCACGGGCCCCATATATAATTCAACCGTCCGCATTTTCAATCTCATTGGAATTTCAAACGTCTACAAAGCAGCAAGGACCACCGGAAAATCCTCTTTAAACATTCTCGAGCAATTACCTGCAACACAACTAAACCGCACGTCGAGTCGCTAAATCAAAACAACTGTCCCGTTTCCAATTGCGTATTCAACAGCCTCTTCCATTCGAAACACTATTCCACTCTGCCGAAAATATACCATTCGAAAATTAAAGTTACAATACCCGATGAGAATATCTTCTCTTTTTCGCAATTTAAACGCAGTACAATCGGCAGGTAAGTGATTTTCGTTTAACGAGTCTCTTTTCACGGAGACTGAGTTTCAAAATTTGTCAAATCTGCTTGAACTTGGATAATCGCCGACTGGGTACAAAGGGACAAATAATTAGCAGGCAGTGATCTTACGTGACAAGATAAATTAAGAATATATTGGGTTGGCAACTAAGTAATCGCGGATTTTGTCAATATCGCCTAATGGTAAAATCCGCAATCACTTAGTTGCCAGCCCAATAGAATAAAATACTTTCACGCGGCGCTTCGTTTCTGAGAAAATAAAATTTGAAAATTGGTCATTCTCTTAGATAGATAGGTTGCAAATCATCGTTTCGAGAACGAGGCCTAACACGAAAATATTTTTATTTTACATTTTTCACTTATTTTCCATCTGTGGTCGTTGATTGGACAAGTTCGCGTATAAGAAACAAATTTGCAGATTCGATTCGGCCGGAAACGAAGCGCCACATGGAAATATTCTATCCTACATTCTTAATTTACCTTGTCACGTAAGATCGCTGTCATGTTAATTGTATCGCGATTACTGAAACACACCGTGCAACGGTTAAAAGAATTAAGCTTGAAAAAAAAGGGAGAGATATTTTCTACATGACGATTGCGCGTATTCATTATTTATACATGGCCGGCAGTTGTCACGCAGTGCACACAAATTAACTAATAAAACAACGGGGAAACTAGAACTGGAGCAACGCTGAGCATACAGCATGTACATAAGTACCCTGAACAAGCTCGCGCTAGTTTACTTTTTTCTCACCGTGACTCAGCGCAACAGCGTAACAAAGTAAGTCTCTACAGCCCCTCGCGCGAAATCTCATCAACGATTCCCGCCATCAACCGACCCGCAACTACGAACGCTTTAAAACCAGCGGTTTCGCGAACGGTCCGCGACTTGTGTCACGAACACCGAAATGGTTTAGCCGTAATAAAGATAACAACGATAACGATTCCCTGGACGAACGTCGTAGGATAAAAATCTGGAAGATTCAGAGTCTATCGTATCTCAGCGACTTTAAAGTTTTTATAAAGCTGGTGTTGCGGACAAGTGAAAAGCCTTTGGAAGAGACACTTTTCCTTGCCATGTAGATAGTCGAATTATCAACAGTGTTTTTCAGTTCGAACTATTGATTTTATGAGAAATTTACTTTCTCTAATTAGTATCGCTCATCTAGGGACGATTATGTTACATAGTTTTACGATGAAACGAATATTGACCAAACATTACTCGCGTATTGAAATTCACGGATATATACTCAAAGATATTAATATCCGTAAGTAACAAGTTTCGTGGAAAATTATTGAAAATTATCAGAATTGTTGCGTAAATGATCTGCGGAAAATATATTCCAAAAAAAGACTCTTTTCCAAAAAAAAGATTCTTAGATTCTTAGACTCTATCTTTGCCAGTGTATAACAATGATAACACACACACGCAGCCTTCATCGAAGAGGCAACCTTCTTTAGTTAGCTTCGAACGTATACGAAGCTCGCGTCTCGCGAATTCGCGATGTTGGCATAGAGAGAAAAGGAGGGCAGAGGTTGAAGTCGCGTCTACTGTAGCAAAATACCTATGCATTATGCATGGGGGCAACTCCGTGCTCGTGCCAAGTGTGCCCTCGTGACTGCGTGGCGACTGCATGTAATTTAATTTAACAGCATCGTAAGAAAACCCAGCACCAACTTCGGGCTCGTTTGTTTCCGGTAGCACGCGTCCCCGCCATCGGTCTGTCACGATATTTCGATCCTCGAACGCTTCTCCGTCTCCCTTCATATACCTATTTCTCTTCTTCGAATCCTGCATCGATCTTGCCTTTCGTTTCGTTTACGATCGCCATCGTTCTCGTTCACCATCGTTTCGGCAAACAGCAACGAGAACTTTTACGATAGAGGCAAAGGAACTCTACACGTAGGACTTTCGATGTCCGGTGAGTTTCGATTATGCGAGGCTACGACGAGGCGAAGTAACACGCCAAAATGCGGCTAGGGAAGTGGGAGGAACATAACCGTATCGTTATGCGTTACGGGATATTGCAGTTGCATTATGGGCGATGTAATTGCGAATTCCGCTCGATTACGAGGGGAGAGCGCGAGGGCGGAGAGGTACGTGCCTGAATTTGCGATCGGATCAGAGGGATTTGCTTTTATTCGGGCTGCTGTCAACGGCTCCACGTTGTGTATCTTTCGGATACGCCTCGCACGCGGCCCCTCGATGCGCGGATAATCGCGTCGCCTTTCGACGAAGCTAAAGCTCGTAGAGAAACGTGCGTTGGAAACCAATGGTTAGCGCGGAGAACCCATGCGATTCATCATTTGACTCTGCTTCGCTATGGTGTCGTGCTTCGTGTTTTACTCGAATAGATTGCACGGTGTTCCGTATGCTTGCCGAGACGTTTTTTGATTGCGCGGTTGAAAGATTGGCGTAGTAGTAAAAGATTGAATACGACGAGCGAAATACGATTATTTCTAATGAACGTTTATGCGAAAACGATTATGTCATAACGTTCAAATTAAAAGTTCACAAAGTTCTATACGATTTATCATATCGGTATATTTCTCCAATTAATTATCACGAATTCTGATTTTTGCAAAGCCTTTTAAACGATTACAAGTTTCCCGATGCAGAGACAGTACGCAATTCAATATTTTCCAATTTTTCGGCTTTCCCACTTTTCCGATATGGAAGCAATATTTTGTGAAACTGATAGCCAAAAACATCGCATTTCGGTAACAGAAATACTTGCGCCAATTTCAGCGATATGTACTCTGATTAATTAACTTATTTTTAACTTATTTTTTTAACAAATTTCAAGTTTCATCGTTGTCGCAGGATATGGCCAATACACAGAGCGAACTTACAATTCAGCTCGTACATCGAACGCGTCTTAGAAAATCAGAAGCGATCGCTCTAACCTCTTTCCGGTACTTCGACGAACCATCGTTCAAAGTCAAAGACCTCCATTCCCCCTATAACCCGATCTGAAGCCGTTAAACTCGTTCCGCCTCGAGGGAGACATTCCCGGACGATAAGCAAGATCACGCTGATCGACTGCGAATGATCGCGTTTCGGCAAGTTTGCTGGCGTAATGGAATTACCAGTTGGCCGGTGGACCTGATCGAGCCTGTTCTCGCTAGCGGGAACGTGAAACAGCTTGGACAAGAATCGAAATCGGATAAAAGGGCGGCGTTCGCTCGTCCAGAGAAAAATAAAGCAGTCTACGCTCGCGCCCGCGTAAACTTTCCCTCTTTCTCGCTCTCTTTTTGAATTCTCTGCCTCTTCCACAGCGAATGTAGCTGTAACCTGCGTTCCCTCTATCCCCCCAGGCTCGAAGAAGCCCAGAAATCCCTCGAAACTCGAAGTAAGTTTCGCTTAAACTCAATTTTCACGGCGAGAGACCGGTCGAACGATGTACTGGCTGTAGGAGTATCCAAGAACCGCGAACGCACACTGTTCGTGACCGGAATCGTTCCGCTCGCTCGGTTTAGCATAATTCCGGACAGCCACGACACTTTATCTTCCTTAAATCGCATCACTCGACGACCCACCAAGTCGCGCTTTCAATCGGCGTACTCGCTACGCCACTTTCGTTCCTCTTCTCTTCTTCTTGGATCGTGCACGAGGGAGCCGTATATTGTTGTATTGTATTGCTCATCGTTGTAAATAATTTGCTAATAGGTCAATAACTCTCACGGTATCTCGTAATTTTTTCATTAGCGATGCAAAAAGAAATACATGAAATTAATTTATACGATGAATGTGTACAATATTCTTCGAAATGTTTTCACAGATATTATCCGAATACCATTAGTAACGCATCAAAATTTCATATAAAATGATACTGTATCAAGTAAATATCTTATCCTATTTTATTTCCGAATGTGAACTCCATTCGCGCGTCGATTAGTTGATGGTTGTAAATATTAGGTTTATAAGAAATATTTATTTAACAAGAAATTTGATTATTTTATTATACGTAGGAGATATTTATTTAAAAAGAAATTTGATTATTTTCTATCTTCTGAGTTGCAATCTTTGTATAATCGCACAGCAGGGCGTTTTTCCAAGCAAGGTTCGTTCTTCTTTCGGAGTGTCCGCACGAACGACAGTATCTACTGTAAGTAGTAAAAGCGTTCTTGGATCCGACAGCGATATCCGACCGTGCTATAAAGCGGTTTTCGGTGTACCGCTGCTGCGGAAGTAAATTCTAGCGGGTCGAACGCGTTTAAGGGCGTGTTTTTGGTTTGGTTAGCGATCGTTCTCGATGATCAGAGAAGTTGTTTTTGAGACAGATTGTATTGATAAGATAAGATGATAAATATCGTTTGATTTGTAAGGTTGCTGAGTTTAGTACACATACGTTCACCGGTGATATCGTACAATTTTTGAATTTTAATTTCGACAGTACGTGTTTATGAGAAGTATTAGTTTATATTTTATATTTCTGTAAAGCATGGTTTATCAATGAACTTAATCAGAAACCAGACGAAAATCTTAATACACAAGAGGCAACTTGTTCATTTTATCGAGTTGAAGGATAAATCGACGAACATGTTCTTTTTCTCTTATATAATTCACCTCTTTGAATTATTATGTGCAACTACTCAAACAAAAATTCGCTTTCCTGCAACAAAATTTGCAGGTCACAGCTGGTTCCTCCTCGCTAATTACTTATCTTTTAATTCATTCTGTAAAATATCGCGCTCGCCTGGATTCTCGAGCCCCGTTTTTAACACCATTTACACCGTATAATATTTCCGAGTATAAAGCAGAAATATATGTAAACGCGTTATACATTTGAGCGAACATCTCAAGTCGTATATTACACAAGAAGAGTAACGTTTCGCCAGACAGAGTGCAGCTGTGCACAACAAATGCATATTCCGCTTTTAAGAGATATAACAAAAGAAAGTCGGAAGTTAAAAATTAACTTACTACTGAATGCTATTAAAAGTTAAGTATTCTAATACACTTACTGCAGTTACTCGTCAAATTATTCGTAGGTAAATAATTTTTAGAAATTTACAAATTTAATAAGTTCCAAAGTTCTTTTAACTAATATTCTTTTCTCTCGTTTAAAATATTCCTTGCTATATTCCTCATAGAATTATTGAAAATATGCGAAGAAAATTTGCAACTAGTAAAGAGTAGGTTCTTAGAAATTTTCCGATTTGGACACTTATATTTTCAGCTAAATTCTCGTATAATATCAAATAATTCAGTTTTTCGTTGTTAATTAGCTAAACCAAGAAATTCACGAATTTATCTTAGAAACATTAAATTTACAGTTCCAGTAGAAAATTCGTCCACTTGTTGAGATATCTGTATCCTATATATATATATACAAATGTAAATAAATAAATAAATATGTATAAATATATATATACACATATATACGCATATTAGAGCACGCATAAATACATATTGCTTGAAGGTATATAAACGTAGTCGAAAGAGAAGATTAAATTCATGACTATATAGCAAGCTTTCCATGGCGCCCTACATAAAGCTAGCTTATACGACATAAAGTGCAAGGATTTGTCAAGTTGGCTTGAAAGCGATTCTAGTTTCTCAGAAATGGAACAAAAAAATCGGCGTCCAGGTTCATTTACTACTGAATTATTTAAAGTGTTTCGTCATAAATTGCGAAAAGTCCAATACTCTGTACACGGTATGTGAAAAAACATATTTTGTGTGTGTGTGTGTGTGTTGAAAATTTATATAATACCAAAAATATAAGTATTTCTATAATTATATTACTTTGTATAATATATATCTTATAATATCAGAAATGCGAGACAACATTTATCATCGACTCGCTATAATTACGTTTTATAGTTTCAAAACTGAATTTCATATTTACATACGCATATAAATATCGCCTATCAGCGGAAAATTATGTACTTCCTTCGAAGATCAAAAATCGTGACTCTTCCTACATACGACTTTATCCAATAGCACCAGCCATCCGTGCGTATTTACATATTGCTCGAAGGCGTGCAAGCAGGATTGAAAACGAAAATTAAAATCCTGACCAAACGACTCTCTCTCTCTCTCTCTCTCTCTCTCTCTCCTTCACACTGTAATCGACTATACATAGTGCCAACTACACTTACGTACAAAAGTAAGTCTACTCTACACAAGGTGTTTCATGGCGCAATCAGCAACGGAGCTATTTCACGTGAAAAATAAACCGAAAATATAGAAAAAAAATGTTGTCACACGATGGTACGAAAATATTACCCAAAAATATAACGGGTTACTTATTATGACGTTACTATTTTACAATTAAACGACCTAATACTGGTGTATTTCGTTGGTAATTTGGGTTTAAAGAACGACGAGAAGATACTCGCGAATAATAGCAATAAAAATCCCGCGTTTCGTGTTTACGACCACCCAACTGTCTATGTTTTATTTTTCCGGTTTCGTAACTTCACTGTTTTCCTCTAATTTCCACCTCTACCTTGCCGCGACTCTTCACAATTTCGGAGCCATGCGAAAATCTCCTCGAATTTGCTTTTCTATTTTGTCACTTTCTTCGAGAATTTGCCGATACGTTTTCTTGTTTCTTCTCGTCATTTCGGGAAGAGGATTTCTTTTTATTTTAATAGCTTCTTTAGTTTCTTTTCATCTTTTTATTCCGCTTACTTTCGCGCTTCCTCCTCGTTATTGCCTTCATTTTAAACTACCTTCCACCCCCGTCGTTTCATTTTCATTCTCGTTTGTCCTCGATTCATCCTTCGTTTTTTGCTCGAGTTACTAATTAACCGCTTCGTTTAATTTTCTCTTAGCATTCGCGCTTAATTTCCTGTTTCTTCTTACGCGCTAGTAACTCTATTCTTCTTCATTCCCATCGACTTTATTAGAGCTGTTCTTTTTCTTCGTTCATACCATCCCACACTCCCTTTTTCATTAGGGCGAAGATTTACTCGTAAATTCGTAGATATTTCGCGCGAAAGTATTAGGCAGCAGGTTTGTTAAGGTATATAGTATAAAATTAAAAAAAGGAGTAAACTTTCTTCAAACAAAAAATCTTTCGAACAACCTTCTACATAAGCTTAGGTATATTCAACCTCTTAATACATATACAGATTTTCAGATTTACTTTAATCCTTGTTGCGATATCAGCGTCCATTTAAAAAATTGCTTCTTCATTTTATGACGACTTTTAGAATTCTAAGAATTCGTTTATAAATTGATACTTGCACGTTACACGTAAACAAGAAATGTAATTCGATTTGTCAAATAAATTTTCAATGAAAGTTTTTAAACAATTTCTGATAAAAAAAATTCGCAAAAATTGCAAAATTCAGACCTTCGTATTTCTTTAACGAATTCGAAATCAGCAAAAATGATGACTTAATCCTTTATGTATTGTCCATCAGAATCTTGTCCCTCCATTTTATTATTGCTGTATTTCAGTTGTATTATTTAACGTAATACTAAGTAACGTATTATCACACACGTATTTAGGTATCTACATAATTTGACATGAATATAGGATTGTCTACCGCGGTACAGTACTATCTACGTGTACAATTTAATATGAATCTAGGACTGTATAATATAGTATAATACTACGTATGTCCATAATTTAATACGGTCCCAGGATCCTCATTGTTTACACAGTATTGTAACATCTAGATTAATGTTTATAATACGTGATGAAATGTAAAATACACTTATCATGATTCAAGAATCAGATACGCGATTTCATATTCTAAAATTTTTCTCTCTCGCTAAAGATAAACTAAACGATAGGCTGCTCCTCAAAGAATTAAAAATGATAAAACGATAAATTGGGAATAAAACCAACCAACAAAGTCACGAAGATTCAACGAAAAGCCTATCATTAAAGAGCCTATTTAAAGCGATAAAACTCATTCGAGATGAGGAAAATAGACAAAGGAAACCGCGAAGAAACCTTTTTCATCGGCATCGACAAACGCATCTGTCCAACAAAAAGCGGCCAAGACAAAAACCTCGTAACGCTATCATGTAACATCCGTGCAGAAGCCCGTGTCTATTCCAGAGTCAGTGAAACAACAGCTACAATCCGTAAAATGGATACCCGCAGTGAACTTTATCCCGCGCTTACGCGGAAAGTGTTCCATCAAGCGTGGAACAATTAAATTCTTTCGTAACTTTTCCCGCTCCGACTTCGTCTGCCGCGCCTGGCTTCCTCGTTACGCGTACAACACACTCATTTTGTTTCTTCCCTGAGCAACGTTTTCATGCTTGGCTACCAAGATGTCGTTGATCTTCTCGTGGACGAGGCACACGGAACGTTTCTCGCGATAACGAGCCGCACCACTTTTCGGCCTCGACTACCCTCTTCAAGCCAGCGACGTAACCGTTTCCGCCCGCTTCTTCGCGCCGACACTTCGTTAAACGCGTCAACTATTCGCAACTCTGTGTTTCAGGCTAGCAGTTTTCGTAACGGCAGACCACCGGCTTTATGAGACGACTTTTCGAGAATGTTGCCGCGCCGCTGCATTAATTAAAAACGTCGAAAGGCGGAGAGAAAAAAGAAGGTCGGCTCGCCTTGGAACAGCTGGTTATTTCTTCGAATGGATCGCTTCGTGCGTAACAATCGCCAGGAATATTTTCTCGAATGGGAGGATGCATCCTTCGTACGATGAATCGAGGAGCGAGGATTGAAGGGCGAGGCTGAAGAAATTTTAATGGTCGATGAGACGAGGGTTGCTTGGTAGTAACCAAGCGATATTTAATAACGACGTCCTTACGTAAAGTTAAAGCCGCCTTTTCAAAAATAATGCGTGGTACTTGAACATGGAAATGGAAAATTTAACTATCGCGCGTATTTAGTTTGTTTAGAATCTCGAGATCTTCTCAGCATTTTATGACGATACTATTTTCTATGCGCTATACCGAACAGAATGGATATTTTGCTCGAAAATGAAATTGCACGTGAAAAAATGTTCACATTTTCGCGTACGTAATCGAAAAAAAAAACATTCAAAATATTTGACATAATAGTAATACATGAAGATTAATAATTTCGATATTAATGATAATATTTGTAAGATAGAATTAAGAAAAGAGTTGTTTTAAATCAACAGTGAATATCGAGTCTATATGAAACAACGATGTTTAAATTATTAACATTTTCCTGACAAATGCAGACAACAAATATTATTTTATTTGACCAACACTCGCCGCCTGCAGTGTCCAAAAGTGACTCTGTACACTCTCATCGGTAAACAGTTAGCAATTTCAAATGTTTACATTCGCAGCTTTTTGTCGCCCGCCAGTCGGACGACTTGCAATTGTTTTCGCAAATATTACCTTTCGATGTGCGGTCGTTTGAAAAAAATTTGTCGTCCAATCGTTTTCATCGACGTCGAATTTTGAAGGAAGATAAAGTGTATCACTCATTTTGATCAATTTTTTCAGATCGTTCACTGAACTATCGGATGAACAGATACACTGAATCTCATTTATTAGCGATGTAAATATTTATTTATTTATTTATTTATTTCTAGAAATTTTAAGAACACATAAGGATAATTTATAGAATAAGAAGATCGAATGAAACAGTTTTGAAAAAAGTCTACCTTAACGATGTACGTAATACATTTCCTACGAGGAAAATGTATAAATATTTGGCACTATAGAAGTAACGTTAAAAATTACAGCGATCTAAGTCAAGAAATCTGAAACACGCATTGCAATAAATTTCCATTGACAAACACTTCGATATGATGGGAAGTAATTACCAAATGGCCATCTTCTTTTTTAATCAATTATTTTCGAAGAAATACAAAATGAAATTCCACGGATGGAGAACGTTTACATGGAATAGTTAAGCAAGCGGAAATCTGCAGTTTACCCTCGAAAACTGCAGGTTATCCGGATCGTCTGGTTTAATTACCTCCATCGGGGGGGGGGGGGCACGTAATTGCCGGAGAAAGCCAGACACAAGGGACTAAATAGTGAAAAGGGGTGGCAAATGGCACGATTGTTAGGAAATCTTACGTCGTAACGAAGATCACGATCCATTCGTTCGAATAGAGCAATTCCTCGATTCTGACCATGTCAGAAGGAGTCGAAGATACCCGAACGATCGTCGCATAGTTGCGAAAGAATCCCGTAACTGTCCTCGCGGGAGCAGAACTGTTTTCGTTCTCGTTCCATCGGCTACGTTCGCTCGCGTCTCATCGAGACTTGGCAATTTTCAATGGAATTCGGCGAAGCTTAGCTGGCCGGATCGACCATACGGAGGCAAAGTTTCCTGGAAACGCGTTTGTTGATTCATTTGTCAGCGCGTATCGTTTAAAGAGGAATGCCAGCTCGATTGAAGCTGAGTCCGAGCGGATTGTTGAAAGACACGACGCTGGGCGTAAATGTATGCAATTGCTGACATTTTTCTCATATTTATATTAAAATACAGGATATATGATCAAAGTTCGTAATAGAATTTCTGCAGAATTTTAGATTTTACGTTGGCAAGATTTTATTAGTTGACCACAAACTTTAATCCCTTGACTTGACGATGTAATTGAAATTGGCTCGCCCCATTCTATGCTTTTTATACAACGTTATTACCATTATCTATATACATTGTGTTCGTATAACGAGTCAGATTCGTCATTTGCGGTTAAATTATCACGACGAGTCACGCGTTATTTGACTAATGGGCTGAGCCATCTATCATGCTATGTTCATTTGAAGCACAGAAAATCACGCGCCAAAACGTTTGCATTCGTTTCGACGAATTCCTTTTGCGGTTAGTTTTCAACGGGTGCTCATCAAACGAGCAGAGCCGCAAGAAATGATCAGACGCGCGATAGTGGCGATCGTAATTAGCGCGGCGAATACAATTCCCACTGCGTGTACGTACGTATCTCTAGGGGGAGTGAAAAACTGAATTAGCCGGCTTGTCCCAACATTGTTTGCTCTACCCTGGCCGCTTTGAGGGGATTCTGGACCGCGATTAATCTTCCCTCTTTATCCACCTCGTATATTCCCTCTTTTGTTCGGGGAAAAATATATTCCACGCGATGCCACTCACCTTTCGTCCGGCTTATTTATTTATATAGACCGGCTAATATCGTGTTCGTGTATTCGACGAAGAATAGGCTACGAACTCACGATAAATCTCCACCGTGACTATGGAAAGAAACGTACCTAATGATCAAACGCTACGGTTCTTCGATTTAATGTGACGATAAATAGCGCGGAGAAAATTTGAGGAAATATCGATTGAAGCCATTCATTTCAAAACGACGCTAAGACACTTTTTGACGTTGTACGAGTTATTAACGTAATTGTTTATCTGGCAGAATTTTTATGTAACTGTGAAAAATTGCAATATACAAAATATCTTCTCGTCGCGTGAAAGTTTATATAAGATACTTGTTTAATAAACAGATGAAGAAAAGATATAAGATATACAGGGTGGTTGGTAACTGGTGGTAGAAGCGGAAAGGGGATGATTCTACGCGAAAAAAGAAGCCGCAAATATAGAATAAACATTTTTCGTTTGAGGCTTTGTTTTCGAGAAAATCAACTTTGAATTTTCGCTCGGTACGCGTATTTATGGAGCCATATTAAATCAATTGTCTATTCTGAAGAAATCGCAAGTTGCGAGCAATTGAAAGAAAAGATTATGGTAGCCTTTCATACTTTAAAACGATCGAATACGTTAGAAAGTGTTCATAGAAATTTAATTAGAAGGGCAGAAGTATGTGTTCGGCAGAATGGGCAACATTTTCAGCAATTTTTCTAATAATAAACTTTACGATTACTTCATATTATTTCATTATGTATTCCTAATTTTCCGTTACGGCAAAAACAAACTTAAACTGCGATAACATCCATCGTGACAACGATCTACAGTGAGATCCGTTATAACGAGACGCGATAAAGTGCGAGCGTACCGAGCGAAAATTCAAAGTCGATTTTCTCGAAAACAAAGCCTCAAACGAAAAATGTTTATTCCATATTTTCGACTTCATTTTTCGCGTAGAATTACCCCCTTTCCGCTTGTACCACAAGTTACCAACCACCCTGTATATAAATAAAGAAACGACAATTTTTCTAACTAAAGTTCAGCCGTGATGCACTTGATGTTTAGACAACAAGATGATCTGTATTCAGATTCAGTATAGAGATAGATAGCAGAGATCAGAGTAAATCCGTACTACCAGTGTCAGAACTTGGGGGAAAGACTGAGTAGGGTTAGAGACGATTGGTGGCAATTAACAGCTTTGTGTTTTGAATCCTGCCTTCGGTTATGACCTCTTAGACCTCGGTAATGTTGCAGACTTAACTCACTACGCTAATCTCTCCGATTCTAATGGATGATACTCGAGCGTTCTGAATCTCGTTCAGAATATTAATATACAGAAATGAGGAAGTACGATAGTGTATTCCGTGTTAATAAGACGAGTAAATATACAATTTGAGAAGTTGGAAATATTTCAGTCGAATTTGTTGAAGATTTTTCATGTGTTATTTTCAAGCCTTTGAATAAAGTATCTTTACTTTGCCTGTAAATGAACAGAATTAGCAACAATCGATTAAATTGTTTGAAATGTTAAATAATCAAATGATGTGTGATGCCTACGATATTTAAAAAATTCAGAATTATTCATATATTTGTTGATTGACAATAAAATTGTCATGAATAAAATTGAAAATTTCATAATTTTCTGTTTTACACCGTATTCGTCATTTCGAACGAAAGTTCAAATGAATTCGATTCATTGATATTTAATTGTCAAACATTACGGCATAGGAATATTATTTTCACAAAAGTACCACTTTCCACGAAAATTGTCTCATCAAAAGTGTCATTTTAAAATCAAATTCTCGAAATATTCATTACATTATATAGCATGAAACAATTATATATTATAATTATACATAATTATACTATCTATCATAATACATCGTACTAGAAGAAATCGACTGTGAGAAAATGAAAAGGAAAGAAAAAATGAAAAGCACAAAATGACAAAAACAGAACAGACAGACTTTCCTATAGTCAAACAAACATTTTCCAATCCATTTCGAATGCTCTCCATTTATACGCATATTATATATCGCTTCTAAAATTAAATTGAAAACTTTCTCTTTTAGTTTTTACAACTTTGCGCTTGTCCGCGGAAGAAACTCTCCTTACGCAAACGCGACACGTTGACAAAAAGCGAATTTTTTTTTTTTTTTTGCTCCCTTTTTCGAGGAAACGAAATTATCTATTATCGGATATTATACGGTCGAACAGCAGAGGCTTTCGAAGCGTAATTTAAAAGTTCGACGGTAATTTCATGGTTCGCGTTTTAAAACGAGCTTGGAGCAAACTCATTTTCCTCGTTTTTCATTACAGAGCTGCTCCACCGTATTTTGGAAGTGATATGAATACGCCGGGAGAATCCAGTTAGCGAGTTACCTAATTAGGTTGAAACGGATTAAAAGATAATATGAGAATCTTTCTTTATGCTCTCTCTACCGATGAATAATGGCGGTGTCATTCGCCAGGAGATACCCGGCACATGAGAAGGATAGACATTTCTTTTTGTTTCCGTAGAAAACGCAATTTCCTCTCTTTCGAATGGAAGACGGGAAATCACAGACTGAAGATATTTCGTACGGATTCGTGAAATTCATGGATTAATTATTAATAGGTGTATTCCTACGTTCGAATTGAAAGTATCGATGTTCTTTGAAGTTTGCTATATTTTACCGTAGTTATTTAATCTTCTTTCTACTCAGTTTTCATTCTTTTTCCTGTAAGAAATCGACAACGAAAATCTATTGCACATGGGTGTACAAAATAGATTTAAAACTAGCGTAACAATTTATAAAATTGCGACCCAATAGTTTTTCTTTTGAGAAAAAAATGAAACCTCCCCCTTTTCTAGTGGGATACGTGATAAGATTCTAAGATTAAAACATTCCCAGACTCCGAAAGCTTAAAAATCCAAAAATACGAAATGACAAAGTTCCGGAAATTCGAGAACTCTAAAGATATGTAGAAGAATTATCGTAGCTTCGCGATCCTTCATCCTCGCATCGTTTCTCTTTAAATCGAAATTACAAATTTTAACATATCCAAACGCCACCGCGCAAATGAACATTCAATTTACGCCTGTCGAACGATCAGTTTAACCGCGCCACTTTTTCCTTCAGCCGTTCGTTAAAAAGCAAAGTATCGCAAGTGGCTTCATCGCTCAAACTGGACGCGTATTTGAAAAAGGAAAATCCGCAGATACCAAAGCTACGTTAATTATTTGTTTTCGACCAGTTTTCTTCGAGCTTACTGCCGGATAAAGAGAACTCGGTTGAATTAGTTTCGCTAGGATTAATCGTGTTCGCTGTTAGAGTAACCGCAGGATTCCGGCTAGCACTCGCTGAAACGGAGCCATCTCTCGATCCTCGCCGCTGGATTTTAAACATTCTAGTTGCTATACAGATGAGAAACGCTCCTCCTTTTCTCCAGACACTATCCAGCCATTTTTTATAATACTATAGAAAATCGAATCGTTCAAGTTCGATTTATCTGTAATCAAATAGTTTCATAACGAAGATAAATTCTCTCGAATAATAAGCACGTGTATAAATCGATAATACAGATATTTGTAACTTTCGTTTCGCTTATTTTCGCTAACTTTCTCAATAGATTTCGAATTATTTATACTATTCTGCAATTTGTTTTTTCTCCTCGTTATTACACGTGTCATTTTAATAGGTTCGGTAATTAGCCATTCCGAAAGAAACCTAATTTAAGCAGCAAATTGATGTTGCAACGGTGGAAAAGATGGAAGTGAAATGATTAATTAAGGATCGTTACGCTGCTGAAAACGAATATCTATAATTAGTGTTATCGAGGCGAATTTATTACGTAATCCGTTTGTAATTGCGCCGATAATTTTGTGAAAGCTATGAATACTAAAATAACCATTGCGTTTGTTAGATACCTCTATACATGGTATATTTCTGGTAAAATATTTTAATATATTTGTTTTAAACAATTACACTCGAGAAACTTAATTAAGCAGATCAATTATCTATCTATGGTGTATGTAATAATGTAAAGGCGTTTATAATATCTACACCTTCTCTTAAAAACCATGTATCCAATGTAATTAGCAATTTATATTCCATAATATAATATTCTGTTAATAATTATACCCGGCTCTCGCAGATGTACATACAAAGAGCATAAAATAAATGTTTTTTAATTACATTTGCGAGATACAGGTAGCTTTAAATTCAAAATAATCCGTCATAATTGTTTCTTTCACTTGTCTATGGTATTCGCCCGTAATCAGTAAAATTAAATAATTGATTTTATCAAAAATTCAATTTCCAAGTTATACCACGCGACCGTTACTTTTCAGTGGAACTAATTTCTATTGTATCTTTACTCCTGCGAGTAATAATGCTGATTATCTAAAAGGATAGCATGAATTGACAGTTTGAAGGTTTATTGGTTCAGATGATAACACTACATCGAATAATGCTAGCCAATATTTCGCTGAATACGCACCGATAATCAAGGTTGATGTCTTCCACGATTGAAAGTGAAAAGCTCAATACGCTTGTGACAGCGAATGGTGACTGATTGACAGTCAATTGATCAGTGACTAATTGATAGCTGTACTACGTGTAAGGTTAAACATAGGTTTAACTTATTCACCTATTCTTATTCGATGCTCGGCTATTTTCGAGATCACGGCTTTCTAGCCCGAATGAAATTTTTATCAGTGAAATTTTATAAGATCCACAGTCATTGGCGATATCAAATTTTCTTGCACAACTTTAATAAATTTCCTAATAGAATGAATAGAAATACCTACGTAAAGAATGGGAAACACCAGACAAATCGAGATCGTTACAACCAAGCGCGCAGCCTCTCCTCTCAATTCGCAATTTTTCTCATACAACGAAATACCATAACTCAGTTACGATCCCGTTTCTTCCTAACCAAACCCTACTGACGATTCGAAACTTCCACGCTTTCGTTTAGTCATCCGTCGATCCTTCACGACGTTCGTTTATTCTTTCTAACAGCTCGAACGCAGAATTCCGCTGAGTAACAAGCTGATAATTACTCGCCGCAAGCCAGTTTGGTGGTGAGCTAACCAACGAAATCTCATTTCCATGCGACCTGCGTTGCCGACGTTGGAACAAGCCTCCGACAACCAGTTTCTTTACGACGGTTTCCACGAGACGTAACACGCTTGAGAAAATTGAGTCGACGATCTTCAAGCTGTGTGCTAGCAATGAGATCCAGTTCGATATGTAAGTATACATAGGTACATACTTATAAATTTCGAGATCAACTTCGATATTCGAGGTACGCTTTATAAGTTTCGAATATTTCTCACAGGCGAAGTACGGCGAAGTGCTTGTATTCTGATTCCTTGGATCTGTAAAGTCTCGAACTTTCAGTTTTTAGAATTTCAATCGACTAATTGTAAGAGTTCTATTCTCATCGATATGTAAATTCTAATACGTCTGCGTTGTTATTTCTGTATTTAGAGGTAGAATCACAATTATTTTATTCTCTGGATAAATCTATCACACCGTTCTGAGCCGAAAAACCTTTATTGCGCTTTCTTACATGGACTAGGGATAAAAAACAAAAGGATATTTTAAACCTATCGAATAAATCTATCGATTGTATCTAGAACTATCTTCTAGTTACTATTTATTGTAACTAGCGCATCTGCGCATGGATGGCGAGCGCGAACTCACGTTGTCATTTTCAACAGTCCGTTCGATCGACTGATTCATTATATTCGAGGTGTTCGTGGATGAAAGTGCCCACAAGAAACTATACTCAGAACGTTCAACGATAACGGTTTATTAACGTTTAACAAAATAACAGTCAACAAAATAACAATTAACAATTAACAGCGAATGTCGATTAACGAGTAACAAGTAACAAGTAACAGGTAACAACCAACGAGTTTGTTTCGCACAGATACGGGAGACGTTACGTATGTGACATCACATCATATTAGCGGCCGGACGTCTGCTGGTCTCCACCACGTACCCTTAATTACCCCAGGGACCCGCCATAAATTGAAACTTTTAGCCTATTGTTTTGGTAAATGTTATTTGTTTACGCGTCCCAATGCTGTAATGCCAATATTATAACCTAACCTCGCGAGAAAGATACAAAACCGCAGAATAGGGTAGCGCGGGCCGGAAACGCGCGACGAAACACGCTGGTTGGGAAAGCGTAGAAAAAGACAGAAACGACTGGTGCAAATTAAGGGAACTTCGTTAGGCCGTTGCAATAATTGATACGCGGCCTCGAAAGCTGGTTGGCGGTATTATATTCTTAGGAAGAGGAAGAGGTAGGGGTGGGAAAGTTTTGTTACGGAGGAAAAAAGACTGCTGTCGAATAACGTCTGCGTTAACAGTGGCGAGAGCAGCGTGTTGGAAGGTTTTTATTGTGCACGGAGTTGCAGGAAGTTCGCTGGCGATGAAACGCGAGTTATATTTCCATTCGGAAGCCCGGCTACGGTGTTTCGAAGGGATGGGGGTGAAGAAGGATCGGATGATGCACGAATGGCAACCAGCTATGGTACTTCGATGTGCTTCGAGTGGATACTGTAAGTTGTACGAAGAGGTTAATGTTTCAGTGTTTGAAGATTCGCGCTGGATTTGTTAAATTATAGTGGGAATTTAGTACTGGTAATGTATCGACGGATAAGACTGTTTTATATTTTATGATTTCATTTACAGTTCTGATATTGCAATATACCATTCAACGACTGGAGGTTAAACGATGCTGTTTTTAAAACTTGTTGAAAAATTTTAGTTAACGATTTGTTTTATACCTTAAGCGTAATAAGATTTTTCAAAACGTAATAAGGCACTTGAGAATTGCTAATTTATGCACATTTAAGTACTATATCTTTCCGGATACTTAAGAAGCTCGGAACATCCAAGAGACATTTTTTATTTTCCTACTTTCGTCAAATTTAACCCAATTTCGTAATTTATAGAAACAAAAGTAGGAAAATACAGGAAGCAGAAAACAATTCCTCTAACTATGTTTTAAGAGGCACTTAAAACCGTTTGAGTCCCAAGCAGCACGATCGCGTTGTTTAGATCTTGGGTCGAAAAGTCCCAGTACATTCGAACGCTACGGACGACTGACGGTATTTTGTATTTCATTGTTATCTTCTCTGTATAATTTTAATTGAACAAAACTTGAAACATTTATAAACTAAATAGTACGGATATATAATAATATAGATGTATTTCATTAAAATAACAAATATGACGAGCGCTATCGCGCCGCTTGTTTCTCTTCGCAATCGATTAAGACAAGCGCTATCGCGCTGTTCGGGATTTTTTGATCCTGTTTTTTTAAATACCCTTGGGACTCAAACGGTTAAGGCATCGATCTAATAAAAAAAAAAGAAACGCGAAAAACTAATTGAGTTAATGAGAAAGTCGATGATGGCGAAATTCAAGAAAGTACTAGTACATAGTAGTAGTTAAAAAGCGTGTAGAGAGGAGAATACTATTAGAAACGAACTGTATGGTTGTCCGAAACAAAATAGGCGTTCGACTTGCGGTCAAAGGAAATTAGTGGTGTTCGCGGTTACAGAAAATTGGTGTTGCCCGTGTTCGCTGAAAAATTAGTACTCCTCGCGGTTGAGCAATTAGTTGTACTTATGGTTGCGGAAAAATTAGCGCTACTTGCGGTTCCGCGAAGTAGCAGACAACAATGAAATTTACAACGTCATTTACGTTTGCGATTTCTTCTTAAATTCCGTTTATATGACTGAATTTCTGACATAAGTGTATTTAAATTACTTAAATTAAATTAATTCTTTAATGAAAAGGATTTAGGTACATGTATGGTAACAGAGTTGCACAATAAGTTTTCTTAAATTTTCTGTAGAATTTTAGAAATGTATTACCCACAGTTTAAAACACAAATATATTCGTTCGCGACCTCGCTACAGCTAAAAGCTAAATCATAAAGCGTGTATTATGTACATATTGCTCGATCAAATGTCCCTAGGAAACCAATTCTCATCTTCATCGCGTTTAATTGTATAATTTTCATAAATATTTAAACAATTAATATCACGATAGTACACATGCATCATCCTGACACGTTTAACCCTTGATGATACATAATCTTCCACGTCAATCTCTTCGTTATCGTGTCATTACGTAATCTATCATTACGTAATTCAGTCATCGTCGCTTCTTCAAAACGATCGATTCAATTAGATCGGTGAATATCGAATAAAATAAAAAACAAAATTGCAATTGCACGCAGTTTCTACAGGATATCGTATCTCCAATTCCGATGTAATTCAGTACGCGTTCTCGATTATTTTGTTTCATTATTCCAAATTTACAAGAATTACCGATTTTAACGATTCATCAAGGGAACAGCTTTTCAACGATTTATCGAAGGATTTAATCCCGTTCTTAACATTGGCGACAAATTTATTTGAACAATATAACGAGACGACAAAATGATGAACGAACATGGTATTAGAAATGACTTGACATGTAGAAGCTACGCGACGATTGAAATATTCATAGGAACTGCACGTCGAATCTCGTTGGGAAAATAATTTGTCGACGGACAGCAAACCGAGCAAACCGAGTTCGCGAGCTCCTCGATTTCAGCAAGCTTTCGACCGCGTCCGAGTAAATACGTTTCCAGGGATTAATAATTAAGGCCGGGGTCAGAGGAACCGGAAAATCCGCCGATAAATCAACGGACGATGATCTTTCAACGCGATGCTGCCGAATGGACTTTCCATGCTATCTAACCTCCTCTCTACCATTGCAACATTGATAATACGCTTCATGACCGTTATCGCCGCTTACCTATAAATATTTTCCTTGACCGAATGCAAGTGCAACAATATATGTTCCTACTTAACCCACTGTATTCATGCGTGAGATACTGGCTCTTTCGGAGGATGTTCTAGCAACTTGTGTTCCAGATATGTATACATAAACTATATCTATTATAGCCTGCAAGATGGCTAGCTGTTTTATCTCGCCGATCTTTTTCTTTCACTTTGATTTGAATTAGGAAAGGATGTTAAGCTCTCGAACGATTTATTGCGTTGGAAATTAAGCGGATGTTGTCATTAGGTGGTAATGACAATCATTTAGTTTCCAACTAACTCAATAGAAGAGATTTCAAGCAGAAAATTTGTGTATATCGATCAATTGATGAACTTTTTTTTTGGAAAATGTCGGTCAGCTATGTTCGTAAGGATTAGAAGCAGAGATATACGAATCATATATTTTATTACAGTTATTGCAACAGCACGAACATCGAAACGTCTCTAGATAAGAAACGTCTCTAGAAAATGTTTCTCTGTGTACATGAACGCATCGTACAACAAAGGAGAGGAGGGAGAGAATCAGAGCAGAAAAGAAAAGTGTACGCGAAAAATCCACGCGTAAAACTAAGCAAATGGCGGATGCGTCATTCAGAATAGAAGAAGAGTAAGCAACACAGCGAAATGTTCATGAATGCGTGGAGACAAGGCGGCTTATCGTCTTATTTGCACACGTAACGCGCTATTTCGCTATCGTTCTCATCCAAAGGCTCAAGATATGCAAATTTCCGTCGCATGCTTCCGAAAATCCGCGCTTAAGTTCCGCGAATGCGGTGCCGTTTAACTGTCTCCAAGTTCTCTCGCGTCTTCATAAATTGTCGCCACGATCCTCCTGAAATTTTCATCACGATTATCTTGAAATTTTCACGCATCTTTCTCATTTTTCTTCTTTTATTTCTGTACGCTCTAGATGATATTTCTATAGAACTTTGATTTATCTCGATTATTTGCAACGCTATTTTCAATCGTTTAACCAACTATTTCAGCCCTCGACTCTAAAGTTTCAAGAACGTTTGGTTCTATGTGCCCGGATTAGAAAACAGACGAAAAAGAGTCTTGCAAGCTGATAGCGTAAATTTCTGCAAAGTTCAGGATTCGATATTAAAATGTCGAAGCATGGTTGGCTCGAATAACCCTACACGTTGAATCATACGATAGATGAGCGTGAATTTCGACAAGTAAAAGCGAATGAAATTAAAACAAACCGGGAAGCAACGCTATAGTGTTCCGTTTAGCTTTGACTCGACGAAATTGAATGCAAACGTTGAATTCGTTGGTTTAAATTCAATTCTTCCGCGAACACCAGCCGCTCGATTTCATTTCGGTCCGAAGTGTTTGCCTACCCTCTCACGAAGTTATTCTTCTTATCTGGCTGAGCCAGTTGTCTGTTTCTCCACGTCGCATCGCGTCGAAACTGTAGTCGAAACTTTTCGCTTTACTCTCTGGTTCATTCTTTATTTTCGTTTTTATATTTATAAGATTGCGCAAGAAGAGGTCAATTAGTAAATATCGGGGGAACGTACTAATCATTTCAAAGAGTGTTGTAAACGTTTGGACAAAATCATTCGGATCTTTGAAGTGCGCCCTATCTCACATATAATTACCACAACATGGTAAAATCAGCAAAAAAAAAAAAAAAAAAATACACTGATTTATATTCTATTAATTCAAAATTCGATATATACTTGAAGCGTATCGTGATAACCAAAGCATGTATAAATTTCCCGATATTACAAGTTTGAATCGGAATAAATAGCATCGATTTAGGTATCGTTCTTGGTGCTAGACACATTCATCGTTGATTAATTTTAACAATTCAAAAGATTCTGAATATGAAATTTACTTATTTCTTTATTGAAATCACCAAACATGCCAAGTAATCGATAAGTTCGTTAAAAGATTGGTGAAACCCAAGCGAAACGGTAAAGTATTTCCGAAAGAGTGGTACGAAAGCGGCAGGAAACAAGGGGCAGGCAATAAGCTCATAATTCGCTTAATAATTGCACGAGATCCGAAGACGCTCTCGAGAAACACGTTCTAGCAGCCATCTTTGCTCTAACGGCTCCTTAGGAAACACTCTGCTCCCTTATTTCCGAATATCGTCGCACCGTGACACCTGACCCGTGATTACCCTCGAAACCTCGCCACACCGTTGCACCAACACCGTCTTCTCTTTTTCCTGCTCGTCATCAACGAACGTCCTACACGGAAGTGCACTTCGTGCCTGGACTTCCGTACCTGTTCTCAAGAGGCCACGTCTCTCCTCTCTTCTTCTTCCTTTCCTACAGCCACGAAATGCGAAGACGCTGTTACCTGACGATTTGTGTGTTCCACCGAGCGGAGAACGTTATTGCCTCGCGTTTTATTGCCAAGTCTACAATATCTGAGCGAATATTTGATAGCTTGTCGTCGATCTTGTCACGAGGAGGCTTCCTCCGTCGATCGATGAATGTACAATCGTGCCAGTCTCAGTTAGGTGTTTCTCTGACTTGCACGTGAAACCAAGTATCTAAATCTATATTATTCGGCAACGATATTTCATTCGTAAGGAAGAACTGAATCGTTAGTCAACGAAAGTAAAAAGATCAACGTTAATTAAAATTTAAACTCGATCGAACGAACACGCTATGTATACGGTGTGTATAAGAGTAAGGAACATGTGGCTTTTTAAGTTCTACTATCCCTTAAATTAAGTATTTTACAGATACGAAGATAAATTGATCGCTATAACTGTGTAAAAAACTTTCGAGAATCGTCGGAAGCAAACTCGCAATACTTGAAAACACAAGAGACTTAATAATTCACCACGATATACGTGTTTTGGAATACATTTCTATTGATGAACAGGTAAATATAACGGCTGAAATCTCAGGCGATCTTTTGTTTATTTTGTTCGTGGATGGATCGTTGGACAAGGCGCTGCGAGAAAGTTTCGCGCAATACCTGCAGCATTCGTCGCGATGCTAGTATTTTATTCTGCGACAGTATCCCTTTTTTTTTTTTCTTTTCGTTGCGTTTCCTTCTTTTTGTTGCTTTTTTTTACGACCATAGAACCTCGGAGATTGCTCTCGAGGGTGGAATAAAGCGGCGCGATATCTTTTACATTTTAGATTTCTATCTTTGGGGCTTAAAGCGACGATTCGAGGGAATTCACGGGTTCTGCCTGGCGTGAGTTATTGATTTTAGTGTTCATTGCGTGTTGCTACGATCGTGAAATATGCGTGACGATGATTCCAGATGTTCCTTTATGCGACACAAACACAAAACAATCCCTTATAAGATATATTAAAAGTAGCTCAGACTACTACTATTATTATTAAAATTCTTTTTAATACCTAATTAGTAATACGAATAGAAAACGTTCCATTTGAAAGTACGATTTAAACGACGAATTTATTTATTGCTATTTATTCTGTATCACTGTGTGTTTCCGGATAATGACCGAAATTTGTTAGCAATTTCCCATTTCGCTGGCTAAATAGAACAGCAAACCCGTGTTCTTTCAGTGACAAAAATAACCTCTTGAAAGGACAGCTCTTTTCATTGCCCCGCGTGAAACGAAACACGAAATTACTTCTCTCAATTGAAACCAGTTCAAACAAGAAGCTACCGCCGAAGTAGCTATATAAAAATCAGCTTGTAACACGGATACTCGAAAATATCCTATCAAAGACAACGCAAGCCAATAATCACGAACATGTATAGCAAAGTGTCATACGCTTCGTTGAGTTTGTTCGCTTTTCACTGGCATACAATGCATTTGAAAAAATGCTATAAAAATCGTTTAGAGAATGTATCGGACTGCATTTCTGACGATACATTATGAATGATCTGTCCTTATTTCGTTCGAAAATTGTACGACTTTCGTGACCGATCGTACACATTTAGGATGTACGAAGTACACCATTAACAGAGCCAGTGGATAATAATATCGGAAGCCCCGTAGTGGCAGAAAATTATTAGAAGTTATTGCAGAACAATGGTGCCCCAGGGGAGCGCGACCATCTCTTCACTCGTTGCAGAATTAATTTCCTGCATTCCGTCGAGAATTTAACACTCGGAGTTTTATAATTTAATCGGTCCTACCAGCTTGCTGCTGTATAGGAAATCGATGCGTTATATCTACACGTTTATTTTCTTCGTAATCACGACAAAACGCGGGGCAAGGGATTCGCGAAGAAACGGCGATATTGTTTGGAATTTTCAACAAATTCCATGGAAACCTTCATTACCTAGATTGTGCATCTTCCAATAATAATAATCATTGTTTAGAATAGGAAATACGGCGAAGTGAATTTTTCTCAACTCGAAGAAAGCTTGACAAGTAATGGCCAAAGGTGACATAATTTCTACTTTTAGTTTACGTTTCAATGTGACGTCCGTTGCTACTTAACCTTCACGATTATTCGTTAATTGAGTTACTTCCAATTATCCGCCGGTGGTTTAACTTGAAAAGCCCTGAAATAGGCCAGAGCAACTAAAGTTAATTAAAAACTTTCTACGAATGTAAATGTACGCCTCTCTTATACGCCGTTATAACCGAGACGGGCGCTGTATATAACGGGCGAAATGCTTAAGATTACAAATAAAAATGTGTACACGCCGTTTTACTTAAGAAATTAACAGATGGAATTAGGTGAAACATTTCATGCAATGAATAGCAAGTATTGCAAAGGAAACGTTCCTTACTGAGATCCAATGAAATTGGTTTTTGCTGTAAATGAACAATTTACTGGTGGAAGAAAAATTACACAATCAATAAAGTAAATCGTTCTGAAACGAATAGCACGTTACAACTAAAAGAATAAATTTATGTAAATTGTTAAAAGAATGAAATCGCTTCAGGAAACAAGTTTCAAACGGACAATTATCGATAACTCGACAATTTGGCTCTTAGTAACTTTGCCGATGTAATTTTTGTTATAATTACGATACGTCTGTCGATAATTACGATCGAATACGACATATGAAAGGCTTAAACAGCAACTGATGATAAAGATCAAAATAAAATCTCAAAATTTAAACTATCAAAAATAACAAATATTCTGATCGTTTAAATAATATATTTTAAAATGTTCACGTTCTTGAAAAAAAAAACTTTTAGACAATGCTAACGATAAAGATAGCATCGACGAAATGATTTTGATAATTCTTTGTTTCACATGTCTTTACATGCAAATAACGTTAAATACTTTTGGATTTTCGCTTACCCTAAGGTTAAATCCAGAAAAGAGGCTGCTGAAAGACGAAGAATTCAGTCGTTTCCCGTTACTTTAATTACGGACGTCCGATTAAAAATGCGATGCTCACGCGGTATCGCAATAATATCAACCCCGTGGCACACCGGCACACCGCGAATGTACTATCGTCCACGTAATTGGCTTCTTATTAAGCAATTTGACCATTAAGCTGCTATGTGATAGGATTTCCTACGACGCTCGAACGAATAAGCTGCATACGCCCGACATTTAGCAAAAAAAGGGAAAAGAAGAAAGGAGAAAGAGAGAGAGAGAGAAAGAGGCAGAGACGAACAGAAAAATTCAAACGCGAGATCATAGGATTAAATAAATTTGCATAGAAATAGGGCGCAACCCGAGGGAAATGCAGAAAATCGAAAAAATCGTAAATATGGTTATTATGATAGTGGCAACACATTTTGGAGCTCAATTCTACATCTTGGTGGTGTTTACAGTGCTGTAACTTATGTTAGAGTTGATCGTATTTAAATTTTTCGAATAAGTTCGAAAAACCTTTGAAATAAATAGCATGTACGCCGAATTGATAGCGCGTTTCTCTTTTCACTGTTTGAAATTGCGGTTATTTCTAATCGCAGGTTCTTTATATCGGTACAATCGGGAAATGTATTAATAGGCTAGTTATTATCGAGAAATTTATCAAGTCTAGACTTGCGGTATGAAATTTAATCATCTTGTAGACATAGTTCTTCGTATGTGTAAATATATTTACGAAATGCACAGATACGTTTCGAAAAAGTATGAATTGGAAAATCAGTATGAAAAATGCAACCACACGAAAACTATCAAAGCACAATGGAGAAGTTTGAGTTAGCTGACATTTGTATAGCAAACGTTGATTATGGTTAATACGCGATATGCCACAATACGTCAGTTACGTAACTGTCAATTTAATAAATGTCAATCACAATGAACGCAACCTATAATAATAAAAATCATTTGAGAGGCACATTACACGTAATGTGAAAATATCACAAACCGAGTTTCATCTACATTCTCACTATCAACACAGTTACTGACACATATTTAAACGCATATTTATAAATGAACGTACATCGAGGAAATTACAGAAGAAACACGTAAAAAACGCCGTTGAAACTAAAATTAATTAGAAATACTATTAAGAGCACACACATTTGTAAAGCAGTTGCATGTGGCCACTTGATCGATACATTTCACACGTAACTGGAATGATTCGATGAATTATTGATAAAAAAATACATATACATGTATACGTGTAATAAATGGAAATCGAGGACTGACAAAGATACACAGAAGTATTAAAAAATGCAGTGCGACGTATCATGCGTCGTATGATAAAAAAGATATTTTCATATATACATATTAAATATTCATATGTATATTACACAGACACGGAAAGAAGTCTCGCGGCCAATGTTACGCTCTTTTCTTTGTACATGTCGCACTATGTTGCACTCGATCAATATAAATCAATCGGGCATTCCTTTCAGGATCCATTCATTTCCATCTCCGCACAGTACATGTATCTGATTTCGTTTAGCAATTATTTAAAAACAAAAACTCCTTTTATCACACGATGGATTTAGCGAACTGCATTTTCGAATGCTTTCGTGTATTTTTTATCGTTTTGAATGATTCTCGACTGCCATTTACGGAATAAGATTCACAAGATGACTCGATAGAGAGAATAAGGAAGATAGTAGAAGGAATCTAAGCGAATGAAGGAAAGAGAGAGAGAGAGAGAGAGAGTGCATTTGGGTTACGAACAGCTTTAAAGTGGATCAGGACAGAACTATGTAGTTTCGATCGTCACGCGAAGCTCTATAGAGGGTTCGTCGGTGGAATGATAAGCCCGAAACGACGTGCCCTGGCTCTCCTCTCGTAAATTAACTGCCAGTCAGTGGAGCGTTCGTTCGCGGACATATAATTTTAACGACACACCCCCTTACATACGTCGGGGCCAAAGTTCGAGGCTTATCTACACGAGGATGACTCGAAAGCTTAATAAGCGGACGAGACGGCCGACTAACGAATGGCAGTACCAGTTTGTACGATCGTGGACAGAGGTTAACTGGGTAGAATGTATATAGATACTTAAGTTTGCTTGGTGATCGATAGATAACGGTTTGTAACTTATTTTCCTATACCGTATGCAATAATGAACCGTTCGGAAGGAACACCGATTAACTGCGTGAATTGAAAAGCAGAAGAAAGTGACGATCAGATAGCGGATTTTTATAGAAAATGACGAATTTAGAGGCGCAGAAATGCATAGAATGCAAATAATCTCCAGTTTATTTGTATTTTAATCTATTCCTAATTAATTCGAGTACTTCTAAACAACGTACGTTGTAGATTAAAAAATGTTTTGAAATTTATTTCCGTCTATTTTCTCAATTATCATATTAGTGGAAAGTATGACTGGCGAGAAACCAGCGAACAGCTGACTGTGCGAGGATAAAAAGGTTGACTGCGTAAGAACGAAGGGGTTGATTATGCAAAGGTAAGAAGGTTGACAACGTAAAAGAGAAGACGTTGACTGCGCAGAGGTAAAGAGGTTCACTCTGCAAAAGCGAAGAAACGAACTTTACTTCTTAATGAATCCTTTGGCTACTTAAGGCTCGTGAAGAGTAAATTTTACGGTAACATTTAAATAACTTGCCATGTATTCTTTCTCATCTTTCACCCTAATTGCATACTTTCTAATCCACTTGAATTCTTTCGCTCTTCATATAGCATATAAGCAACGTTGTATTGTAAATTTTGATTAATTGGTTACATCATAAATATGTATATTCTTAATAAAATTGCAAATTTCGCTTAAAATGAAATAGCATCAAAATAATTTTAATTATGTATGTCTTCCTTACAATTTACTCGTTTAATTTTCATTTGCTACTCAATTACGATATTTCGATATTTGCAACACTATCAGCGATCGGTAAAAGATCATTTTTCTCATAGTTAGAGAAATATTCGCGGTCCAATAAGAATAAAATAAACCCTACAAGACAGAAAATCTATAAATCTATGAACTATCTGACATCAATTTCATGTTAAAATTATGAAAATTATTTTACTTTAGAAGTAGACGTTCGTGACGAGGGAACATTTAATAAAAAGTTCCCAATACACGAAAGAATTTTTTTACATCTACATAGGAGCGGTTAGTTACTGATAGAAACTGAACAGAACGTACTCACTTGCAGTTCACATTAAAAGACTTAATTTTCCATGGGCTTTAAAAGCAGCTGCTTTAACGAGTCGATAATGAAAGGGTAATACCCTCTTTTACATCGTGTTTTACTGATAACGAATGTAGAATTCAAAAGACTGTGATCGGAGCGACGGGATGAGAGGAAGCGAGTGAAAAGTATAGGGTGAATTTGTTTATTAGTAAAACAACCAACCAGAAGAAAATCTTGAAAATCAAGTTACTAGAATTTTATTGTCAAATGTTTCTTTTAGTAGGAATGTAAACCAAGACATTCATTGTTTGATGAATATAAAACTTAAATAAATAGAACACACAGAATGAAGCAGGCATACATGAAGTAAAGAATAGAGAGACTTTCGAATACTATTTTAATGCAATATTAATAATTGAAATAGTTAACAAATACAACGAAATATTTTGCATAACCGAAACTCTAGTATAATAGCAGAAAAAGTTGAATATTAATATGAGATACGTCCATGATATAAAACTGTCAGAGTAATTAAAAATTCAAATTCCACTCGTAGAGAATTAAAGAACGCTGGTTCTGAACAACAGAATGTAAAATGTGTTGCATTTTAATGGCGTTACACATAAACAGTTAAGAAAGATTACGAAAGGTATGACGAAATAGCGTCATGAGAAAGTCTCACGTCTTCTGTTCCGTTTATGAATGAATTGGACCATTGTTGCCATTGTTCTTTTACGAAAAATCTATTCCCTGACATATTCGCACACTTTTAAACGAAGTACGTTCCAAAATAGATCTGACAAGAATGAAATACAAGGTGGAATAGCCTCTTAAAATAGTTGAAGAGGCGTATAAGGAAAGCTAAAGCTTCTTAAGCTGTGCAACAAATTTCCGTTATGTGGTCATTAAAATCGAAATTACCGCAAAATGAGAGTACGACGTTGCGATGCTTAACTTGAAACTGCGCCATTTGCAATAACTTATAGGTTACGATGATTTTTATAACTTGTGTCTCATTTGTTACGTATTTCAGTGTCATTTTTCAATTTTAATGTAGCTTGTAACTACTATGGAGTCTTTAAATCTATTTAAAACCCAAAATTTATATTTATATCAATTAGTATTCTTTGAAACTTAAGATAGAATAAAATTCTTAATGAACCGTATTGTAATTAATAAATGTTAATTGTTCGAATAAAAGTCATTTTGAAGGATAATCAAAATTTCGAAACGTAGCTCCTATAATTATATGGCTAATACGGTTACACAAGTCACGAAGAATTTCGATGGATTTCTAAAAATGTAGCAACAAAGACGGTTTTTTTTAGAGCGAGCAAAGGTAATTCTAACTAACATATCGTTTGTTGAAGTTTTCACGATGCAAAGGTTTACTATTTTCCTGTTCCCAGCAGCAAAGGGAGAAACAATTTTCTCAGGGATTCTCCTCGAGAACGTAATGCCAATTAGACACTTAGCTTTTAATGTAGCAATTACGACAGTGAAAAGAACAGTTTACTTTGGCTCCAAAACGACTCTTCACGGAATTGTGGATAGATTTGTAGTATTTTTTCAAACTCGTTGAAATTAAGGAATTACGCTCTCGTACGACGTTGTTGCTCGTACTATGACGTTATGGGCCTCTAAAGCAATACGCAGGAACAGAACATTTCCTTGTTAGAAAGAAAAATTATTCGCTTTTATTATGAAACTTTCATGTCTTAATTAACTGTTAGATGGAAATATAAAATGAGAATATTTTGCAATTGAAAACATACGATGTTCTTCATCTGCTATTAACCCATGGATTTTTATACAACATTTCAATGAATCGATTAAAGGGATTATATTAGATAGCGAATAAAATACAGATATTTACATACATTTGATAGTTCGCCTTTGATCAATTCAGAAGCTGTCTATATGTAGATCTGATTCTACAATCTCCCTATACCCTCCTCTCTTCTTGTATACATTTACCTGGCTGTACGTCACGCTCAAACGAGGGATCATAACGAGCGGACATTGATATACTCCAATGCACTATCGATTGATCGACATTAATCTTATCTTCAAGACTGGCGTATACAAGGACGACCGTAATTGATTCCGGGATTAACAGACTGGTTTCCTTTAATTAGGTTCCTTTGCCACGGTATTGCATTCTGCATCTTGACCCTTAGAGGAAATATCTGGATCATCGTGAGACATATATGAGAGGAACTGCTGAAGGGTTTTAAATTCCTCTACACTGGTCTATTTTTTCATATTAAGTCGATGCAAATGAGATTTGGCGGCTTTCAACGTTGAATTTACCGCGTTAATGTATGAATTATCATTAGTGAATTATTAAAACATTTACACAAGAATTATTTTACAATAAAAAGTATTCGTATAATTGATATTACAATAAACTTGTATATAATTAAATTGAATTTCTTATCTACTTAAATTTGGTTAAATTAGTTAAACCCGATTACATAACCGTCAATAAATTATTGAAATTTTTCCATAAAGATAATAATTATCTGCCAAAATGGTAATTAACTCCTGGAAGCGCGATAAATCGAACAGATAATCACTCGTATTATAAGTTTCGTTTAATTCAAAACGCAGAGCAGATTCATCCTATCAAATGCTTTATTCAATTTTTCAAAATCCAATTAGTATCGTCACTTAACGAATCGAACATAAAATGGCCCGTGAATCTTGCATTACAAGCGCCATTTAATTCTTAATGCATCTACTATGGTGTATTTCGACCTGTTAATAGCGGCAATTAACAGATTGCAGCATTCCCTAAAGCAAGTCTGATCAATCGCAGTTCATTTCACTGGCTCGAGTCAAGTGCTTTTAATAATACCATATTATACTAATGGAAGATCTTCAGGATCTTTCTTTATAAATAATTTCCAGCGATATCGGAACATCAATCGCGTAAAATACTTTGAACAACAAATAAGTAATAATATACAAAAATAGTTTTCTCCCAAAAAGAGATGTTTGCCCGATAAAATAATCTCACAAACAAACTAAGTGGACAAGTGCAAAACTTGAAGAAGTTCTAATCAAACAGTTCAACATGAAGGCTAGAAAAGGAACATTATGCTATTGTTATACAATATCGGTATGTCAATAGCTAATCTTTGATCGAACAAGAATTGAGAAATATGAACGCGAAACGTTAATTTGTCTTTTAACGAAAGGACATTTATTTAGCATGCGGCACGGGAAGCATTATCGGTCGCGGTCGCTTCATTGTTTAAAATTAATTTCCTTCTCGTATCGAATAAATTAAACTGCTCATTGCTCATCCGACGAACAGTATCGACGCGTTCACAAAGAATTATGAGCCCGCGAAATATATTTTGTCTGGACCATAAAAGAGAATATCGAATACTAAATACATACGATTAATTTCAAGCATGTCAGAAGACCCGATTGGCGATAAGATCGATTATGCTGGCATTTTTATTCATGACTTTGAACCTGGTACAATTCGCTCTGCATTTGGATTTTGCTTTTGTTGATTTCGTGAAACTGTTGACTGTAAAACTGACGTCAGCTTTACCAAAGCTTAATTCATTTCGGTGGATTATCAGTGATATCTATGATTCTTTCGGAGTTTCACAATACAAAACAAAAATATAAGGCAACTTGTATATTTGTATATGTCCCATATCCGAAAAAAGAAAGAATTTTATTGATTTTAATTTAATTCTCTTATTCATTTTTGAAAATCCTAACCTATTTAAGAAAGCCTAAGTAAGTACCCTAAAGCTGCAAGTTGTCAGCAAAATGCTTTAAAATGTCAGAAAAGAATGTTTTGAATATCTGGTAGAAATGTAAAATACGAGCACGTTTTAGGGATATTCAAATTCGTCAATAAAAAAAAAGGACGTAACCTCGCCGAGAAACGAAAACAAAAAGCCTGTAAAGGAATAAGATACGAATTCCAAGCAAACAACAAACACGTTCAAGTAAAAACATTCGAGGCAAATTTCTTTCGACGTTTGCAAGTGCCTTCGAGCTGTTTTCCCTTCGGCAACCATTTCACACGACACCCTGTATGCGGCAATGTCACGATATCCGAAAGTACACAAGGAATAGGATCAGCGAAAATACCGCTTCTTGGCTTCCATCTCGAAGGCAATGATTCCTTGCTTGTTATACGTCAACCCGCTCGAGTTAGATACAGATGCATCGATTTCGTTGGAATACATTTCGTTCGAGATCCAGACCTACAGAACGACTCGAATTTTCGAATTCCTGCATCCTCAAATTTTCCACCTTTAGTTTTCCAAATTCTCGAATTTCCGAATTTTCCACAATTTCGGAATTCTAGGTTCTTGGAATCGTTGAACTTTGGATCTCTAGATTTTTGAAACTCTGAGATTCTCGTGGTTTCAGATCTTTAAATCGCTAGATTTTCAAAATTTTCATATGGATTACGATATATTTCTGTGAATATTATTTATTGCGTTTACGTATTGAAGTAATCTTTGAAATAAATCATGTTATACGTCATTCTATATAACACGATTAGAGGGGGCAAACTTTCCACGTAACGGTATACCCAATGATTATGTTGCATCGTTTGTACTTTGGTTGCTAAAAGCTAATTTGATATTCCTTCTAGCGGGATTATCGTGCAACATTCACTCGCAATAACCGCGAGATCTAAGACAGCCGACGGTGTAATCTACTTTCTATCTGGATGCATTACAATCCATATACGTATCTAACGTTTCAGAGATTATTCGATAGTTTTGATACGGACGCGTGTTTGTGAAATTTTCATCGCTGTTAATAGCCTGATGTTTTCAGAAAAATTATCTCACACAAGACTAGATAACTCACCCGACAAATTTTTCCTTTCTTTCGTTTTCTTTCGTCGAATCGACTACGGTAACGTTTCTTCGTTATTGAACAAAGAGCAGCTGTAATAAAACGTGGAAACCGGTTGCAACAAGTCATTATTGTCTGCATTTTTCAAGAACAATGAATGATTGGTCGCGATCCCTAACAGAAATCGCTGAATTCGTAGAAAATCGCAGATAATGAATGGGTTTTTGTGTCCGGCAAATAATGGAGATTGAGATAATCCCTCATGAGAAAGGCGATTGGCGACGCTGTATTTATTGGGTAAAAGTCGCATGTGGAACGATTGTAACAAGCGAAGAAAATGAGGCTATCTCGATAATCCATATCCGGAAATAATATAACTGGAATTCCTCGAGCTACCGATAGAAATACCTTCCGAGGGAATACGAAACCTTTTAGCCTGGAAGGAAACGTTATTCGTATAATATCTGGAAGAAAGTTTCTGTCATTGCGCGAAACGCGAAACAGAATATTCGTATCGAGAACCAAATACTGTTATTTATATCGAGTATATTTATGATCGAAAAGTTTGTAGCATCTTTTATCAGAAAACGAAACTAAAATTCTCAAATTTCTAGAAACCTGAAAATCTCTCGTAGATAATGAAACATCCAAATAAATGTTACTTTTAGTTGAATACTAAAGAAAATTAATTAATTAATAACTGGAATATCAGATTCGACACAGAATCCTTTTAAACTTATTTAATGTAAATCGATATTATTATTTAAATCGATTTTCTATTTATTATTAGAGTACCGAACTAAAGAATTTCTTCGATTTTTCTGGAAGTAGGTGACGGAAAAGGGTATTGCTAGATTTTCAAAATCTCCAGAAATTGAAAAGTATAGAAAGGTACGTAATTCCTGTTCCTACAGCTTCGAAGCGGCGACATATAACTGTACCAGAGAACGTGCACACCGTGCACAACGACGACGTATGAAACACAATACTGTTGACTATATCTCCAATAAACTTCAGTCAGATTTCAAATAGATTTGAAACGTTATCGAAATCTATAGGATCACCGAAGTCCAGTTGAAACCTGCGCTCGATACAACACTCCCCTGCCAATTGATTTAGATGAAAATATTCAGATTGAACCGCTAATATCGAATCATTAATCTTTTAATCAAATTTCTTGCTGCTTCACAAGAAATATAAAAGGTGAAGGAAATCAATGTGCAATGTATTATACAGTACTTTTATATGTAGCAAATGTATTTGTAAAAATAAGAGAAGATAAATGTAAAAAAGAAACAACTTTTTACAAATTTATCCTACCTCAAATTAATAAGACATAATTCCTCCTATTATCTATCAAGGGTTTACGCAGTTTAAACAACCATAACAAATTTCTCCTATCTATCTTCTCTTAACAAATCTTTCTACCATCAAATAAAAAGATTGTAAGATGATCTACCTCTGTATCTCAACCTCACGTATTTAGTGAATTTCAAGCTACCATAACCTGGCCACCAGCGCACTTCAAATTCCACCAACCTACGTACAAGCTCCCCACCACAGAAAGGCAACGATTCACCCCCCCCCCCTCGATAAATTCAAATCCATAGCATCGGTGTTGCATCCGCTTCATCAAGAAGCTTCTTTTTGAAGCGTATCCGCTCGAAAAGACACTAGTGGTTATTTAAATTATCGACAGGCATCCTTATCACAGCAACCTGACAAAGACTATATAGCAAATTTAATCGAGAAATCGTACGAGGACCGACAAGTTTTTCCACAGGAGGCGAACTAGCGAAGATCATCATGGCGGTTAATGAAGTTGCAAATCGAAGGAAAAGCGAGACATAGGAAGCCTCGGGCAGTTTGCTCAAGGATCGGCTAAAAAGTTTTTGCTTTCCACCTCGCTCGCCCACTAAAAGTTTCTACTTTGCATAGCCATTGACTGCAACGTCTTTCTCGTGTCTCCATAATTTCCCTATGTTAGAAAGAAATCGAACTGAGCCCATTTTGTTTTCTTAGTAATAGGCTCAAGCACATCGCAAGTAGGTTCGAACGTTGATCGGCTATGTATAGATATGAATTCGGACATTTTTGATTCTCATTAACAGTATGCGAATTGTACTGAAGTATACAAACTGACAAAGTAATGATTAGAAGCAGCACTTACTACGTTTCATATGGAATCATAAAACTAGGAATCTAAATTACGCATTGAAAAACACGACAGTAATATATTCTACTTTCTTACTTTTTATGATATATTCTCATTACCTGGTGGTTGATGGTGATGAACCTAACCTCGCGCCAGCCGGAGGAGTCATCGACGAGTGTCATACAATATCGCTTCTTCCCGAACAAGGGAACACGCCTTGGCAGAATGCACGGGATTGCCCAGACTCGTCATCACTACTACGAAAATACCATCGCACTCAACGTTTTGTCCCCGAACATAATAAAGGTCATTCTCTCATGTCGCGATAAGCACAACACTTCTGCCACGCACTCGTTGGCTGTTTCTCGCGCGAAGTCCGAGAGTACCGCACTTAAGACACTTCACAGTAGAACCAATTTTCGGGTTATCGGCTTTATTTGTACTTGATCCGCCTCTTTTGCGATGATCCTTGCGATGACGCGCATTTCTGCGTCTCGACTTTCCCGCTATCGTCGCATTTCGTCCCGCGTTTCGGCTCGTTTCACTTCGCGCGTCGGATTCCTGCGCAATTTTAATTCACAGCGTCTCGAGAGATGGCAGCTCATCGTATGCAGCGGAAGGTTTCGAAACCGTCCGGTAGTATGCGCAACTGCACGACTACCAACAGATCTTGATTGATTTCGATCGCCAACGATCCAATTCCGCTAACTTATCCACCGCGTCGAAGAAACGTCAAGATTTCGCGCGCGTCATCGCCATCTTGTATATTTAGTGACACCAAATGAACCAGGAGCGCAACCTTTCACGTTCGTCCCTTTGATTTATATGTTCTTTAATTTCAACGTGATATTTCTTGCAGTCTCGCAACCCTTTATTTACTTGATTTCCGACCGACTAATAGCACAATGTTCAACCGTGCTCTCGACTCGTCCTCAGTCCACCTTTGCCGCTGCTTCGATCGATGCCGCGTCGCTCTGCATAGCCTCTGGTATGGGAATAATAGTGCCGCTCACACTACGTTATGCGTCATTTTTTATTACAATAACACGCATTTAAATCTTCCAGGTATCATCATAGTTCTCTTTGTAAAGCACTTCGAACTTCAATACCGGCGTATTCATTTTTCCAATGTAGCGTGCAACTTCCTGATTCGCGGATTGTAGTTATTATTCTAAACAATTGCAACTTGTACTTGATGACACGTATTCTGAAGATTTTCCGATTCTCAATATCACCGTGTGCCTAGAACCCTGGGACTATAATTTATGATCTATTCGATACATAACGTTGAGCACGTGGTCGCAAGAGAAAGCTGATTAGGCGAATACGGGAAAGTAACGCTCATTAACATCACACAGTGGCATACATACGTGTATGTACATATAAAAAATTGCGACATATTTGTCGTATGTCACCTATGATCATCGTAAGCAAGTGAGTCGCTACATTGACCGGTGGTTGCTAACCCCAGTCGGTATTTCCAGCACATCATACACTATCATATACTTGCATTGAGGTTAGAAATTTTTCTGTCAATTTAGAAGACCGTTCTTAACCTATCGTATAATTCGGAAATCAAAGAATCAAAAGATAAAGAGTTTATAATGCAACGAAGTGGTGGGTGATGAAGTTGTAACTGAAAATTCGTACATTCCAGAATTCTATAGTTCGAAAGTTCAAGGATTAAAAAATTTCCCAAATAGATTTGATTCGAATGTATAAATACGTATTGAACTTGATCTCATTGTTATATACATATATATATATATAGTTTCTGTCGTCGTGTTTTTTTTGCAGAAAAGAACCTGTCGAAAGAGGGAAGCACATTCTTCCAGCACGGCGTTCGCTTGATGAATGGCGTCTCTTTCGCGAACTTTAACAGAATTACTTTTTCGTAAGAGTGCACCCTGGACGAGTATTATGGGAAATGTGCGTGCGGGGATTGGAAGAGTCGGGAACGGAATTCCGGACTCTGGAACCGCGAGTGCTGGCAAGTTGGGGTTATCGCTAGGGGAGATAGGAAGAAGTGGTGCTTTTTTTATGAGAGTCTCATGGTACGTCAGAGTGGATTGTTTGAATATGGTATGTTGGAGAGTAGAATGACGAACGTTTCAATGCTTCGTTTTTTTGAACGGCTGGCTGAATATTTTAATACTCGGGAATATGTGGATATTCGTTGCTTGCATGTTATTTTACTTTCTCTTGTATTAAAATTAAAAGTAGATGATACCATATATGGCGACTGGAAAAGGTAATATTTACCATATCAAATATAGAACTTTACCAATATGAAAATGTTTTACGTAACACACGTAATGTATTCATAAATGTTTAGTTACGTCTACAAGCCAATGTATATACTATATAGTTATTATTTATCTTTTCATGTTTTTATCAAATGCTTAACAAATTTTATTGTAAAATGGCGAGTGGAAATAGAGTTACAAGATTTGATTAAATCTTTCACGGCTTCTACAAAAGTAGCTCTTAATCCACTTTTCTCATTCAATTCTCATTACTGACAGAGTTCTATTTTATTCAATTAACTTCTCTAGAAGCAACGGTCGTCTTCGAATATTGTCATCTATTCAATTTCAGTTTTTCCTAAAATAGACGCAACGCTTCAGAAACAGCTTATTCTCCTTCAACAATTAGAGACAAAAGTATCAAAATGTAAAAATAGGAAGAGGAATAAAATTTTCTATTATGCTCTCCTCCTTTTTTCCCCCCTATAAATATATTCACATACATGTGACTGTATATTATACACACAAACCGTTACAGGAATAAACATACACGAGTCGAATATATTAATAGCACAGAAAATATTTCTCTGTTTATATTTCTTCGAAAACCACCTGTACAAATGCTTTTATCTACCACTGTGATCCTTTTACACGAAATTAACAATCAACACGCGTGCCAACAAGTTCCCATCGACCGTTCGATTTTACGCAATTCCAGGCTAATTCACAAACACAAGCGTTCATGTTGTTATCTTGAATGATCAAACTTAATGCGAGCAGAGATTCGTGTTTGCTCAGTTGGCAATTAGCTAGAAAAGGAGTTAACGGGTTAAATGGACCGAATAAGACTCTCAGGGTGACCTGGACCAAGAAAAACAAGCACCCCGAACGTATGCGATTTAGAAAGTAACGATAATAAACGTTGTGTATGACCAAAGGAGTTGATATTCACAGTCGAAACGATCAACCACGATCAAATAATAGATCGCAGACGGTTTCTAGCTGGAGGAGCTGACGGCTCGATTAACCGAAACTTAAATAATGTCACGTCATCCAGTGGTAATCAGTAGCTGCCCTTAAATTAACTGGAGGATACGTATCTGCGCCGCTGTCACGTAGTTGAGCAAGTTTTTGCCACGTTGAATTAGAACGTACGGACGGTGACAGAGAGACGTGATAATGAAAGGAGAATTGTTTCTGTTGCAAATGCACGGGTTCCATAGAGAAACAGATTGGATGGAGTAATTAGAAGCTTTCCTCTTGGCCGACTTAAGAAATGAATTAAATATGATTAAACGAACTACTATGGAAATTACATAGGTCGTTTTTAAATTAGGATTGTATTGTATTTGAATGAGTGATTTGAACAACACCGCAAGTCCAAAAGCTACATTTTGGGATATTTAAACAGTTCAACGGTTTAGTCCTTTGAAAAGCTTAGTAATTTGGTTTCTTTATAATCTCGCGAAGCCCTGCTTGCTCTAATATATATGCCACATATTCTATAGCTCTAAGTAAACTGAAAACAGTTAAACCAATAATTCATCCAGCAGCAAAAACTGGACTCGCGCGTGTTTAGAATTCGTAGCGTCAACAATCGAACTGAACAGGCGAAATCAAACTTTAACTAAAAGATACTTTTTTCATGCGTTCGGAGGGAAAATGTGTGATTTGAAAGGCATACAACGTGCGATAAAACGGAAAAAGAAGAAGACACGAGCAATCACCGGGTCGTTTCCGCTTCACGGTTCCGTAATATGTAGCGACGTATCGAAGTTCCAATTAAACGGCGCCAACCATCCAAAGCATTGCGTTTCCGTAACCGTGGCAAATAGCGTGAACTACCGGCTGTCGATCGTTTCCTTGCGTCTTGTCGACAAGACGTGAGAAATTGTCGCGAGAGGTAATTCGGAGTTCGGCAACACCTCCCTCGTGCACATAGGCGAACGGAACTTCGCGCTGATTGATAAAGCAACGCTGCAAGATGACGTTCGATCGCGTTGTGGTTCTCCTCTTGATACATTCTCGATCATCCAGTTCCTTCCAAATCGATCCTCTGAATTTTGTATGTTAGAGATAGTAATTACTTAAAAGAGACTCGTGAAAATGAAAATGAAAGAGAGAGATCGTGAAAATGAAAATCTTGAATATTATCGGATAGTGCAGTTACTGTCGTGTATACTTACGAATTGTTTCAACAAATTTGATCAAAGCTACTATTTCAGATTTAAGATACGCGAAAACGTTTTTCTGAAATAACTCGATAATTAATTCCACGATACCACTATGCAAATTAATAGAATATTTTATCGTAAACGGGAATATAATATTCAATAATGAATGAGCGTAAATAAAAAAGAAAAAGCACAGCAGAATCACACATGTATAATAACGAACTTTTTCTCCATACGATGGGGAAAATTAACGAAGAAGAATAGCCGTTGGTGGTTCGTTTGTCAGACAGCGTTGGTGTAACAGTGCCAGATGGCATGGAATCTACGAATCGGCCAGACCGCAAAACACCCCTATATACCGAGTGGCACGTTGATAAATGTGATTTTCGAATATGATTTAACGCCGAAAGGAAAGTAGTGGTTAAAAGAGCAGGAAGAGAACATCGGGAACTCCATTAACTTTCGATATATGGCGAAGCAAGCCAGTTTCCGTTTTTTGGATTAATAACGTTCTTCCGCTCGGAAGTCAACGATCCGCTGATAGCGATATATGAGAGAAGTGACGTATGGTATGCATATGGTCACCACTTGTAGACAGTGTAATGGACGTAACAACTCGTTGCTACAAGTTGCAGAAAGATTATTCTCAATTTTGTATCCTTTTTAAGTTTTCAATTTTTTATCCTTTTTAGTTTTGTCGGTCTTCACGACCTTTCAGTATTCGTCGATAAAAACTGAACGTTAGTTGCCTACAAATGTTTTATCAGTGGTTCGAATCCATCAATGGATTCGTGCTGGTATAAATCCATCAGAGACATATATCACCAACGTGCAATAACTTTGCAACCTTGAATCAAGGAGAAATCTCTATCGATGTGACCAACCATAATCCTTTGGTTTCCTGCCGATTGCGGCTTAGCTATCCCTTTTAGACACATTGAAACACAACAATATTCATACACGTAATCGCTATTCGAGTTTTTTATAGAAAAAGAAAACTATTACGACAATATTCTAATAACTAATACAATAGTAATAAATATAATTATATATAAAATATAAGATGTATATATAATACATAATGATATAATAAATAACTATTAAAATAATCATACAAAATTCTTGTTCTCAAAATATTCGTTGCCACGCAAAATTGAAATATTTAAGGAACTTGCAATTGTTCTCGCTTTTCTACAGTATTTTGCAATAATTATTATAAACATACCTTCAATATACAAGATATACAACGTACAGAAGTAATGTAGGTGAACGTTGATCTTTATTCAGATACACGCATAATTGTACGCACGTATTTATCTTCACTATATCATTTTAATTAATCATTTATGCATAAGGCAGAATGTTCCGAAACATATCTATGAAAGATATCTATAGCGTCGATTCTAAAAGAATGTATATACAAAAACGTCGGTCAAGACTTATTTTCTAAATTATAATAATTTGTGTATTAAAATACTAACCTTATTTCTTCGTAAGTCTCTTCAAAATACACATACACACGCCCCGCCCCTTTTGTTCATGCTCGTAAGCTAATTACCTCATTACTTTCGCTCTCGTACGAGATCAAGTAGAGCCAATAACGCGAACTACACACGTCGTACCACTTTCCTCTTCGCATTTTCCCTTTTCTTGTTTCTCAGTCTCGTCAACTGCAGTTGATATCTTTCGAAGCCGGTTTTTATCTACTAGTAGCAGTCTTCCTCGATTTCACGCCTGCCCATCTAATTAGCCTTGTATCTAATTAATAAAATTTCCCGATTTACCCCAGGTAATAGTTTATATATCATCTACCTGGGTGCGCGTTTTAAAAGCGACTACCTGTTAAAAATTGATCATAGAAAACTTTACTGGCAACGATCGTATTTCTATGTAAACAGATGTCGCAGACGAAGAATGCACTCGTTAAGTGTATTAATTCGAGAAATTCAAATATTTCATACGCTATCAAAAAATATGGACAATGGTTTAACTTCTTCAGCGGATACCACTCTCGAATCTCTGTTTCAGTAATTCAATGATTCCAATAGCAGTAACTATATAATGTAGCATATAAAAGGTGTACAAAGTTTCGTGGAACGTTTTGTTCGAAAGTAATTCGTTTATTTATATCGAATATAGCAATTTTTAATTCATTATAAAGTGTAACACTCGAAATTTCAATGGAAAATTTGCATATAGCTAAGTGCTTTGCGTTTCAGCCTTTATTGTTTAAAAATATAAAATGCATATCTTGTCGCATCAACTGAAACAATTATTTGCTCAATGCGTTTACCGTAACATATTTATTATATTCAATGAAACAGAACCGTAATAATTAATTGCGATGTTATCATATTTAATCATATTTGCTTATGGTAAAATTCATTGATATATTATTTAATGTTATAATGTTATTTGTTTGTTTATTTTATTGGTCATCGCATTCGATGGAATACAGCAAGTATCTACATTTATGATATTATTCGTATTATTTGTATAAATCTCGTATCTCTAATTCCAAGTCCAAGTAATTTAATAATCGTCTTCATGTAAAACTACATGGACTGAAATTGTTTAGATTCAAGTAAACTAACTTCGATCGAATACCTGATAACAGAGAAAAGAGTTTGAGAAACCAATACAACAAACAAGAAACTATAAGTAACGTATGTTACATTATCAATATAGTGACTATTATTCTTTTCAAGTTAAGGAATAGTTCAAAGAACCACAACTTTATTTGAAAATAGAAAAGACGTTTTGTGCCAAATAAAATAACAGGTTCATATTGATTTCAGGTAATTTATTAACTCACTGGTTAAGAGCAATATCGCATCGATTATCGCAGTTAAAGGTATAACGTTCTATGTAAAGGAAGGCACAACTGTATATTTTATAATTACAAGTTAAAATTATATGTTCCTCCAAGAGTGAGCAGAAACAATATATTCCTGCTAGAAATATACCTACCGATTTACAATCACGTGATTCAACTTTATTCGAATCATTCCGTACGGAATAGTTTCAAAAAAAAGGGGGGAAAAGAGAAAAAGAATCGAAAGAAGAAGAAAAAGGAGGAAAGAAAAAATTTTCTTCTGTATTTTTGCCTATCCTCCAGATAACGAAGTTAAGTCGACGAGAATCGAGGGTAACTGTGATTCCTATCTAGCGAAGCTCTTATGCCTACGGTTTGGCTGGCGCGTTCCTTCGTCGAATAATCCGGATTACAATGGCAAACTTTCTTTCTTCTTCCTTCCGTGGAAGCTTGCACCGGAACAGCGGCTCTCCGAACTTGCGTTTTGGCAAAGCCTGTTGGACCATTGGACCTTAGAGTAGCACGTTCGCGGGGCACGATGGACCGATTCTGGCCAGGATCCACGCGATTCTCGAACCAGGAAGAAGCTTCTTCCTTGTTATGTCGGTTCTCGTGCCACGTTCGAGAGGATCGAACCAACCAACGAAAGCGTTCGTAAGAGTTTTAAAACGAGCGACTCCAAGTTGCATCTGGATCAGTTGCTCGAAGATATTGTACGTGTATACCATGTGTTCCGTTATTTGAAGTATAGTTATGTTCTTCTTATGAATTATTTTATTTGATTACAGCCTCGCTTGCAAAGTATAAGAATTTTAGATCCATGGCATTTTAATTGATTGCCAAAATACTTTTATATCCATTTTCTTTCAAAATTGTATGTAATCATAAATGTAATCATAATAATAGTGTCTCGTTATAACAAATCGAAAGTTCAAACATATAAGATTTATACGCCAATTAAGTTACAAAAATGTCGAAATGCAAACTTAAGTTACTTAACAATGTACGGTGTCCAGATTGTTCGCTGATGGAAAATGAAATTTACAGTCTCTTCGTCCACCGAATCCTCGCTGATAAATTGTCCGTACGTTTCCAATTTTTCCGACGTTCGCTGTCGATGGAATTCGCTGAATTACCATTGCTTTAATTAAAACTCTCTCTCCTTTTTACCTTCTCCTCTTCTTCTTGTTTCTCTAATTCGTCATCTCGTTTTTATACTTCCGTCCCTTCTTTTTTTTTTTACCATGATCGATCGATTTCTTCGTTCTGTATCTATGAGTGGCTCGAGTGTTGTTCGCGATGGTCGAATAATGAGTTGTCATCTTTCGTTTCCGCGTAATTGACGTGAATTCGCGATAAAATTTCCGGACTGAGTCGCGACACGTGCCCGGCAGGATCGATTCCACGCTCCGCCAGCTCAGGCAATTAGAGGCGTATAATAAATCCGCGAGTTCGGCTTGGGTCACCATTATTCCTCGACAAATCAACCGCTGATCATTTTTGGTAGCATGCTAATTGGATATCGACTTGTTGTTTCTCATTTAGTGACGAATTTTGTACACGAGCGTGCCCGTAATTTTGATTGAAAATAAATAAAATATTTCTACAAGTGTCGTAGTATTTTCGTCGGCCTGTTTTAAGTACAAATTCAATTATCGAAGTTGGAATTGGTAAAAAAACGATTATGACAATAGGAGATGGAAACGGTAACAAAATCGAAGTTAATTAGACGCAAAGTCATACCACCGCATTAAATTTCACCAAATGACATAAATTTCATTGGATTGTTCGCTCATTATGCCACCGATGTCTCCCCCGGGACGAACATTTGCCATTTACAATTCGCGACACAAAGCGTAAATGATCGATTTCATCAATTTTCACGGAGTATCTTTATCGCCGTGGAAAAGTGCATTCTGAAAGAGCGCATGAATAAAAGATAATTGTTGCGCTATTTTAATGTGCGCGAATGCACGCTTAATTTCCAAGCCGACAATCCGATTATCTCGATCGCGTATCTCACAATTTTAAACACATTTCATCTTTCAACGTTCGTCAATTGTTCCGGCTCGCTTTCAATTCAAAATATAAAAAGCAACAAAAATGAAATTATTATGGAGTTTTTGTATGTAACGCTGTCGATGATAATTAAGTACTTTTATGCCATTGAATATATTGTATCTCAAGTTGTGTATTATAACAAATTGGTTTGCATTTCTTTCACAAAGTATGCACCAATTATCGTTTCTATAAAAGACCTATTTAGAGTACGATGACACGTTGTTTTATCCATTTGTCGTTTGCAAATGGAGTAAGTAATTTTTTACCCTATGGCTTCGAGGTTTTCATTCTCAAAAAAAAAAAAGAAAAAAGAAAAATAAAATTATTGTACCAATTTGACATCCTAACGCAATGTTCCTAAAAAATGATAACGATTCCAGATATCCAGACTCGTGTTTCCTAAAATCGCGATTTTTCACTTATTGTTACTAAGTTTGATGAGAGACTTTCCACCGGTTGTACGGAGTAATACACATTTGTGTTCGGAGTTAAAGGCAGCGCACGTTCGCTTCCTCCATGGTTTAGACTCACCTGAAACAGAAAGATAACGCCGGAATTAATTATGCAGTCTGGCGCACAGACACGAGGTCGGTTTGGTTGTTATCGTCAGATTACCAAATTATTCGCTATCAATTAGAGAGCAGCGCAGATCTATCGTAGCCGCGATCAAATATTAATCCATCAAGAGGCCCACGATTTAACCTTCGTTCTTCGTCGTTTTACGCCGGGCCATGCAAATAATTTAGCATTAAAATTGAACGGTCGGATTAGTGCCGCGCGAAGCATTAACGAGGAACGTGTTATCGAATTTTAATACCCGCTGATATTTCCACGATCCTTGAACAGGATAATGTAACGAGCTCTGTATTCGGAAAAATCAATGAGCTGGTTAATTTGTTATTAATCGTTTGATCACTGACCATAATCTCAGATACCATTTAATAATAAAATATTGTGCGATATATATATTATTATATTATATTATTATTATTATTATTATTATTATATATAATTCAATGTTATAAATCACTCGTTCAGGGTACAAATTACCATATTTATAGTTCAAAATTATTCGATATGATAGGATCTTCCGTACTCATTATTGACTCAGGTCAGTTGATCAAGTCCTGTAACGTGTGTATGGACAGACAGCATATCATAGTATATGTATAGTTTGCATACAATATTCATAGATACTGTCACTGTGCAATCTGTCTGCATATATGTTGCATATCCATATGTTGCAGAACTTGAACAATTGGCCACAGATTGTCTGCAGAAATCTTCCACGCAGACAGCTGTCTGTGGACAGTGTCTGTAAGCCTATATTTACGGAGATGAGAAGATGGCTAAGTAGAGGACTGCGATCTGATTGGTGTTTGTTGCTATACTTTAATATTTTACTATCGTAACTGTAGGGGAAAGTGAAGTAAAACCGGGATCCTAAGAATAAAATGGCATAACTGTGAAATTAATATTACTTAAACAAAAATTGCAAGTGTAGTTTATTAAAACAATATTTTTATTAAATTTTTACAAAAAAAAAAAAATAGTTTTATGTATAGATTATTCAATATTCCCTTTTGGTCGGGTCTCCTAGTGAAACACAGGCCTTTGCCTGTTTTACAGCAATTAGTAGCCCCCAGACTTAAAATAAAAAATTCAAGTTAATTAAAAAATGTTTACTTTTTCGTTTCGTAAAAATAGCCATTAGAAGGAAGGATACGTGTCATTTAATTTAACCATAGACATCACTGCCTCTATTTCACCCCTTAGAATTCACATAATTATGTTTCGTACATGCAATACTATTAATAGAAAGTAATTACCAGTTTATAAACAAAATAGGTGATTCGCGATGGACGAGAAACAACTGAACGTAAATTAATTTAACCGCGAACGAGATGAGAAGAGAAATAAAGTAAAACTGATATTAATTTTGGAATTGAACGTCACCTGAATCACGCATAATAGAACGAGGAAACAGAAAATGCGGAAAATAAAAGAGTATTTTGTTAAAAAGTTCGTTCCAACGGATTTCGCGTACGAAGTTGTTGATAATTTTTTTATGCCGACAACTAATGAGAATAAACGATCAAAAAGTTACGATGAAGATGGCAAATTGCACCCATTACGATTTCACCTAATTGAATAATTGTTAGGCGTTAGAGTAATATCAGAATGGAATATTAAAAGCTTCTTTATTAGAACTTTCTTCAAAACATTTAATTATTGAATATTATTTATTGAATAATATAAAGCAGATTAATAAATTCAGATTAATAAACTTCAAAAAGAAAAATTTGCTCCGGCGAAGGAAAGTAAAATAGAAAAGAATGTCCGATAGAGGTACGTCAAAAAATTTTAATGGATCATTGTGTTTGCAAAGAATGTTACTTTAGTTAATTACTTTCGTTTATAAAGTGCTCTGAGGTAGATTTTGTAGAGAAATAATAATGCTTTGGGATGAAAGACTATGTTAATATTTTTTGATACAATATTCTACATTTATCTACGTTTCATAGTAAGTTAATAGAATAGAAAAGAAATTATTTGGAAAATTCCGTTCAATAAAATTCCATTACTAGGGCTCGCAAATCACCTTACAATTTTTATGCCTCGTTCAAAAGACCAAAATTCACGATATAGTCGGAAATGTTAAACGAAAATTTGTGACCAGTGTTTCTAAGTATTCGTCAAGTGACAACTACCTGTATGCCAATCCTAGTAGATTTACCGTATTTTACGTAATTTCCCATTCGCCGTAATCACCATAGCCTCGATCCCCTTCAAGAGCGCATCGTTTCTCATCTATCAGCATATATTTAATCAATCACGTAAAGATCTCACACAGACGGAATTAATAAAGAGGCACAGACATACGGGTAATACACAGGTACTTTATGCACGAGGGAGTTTTGAAATTAGAGGTATCTATTGATCCCAGGCACGGTAGTATCTCTCGCTGATAATTTCGATACTGCAACCATCTGGGCATGTGTCTCTGAGCCGAGTCTCTGTGTGTATTTGTAATTCATAACAAGTTCGAGGAATTACTGTTTCTCCATTCGCATTCAACGTCAAACGATTATTATGCATGACTCTTCTCAGTTAACAGGAAAGAACCGCGAGATACGTGCTGCACGATATCGAATCCTACGCAGAACGCAGAGAAAACCAGAACTATGATTCATTTGCTGTAACAATGACGTAACACAACATTTGTTTTAACTGTGTTTATACAGCTTGTGCTTCTTTTAATTCTATCTGAAGAATTATTTCGATCTATATATACGGTATGAATGAATTTCTACTTTCTGATAACTGTTTAATCTTAATGTTAGAATATACAAGGTGGTTGGTAACTGGTGGTACAAGCGGAAAGGGGGTGGTGATTCTACGCGAAAAAAGTGGTCGAAAATATAGAATAGAAATTTTTCGTTTGAGGCTTTGTTTTCGAGAAAATCGACTTTGAATTTTCGCTCGGTACACGTACACTTTATTAACATAACTCCGCTTGATTTTTATTTATGGAGCCATATTAAATCAATTGTCTATTCTGAAGAAATCGCAATGTTAAAATGTTTGCAACAACGGACCGTAAAAAATGCTAAATTTTATGGCGGTTTCTTAGGATTATTATTGACTTGAGTTGATATGTCTTGACAGCTGATGGCAATCTTGATCGAGGCATGGATTATGGTTTATGATAAGGTTACAGTCGTACCAGTTGTTATTATTTGTTATTACTGATTTTATTTGTCATCTGACCTTCAGATAGCCTTTTCTTCGTACTGGGCCGGTCAAATTGACCGCCCGCTGCAGGCAAGGCAGAATACAATTTTTTCTTAGAAAAGAAAAAAGCAAGCTAAAAGTAAATACCGAAAAATATGTCGTATGCATGTTTCAGTGAAAGTCAGAAATTATGAAGCAGTATGATAACGTTTAAATGTGGTTAAATTTGTGCAGAAGTTCGAAAACGGTCAATTTGACCAGCACTGGTAGGTTTAGTGTTAAACGATTTATTTTGATGATTAACTGCTGGTATTTTTCATGGAACAACGTATACATTACATATCGCATTTTGAGTTATGTCGTTGTCGCAGCAAATGAACAATATGTTCATCTGCATAATTACAGTTTCACATATTTATTTATGGCTGTTATCATGCAATGTGTATTCGTAACTTTCTGGCCAGCTTCGGTAACTCGTTGAAAAATAACACAAAAATTACGTAAAATATGCTGTCAGAGGAAGAAAGGTAGACAAAAAAGATTATGTATTGTCAAGAAAATATAAATTATACAAAATTAATGATTCTCGACGTTCTCTCAGAGAGATTCAAATTTATTGCACGATCAAATAGAGAACAATATGAGTTTGCTTTCAAATATTACAAATATTCACTGCTTTAATATCAATTTAAAATTTCGTTTTAGTTAAAAAAAAAAAAAACGACAAATATTCCTTTAATTTGTAAAGCAATTCGCTGTTTACGTCCAATCCAATTTCGTAAAAAGTATCTTTTAACGTGTAAGGAGCACAGTGTAACGTGGAATAATCGTTGATTCGAAGCTTTTGGTTGCCTGTCACGCGCAATAATCGTAATTCGTAAAATTTCCGTGTGAGGGAAATGCCAATAGTTGGCTGAACGGCCAGCGAATGACAATTTATTCGATGTCATTAAATACCGCGGATATTTGCCAGGAACGATTATTCGACCGATGTTTACATCAGAAAAATGTTCAATGTTTGTTACAATAGAAAATTATTGTTTCCGCAAAATACACTGGGCTCGATGCAAATCGTCCGACCTGCTCTGTTGCGTTGTATTATGAACAACGACGAGATATTGTCGATAAAATCGTTGACGCTCTATTGACGCTTCGATCTAGCGACCTTTATTTTTAAAAACGAAACTTTATATTTTGCTTAGAGAAGAAATGATCTTCTGAAGCATCTTCACACACTTTACTTAGCGTTTAGGATATATACAATTTATTCAACAGCTTTTTTCACTTCAGTAGGGCGAATTCTGTAAATATGGCAACTAGTTAAAAGTCGGTCGAGTCACTTTAAGCCCACTCGACCACGTGCCATCATTACGGGATTCCCAGGATGAGCAAAGAGTTAAGCAGATCTTGATAGATGTTAGGGGAACATTTTATTTGGCTACGTGAAACTTTCAGAAGACAAGATGATTAACCACGGCTTTTCTAAATTTCTCAATTTTATTTTCCAGATGTGCAACCTCCTTTGCTATAAAACAAGATACGAATTAAGGATGCGTTAGTTTCTTAAATTATTAGATTAAAATTTCTTAAACGTGAACAATCAAAGGCTCGAATATATTAATCAAAGTGAATTAAACGCATAGTTCTGAAATAAGTACAGAAAGTGACGTATACATTCGATCGCATGTTTCATCTCGCTTGTCAAATAAAAAACTTTCAATTCGTAGGGTTTTCCCGGTCCGCAGCGATGCAATATCTTATCCCTTTTAATATCTCAAGATGGCCTGTCCTTCGTGTTGTCGAACCGATTTATCTGTCCAAAAACTCGTTTGTAGAAACGATCGGACGAAAGGTCCGCTTTGATCACGTACACGTTCACGATGCACGCCAGATAGCATGGTGCATGTGCATTGCGTGGACAGGGTCGAATGTAATCAACTCGAATCGGGTCGCGACACGGACAGCCAGGATCCTCTCGTGACTCGACGACGTCTGTCGTCGATTTCCACTGGATTTCGTTTCGTGAGATGGAAATTACATTGTGCTGTTCGACGATCGGTCTGCCGCGTTTTCTCTGATTGCGGCCTCAGGAAAGGACGTCCGATTTCTTAAGTCGCGAAATGAATTGATACTGCTCGAATATATCCTCTGATCCACGGAGATATATCTGCAGCGTGGAAATAAATTTCGTTTCTGAAGCAGGTGAAAAATTGTCCACGAGATATCCCGCGCGTAACTTCTAAATCTCACGCGTAAAACGCGCTATGTATAAGACGAAGTGCTTGGCTCATTATCTATGTTAAGGAAAGAATTTAAATTTCAAATAGACGAAAGCAATTGCCCTATTACACAATGACTTTTAACTGAGCTTTATTCGAAGCTCGCTCGTTTAAATAATTGATAACACTCGGTCGGTTAATGGTGCTACTTATCACAATCATTTACACACTGCGTTAATGTTACCGCAGAATTAAATTAGTCGAACCATTAATGGAATATTTAGTCGCGCAGATTGTAAGCTCAACGATCATTAAGAATAATAAACGGTAATTGAGTTAAGTTTTGAACGAGACACACCGGTAAGAAGCGCCTGAGTTCGAAAATTCAGTAAGCTTGTAATTTAATCCTACGTTAGCAACACCATACACCTATTCCGTTTTCGAACTAGATTTTTAGTTTCCTCTTCAACATTTCAACAACGTAGATAATACATTAATTGCGTCGTTCCGTGGTTTTGTATGATACTTCATGCATTATACATTGATCATTTTTGCAAGGTTTGTATCTCTCGTAACAAATTTCTCTTTAACACTGGAACTACCACGCGGGTCAAAATGACTGTTCTGATAAATTTATCATAAAATTCCTACTTCATGTTATATTTCTTCACCGCAATAATGTAATGACTTTTGCAGGGATAGTTAAAGGAATAATATAATATACTTCAATTTTGTTTTATTCGTTTAATATAAAAGAAATTTCGTGTCAAAGAAAATTAACGTTTGTAAGAAATGTTACGAATGACAACTTTTGTACCTAATAATTTAAGTTATATATGTATTTTATTTATTCTATTATGCTTATTACGTTTCTTATTATATTATTATGTTATACCTCTTATATTTACCAATGGAAATTTATTTCAATATTCTTGTTACCAAAGATTTGGGTACTAAATATTCTTCGTTATTGTGCTTATTGTTATTGTTATAATTGTTATTATATAGTTTTTATGATTTCAGAACATGTAGTTCCTTTTCTAAGACAATAATAAATCAATAAATATAAAAATATGCCATTTTATGCCAGATAGCTACCTCTCAAACATCGGTAGTTCTAATGTTAACCACCGAGTGGTATAAAAATGAAAAAAAAAAAAAAAAGAAATCACCAAACATAGACTCGTCGTGTATCTCTCGTATAATCTTTAAATAACTTCTAAATAAAAGATCTGCTCGCAGTATCCCAGTTTTTCTTTAAAAGACGAACGATATCCTCCCCTAAGAAGATGTTCGACCGACTAGCTAAACGAGGGCACGCGTTTTTCGTAAATAATCGAACCGCAAGGAGCCTGGAAAACGGGGCTTCCTGCGGAAAAAAGCCGGCAAAAGGGAAGGTTGAAGAAAAACGATGACGTAAAGACTTGGTGCATTAAGGTTAACGAATCGGAAGTACGCACCGGGGAATAGCAGAAACCGGTGGAGATAAGAAGCGGAGAATGCGCATGGTTTATGACACTTCCGTTTGAAGCCAGACAGTTTCCCTGTCTAATGTCCTACACCGTTGCACGCGATATCGCTTTTTATATCCATATTCGTATTTGTGTCTTTCGCGCAAACGGAGCTCGGGGTGCTAGCGACACCCAACCGTAGCGACCATGTACCTACAATTACGGATATTCAACGGTGGTGAATTTACGATCAGGACCTGGTTGCTTCGTTATTTATGAGAATGCAAGGTTTATACGGCTTTTGGAAAATGTTTATTCCGAGTCTTATGCCGCAGTCTGATATCGCATCTCCGTTTGTGTTCCAAGTTCTATGGTTATACATCTATTTTACAAGAGTAAAAGAATGGGGTATTTTTTTCCTTGCGATATTATTATCTTGGGCAAGTTTATTTGTCAATAACTTGATTGTCCAACGTCCAAATACTTTCGTGCCATCCATCGATCCAATCTATTTCCGTTATATAAATAAAATTCGTGGACAGAAGGCTCTATATATATATATATATATATTGAGCCGGTTAAATACCTATGACCATGCCGGAACATATAAATATTTGAATATCTACAGATAGCAATAACGTTGAACCTTCCATTTCTATGATTCTCTCTCATCATTTTCATCGATGATAAACGGTTTTTGCAGAGCCGTGTCACGGAAGAAAATTATTTTGACAGAGATCACCAGCCCCGACGGGATTCGCCAATACCAAATTCAAAGCTTTGATATCAAACGTAACGTTCGTCCGTGTTTCCGGCCCCAATGAGTTCTCCATATTAATTATAAACATTAAATTTCATTACGACGCTGGGCAGAATTCCGTCTGATCGTAAATGGCAGTTGAAATTTAATGACACTCGATCTCAATCGATGAACGCGCCACGAATCTCTGATGAATATTATTTTATAGTAAATTCAGAATGATGGAAGGATTAGAGCTTGCGGAATGTGATAAAACGAGTGCTTTGTTCTTTTTCTCTCTCTCTTTTTTTTTTTTAATGTTGTTATATAAATGTAAATGACGTTTATTAAATTAAAAATTTGAAGCTACGAATTACAAAGCAGCATGAGTCTATTTTCATTCTAATTTTCAATAGATACATATTTTATTATGTTATGTTATGGTATAACTGTTTCCATTTTAGTCGGGACTCCTAAAGTCTGATAAAACAGTGTAATTTTTTAATTATCTACATGTTTAAATATAAATAATCCGCGTAAAATGCATTTGGAAGTACCATGAATTCGAAATTCAGTACCTTCAATGATTAAAATAATAATACCTACCTTTATGGCAGACTAAAATCATAATCTTTGACAGAGTTGATATTTAATGCGTTGCATATTAAATTTTTTTTATATTCGTTATAAAATTTTATCGTGTAATAAAAAAAATTAACTTTCATTAAATTCATCAAACGAAAAAAAAGACAGAAGGATAATTCGATTAAAACACGATAACTTCTATCTGTTTATCCAACGGAGCGAGTTTGTAATTTGAAATTCTACTCCGTGCTGCGTTTCGAAAAGTCAGAAAGGAAAAAAAAAAAAGGAAGGGAAAGATGTAAGTACTCCTGGTCGTTTCCAGGACGAGAGAAATAACTAGAAGAATTCAGGGTGGACTGCAGTCGTTTCCAAGTTCTTTGGTTTCAAAGGTATTCGACGAAAATAGTTTTACCGGATGAACGAGCAGACGACTGGAGGAAGCCAAATACAAAAGATTCATCCGGCAAAAGACGCGAGTTCCGCCAGTATTTTGGAATTAACGCGCTTTTCTCTCGTTTCTCTATGAGCATGATATTCAAAGTCATTCCAGAGCCAAAGGTTCAAACTTTTGGATTGAAAGTTTTATACCTAGTATTAGGCTGTGTAATAAATTAATCCATGTTTCTTCAGAAAAGTACATTAAATGTTATTATTTTCACATAGAATGTCCTATTTCGTTATAAATATATGTCTTTCATAAAAAAAATATATTTATCTAAATCATCGTATTCATCGAATTATCGAAGTTCGTACTATTTCATTATTAAATATTTCAAGATAATATTGTGAGCGGAATAAAATTCGAATTTTGAAAATATAGAAATATTGCCAGAGGAACCGGAAATAATCGAAAGGGCGGGATATTCGGCGAAGAGTTTTTCTCTGGTACGAGGATATGTATGAGATCCACTTGGAAACTTTGAAACTTCTTCGAGTTCCGATTGCGTTAAAAGCTTCTTCTGCTTTAAAAATTATTGCGTTCTGTTTGCTGTTTATGCGTATGAACAAAACTCCCCTACTTATTCAACTACGATTTTCCAGAACTTTTCTCTTCCATAACTTTCACTCTGTTTTCCAAAGGCTATAAAGAAGATATCGATTAGTACGCCTTATTACAGCAATTATTAATCTCGAGAAATTAAGAAAAGGGATCGAATAGATGAAGAAGCGAAATTACGAAACGAGAAAAACTGGAAAAGAGGAGAATGAAAATAAGAGAATCGGATATTGCGATAAATGTGGAATATAGAGAGAGGCGGAAGAAGCTAAAAACAAGCCCCATATTTCGTTTGATATTTTATAGATTTGCATATCCAGTGAGGCGACTTAATTTTCAGATTCAAATTCAAGGGATACGATTATATCATTCGGGATATTATATCAGCTTCCGATTTAATTATTTACATTTCTGCATCGCGTACGATCGTAATAGAACGCCAGTTACGTAAAACCCCTGCAGACAAATTAATTGCCATACGATACGAGTGCAGAAATATCGAATGAGCATTAACGTAACAATAACGCCGCGCAGATAAGATGGACACAAGAGTGAGCAATTGTCAAGGTAAGTAATTAAAAATTTAAAATCGTAAATTGCTACAATATCTTTTTACCTTCTCTTCGTGTTCCTTTAAAATATCTAACTCCTATGTAATTGGAACGCAATTTAAATAATATTTAAACAATAATGAATTATTTCTACCATTATTTGCAAATTTTCCAGCTCTGTTAGAGACGAAAGTATCTATTAATTACAATTAATTAATTGTATTGTATCAATGACATTTTTTCTCTCTATGTGTGTATGTGTATATGTGTGTTCAAGAAGAAGATAATCATTGTGTAAAATGCTATGGAAATGATCTGCAATTTAATCAAAATTTCTAGCCAAATATCTTTATCATTTTTTAAAATTCTTATAAATGAATCCTACTACAGGTCAATACATATTGATTATAATTAATGAATTGTACCTCGAATTTATTATTCATTATCGAAACGTACTGAAATTTCCGAACTTCTTGAAAGCCTGTCTCATTAATACGAATAATGAAATCCATATATCGCTAATTGGATCAATTCAACATTTAAAATCATAGTCTCTAATTACTGCTTAATTTACACCAGACTTTACAATTAATTTCCCTAAATAAATCTTTCGCTATATTACCAACCTTGTGTACCAACCAACATATCATTAGCATAGCTTAAAATATTCATACACAACCAGCTACCGAATCCAACAAGCTGAACCTACTACCATTTGCCGGAGATAGCGTCGATATTTTCGCGGCCTCGCCCATTGTTCGTTTGCAAATAGTCCAAAATCGCATCGAAAAGGCTGACCGATTAATAAGGTACAAGCCATTCGCGGGCCGACATCAGCGCTGGAATCCGTGTAACTTTCGAGATGAATAGCTGCCCCTCCTTCTCTATGCCGTGTAATCGTGCATTAATGATGCCTGTTTGCGGGGTTAATAACGTGAATTTTAAACCGAGCAGATCGCGACGCGTGCGCTCCAATGCGCCGACCTAATTAAGTGAGCGAGCACATCGTGTCGATTCGAAAACGCTATCGAAACAGGATTCGCTTTTAATAAGCCCCGATACTGAATAGAATTGTCGCCCTAAGTAGCGATGGAATTAACAGGATATAATATTGACGCATTATTGATAACTCCACTGTCAATGTTTACGCATTCATAGAAAATTCGAAGGTGTAAAAATGCACGTAACGAACGTATTCGAAGCAAAGTGGGTGTTCTAACATTGTAGGAAAATGGTATAGTGCTAGTAGGTTTGGTAACGGTATGATTGTTACAATATCGTTTGATGCTCTATTCGTCACTAACTACTCTCGTTACGTTATGGTTCTCTTTTTAATACGCTGACAACACTCGTTGACGACGCTGACAACACACACCCGATATCTCCCAGGCAATCCCTTTACGATACTGCATTATACCACATTCCTACAATATTAATCGTTAGAATTTGATCTTAACATGTTTAAGAAAAATAAATCTGCTGCAAGACACAACGGTTATGTTGAGATAATGTTGGCTGATGTTTATTGAACAATATTACAGAACCGGATGTATATAAGTGATATGGATTGTCGACAGTTGGCCAGTTGTTCTCATACTGACTGTAGGTAGTGACCCATGGTCCCTTAAAGATCTTTAACCTCACTCTCTATACAGTACTGAGTATGATCTGCGTAAGTGTACTGTTGAAGTGCCTGTGTAGGTGTCTGTATGAGTAACATCGTTGTATTCCAACATTAATAGAAATATATGAATACGTATAAAAATGCACGGTTTATCGACGATACTCGAACAACTGAATATCTAAGGATTTATGGAAAATGCGTAGAAAATGATAAACAAACTATGTATATGAACTACACTTCGTATAAGTTATCCAATGATTGTCAACATATTATGATACAGCCTTGAGAATCGACGGAAATAAGATCGGAACTTGGATACAACACGATATTAAATTTTATCGCTGGCATCGATAGGTATCGATGCGGCGTCAGTCCCAACACTAGCTCGCTCTTTCTGTCTCCAAGACGCGTCTGACTATGAATTAACGCGGTACCGTGATTCCGTATTTGCGTTGAATTTACGTCCGCACGGTTCGCGCGTGTTCTGGCAATTTTGGTTTGTTAATTTGCGATATGGTCCGAGTTTGCGATAGCGTGGTTGGATTTATTAAATAAATATCTAGTAAAATTTCGTGTATGCTCGGGCTGGTCGATATTGAGTTACGAGAGAGACGGTGATTTTTCCTGTCACGATTAACCGAATTTCCGAACCATTGCTGGTAAATAGAGAAATAAAAATATATATTTACATAGACGATTTTAAATATCGTCGTGTATAAAAATAAAATTGCCGAAATTTCGTAGTGGAAAATTTCTTACGATTTATAGATACTAGATTCGTGCAACAAATTTTCATACATAATAAATGTCCTCTAATTCCACAAATTTCCATAGAAAATGTACAGAATAAACATGAAAGGAATAACGTTGAATGAAAAATCGATGGAAAACTGTCGTGAATAGAGGATAAAAAGAGGCAGGATGTTTCCCCGGAATAAACAATAGCTGCTCGAAACTATTACATTGATTCCGCGATATCGATTTCCCCTGTTTAAACTGGCAATTCGGGAGATAGTTCGACGAGGAAACTCGAACGGCAACTTTCTTCGCCGTCTGGAGTCGTCGCGTCCTGACTACCGTACGATGAACACACGAATACCTCATCGTTCTATCCTTCGCCATTTGTTCTGATCGGTTAGTTACGAGCCATACGGATCTTTGGAAACTAGCAGCCAACGTCCATCAACCTCTCGATTCTCTCTGATCGAGGAACGGAGACGCTGCTGACGCAAACGGTAACGCGCCACTGTCGTATAAACCCGTGCAATTTCCAAACTTCCTTCACTCTATCATTTTGAAAACCCAAGAGAGAATGTTCTCAGTCGATTCTGCTATGAATTTATTTCGTGGAGTAATATCATTCTGTTTTCGGAGGACCGTATCTAATACACGTGTACGCTCAAAATTCATAGAACATCCTTTATTTTCTAGTATTTACGATTTTATAATTTTACGTTTTTATATTTTTTAACAAACTTAGCGATGTAGTATTCCTTTGTATTCTTTGCTGTTTTACCTAATTTTTTCTAATTTTAACCCTCCGCTGGCAATATGATTTTTCACTAAACCAGCCGGCATTATGAGTCTTTCGATCCCTCGTCTGATTTCTTATCGTTTTTGACTTCAAAAAGAAAACTAAATAAATTTCAGGTACTTGTTATAGTCTCTGATATACTATGCAACCGGTACTTTGGTCAAATGTCGGAACATTTTTGCAATAAAAGCAAAGGTTCGATGGAAAGTTATGAAAAAAGCGAGAATTTGTTTAAAGGTTTTGCATTAAAGACAAATATTAGAGAAGCTATTGTGCGGTTTTATCCATAAGATTACGATTTGTCTGACAAAATTTACTTGACAAAATTTTTTGAACCGAATCTGTGAAGCTGGAGGTGTTAGTATCAAAAAAATCTATTTATTATTTATTATTTATTTAGTCCGTGCCTTTCGGCTTTGGACGAACTTTCGGTTTACAAACTTTACATCATCTCACATTTCATTAATTGCACTTATCCTATCACCTCCCCCTTTTCTATCAAAAAAAATCTAAACAAGCGCAATATGAATTCACAGTGTAAGGAATGCGATTCACAGGAGCGGAATTAACCAGAGCGAGAATAAATAACGACGTGGAAGAAAAGTTCGTGTGAATCCAAACGATTTCGTAGGGGCGTTAGAGATTTAACAAATAATGTTATTAATAGCCTTAAAAAGAAACAACAAATCCGCCACAATTCTCTTATTTTGTTGCAGATTTATAAACACACACGCACGAAACACACGAGAAATAAAAAAGGTCGAACGAAAAGGATAAACGCATAAATGTTCACTGACCAATCTGTTCGAGTGTGCTCGTCGAATTTATCGGATTCGGCTGATTTTCACAGTTTCGCGCTCTTTCGATGGCACATTTCTCCGTCAGATATTTTGTTAAAATATCGCTTGGTTGTTTATAACCGATATTTTGCCTCGGCTGGTGGGAAATTTCGCTGTGCTTACGTAGCCTCTTTATTTGCACGTACCTGATTGAGCCAAATGTTTGACAGAGAAATGTCTCTGTTGTCCGACATAGTTTCCCTTTCTTTCTATCTTTTTCCCCTCCTTTTTGTGTCAAGCGACACAATCCCCCCGGAGCGAAAGCGGACAGGGAGCAATATATTTTACCCGAGCATGAAGTTTCAATTTTATGGCTGATAAAAATTAATAAATTATCGGCGGGTGCGACGAGGAGCGTTATAAATTATCAGTTCATAAAATTGGTCCCCGCGTCATCGGCGAAGCGCGCTTGCATCGCGATTACGCGACCATTTTGTCGAAAGGTGGAACAATCGGCGATTTCGTCGCATTCGTGCTGCTCCTTTTTACCCACTGCACCGTTTAAAGAAGTTCGACAGAAGAAACTGTGCGAAAGAAATTCAGATTCCGAGAGGAACGATCGAATGAATTTAGATTAAACTTTCAATCTCGTGCTCCAGTTTTCTTTTCTTTTTTTTTTCTTTCTTTCTTTCATTTTGTTTCTCTGCTGCTCGTTCGATTTACGAGTAACTTGATCTATTGAAACGGTATAAGTGATCGATTTATTAGCTCGTTTTAGGAGGTTCGAAGTTTCTTAGCAAACGTGAACTCGCTAAATCTAACTCTGTGTGACACACATGGAAACTGTTTTATAATTATTTTCATCGATTGTTTTACGTATAAAGCAATTTTGATGGACTACCATCTGGCGAATAATAGGAAATCATTTCTACAGTGTTCGTAATAGAATATCGCTATTAAAGTTTCAACAGAACGCTATTATTAAATTGTTTATTTGAACATTTTCATTTCATTCCATAGTTGTCCGAAAAGTTTCTTTCGTTTGATAAGGAAACAATAGACGCACAATGTTTTTTGTTTTACATTAATTTATTGAATTACGCACGAACGTAACAATAGAAATAGAACGAAATGGATCATACCTAAATCAATAAAATAATATAAGACAGAAATTGTTGTTCATCTATTATCGCCTTATGAGACGAAAGAAACTTTTCGGACAACCTAATACAAAGTTGCACTTGGTATAATTTGTCCCTTCATAAATTGTAGTTTGCGCGTCTCTGTGTTTTACAACGTTCCATCCGATACTTTAATTCCTTTTATTATAATACAAATTCGACACACCGCTGTCATCAGATTATAAATGGCGGTAACAAATAATCATTAAACCGAATGTAGCCTGTCGAAATAAAAAGAAGCGCTCTTTGCTCTGAAGCTTACCCCCATTTGCTTTACGGGAATACATTTTACTGATTTTACCGCGTTTCTGTTCGTTTTAATTTCAACACATTATCCATGAATCAACTAGGTAATTACACGTCGAAACTACCTTGTTAATTCAAAAGAGCAATACCTTTTTATCCTGAAATATCGCCATTGTTGTACTTCTTCATTAACAGTGGAATTATTATAGACTGATTTAAATCACTGAAATCATGTAATTGGTTAAATGGAAATATGAAATAAGGAATTAAGCAAATAATTTTTCAAACTCTGAAACGTTGTAAAACGCGTAACAACTGTTCAAACATACAAAATGTAGACGTCAGTATATTTACCTAGCGTACAATTATAATGTAATGTTTGCTAAGTTTATTTATTTCATTTATATGATTAATATAAACGAAGAAATCAAGCAACTTAGGTTACCGGCACAAACGTTCGCATTACTTCGTTGAAATTTGCATACGCGAACTGACTTATATGGAATAGTTCCGAGTTTCGCAAGTCGCAACGGATGTTAAACCTAAATATGTCAATAGTAGTAAGTACACAATCGTGACATGTGCGATACGTACGCAGCAGAACGAGTGAAGAACATTCTTCGTTTTCAACGCTCGTGCATCCTCCTTGCCATGTCACGGTGATCGTATAAATTGCAAAACCAGACAATCCATACGTGTCGTGTGACTCGTGTATAACAATGCACGCATTCACTGCTTATAAGGGAACGCTATTTCACAGATACCGTTACTACAGTGGCCGTAAATTTAGTTAACGAATGGTAAATAATATTTTTATCGATGAAAGAGTCTGATAAGAATGTTATCAGTGCTTTCAGTTTCCTGTGTGACTATTCACTCGTTTAGCGCCATAATAGTAGTACCCTATATTTAAATTAACACGAAAGATCAGTATACGGTTAAGCATAATGCAATCAGTAGAATGCTAGAAATAAATATAGTACGGAATATAATAATTTCAATTTTTTCTTCAATTCCAACATTGAAATACTTCGACGCTTTCAATCGAAAACGCTAAGATGCCTATTAAATGCACTTTGGTACGTCACCAACGAAGTAAAAATATAGCAACAGATATAAAAGAGAGTCAACAATCATCGAAACCCCCTAATTACTGGATTGCTCGATACGTCGGACCAAATCCGCAAGCTGAAGAGACATTACCCGTTAGACCTAAGCTCTAGATTTTATTAGATATTTATATTAAGTAATATTTACTTATTTATAATACTTATTTATAAATTATACTTATTTATAATAAGTATTAACTTATTATAAATAATTAGCCATGTCACTGCGCCACGCCAGAAAAAAATTACTGAAAATTCTCAATGCAAGAATTGATTGTAAATATTAATAAATAAAAAAAAAAAAGGAACTTTTTCTTCAACTCTACTTTCATTACGTACACATATTATATTTATAAACGTACGAATTTCATTTCCACATTTAACTCACTGACTGATCATCAAAGTTGCTGCAATATTAACATTTCAGCAGTAATGGAATTTTCAATATTTCAAGACAGTTCTAAATTCTACACTCGAATTTACCACGCCAAAGTAACAAAATTAATCAATGTCTTTCTCTACACCGGACAACTTGAAAATTTTCCAATAATATTGATACAACCGTTCAAAATAGTCGCAGATTTCCAGTTTCCAAATGTATCGCGACTAATTACCAAAATTACCCAATACCTTTTTCAACGTTGTTCGTTCATTCAACAGTTTATCCAAGTCGTTAGCTACTCTCGCGAATGTGATATTCTCTCTAATCCTGCGTCGACGACATATCCCACGAGTCAAGCAAAACACCAAGCGGATTTCAACATTTACGTAACCAAACTGGTAACAATACGAGAGATCGATCACCGGTAGGATAGGAGAGATATCGCGCCTGGGGAATGCCAGTGTCCGAACAGGGACGCGAAATTTGTGGCCAGAGGAAACGACGAACAAGCGTAAAACAGCCTTACGCAAAATGCGTTCGTTAGCGTGCAAATGGATCGGCTGGAAATGGCCAGACCGTAAAATAATCTCGTTGCAGCGGGTGTAGCTGGCTCAGTGCGTTCGTTAACCGTTCGTGAACCACAGGAATGGACGCAATTACCAAGGACAAAATCGAACCATTTCTCCGGCTGACAAGCATCGCAGGATCTCGTATCGTTCTCCATTCGTGCCTCCGCTCTAACGACCGTGCAATTCTTATTTCTAATGGAAATAGCAAAGAAAAAATATTAGACAATCGAAGCTACGAATTTGAAAACAATACGAGTGCAGTTTTTGGCTTATTGACGAGTGCAATACTTGAACCTACAACGACAATGAAGGAAACTAATACGGTGCCGAAGTAAGATAGTATTTTACAAATACAAGATTTTCCATTCTACGACTTCGTACGCTTAAAACTGGCGTTTCTTTTTTTTTAATTCTGTTAGTCAAACATTACGGAAAAATATTATCGATGAAAAATTCAAGCTGTTGACATCCTTACGAATAGAATTAAAGAAACGTAGCCTGAACAGTTTGTTTCGTCCTTTGAACGTTACTGTGGCTAGAAGCTTCGGAGATTTGTAATTTCTTTGTATATTACAATCTTCCATAAGGACGTAGAAATTTTAGAAGCTGACGAATGCACCGAACGACATTAAGTAACTAAATCTGAAAAATTCGATCGGCAAGAACATTGCGCAAAGCCGAATCAATGAATATTTCTCGTCGCAGGCAAAACAAAAAAAAAAACAAAAAAAACCAAAAAAAAAAAAAAAACAAAAAAAATACCATCGTTGCTGCGCGTGACGCTTTTCATTGTGCCCGTTTTAATTTTTCGGTTTCCAGTTTTTGTCTGATTGCGTGTGCGTGTGCGTGTGTGCGTGTTTTTATGAATTTAAGTCAAAAGGTTTTAGAGATGGAAAGAACTACAATGAGAATTGGGCCGATGCAATTTCATTATTCTTTTTTCCTTCCTTTTTTTTTCGCAGTGAAAATAAGCATAGCGCTGGGCTGAGAAATTGTTTTTGACCCACTTCGCCATGCGCACGGTATTTCCGTGTTCTCAGCTATGAGAAAGTTGTGGAAACTCTTGGCGAGAGGACCCCGCACGTTTCGAGATTCGTTAACCTGGCTGCCGGATGTAAAAATGCGGTTCCTTTGAGCTGGCAAATGGATTTTTAATAGATCGTCCATGTCGATGATCAAAATTTCGAAGAAGATCGTGTCTATCGGGAGAAATGCAATAAATTTGATAAAAACAATGGAGTTTAAAGAATCTAAGGAAATAATATATTCCATTCGCTAAACATGTACTACACTTTGAATATTTTATATATTTTTTGATATTCTATGAATTCTCTGCGTTTTTGCGTCTTTACGTTTTTGCACGAATGCATAAAAATCCGCAGTCAACTGATCAATTATGAAAAATTCGCGAGCGAAAAAGATTAGCGGAGCGTGGAATGGTACAAAGAGATTTGCTTGGTGAATGGCCTCGAATCACCGAAATTCGTGGCCTCTACTTCGATAACGGAATGGCTCGAATCGACCTCGTCTCGCCTCGTTCTCATCGTCTTTTACGTGACACTTTAACGGAACAGACTAACAACGTTAGCAAAGCGAAGAGCAAAGGGCGACTAATTCGATTCGCTAGACAAACCCAACTTTGTCTTGTTTTGCACCTTCAGGTCACGAAGATCGGACTCATTTTGTACGCAGCTGGCACTCGGCAAATCTAAACAATTCCGAACGTTGTTACCAGCTACGGCCGACGATCCTGAAAGACATAAACCATGTTTATATACAATCGCCACAAACAGACGATTGTTTTGGAAAATTTCAAGAGACTCGCGCTTTTAGAGAAGAAGATTTCCCAAAACGTAACAGCAATGAAGCAGAATCACAATGGCGGTTTATGGTGGAAAAGCAATTTAAAAGTATGGTATTCTTCTTTCGTTTCTACGTATAAAGTTGCAAAACTAATAATTCCTGCTAACTATATACAATTTCATGAAAAATATTATTTCCACATCTACGATATATTTGTCATCCAAATTTCTTATGATCTATAAAGCAAACATGATCGTAGCTTCCTCCTCTTTTTTGTTCATTTTTCAATATTAAAATGTTAATTGAGTTCCTTAGAATTTAACCTATAATTTGTACAATTAATTTATAGAATTTATAGAATAATTTATAGAATTTATACGTAGAATAAATTATAGGCTGAACTGTAAGAATTTCAATTAGCATTCTATTCTCAATAAATAATAAGGGAAAAGAGGAGGTTATGATCACCAATAATCGAGCCAGTTTAATCAAATTTTTATAAGAAAATATTTCGGACGATATTAAAAAACAAAGATATATAAAGAGCTTGCGAAAAATCTTCGGGACAAAGGCAGTACGCGTTGCAATATCAAATCGTAGCTCGTCCCTGTGACAACTACCCTTTGCTCTCTTCCACCCTTCGTTATACCTCGTTTTTCCCAACGATTCGTAAAAATCGCTCGACACGCCGAGAGAATGGCTGTCGAAAATCAAAGGGCGCTGTGGAGCATTGTAGCATGCACGGATGTTTGAATTTCTCACGGTGTCGTAGGCGCGAACAAATTCTCGACGATTTTTACGCGGTGTTACTGTGTACTGCATCGAATCAGAGAACGATTTGCAAAGCTCTGTGTGCGCCCCCTTTCTCTTTCTCTCTGTCGCTCTTCTAAGCTGATCGCGTCAACCAGGTTTGTCTAACGCAAATTGTTCCGTGTACCACCTGGGCACACTTTCAATTTTCCGAACTGTGCATTCGCTAAACCTATGTTCAGAAGATAGAAAATCTGCAATATATCAGTTTGAATTGATGATACGATTCTATCGTTAATTTACAGTTGAGAATTTAAGAAAAATTGTTAATCTGTTATCCAGATGCTGTGTAACATCAACGCTCTGTCTTTTTCCATGTTACCTGTAAATAACAATTTGCCTCTGTCTGACAATAAATCGATCGATTGAATCACAGCGATCTGGTTTACACCGTAATTTGATCAATATTATCGATGAAATTATATCGCGATTCTCTTGAATCTCCACCACGTTTAAATGTCACCATCGTTCTGTCTTTTTCTGTCTCACCTTCGTTCCATTATTCCCCTCTTGCCTCTATCGTTTTAATCGACAAACTGGTCGTCGATTAGGAGACGAAACGAGCGGGGAATACGGCCTCGGAACTGGCTAGAAACTCAACGATTCACAAATGGACTCGAACGGATTCGAAGAGGGTAGTGATCTACCCCCCTTTGCCGGCTGCCTCATTATCCTTTTCCACGGGCCGGCGACGCTAAGCAAACACTCGAATCTGGACACGATTGTGAATTACACGCCTCCAAATTTGTATGCACACAGGTGCACAGGCCATTCCATTTGACACCAGCATTGAAATAACATTGTTGTTCTTAACGTTGGAGGGAAATGATGAAAGACGGAGCTTCGAAACGAGAGAAAATTTTATGACCGTGATTTTGATCAATTTTTGTTAGATTTTGTGGATAATGGTATCGTTTAAAACGAAACCGTGTATTTCGCTAAGTTTGCTGAACTTTAATTCATTTTCTATTTCATTTCCTGCACGGCAAATACCTAAAAATTGTACAAAGGTAGGAGCGACCACGTGCAAAAAACAGCGAAGCGAAAAACGAGAGAAAAGCATCGAATGAATAGTAAATAAACGATAAATAACGGGAAATAAAGTATGCGGTAACTGCAAATAATCGGCAAATTAAATAACCTGCGAGTTTTACCGAGAAAAGTCATGGTGTCTGTTGCTTTGAACACCGATCGAACAAGACGATCAAGGAAAATAGCATTGAAGCATAAAAACAATTTATGAAACACGAAGAAACCTCGTTTGGAATCCTCGCTCGATTTCATTCCACTCATCTCGTCCGGTACATACATAGTTCACTTGGTGTAAAAGGAAAATTAACGTTTCTCGTGGTGAATTCATCGCGTCCAGGCAAATTGACCCTTATTTAAACCGCTTAAAGCGGTCGAACCGACCGAATTATCAGCCGTTAGTCTAACAGACCCGTGAAAACGTGTCTGTTAATTCACTTGTCGGCTGGGGGAGACCGGAACCTCAGAAATTTGTGGACGTGAAGGGTGACGAAAGGATAGATCGAAGCGAAAGGACGATAAGCAGAGAGGAGACGAGATAAGAGAAGGATGAACGCAACAAGGATGAACGAAACCGTACCTCGTTTAGTGGAATCAATGTTCGTGCGTATCTCTCACCTGACATCGATACCTATCATTAAAAATAATATTTACAAAATTTATACGTATTCGTGAAAAATTGTAATATGCAAAAAGATTGTAATTTTCGAATGAAATTTTCCCGCAGGAAGTTTAGAGGGTGAAACAAATTTCGATTTAAGTTTGATTTGTTTAGTTGTATATTTCTTTTTTCAGATGGATGCGTGACTACTGGTTTTGAAATTATGTTCAAACTGAAAAAAAAAAAAAAACAGCTATGGGATTTTTATGTCGTTTAACACTAGAACTACCGACGTTTGAGAGGTAGCTATCTGGCATAAAATGGCATATTTTTATATTTATTGATTTATTATTGTCTTAGAAAAGGAACTACACGTTCTGAGATCATAAAAACTATATAATAACAATTATAACAATAACAGTAAGCACAATAACGAAGAATATTTAGTACCCAAATCTTTGGTAACAAGAATATTGAAATAAATTTCCATTGGTAAATATAAGAGGTATAACATAATAATATAATAAGAAACGTAATAAGCATAATAGAATAAATAAAATACATATATAACTTAAATTATTAGGTACAAAAGTTGTCATTCGTAACGTTTCTTACAAACGTTAACTTTCTTTGACGCAAAATTTCTTTTATATTAAACGAATAAAACAAAATTAAAGTACATTATATTATTCCTTTAACTATCCCTGCAAAAGTCATTATATTATCGCGGAGAAAAAATACAACATGAAGTAGGAATTTCAAGATAAAGTCGTCAAAATAGCCACTTTGACCCACGTGGTAGTTCTAGTGTTAAAACGTTATTAGATAGGTATGAGTAAGCTGAATACAGTTATGCCTGAAACTTATGCTATTTTGTTGCCTATCAGATGGGCTTGATCCTTCTGAATGTTCCTCGAACTGGAATATTAGAACTTTTTCTAGAAATTCAGCAGTGATAAGGAAGGAAGAAAGGACACTGTACAAGTCCGGAGAACGTTGAACAGTATGATACGTACACGTTATTTATATTGCAACGGTATATACCTTATTTGTTATAAGTTTCTTTCGCTGTAATTTTATCCAAGATTGCAGCGAATCTTATCTGAGAATCCACTTTGTTCGCTTTTATGAAGAACTCATTTTTATGAGGAATTATTTCCATGGGCCAGCATTCTTGAAAAAAAGATGCCGAAGATGCAATATTAAGCAGGAAAGAAATTTAGCTAGGTATTAAATGTTTCGAATTACACGTTTCCATTTAATTGTAGCAATCGTTCTTTACCTCCTGACATCCCTTTGAAACATCTATTACCTAACATTCTTAACGTTACCGTGATAATATACGCAATCCTTCATTTAAACGCTTCCTTATATTTTTTCCAAATACGTAAATAACAAATATACAATCTATACAGTTATGTTTAATCGCGCTTCCTTTGTATCTCTTAAAGCCTACAAAGAGGAATTATTTTTCATTTTTCTTTCTTATATCTTTCTGTTTCTTGAGAAAATAATCCATATTGTTGCGATTTTATCTTTAAATCTCGTGAAATCATGTTTCGACTACTAAAGAGAGAGATTAACTTTTAATTGCATTTGATAACGATACGTCCCGGTATTTTTCTTGTTTGAATATTATATAAAGAAAATGATGTAACTTTTATCGTTAATACTATTCTTGATTGTATATTTCATCTACGAAATGGTACCAAGAAAAGTATAAAAGTATTAATTAAATTGTACAAAATTGTATATCGAAGGTAATTTATGAAGATATTCCTGCAAATAACGGAATTGTTCGAAAATAGTTTTATGAGATTTTATAACACCTGAGATTTTCGTTAAAAATAAAAGGTGCAAGGGTTCGTGAAAATTTTAAGTTGAGAGAATTGCGAGTTTAAGATCTCTCAGATTCTGCCTTAGGATGTTTGAATAGTTGCGAAGTTCAAGAGTACGATAATTCAGAAAGTTTCGTCGCCGGAATTTAAAACGCATCGAGGCTTAAAGGCTGATCTATTACCTATTCCTAAGTTTAGATTTTTCCGCGGAAGCTTCAACTTTCCCATGCGGGGCTCAGAATGCACAAGAATCTTTAGAAAATTTTTAATGAATCGCAACTTTCTTGGTAATCTATTTCTTGCTGCATAGAGAATACAAGAATACGCGATTTACATATTCTAAATTAATTTTCTCATACTGACGTACTTATTTGTTAAAACCAAGTGACTCTTTATGCAGATAATTTAAACAAACGTGTAATTACTTTTGTAATCGGCTGTTCAGAAGAAATAACGTAACATAATTTGATATTTTACATTTACTTTATTGAAACAAATTATATATCCTATAATAATAGACATTGTGTTGTTCGAGATATTCGTTTGAAAATTATGTTATTTTTCAAATAAATTTTCCCCGACTCTGAAACTTTATTAATTAACTATAATAATAACAATTTCAAGTGATACTCGCTCAAGCCTGTTTCTGTACTATATAAGTCTATTAACTCATGGGACACTAAAAAGACACAATTAACCCATTAAACAAACTCTTTAAAACGGTGAAACACCTGTCTGTGGAAATTACAGGATGAAAGAAGCGGTTTGAAATGTTACTTGGCAGCGGCACGATTCGTGTAACGACAAGGGGTCGAAAAGTGGCGAGAAAGAATGGAAAAAGGATAAAGGGAGGGTGGCGGCAAGACGATCGTGTCGCGTATTCGCTCACGTCGCCGTGTACACGTTGCACTCGGCCAACGAACAATGCATTAGTCTCCCTCATTACCGAATGCAACATGCCAATTAGGGGAAACGTGCAACTCGCGCTTCCTCTTCCGTCGCTTGTCCCATGTTTCTCGTTTATCTTCAACGCCGGGGCAAAAAACATACTGCCACTTTCGAGAACATTCGGCGTTGATGCGGAGGAATTAGGAGTTTCGAAATGTGGAAATTAGAAATTCGAAAGTTGTCAAGAATAATTAGAAAATTGCTAAAAATAGAAGAAAATATAGGAAATTCTTCGACGATGATGATTGTGTAACAACATGTTAGAATAGAGACGATGTTAATTATGAAATTTCATTTTAGAATAGTACGAATGTTAGTGCGCAATTATGAATACACCACAAGTGGCTATTTGCAAGGATTATTTTTCTAAATACAATTCAGAACGCGGAAGTTTGATAAAGTAGAACGTTCGAGAATAATTGATAACTGGACCGTGGAATTCTACGCGTTTTTATATTACCATGAAAAAAAAAAAAAAAAAAGGAAACAATTGGAATTTAAATAGAGGTTTGTTTCACCAGTCGAGCATTAATGTAAACACTTTATTTGGTACATTTTATGTATCTTTGCGTTCTATATGTATTGTGTATATTTCTGCGCACAAATTCCAAATTTCCCTTAAATACATAAAAATCTGCAGTCTATTGATAACTATCGATTCTGTGTGTCGCCGAAAACTGAAATACAATAAAATCGAATAAACCTGAACATAATATCTCGTTTATATACCAAAATGCTGATTGATAAAACATTCATTGCTATTGGCGTTTAATTTCCAATTCAAAGCAGCTGGTTCGAAACATTTAATAACTTATCAACGTCGCCTTACAAATTCATGAAGCGTTTAAAAAGATGTACAATTTATCTCGCTGGAAGGCTGAGAATGGAAGAGAATTAATCCGGTGGATTTTTTCGGAAGGTGTGTTTCTTCTAAAATATAAAAAGCGCGCCCTCTATTATCGTTCGTTCATCCAGACGCTAGAATTAAAATTCCTAAAACGAAGATGACCTGGATCCGATTTCGAAGCGGGCGCGCTCATTTGCATTTCAAGCGTGAACTAATTCAGCTTTTTTTACATGCTTCCCTGGACGGACGAATTCCTTAAGCATTAGAATGTTATCGTGTCCCTGTAATTCTACGTGTAATTGTGTTCACCTCGTTTTACGCGATAAAAAAGAAAAAAAAAAGAAATAGAAAAAGAACAACGAGCAATAAAGCTTCGCCTGTATCTGTCGTACTTTGTCTGTGACGTGCGGAAAAATCGACTCTTTTGTAACAGCTGACATAACCTTCGACGGTTTGATCTTTTTTTTTTATGCCAACAGTGTTTCAATATGCAGAAACTGATGCATACATCATGATTTACAAAAATTAACATGTAAATTACGCTTCACGAGAACAAAAATTATTCGAAGCAATCAAGTATTAAGAAAAGAAAGAAGAAATAGTGTATAATTGGTTTGAAAAGCATGAAAGAGCGCATTGTTTCCCCGCTAAATTGAAATTTCGCCGATCTCGCGTAATAATTTAGCAAAGTTTCGTTGCGTGCACGTGCAAACACCGTTCTACATAATGTAAGCATTTTCGAGTAGTTATAGGCGTAGCGAAGTGGTAAATAGTAATATCGCGTGCCCAATAAAACTGCAGCAAATAGCACACAACAAGCTGTTTAACTCGTTCAATCACAGTTTCGCTCTAATAATTCACTTGGCTCTGTATTTTCACTTTCATCCAAAAAGTCATTCACATGGCAAACTCAATTGTAAATTTCTAAAATTACACGCTGCTTCCGTATAATCATTTCAACACGCTCGTAAATCTCTCGCGATACAACATTGCCGTAGATTCACGAAAACTCAATTGTTCAACATAAGTAGGAAAACTCGTAACTGCGTGGTATTGAATTGAATATGTAGTACATTTTAATCGAATCTAACAATAGTCAAGGTGTGCTTCGTAGGACTTGAATGCTAATCGTAAGACGTAGTAGTTCGCGAGTGGCTGCGTGTTTCGAAAATCCACTTCGTTATTTCGCCATTTGCGGGAATTGTCAAGTTTCCGAATTTACGAATCCCCGAACTTCCCGTATTTTCACGTTGTCAAATTTCCGGAGTATCGAGCTTCGGGACTTAACGATTTTGCGACGTTGAAACCTCCGGGTTTTGAAACTTTTCAATTCCGCGATGTTCGAGTTAGCAGGTTTTTAGATTTCCTGATCTTCAAATAGCTGGTATATTATTCTATATATGTGTAATTGCTTCGACGTTCACGCGAATTGAAACTCTGCTCGACTTATGGAACCATTAGGCAACGCCATTGTATGACAATTCCTCTTGTAAACTGTTTAAGCGTTGCGCTAATTATTGAGCTATGCATATATCGTATAAAGTACTTTGACAATGCAAGAATTGACGAATAGAGTGACACACAGAGAACTGACACACACCGAAAAAATATTGCTATTGTGGCAGCGACACTAAACTCTTGCTGATCATATTTTTAGTCCTTGCTCAGTTCCTCGTTATTTTACAACGTATTTTAAAACCTTCCCAAAGTCACAAACCGGCATTTTTTATTCAGATAAACCTACTCGATTTCACGAAACCAAGTATTACTCGATCTTGCAAACATGCAATCGCTAATTATATATATTCGACGGTCGCTAACGACTTTGTTGTTAATGGGATCTATCTTAGAATAAGCTGACGAATAAATAAGTTAAATGTTAGTCGAGAAACGCTGTTTAAAATGGCGAAAATTTATTTTATATTATCTATGTATAGATTATTATATGTTGTTTATCGAATGTCGAAAGCTACTTGCGACGTACTCAGGCCATCGCTAGTTAATCTAGAAAGGCCGATCGAATGACTTTCGTTTGGTTGATCGAGCGTACGATACAGCTCGGCGAGGGTGGGAAATTGGCGTGGTCGGATATCGAAAACTCTACTGATCGTTCATCGATTCGAAGCATCGCGTCGTCTAGCTCGTCGTGTAATTCTTAGAACGGGCCGGCACTGCTTGAAACGATTCGAAAGGACGCGAAATCAAAGGGGATTTCAGTTTGTACGTCCTTCGTGCGGAACATTTTTCATCGGTTCGTTGACCAATGTTTTCGACAGCCTGTTTGCTATCTAATACGCCTGGAATCTGCGATTTGAGGCTGCACTCTGCACTCTGCACTTTGACCGGTTTACCATCCCCTGTTGCCTCCGTGTTTCTCTTATCAGAGAAGCAATCGAATAGAGAAGAAATTATTTCGTCTTTTTAGTTGGTTGAAAAGTCAAATTCCCATTGTTTCCTTTCTTTTCCGGCAATTATTTGCTATCATATTCTCTATTACATTCCACTCGAGAATTTCTGCTATCGTGTTCTACTATTATTTGCTATCGTGATTTGCCCTCGTCAAATAATTTAAGTTGAAGAATTTTGTGAGCCTCCTCCCAAGTAGATCGTTTGCTTTGAATATAACGACGATGGAATGAAATATGTATATTGTACTATGTTTAATAAAAAAAAACGTGGAGAAATTCTTCTATATTGGATTACATTTTCGTGTATACGCCTGAGCTTGGTAAAAATGATTACAAAATACATTTGTAACCAAAGTAATATTTTAAATAAAAAGATTAAGTCAGCAGATTTAAATCAAAGATTAAAAACTTGTCTTAATTAAGAGATCAAAAACGAACTTCGTACTTAGAAGTTTCACGAAGGCAGGCAAATTGAATTATTTCAAATTGCTTTATTCAACCATTTTATTTGTATTTCTTTTTTTATACAAAATGTTCGTTCAATTCTAACTTCTACTTATCTTCAATTACATATTCTATGACGAAATCAAACGGTCGCTGTATAAAATTTAGAATGATCCGTCATTTTATGTCGAATGTGCGAAAAAGTTTTGTCGTTTTTATTAGTGTTACGTTTGACCTGGCTGTAATAAATGGGAAAACTTTTTAATCGCCATGAAGCTTTGCCGGCTTATTGCGCGTACCTTTAACTATCAAATATTTTAATTCCTCGAAAAGGGATTTCTTCGCGAAATTTCATAAAGTACATTTGCAGTTTCATTATCCGCCACCATCAAAAGCTCAACGATACGACGATAATGATTGTCCTTTCTGTAAAAATGTTCAAAAACTAAGTTCAATCTAAAAGTTCCTATTGTTTTCTTCTCGTAAACGTAACCCAATGCGTCAACGAGTTTTCTCGAATATCTCGCATTTTGTTTTAAACCTTTTCTCAATGGAATATATTGCATAATAGCGGTGAGAGGCAGAATTTTCCAACATTTTTTAGGAGATAGTTTGTTGCTTTAATTTCGTGATACGTCAACGAGCATTCTTTTATATCAGCTAACAAACAAGAATTTTGTTTTAATTAATATAAAGGAAACGTGTCTGAAATTATTGTCATTAATGATACACGAAATGAATATAACCCAATTTATATTATTCTCGTTAATAACAGCGATAGCAGAATACTATAACGGAAATCAAATTGAAATAAAGTTGGTTATTTAATCAAATATTACCGATAAATATCACGTAACGTGTGCTTTGCATGGTAGATACCAAATCTACGCTAATCGTTATTGGATTGCGTAATTACCAATCGCCGGAGCAGCTTGTAAATGGCGAAATCGTCGACGTACTTAAATTGCAAAACGTGATAGCGCATGGGAACAAAGGAAACAGTATCCATCACTGTCAACCTCGTTTCTGGGACCTCTTGGAAAACTGCGAACGAAATTTCACACAATCAACTGACAGAACCATCGCTGAAAGAATTGCGTTTGTTACTGTGTTTTCATGAAACTCAATTTCTTTTTTCTTTCACTCGATCTATTCACAATTTTTTCTCTCCTTCTGGTTTAGTTTCTAGCGTTATCAGGCTTACGGTTTGACAAAAAAAAACTAACTCGGGCTATGAATATTTTCAGGATTAATGACGATACAATGGCTGAATTGTAAATATATGTATTTTCATCGGTCTGTATTATATTTTTTAACGAATCTATAAATTACATAATAATAAGTTAATTATTATTGATAACGTAATATGTAATAAGTTGCGATAGCCTAAGTTTAGAAAGTGCATTAACAATTATTCTTTGTAGTTTAATTTTTTCTTCGATTGAATTAAATTTGTTCGAATTAAATATATTAATATCTGTTTAAAAGACATTTTGACTCAAAGATATCGACTTTATAGTTTCTTTTACTACTGTCTTTCTCTTTTCATATTCGATTACTATGAATAATTTTTATTTTCATAAATTATAGTTTACGTACCACGAGCGTTTGATCAAATAATTCGAAACTGGAAATTGAAACGAAATTAATCGTTGAAATAAATCGTAAAGTAAAATTGTAAATTTCATGATACAGCGAGAAGTAGGCAGCTTTGAATATCTCTTGAGCTTTCCAAACCTATTATACTTATCTTCTCGTTTTATATGACTTTCAATGCATAATATGTGTCATTGTTCCCTTCAGACGTCGAGTGCTCTCACTAATTGCTTCTTGTAATTCCCGACTACCTTCTGTAAAATAAAACGCGCCTGAAAAATAATTCCGCTCTTTCTTCTTTTTACCTCTTTTAAGGACGCGAGAGATTAAAGAAGAACAATTATTTACAACAACCATACACACAGGATCGGCGAATAATTCACGAAATTTAGCGAAACAATCATTTTATCGAAATTTGTAGATTAAAGGATCTTCCAGGATACTATTGGTAACATTCACTAACGAAATAAAAAAATATAGAAAGAAGGGAACTTTCTTGAAAATGCAAAATTATCGCGAAAACGTGAAATCGGTTTCAAGCGTGGAATTCGTTGATTTTGGCGAGTGCGAGGATTCAGAGGGTGAAAAGATCCTAAGTCACTGGAAATGTCTACGACAAATGCGCGAACGCCCACACGTATGTTTCCGTGTAAGCTTACACGATGGAGCAATTAAAGTGATCCAAGTTCGAACAAGTGCAACCGCTTCGACATCGGCACGCTCTTCAATTTGCGCCTAACGATCCAGGAATAATGGTCAGCGCATCTGTCGTAATTAATGGTCACAGTTGCGAGCAGGTGAATTGATCAAAGAAATCATCGACGGATCGAAGTGCGGATCACGCAATCTTATGTCGTCACGCGCCACTCAAAGCGAAACGAAACTGTTTGATTTTGGCTTGTTCCTTCTTTATTAAAATATAATTCTTTTTTTGCTTTCATTTATTTATTTATTTATTTATTTGTGATTTACGATATCTCATCTCGTATTATACTATTCTTATGACAAATTATCTCAGTGTCCTTATAATCTCACTAGATTAGAATTAAAACCGAAAGTAAGCTTAACATAGATCTCGACTTGAACTTAAAACTTATTATTATTCGTACATCTTTGTATATCCTCATTGTGCGTGTCTTTGGCACTGTTCGCAACAAATTCCATAGTTCTCAATTAATTAATACGTATCCAGAGCTGTTTCAATCGAATAATTAAATGAAAAAAAGAATAATAATGATTCAGGTTCTGGTCCATTCCCGTCTCCGTTCTCAGCTTTTCCTCCTGCCCTTCCTTTCCCCTTCTTCTCTTCTTTATGGTTTTCTTCGTTGCCTCTCTTCCTGATCCTGTCTGATCCAGAAATTCCTTTTTGTAAAATTCCTCCACGCTCGTCTGCGCTTTGTTCAAAATTTAACGTCTTATTTAATTCGTACAATATCAATTTTACATATCAATACTAAATATCGAATAACTTAACTGACGAGGAGCTAATATTAACATACACAGTTGTCAAAGCAAAAGTTGAGATGCCTAAGTGTGCGTTACGGTGTACAACGAGGAAAGGGAGATATCGCTGGTCGGGTAGCTTTACCAAAATTCTAGCGATAAAGTTGAGAGAGTAACTTTGTCCCGTCGTAAATTCAATCTTTACGAGCTCACTAAAACTTTTAATGCGCGGGTGAACATTACGATCAGACCGTTCCTTTCCACGTCGATTCGATGCAAAGGTATTTGTCGCTTCTCGTTGGCTAAAGGGTAACTTGTAAATTTCTTTTTCCCCGTGTTTTTTTCCCAGCAATACGGTCCTACAGGTGTAAGAAGAAGCAGAAACGTAATTTTGCCGGAGAAAATTATTTTTCCCAACGACTTTTGCACCAACCCGAGAATTTTACACTGCCCGGCTATTCTAACGTATAAAACTCCCGATAAATGCCAGTTTACACCAGTCAGGAGGATCGACCTTTTGCAAAATCCTTAAAACCTGTTTAAAAATGAATGAGTTTACTATATTAACTTTAGCAATCCGTCATATAAAACGGTGTATTTCACACTGCCGTTCTCCTCACTTCTTCTTCTTCACTCTGTATCTCTTCACATCTCTTTTTTTTTAACTATTTACTCGTAGCAAGCATGGAATACGGAAAAGGTACAAAAATTACACTGAATAGTAAAACCAAATATCTCATAACTATGCGTATTCCAATACTATCTATTGAAATATAACGTCCATTCCTGATCAGACACCAGGTAGTGTTGAGCAAGTATTTTTCTACTTTAATAATTTATTTAATACTTTATTTGAAAAATTCAACTTAATGAAAAATAATGTCAGCAATTACATTTTATTTAAAAATATTCTATTACATTCTGTACTATTCAGTGATTGCGAAATATTTCATCCTACGAAATATTGTCTAAATGAAGTTAGATAATTAGCTGCTTGCGGTTTTGGATTAAAGGCTTGAGAATATTGGACTTGAAAATCGAATACACATCGCCGCAGACATTGTTACACGTCAGATACACAATTAATTGTACATGAAAATATACAAAAATCAATAACAGCCGAAGCCTGGGACGAAGGATAAAAGCAAAGGCATCCTCATCTTTTTTCTAAGGAAAAAGGAAAAAAAGTTGGCTACTGTAATATAAAAGTTCGCCGTTTTCTAAGGTATTACAAAGGAAGTTAGCGAATTTCATAAAAGTAATTTAGAAACTTCCCTTTAATGAAATCTTTATTAGACGGGACTTCATTAAGCACACTTTTGATCAAACAATTCGCTGTAATAATACAGGCTATACTTTTTATAATATTATACCCCGATGATGCATATTTTATGCTTAACTTTGAATAATACGTTCCCCACAATACAAATATTTCATTCTTATCCTTCCAGTATCTTTATTTTTATTTTCATTTTTATGACCGTTACCGCGATTACGATATTGAAATAAAGTAAATTTTTTAAACATTTTTTCTTTTAAATTAAAAATATTAAAAGTCCATTGAAGCGCAAACAAGACCAATACGGTGCAGTATTAATTATAATCCATGGATCGCAGGCAGCATGACTAAAGCATCGAACAAATAACGCGCCGATCTCAGCACACAATGTGCAGATCTTTTTCATAGTGACACAACCGCCCATACTTTAGCCGTTCTAGCTTACCAACCATAAACCTCAACCGAATGAAATTAGTTTCTCGGGCAACTACGAACGAGATCTAGAAACCATAACGAGTTATAGGGAACTAAATTCGCCCGGTTTCATTCGGTGTCGGGAATGGCGTCGGAATATACGTTTTATCGCGGTTTCGCTTTACACCGGATTCTCGTGATGTCGCCTACAGATTTCGTGAATCGCCAGAGTTCCTAAGCTAATAGGACAGATATGGTCCATATCGGGGATCGATGTACTCCTGTTTCCACACGACGTTCCGCAGAAATTTCCTCCACTTCCATCAGAAGCTAACAATAAGAGAGTTCTAGTCAATTGGATATCGCTTTTAACGGATGGAACGTTTCCTACGGGCCATTTAATGGCCGCGTAGATGGCGCTGGCTACGACGCGACCTCTGAAGTTCGACTATAGATTCTAGATCGTTCCGTTGAGGTTATGTTCGATGTATCGCTGATAGGTTATGGACGAAACCGGTGAATGTTTCGCGGTAATCTTCGTCGTTCGATCGAGTTTAAAAATGGCCATTTGGTTTGGAAAAGTTTGTTGATGATCGGCGGAGTGGAAATGGTATTGAAGTTTCAGAAACAGCATTTTATTGTTGAAACCTTGGATCTTGCGAATATGTAGCATAGTAGAATATCGGCGATCGGGTATCAAGAATAAGATTCGCATCGTTGGTCATTTCTGAGGCTCTATGGACTTTGGAAATAGGTGCACGGTTTCGCAGAAATTTATTGGTGATTTGTAAGACCGAAGCGGTAGCGAAGTTTCCAAAGGATCTCTGTATTTTTAACACTCCAATTCTTTTAGACTGGTGGTTCTTAACCCGGGTACACTGCAACCATCTCGTTGTTCGGTTATTAAAACTTTTGTAATTTGATAAAATTTGTTAAGCGTTTGTACCATTTTCTCTGTTTATCGATACATGTAATTCAAGTTATAGAACATTTAATTCTATAGAATTCAAACTACCGCCAACCGACATTTTTACTTTTGCTTTGTTTTACCGGCACTCATTTGCCGAATAGAATAGATCACGAAAGAAGAAGGGTAATTTAGAACCTAGAAAATCAATTCTCGATTTTCCAGGTAAAATTAATGGTAGATTTGTCATTAACTGTTATTGTATTTAATTTAATTATTCCCAAAATAAACTCGATTTTTCAGAATCGATCGTTTGATTAAACAGGGTGATTGGTAACTGGTGGTACAAGCGGAAAGGGGGCGATTCTACGCGAAAAAAGAAATCGAAAATATAGAATAAAAATTTTTAATAAAAAATCTTTTAATGAAATCTACAGTGAGATCCGTTAGAACGAGACGCGATGAAGCGCGAGCGTACCGAGCGAAAATTCAAAGTCGATTTTCTCGAAAACAAAGCCCCAAACGAAAAATTTTTATTCTATATTTTCGACTTCTTTTTTCGCGTAGAATCATCCCCTTTCCGCTTGTACCACCAGTTACCAGCCACCCTGTATATGTTTCATTTTTATATTTCCACTGTTACACGTGTATCATTAACTTCCAAACGTAGTTTGCCCTTCGAAGAGTACCACGTACCTCTACACCTCTCAAAACTCGTGATATTCCTATCGTTTTAAAAACTGTCCGCAGAAGCGCGCCTGAATACATCGCCAAACACCTGGTTCACGCAAAACAGAAATGTAGAACGTCGTTAGACTGGCAAATAGCCACGGTTCGAAATCAACCATGACAAATTCACGCCATTAAGATCGTAAACGGCGTTCGTGGGAAATTAGCACGTCACGTGGACGATTCGTTGGTGGCTTCGTTATTTGTAGCTGGTCAACACAGGAGGAAAAACGTGCGGTGAAAACGGGTCTCGAAAAAAGATGCACGGCGCGATGATACGTTAAGTGGGCTGCGGTCTCTTTTAATTGCCAAGAGGCCAGCGCCGTTGACTTTTGTTCCGCCTTTTTGCAGCTCAAGGAAATTAATGATCGCGCCTGTGTTTCGGATGCTATTAATCTCGTCCAGCTGTCACGAACCGAAGTAAAAATACGCCTAGACAGTCGCCGCCGCCTACGTTCACTATCGAGCAATTATTTTATCTTCCGCCAACCCGGAATAACGTTAATTGCCGGACACGTAAATTCTCCGTGTTACGTGAATACGTTTTACGTTTCACGGCATGGAAAAACGTTGTTAAGATTCACGCTCGGAAACGGCGTGTACGTATGGACAATAATTCGGAGTTTTTGAATACGAGATGATATTCATTCGTTTGCAACGATGTTGACAACTATTTATTTCGATGATCGTTGGTCGACGGTTGATATTCTTCGTAAATGTTATAAGAACATGGTAGAAAGTTAAGCGAACCGGTGTTGCGCGTTCGATTGAATAATTGAATTTAGACAATAGACGTATCGTTATACTTCACGCGTATGTAAGTATGTTAGCACAATAAACTTCATGTTATACATGTTATACAATCTGCTTGTTCATTCGTGAAGCGCGGCTTCTGACTTTTAGCAGAAACCGACATGTCATAAATTCGCACATAATCAAAGGCTTTAACAGGACTTTCTAAACCAACAGGCATTAGCTTTGCTGAATTGCTCGTGAATTATACTCCATTCCTCCTAGTTTGTGCACTCGCATATACTTGCGAGCAGAAAACTATCTCGAAGGGAACATTTTGGCCGCTGATTTACGTGCCAATGTTTCCACGGGTTGAATTTTCAACTTGCAGAAACGTTGGAAATCGGACAGTTAAAGAACATTGCAACGCTTCAATCCAGTCAGTAAAATCTTTAATCGCGCGTAGATTGTGGACTTTTATGCGTTTAAGATCAATTCTAAGATACGATACATACTCTTTATCATTTGAATCGTCTTTATCCCAAGTTAAATTATTTGGAAAAATTCTTTAGGGTCTCAACGATATCTATTTTAGATTACAAAATATTTAGGATTGTTATTATACTAGTAAATATTGATGAATGCACGTGTGATAAACATTTACGCTACAAAGTAATAAATTCCAACCTGTTGTAATAATTGTTCTTAAAGAGCTGCATTTTAATTCAGTCGAGCCGATCAGAAAACGTAATCTTACTCCATGGTAGCACATCGCGTGCTAATTTCTATTATCCGGGAATAATTCTTGGCAAAGAAAATTAAAACGTTACCATTTTTCTTTTGCACAACGAAACGCGCTGTGTCTTGTTGAGACTTTGTAGATGGCGGATCGCTAAAGCGTTCGCATAGTTTGTTATCAACGTTGAAAAGGCATCGGAACTTACATGAAAATAACTTAAACGCTCGGTAAATGAGCATACGTCACGGAAGACTAATAAATTTACTTGCGAAAATGGTAGAGGAGTTTGTAATCGCCGAAGTTCGATCAAATATGTCACTACTAATAGTTTCCTACGTGTATTATTGTAATTATTATAATTAGCATCGCCACTGAAAGAATTGAGACTTCATAATACTTCCGCTTGTAAGTAACCGCTTAGGCTGTAACTTTTAATCAAACTTTCACGTTTGATAAATTACGAATTTTAAATTACTCGAATGATAAATTAGAAAAATTCGGAGCGACGCGACTGGCGCTAATAGTTTCTTTACAGATGTTACACCACTTTCTCTTGGTGCATGATGCGGCCTGCATACGTGGCTGGAAGAGTCCACGTAGAAAGTGAAACAAGCATTCACGCAGCTCGCCTACGAGGCACTAGTAGTATTTAGTTTAACCCTTCTATTGTATTCACGAAGACTTTCGCTAATTACATAACGGCTGAAATCGTAGGCATTTTTAATGAATCTAGTAAGGCGAAACAGTTTCGTGTTTTATGTAAATATTAAACATACATCAAAAAGAAATATCTGTAATGGAGAAAATCAGGAAACTTGATTTTAATAAAATAAATAAAATTATTTGAAGATTGAACTCGTAATGGAACTCGTTGCTTTAAATTTTTGTTTATATTTTATAACTTCCCTCGTTGTTCCTCGTATTAAGTTTGATCGTACATTGGTAAATGAATCGCGCGTTATCAATCTGCTAGAAATAACGTTACTTGGAAGCACGATCTTTGCAGATTTGATCGTGTTGAAGTAACTGCTTCAAGGAAAACTCTACATCTTTATTTATGTATATCCTGGAAACTGCTATTACGCAGAAATATTCTAAACAAGGAAAGGTGCATATTGTTGTGCTGAATGATACACATTGTGTTTTGAGTTGCAAGGTCTAGGAACAAAGGAACTAATTAACAGATTTCTACTTATGTTCCCTGTAGCCTCTAGTCAAAGCTATAAGGTTAACTCTTTTGGTAATGTCCTTTTGTCTCCCTATCATTCCATTGTCTAGTAACACTAAGAGAGTAAGGATCTGAATCAGCATAAACTTATACTCGTACATTGTATTTATTACTTATACCTTTAATTATTTCAATATACTTTTCTATTATAAATTCATCCGCTCGTTCTTCAATCAGTCAACCTCAACCTCAACAGATGGAAAGTCATCGACATCATACGTCATATCAATTATATCGAATCGATTTCTCCTAACAAACCAGACATCCTTGGTTACGGTTACTAAGAGCTTACGGCTCTATTGGCTGCGATTTTTATCAACTGACAATCGTAGGAACGACAGGAAGACAGAACGTTCGTTCGAACGAACGAAACATACCCAACGAAAACGATTTCTAGCGACGTTCGACAGCTCTTCCTTCTGAAGGATAATTTATACGAGTCGCTTGAAAATCGAAAGGATTCCAAAGCAAGCGATATCCTGTTTGAAATGTTTAAGGTCGCAGTTGTGAAACAGATGAATATTATAATTCACGACAATGGCAGTAAAACAATCTAAAAGCAATAATTTTCAAGAAGTTTGGACCTATGTTTAACATCTTTCCATTCTTTCGTTTACTAAAACTGGTCCATTTAGGTAACAACAGATAAAGTTTCTTAAGTAACAGCTTCCTACGGCTCTCGGAATTTCTTTGTACTTTGAAGTTTTTACAATGATTCTATTCTGAGCTTCGTCAAAATCCCTATCTTTCGATAATATCGTAATTCCACGAAGATTCTTTTATAAAGATGATTTTTTACTTCGTTAGAAATTTGTTTCTTCCAATAATATCGTAAGCTGAAACGAGCAACTTAAATTCAATGGAAACCTGTTGATTTTTCTCTGTTATTTTATTATTATGGCAGTAAAAGCGGATATTATTGGATCATTCGAAAAGCTCGTAGCGTTCTTATTATGTATCTTTATCAAACAATAAAACGAGAAATACGAACAAGTTCTTAAGAAACAACTCGCGAAAGTACAGATGGCAAAAACTCTAATTCTAATTAAATATTCCTCGAGTTTCGCTACGAGTTTTTTCGACTGTTCAATAAAACACTTGGCACAGTATCGAGAAAGTATCGACCCGATTAATTATAAACGATGACACCGAGTGTCAAAGCGGGAACATCATCAATCTAATGAATTATTTTTATCGTATCATACTAATGGAAATCAAATATCTCGATCGTGGTTCGTTATTCAACGATGCATAATCGTCACCATTTATTCTTCGTGCGTCATTAATGCGGCTGCATATAATGGCAAACAGTGTGCTACCAATGGCCGTAATCGATTGCACGCGATTTATACCATTACTGGTATGCGGAACATTGACATTACAATTACTAAATATCGTTTCGAACAAACAGTTAACTTCATTATATCGCCGCATTCCACCCGCCGATTCCTCAGAACGCTCGAGATAATTTGGAAACTGTCCAGATCAAAAATTTCTTTCGAAAAATATCATTATCAAATAATTACAATTACTTTATTCAATTGTTAACCGATTCTATTGTAAGAGATATTATTATATTTCCGTCTTTATAAGCGAATTTATACTGCGAACGCTTTGTTTAATAGCTGAGATACCGATTTCTATGTAAACTATAAATATGAGAAAATAGATTGGATCGAATAGAGGTATGAAAAATGACAATAAATGTTACAACATTCAGAATAGAAGATAACATTCTTGCCATTTCAGCTTCGTTATAAATATTGTAATCAAAATTATATTACTTCTGAGATGAATAAAGATTGTTTCGAGTGACTTTAATATTATTATTTACATGTCATTGTAGCATTTAAAATGTGACACTCAAAAACTTGCAAGTCGAAGTACGATGAGAACAAGTTGGATTTGCCGGTCGATAGTCGCAATTAAAAGCGTTAAGAGTTAAATCACTGCGTTGGGACAACGAATTTAACCTACAAAGGGAAGTCTGGTCGACAGGTTGGCTTAGGTCGACAGAAAACGCCGCGAAAAATAACGTACGCGCCGCGACACGCGGCTACTGAGTCATCGCATTTTTACAATTCGTTCATTCGATTCACCGAATATCTGGTGTCACGGGAATCGAACGAAAGCATCCGTTATACCGGCTCGCAGCCACGGTGATCTCGTTTGCAAAAAGAATCGCCACTTTTTCAATACCTCCCGAGGATTTGCGGAATACGATCTGCGGATTCGGCTGGTTTCGCGCACAGCCGCATTAAGAAACTCGACTGAGAAACTCGCAGCATCGTCGAATTGGCCTGCTATCGAACGGTTTACAGTATTTCTAAGATAAAGACGATAAAATCATTATTTACAATTTCTTGTTACATAAAACTGCAACTTTCTACGGCTATGTAAAGAAGAAAATTTGTCGAAATCCGGACTGGAATAGTTTCAGGAAAACACAGTGATTCAAGTTGATCGATTTATCCTCGAATTTCGCATTCCAACGAGCTATGGAAAATCCCTTTCGTCGCGTCCTCCTCGATTTTCCATACGATGAGTACTCTACTGCTTAACCCCTTCGCATTCTATGTTGCGCGTCACTCTGATATCCTTATTCTCGTCGTAAAAGCCCTCGTTGGCTCACGTTGTAAGTGACTGATATTTGCCTATTGAGAATCTGAATTTGAGAACTATTTGAAAGTTCGAAAACTTCTTGGAGAATTGTTACCACTTTTGTAAATGAAGATAACGATCAAATTTCTATACTTCTTTATTCTATTAATTTATAATGAATCTATACGATAGAATTAATTAATTTATGTGATAGAAGATGTTTACTCCATGACGAATTTCAGAAATTAATATGTTTCTCTAACACTTTCGTGTTACATATTATTTTACTATTTGCATTATTAATTAAATAATAGCAATAACGGGGTTATCGATTTCCCCGTGGGATTCTAAGTTATAAGACACCCTCTTAAAGTCTATCTCGTCTTACAAAGTAGCTTAAATTTTTCTCTTATTCTTCTACGATTTCTAACATTCCTCCGTATCGTTCAAATCATTTAAATTCGATCAAATCATTTACCAAAGAGCTCAATGAACTTGCCCATTCCTTGTTTGTTGAGAATATGCATATGTAATATATATGTCGGGTTGACGTTAGAATTTAGGGCGCGTAACAATTCTTCGTTTGGATTAGCCATCGTTTTACGAAGCAGAGATTATATTTACACGTATATACAAGACTTTTACAAAGTTTAATGAATATTCAGTTTAACGAATAATAAGTTTAACGAATAACGAATTTAATGAACGCTATTAACGATGTTCTTGGGTTCAAACGAATCCACGGTCAGCGGGATAACTCTTTACTATGCGTAGAATAATTTTAGGCACAAAATACGATTGCTGAGACGCTCGGTATAAACTGCTCGATGTGTCACTCTCCAAGGCGATCGCACGAATCACAGACTGATGGAAATTTTCCTCGCTGTACGATTGCGTTTGTTTGTTATATACTCGTTGGAAGCATCGAGAAAGTCCCAATCGCCGTTGCTAAGCAGTTTCTGCCTGCAGTTTGATTATTAATACAACGTGTGTCCCATTATATTGACACCTCCGAGGTAAAATCCCATGTGGCTAGGCCCGTTCTTGAGGCCGTACACCGCCACAACCACATTTCTAGGGAGAACCATACAACCACTCCACACCTCCGTCAGGCAAAACGTCTATCCCGTGACCGTGGCTACGTTCGGAGATCAGTTGTCCCCTGGAGCCCAATCTCGCTATCACAAATCTCGAACAATTACAATCAGATAGAACGACAACAATTGCTTAATTACAGCTATGACAAAATCTAGGCTAAAGTGTTGGAGGACTTTCCCAAAATTGCAAAGGGAAGACTCCGGTTTTCCTTTCATCTCCGACATATATTTTTCTCGGACAATAAACGTTATATATATAAAAAAAAATCAGTGTGTTACCCCGTGCAGAGAAACCATACTCGCAACCGCGTGGGTGGTAAAGAAAGGGTTAATCTCGTGATTGTAAAAATGTATAGCGAACTCGACAATGAAAACAATTCGTTTCGTACTGTAATCTTTAAATCACACAGCTCGTTCACTTCGTTCTATCAATCTTTCACGCGGCAATTAAAATATTTTCTGAACCCCATCGGCGAAAACTAAATTTCCGGTCAGTGGTACACCACGCGAGTAAACACACAGCCTGATAATTGGCGACTTGCAACCTCGAATAGAAGGGATATATGATATAGAGGAACACAGAGGACGAAGGTTTCTGAATCGCGTTAGCGCTCGTTCAACTTCAATTATACACGGATTCCGCGAGAACGGCCGTTACAGGAGGATTAATTAAAATTGAATATCTCGTTGAAATTTAATTGCATGATCAAAGCGAGACAGTAGAACGAGGGGTAAAACGTGGCCGACCAATAGCCGACTCCGCAGGGATAATCGACGTGATTGTCGGCGTCAAGCCGGATATGCGTGGTCTCTCGGTCGATTTGTTAGCTTTTAAGCGCTATTGCATCCGTTCGATAATACGCGGAATAATTTGATAACACCGAGGCAACGTCACACCGGCCACGCGTGCACGTTGCACGTGTGATCGGTTCCAGATCGATCGTGGAGAAAAAGTGGCCTCTCAACCCTCTTCAACCTTTCGTTTCCGCGTCTACTTTATATGAAAGCTCCTACAAAATCGTATATTTATGATCCGAGGTCTACAACATTTTAATTGCACAAACTGTTCGGATAAAAGAGCAATCGCTTTTCTCATATGAAATTTCGCTTTCACGAACGCAGATTAACTGACGGTTTCCTTTTTGGCTGTCGAGTCACATAATTCTCTCAACGTACCAACTATCGACTCCTTTTTTCGAACGAATGCTTTGGCATTCGGTGGGAGGAAGGGGGACACGATGTTTCGAGTTTCAGAGACAGCGGTGATAAAACTTCAACTTATAACATCGATTTGCAGAGGTTGAGCTTCTCCGAATTCGAGTTGCAGAGATGAAATAACGCATCTAAACACGGAGCAAATAAATCGAGATGAAGGAAGTTTATATTTCGATTTACAGAAGTTTTTACAACGGAGCAGAAGAGAAAAAACGAAATTGTTGTCGTACAGAGGATTCCAAATTATAGATATTCGAGTCACCGACATTCTACCGTACACACGTAGAAATATCTAAGCATTCGTTTCTATATAACACCATTTGAAAGCACTTTCTACTAACAAAAATTAGTTTTTTTTTTTTTGGAAAAAGTTTAGCTTACGTTAGACGAGAAAACCAAGAAACTTTCTTAACCCCTTAGCCTATAACCACGAGGGAGACTCGTCGTAAGGGATTTGTGCCATAAGCGAAAACCACGTGTCGGACTCGTGGTAGAGAATCTGCGCCATAAACGGAACCCACGTGTCTGACTCGTGGTAATTTACAAATTTCTAGTGGTTCATTATCCACTTTGAAATAATAAATTGTTTTTCTTAATTGATCAATTGATCATGATTACTCCTTAGACGTCTTAAAAACACTATTTGTCCTCGAACGTTGTTTATTATTTCACAATTCCTTTTGTAGCCTCTAAATATACGTGTCATAAGAAGTATACATTTTGTGCCAGTTCGGGCACACGGCTGAACAGATGAATGGCACGGCGCGCGACCCAACTTCTTGCCTACTATGGCTCGCGCGATCGGCGTAACTCGTGTAGGCTAAGGGGTTAACAGGACCAACGTGAAGACGTATCCTACGAGATACAAGAGGAATCGTCTGAATTGGTCGAGACATTTCGAAGGAATCAGCGAACATACGTGCAAAAAGGAAAAAGAAAACGAGTATACTCGTCGTATTGAAATATCCTCTTTCTTTTTCGAAGTCGATATAAAAAGCATTGCTCATTAATATCGTTAATAGGTGTTTCTATCCTGAAATGATTATTGGAAATGGTGCAAGTCTTTCGAATAATACTGTGTATGAAAGGGTGCCATGTGATCACGCTGAAACCTAGTTTCCATTCTTATTCCGGTCCAGTTTCGAATTATAAACCGCAATACTTTTTCACCTCCTTCCCCTCGCAACTGTCTCCCCTTTTATCGTTGCACACTGTCGCGTACCTGGTTCTCAATCCCTTTGCTTCAGTACACCACCATCTCTCTGTCTGTCTATCTTTCCTTCTTTCACAGACTTTTCCGCTTATTTCACGCGGGACATGTACGTACACATGTTCCAGCGATATCAAGAACGTGCTATCCGACGACCGCTCGTCGGATATCGACTTTTCTTCCGTATTCCGCCGAGAGACGAACGACTCTCGTCGACGAGTAACGTCGCGATTATATTTTCTCGCCTGGAATAGCGGCTCGTACGATTGTCTACCGCACGTTTCCATTGGCCAACGTGGCCAATAACCAATCGTCGACGGCAACTTTGTTTCTATATCGCGTTCTATATATCTTCATACTTGTTTATTTATTTGTTCAGTAAGTCGATGGTTTACGTTTACGCTTTTAAAAGTAAAATAGATTATGCAAAAAAAAAAAAAAAATAAAGAAAAGATCAAGCGAATCGTGTCGCAATTGAGAGAACTGTCTCACGCGAACCATTGTACCGGCTAGATAAAATCAGCGAGGGAAATAGAGCAGGAAATTCTTGCGGTTCTTTGAAATATTTATCAGGACAGCCTGGTTGTAAGCAAAGATCACGAGAGAAGGGCTGGGCTGTGTTGGACGAGAAAGTCCAGAGATTTCAGTATTGCCGAGAAAATCCAGCGAGGATCTCGTTTGTTCAGAGAAAAATTCCTAACGACTTTGAATCTCTTCCGCGGAAGAACTTCTAACAGGTGGAACAAAATGGGGGATCTTTAACCCTCGATGGTGTAGCCGTGACACGGCTGGCGAATACCGGATCCTTTCCACCAGAATCTCAACTTTCCTTCTAACGTTCTGTACTAAGAGTTCAAACTTAACTTTTATCGTATTATTTTTCAGAATTTCCTTCTTTTCATCCCTTTCTTTAAATAGCGTAATTCGTATTGCCTCTATAGAATAGTTCTCTTTGCCAAACGGAATTTGAAAATGGTTCTATAATGGTTCTGGAAAGATATAATTCACCAATTACATTTCTTCTCTTCTTATTCGACGTATCTGCGCCAAAGGAAATAAAAACGAGAAACGAATGTTTCTTCGAGAACATTGATAATTTCCCGAGGATTGAAATTGCATAAAATTGCATCAAAAATGCAACGGAAAAGTTTCCTCGTAAAAAATATTCGTTTGCAGGGAAGTTACACGCGCGACAAGTAATTCTCTGAGGAAATCAAAAACGAATATAATTGCGACGTAACAATCAGGCGAAGGTAAAACAATTTTGAAATCGTCACGTTAAATTTATTTCAGTGATTAAAACTCGACCGATGAAAGAATTTAAGGCGCAACTAGCAAACATTAAGCTTAATATCGTGCTGATTTCGCTGCAGATTCGAGGAAATGCATTTGACGAATGGGGAATGCTTTATGGTATTATTGCCTTGCGACATGAGCGTTCTCCGACTTCTAAGAAATCAACAGCTACATAATTGCGTGCAACTTTATATCAAGCAGAAAATAATTTCACGTACGATTCTACCTTACTATTAGGTTACTCGGGGGTTTCGTAGCGAAAATGAAGAAAGATTCGACTAGAATTAGGCTTTTTGCATTCTATAACTTCGCGAGTCTTTCTCAAAAATAATATCAGCGCACGATTTTATTTTTCTATTCCTTCTTTAAACATTTATTGCTTCTACTTCCTGGAAAAATAATTCTACGAAATGTACATTACTATTCCGAAACCTTGTATATGCATATTCAATATATCAAGTTACAGTCTCGTCAAATTATATTCGACATCGATCATTTTCAATTCGCCTGCGTCGATCCAACGCAATCATTCCGCTTTGCGATTGTTTAAACGATCTCCAAAGAACTTGAATGAAAAGTCATTCGATTTATATTTGAAAACGCTTCAGTAACTATCATTCCGCGAGTCACGAAACATAGTTTACGTCGTGTTGGAACTCCGCGGGCATCGGTTTATGCACTGCATCTCCGATAAACTGGTTCTGCCTGTTCGAAATAACAAATTAAATCCTTTCATGTTGATTGTTCGCGCGATCTAAGAAACGAGCAGCCGATGCTATGGAGTGCTTTCACAGACACATGTTTCGGATAATTTCAGGTTTATTAGGCTGCCGCCTCTATCCTCTCGAGAACCAATCTCTGGCAGTTTGTTTGATCGAGGTCGAACGATATGCACGAACCGACGATGGATCACGAAAGTCACGCTTGTGATACTTGCGTTTCGTGAGGCGAACACGAATTTTCAAAATCAGCGGGACGAGCAATTTGCCGGGACAAGCTACTACGTTTTTTTTACATCGAATGCCAAATGCCATTTGCCTCAGTTGCTATTGTTCAATATTTTGAATCGCGCTTTCATCTATTTCTATTAATTCGCTAATTGGATCATCCCTTAATCTTAATATGTGTGTACGATGATCGTCCAAAAGGTGCTACCTGTTTACGTATAGAAGCAACGTGTAAAATGATGGAATGTACTTGAACAAAAGGCCACCTGGCTTCTTTCCTGTATCGACATAAATCATGCCAAATTTTGTGTTTAAATATTTAATATTGTCGTAGTATGACGCGTCTAAAATGGCGATACGATTTGAAAATCCCGCCGACGCAGAATAGACAATTGATTTAATATGGCTCCACAAATACGCGTACCGAGCGATAATTCAAAGTCGATTTTCTCGAAAACAAAGCCTCGAACGAAAAATTTGTATTCTATATTTTCGACTTCTTTTTTCGCGTAGAATCACCCCCTTTGGTGCTTGTACCACCAGTTACCAACCACCCTGTATATTAAAATAACAAATGAAGAAAACCTTTTAAGATGCATTTGTATCGTTGTTATTTCAAAACGAGTATTACTTGCTGGACGATCCTTGCTGAACGAAATCGTTGTTGATATGGTTGATTATTGGTTTCAATGTTATGCTAAAGATTTTCTTCAGATATTCAGAGTCCTTTTATACGTTGAAATGGAAGCGTACTAAGAAATGAAAATTCGATGATCCCAATTGTACGACGTATTAGAGACGTTAATATGTACGCGGGAATTATTTAAATAAATACTTTCTCATATTGCGAATATAAATATCTCGCAGTAAGTTTGCGCATTTATAGATCTAATTCTGTCGCCACTGGACACTAAAAATTATAGACTCGAGTGGAAAAGAAGATACACAAAAGCGGCAAACATCGTGCAATTACGTTTCTTTTACGTCGCGCGGCTTCCATCGCGGTTTTCGTGTTTTATCTCGCGACCCGAAAGTCGACAAGACTTTCTTATACGCGTTTGCTGGAACAGATAGTACAGCGAAATAAATTGCGATTGTTCGATCGTACGTAAGCACAAAGTACGCTCTCCCGATATATCCCTTTTCTCGCCTGTACAAAGACATTGATAAAGTCTCTTCACCGATCGCGCGAAAGTATTTGACTTTTCGCCCGAACGATCGGTACTTTGTCGGAGCAGCGACATACGAGTTACGGCTACGATATATTTTCTCAATAGAAAAATTTCATTCCATCTAGAAAATCGATCCGTCGAATAGGAGTGTTGGAGCACGCGAGAAGTTTTGAATATTTCATCATTAATCCGTTAACTTGTACGATAGTCGCAACAATTCAAGTACTGTTTTAATATCAAATTATGGATTATAGTTATTATTTGGCCAATATCGTTCACGTGGCAGCTTCTGGAAATTCACTCGAAGAAATTAACCCCCGGAAAACGCGAAATATAATCGTTTCTCGAATACTAATAACGGAAAAGCTACAAATTTTGTGTTGTATCGTGATTATAGCAAATAAACGACATACTATACTGTACGCTCGCGAGACATTCAATGTAACAATAAAACAACAAGCTCGAGAAATTGCCTGTAATATAGGTAATACGTTTCACTCGAAACGAGTGACGTCGAACAATCCTTTTAAATCTTTTTACATCAGTTTGATATACATTGTACGGGTTTACGAGACGTTAAATAAGTTAGTAAACCCCGAGGCAACGTTGATTTGCGAGGATAAAAAAGTTTATTCGCGAAAGCCGCAGACGAATCGCCGGTACGCACGCGACAACGAACACTGACGAGGGCTTTTTTCCAAACGTAATGTATAAATCAGAAGGAAAAGAGGTTTTGTCATTGTTACCGAGAACTGTGTGTTTCACTTGATGGACACGAGTATGTGTCAGCTAATATGGTTAATTTTTGTTCGTGATGGAACGTTGAAAACGCTTAAAAATATTTGCCCAACAATGGAGGATTATGCTTCTATTTTGTGCCAGGTCTTGGAACCCATGTTTCGTCGGAATTTCGAATAAAATTGTTAACTACTATATTAATATATAATATGATTACTATAAATTTAATGAATATTCTTCGAGTTTTTTAGGATTTCTGATAAAACGTTGTTCGCGACGTTGTAACACAGATTGGAGTTTTGCAAGCAACATTCAAATGAATGTAATTCAAAAATATAGTGGAATTTTTATATTCTCGTTCCTGACAGCGGTTGTTTTACTCTTAAAAGAGCAAATAAAATACGAGGAAGTTCTGGTTTCTGCGTATATACATAATCGTTTAACAGGGAAATTAAAAATAGGTGGAAGCGCGAAATAGCCTCATAATCAGAGAATGGCGAAATTTCGTGACGCTTGCGGAAAGAGAAGGGAGGAAAGAGAAAGACCACGATATTTTAATTTATTTTTAAACGAGGCCAGCAGCTGTTAAATGCAACGAACAGCGTCGAGTTTATGACACGGACGTGATTTCTTCGTTATTTTTTATAATATCCATAACAATCTCCATGCTCCATATCTAACAATGTACAATGTTCTTTTTACTTTGCCATTCGGTGTATTCAAATTCAATAACTGAAACTTCTTTCTCTGAAACATATGAGAAAGTATAAATGGCTATTAAAACGAACATTAATCCATTGAAATAACCTCATCTGTCTACTTTTAAAACTCGTATAAAAGGATGTATGAAATGAATATGCATCGCTTCAAAAAGAAGGAACAGAACACTTTCATACTTAATTTTTTTTCAGACGATCTCCTCAAATGAGGATAATCATTTGAATTGATGCGTATGTACTCGTACGAGGAACATGTACAATAGTTGCTCAGAATCAATCATAAATCGATCGGTCATGTTCAAGGCTATTCAGCCATGTATCATACAAATTCATATGTTCTCCATATTCAAATCAGTTGCTCAATATATTCATCTTTCAGCCTCAAGCTGCATGAAAGTCCTATGTACCTATCACTGACATATTAAATTTCGTCTAGTTTCGCGACCTCACGATCATCACATCGCATCTAACTTTTAGATTATGCGAGCATCAGAGACCAGAACTCCCACATTGAATCAAGTTGCCTTCATAATGATATTAAAACATCGGAATACATTATATTTTAATTAACGTTAAAACGGTATATCAGCATCTCATCGGACGAAGCTATCAATTTCTTTTTACCAATCACTCGCTTTCATGGTAATCAATCAATTGTTTAATAATTATTTAGCTATTTAATCGACTTCCGATCTTCAGATAAAAGAAGAATCAGCTCGTTCCTATCCTATCGCAACCCAACTCCACTGTACCGCGCAAAGGATCGAATTTTATCATCTACGGAGCGTAACAAAAAGATTGTGCGAGTTCACAGATAGCGTTTCGTCGGGAAATTTCCACGGCGAGGGAAGAAACATCGACGAAACTTTTCGAGACACGCGCGCCCACGGATCAAGACGCGTCGCCATTATCCAGAAGCTACTTCTATTAAGCAAAACAACTTCGTCTTTGTCTCGGACGCGTTCTTGCGAGGCCCCTCCGCCTCCACCTGGCCTGGAAAAATGACGAGGCCAGGCGGAAGCGAAGCACGCGGCGAAAAACACGCTGGAGACGCCGCGTTAGTCGCGTCGCGACGCCGAACAGAGAACAAGGGGACGATTCAACGTGTCGAAAACTTTGTTCGCCGCTTTCCCGGCGCCCACGCCGCCAGAAATTCCTGGCGTCCCATCGAAAATTAGGAAAACGACGGTAAAATGTTGGCGGTGCTCCGTTGGCTATTTGTCTCGCGGTACGCGTCAACATCCTTGTAATTCGGTTAATTTCGATGTAATTGCGCGAGCAACGGAGACAGAGAGAAAGGAAAAAGTCTGAAAAACAGGGAGTTGAATAAGAAGAACCTGGACGTTGGAAACTCTTAACCGGAGACTGGTAGATGCAGTTGCTTTGTAAACTTTTTAAGATAGCACAGAGTTTTTCATTCGTTTTAGTGTGTTTTTTTTTTTTTTTTTTGTTTAGCGAAATTGCTTTTCGAAATAGACGTCTTGTATGATTAATTTCTAATTGTAAATACCTTTCCATCTCTCAAAGCACGAATTTTCCCTCGATTTATTAATGAATATATATAATATATAATATAATACTTTTACTCTTATGTCATATTACTAATTGATTCTTTCAATTATTTTTCAGAATTCGTTAGTATTCAATTTCTCTTTCGCATTTCTTTTATGAATAATATATTTTTCGTTATTCTTACAATAACGTTCGTGTAACGTCACGTTACTTTGCTGAGATCATTTTCCTTACTCACTTTCCGTAATATTCGTACAGCTTTAAATCACTTCCAGGCTTACTGTGATCATGTTCCGTGAAAAATACGTGTAACATACCTGAAACAGACAAAGTAATTGTTAATACACATTTACATTTAACATGTGCTTGACTTTAAACTAATTCAAATACATATGTAACATTGCACGCACGTAGTACGGTAAAAATTTTACCAAGGAATAATTCTAATATTTCAAACTGTACCTTATGTTAAAAATTGTTCGATCGAGCCATCTTAATTCTAATGAAATGTCAATGTTCGTATCGAATTCATTTCATTCGCCAATTTCTATAAATCGCATAAATGAATATAGCAATATAAAAGTTAGCTCAACTTTTCAATTCGCTTATTGCCTTAAATATCATCTTTCGAACGTAGTTTAGTTTACCAAAATGAGCATGAGTCGTTAACTTTAAATTTCTCGTTTCTCGCAACTGTAGGTAGCCTTTGAAACGTCACTTACGATATATCATTGCTTTCCATTTAAAAGATTCGTTTCTTTCCTCTAAGATCGTAATAAACCTCTTATCTGTTTCTTTGTTCTTGGTAAAACCACATTGTTTGAGAATTAGTCCGCACACCGCGTTAAATTACCAAAGTTCGAAAGAATTCGAATTCAAACGCGGCTATTTCCTGAAGCAACTCGCGTCAGCCTCCTCTTAGCATGCAAAAAATCCCTAAGTTCCTCGGCTCTTAATTCGAATTTAGACTTTTCACGGTCTGGAAAATGAATAAATTAAGAGTATCACGGTAAGCTCGGTTACTTCGTAAGCCCTATTTCGATAGGAGAATTGTGAAAACGTGTCGCGAATTTAATTTCCACCATTATTTCTAATAAAATACGCTGGATACACTTCTGAAGACAATTAACACGCTACCTACAGTTAATATATTCTTTACGTATTCGTCCGATCGGAGTAAAAGAATTGTTAAACAATCTTTGAAGATTGTAAAACACGGGGCAAAGGTCTTCCAATAAAAGCTACGATCTTAACGTATCTAAGAAAAAGATCACGAAAATGAAAAAGGTTGTAACTTTTAAAGTTATCATTTTTTTTTTTTTTAATAAAAATGTATTCATTTTGATGTTTGAAGAGGCTCATTTTTGTGAAAAAAGGAATCTGCAATTCTTAAAAACAAGCGTATGTATTTCATATATGAACATTATAGAGGTAAAACTTCAATATTTTATTGGGGTGGTCTATACGCCGCGTGATCAAGAAGAGCTAAATACATTTCAGTCAATAGCAACGTATCCAGAAAATTTCCTTCAAACCATCTAACTGTCGTTGCAGCTCCACTATTCATAATGATCAAAGGACCAAAAGAAATAGGAACATCGCGCCGACGTATCGAGCGACCGGCACTTTATTAAAAATGTCGCGCAATGGCTGCGAAAAGGTGTAATCGGTGTGATCTCATCCACTATCATTCAACCTCATCCAACCTGCGTCATCCTCTGCTCCATCAAATAACTCAGAATTGCCGATGAACTGTACCACGATCGTAACAGATCAAAGAGTTACGCGACACGTTTCGATCCGCCTCTCTCGCATTTGCTCGCGTTTGTACATTCGCGAACATAATACACGTAGGTATAGAATATCGGCTAGGGTGTGTTGCGTTTGGTCGTATCTAAACAGGGAATGATTATCGTCAACTACATACGTTTATTCGTTCGCGTTTATTCGTGTTTACTCAGAGAGATTCGAAACACGAGCAAATTGTACCATTTCTGCGTTCATTCCCTTCCCTCGAGCTTTGTCGATTCTCATCGGTTCCATCGCTCCATCTGTCTGTCTTTATTTAGCAGAAAAATTTTCTTATTCTGGTTGGCTAACAAATATTGACAATGTTAATCATAGCAAATATATACAGGGTGGTTGGTAACTGGTGGTACAAGCGGAAAGGGGGTGATTCTACGCGAAAAAAGAAGTCGAAGATATAGAATAAAAAGTTTTCGTTTGAGGCTTTGTTTTCGAGAAAATCGACTTTGAATTTTCGCTCGGTGCGCGTATTTATGGAGCCATATTAAATCAATTGTCTATTCTGAAGAAATCGCAAGTTGCGAGCAATTGAAAGAAAAGATTATTGTAGCCTTTCATATTATTTCATTGTGTATTCCTAATTTTCCGTTACGGCAAAAACAAACTTAAACTGCGTTAACATCCATCGAGACAACGATCTACAGCGAGATTCGTTATAACGAGACGTGATAAAGTGCGAGCGTACCGAGCGAAAATTCAAAGTCGATTTTCTCGAAAACAAAGCCTCAAACGAAAAATGTTTATTCTATATTTTCGACTTCTTTTTTTACGTAGAATCACCCCCTTTCCGCTTGTACCACCAGTTACCAACCACCCTGTATATTTTTTTTACGGTTACAGATATTCAGATACTGAAATTTCTACACTCCCTATAGAGACTTGCAGTGTCTAGTTAAGGAATAAAATCTGATCTTTAATCAGAAATCACTTGGTCAACAGTTATACATATCTTCAAACATCCATCATCGGAATAGTGCTGTTCATACACTGATACCACTGTCCATACGATATTACGTCAACATATGAAAGGGTAGATAATCATGACCCAGCCAACGCAGTCTATCGATCAACATCGTTACGTCTAATACTCAGCTTTACTAACCAAGCATACCTGGCGCGCAACTCTGTTCTAACCACGATCGACGAAAAATGACGCGCATAAATACGCGCTCTAAAAATTTGGACAGCATGCGCCGCACCTGTTGCGCCTTCCTGTCGTCCATAATTATTAAGCGAACTGAAATCCATCGATTTCTTTTTAATCTGTTTTTTAATCTTCTTAAAATGGGTAATATAAATCTTGCCAGGTGTCGTCGTCATTATTAACGCTTTCCACCAATCGACTTTTTACATTCGAAACATTGATACTTATTGCGTTTCATGAATATTAATATAAAATAGAAATATTAGGATTTGGACCTTAAAATTAAATTAAAATCCTCAATGGCTAGTCTCGGGTGAAATTTGACAATTAATTAATGTAAAAATTAATTCCACACCTAATACTGTCATTTAAGGAAAAATGAATTCCAACAAACAACAAATTTCTTACTCTAATTTCTTAATTATTACGTAACTCAGCTCACGGCTTATTTCGTTGCAATCAATGAACACTGAGCCGATCAGGCACTTCCGATCCAACGATCTAAAAGATGTCGTCTATAATTAAGCAGATTAGAATCTATTGATGCGACACATTCGACATGTCCATATCCAGGGTCCGTTTTGGCCACCGTTTGATTAAACGTCATTCTATGGCTCTTCGTCTATTTGCACGTGTTCCAGGGCAAGATCCAAACGTGTGCGCGCTTTTGCCGCGCCGCGCGTCGCCATTTACGCTCACGAGGTTTATATCGCATGTACATAATTGCTATGGTGATTGACTAAACCTGTTAATAGTCACGAATCTGACGAGCCGTATTACCGCAAATTTCCACGTGGAAACGTGATCGTCGACAAATGCTGAACGAGGCCCCACTGCCTTTGACGATACGCCTCCCAATAAAGTGCCAGTCCGACATTTATCGAATCGTAAACACGCTAATTAAATAGAATCACTCACGAAATAAGAATTTTCAGTATGTACGCGAGCTGTTGATTTTTACTATTTGCGATTCACAAGTGGTCTCATTGCGGTAGTTCTTCGTTGGCAAAGGGAAGGTCTTTTTTTTTTAGAATGTGGAAGTTCTACGGAATTTGAAAGCAAATACGGAATTGAAAGTGGGTGTGGTTATTAAAGGGGTTAAATGAATATTTTACTGAAGAAAGAAAGGTATGGATATTTGTGAAAAAGAAGTGAAAATTATTATTATTATTATTATTAGGTAAATTAAAGATTCGTTGTGGATGCAAAGGTCAATGGTAGAAGCAATTTGTAAAAAGAAACGTAAAATGTTAGGAAACTGTAAGAAAAGAAAGTAGAAAAGCTAAGAGCAACTAAGAAAAGAACTAAGGATATTGTTAAACTAACAACGCAACTCGTGTACAATGGATAATATTTTCTTAAATAAATTCGATTTGTTCATATTTCCAGACACGTTTTAGCAAATCGTTGAAAATTAATGTTGAAGTATGATTAAATGTATTATTTTATAGAAAATCAGTTTATGGAAAGTAGAGAAGATCCACGGCGGAACTTCAATAAATCAGGATGAAACTTTATTACGTGGTAAATCTTGCGACAGCGATTGAGTTTACGATACATCAATCGCCTCCCTGAGACTTGAAGTTCACAGAAATTGTAGACTTTCCCAAGCCTTAAACCGCATAATTAACTCAATATAGAAAAGTTATATATGAATTTTTAAACTACAGGAATAATGGAACAGTCACGTCTTTATCAAATTTTAATAGCTGCGACCTAAAGTTTAAAATCAGATAATATTTGTCAAGGTATTTTAACGTGTATCTAAGTATTTCTGAGAAGCTCATTTTCTGAAGGTATCCGGATACTTATCAGCAATCACGCACGTGCGTAATTAAAGTTGGCCGGTCAATTAAAAAATTTTAATTTTAGTCTCGAACGGATATTAAAATTTGGCTAAAAAGAAATTTGATGAACAGTATACACCGGAATATAAAAGATTGTTCCGCGTTATGAATTCCGAAATGAAATATAAATGGAAAATATGTCGCACGTGTTGAGAATAATTTCAGCCGTAGTAATTTAAATACTAATATTTTTCAAACCTAAATTAATCAAACGGTTATGAATAATTATTTTGCAGAAAAAAGTTTTAATTAATCGAATCGTCGTAAACAATTATTTCCTATCTATAGAAAATTCCAGATTTGGAAAATTAAAAAATATAAATTCTCCGGGAATCGTTATCACGACCAAATATACGACGATGTTTTATCTGTGATAAATGACGACCGTCAGTTATTATCCTACTCTGTCGTCACATGTACAAGGAGGTCTATCCAAAGATGATGTCGTCTTTAGCCTAGGGTAACGTGCACAAATCTGTGTATTCGATCAAACTCAGTGTAGGTATCCGGCAGTGGAGATGCAAAACCGGAGAAACACGCATCCGATCGTGCACAGCATAAAGACGAGGCCACGTCGTAATCACAGCTATAGCCGAGGATTAGCGATGAATGAGTCTTTGACCAGCATGCGGCCATCAGAACGTTTAGAACAATGCCATGATCCGGGCATAGATGCATTCTCGTCGATCGTTGTTGATATGGCGTGTCGAACTTCGCGCGCTATATGCTACGATGAAAATTAGATGATTCTCGAAATTATAATAGATAATGAATGCTTGTGTAAAATAATTTAGTTGTAGCTAGAAGAATTTGTAATTTTAGTTTGGCGATGATTTTAGCAGACTACGTGTATTTATATGCAAATTCCTATACTTATGAAGATAAATAAAAAAAAATGGGATTTAGATAGAAAATTCTTTTATTATAATTAATACGTAGTTTACTATAAGAGAATAATTCTCGATCTTACAACTTCGTCTACGCTGGATTGTATTATTCAATAGAGAAAGAACAGAAATTCTAAATTAAGGTGTGTAAGCATTAGGCTAATAATAATCACCGGACATCGGTAACTTCAAAGAGATCAATGGAGATTCGAGCAAATGCGAAAACGTTTGATGTCGACTAAGTGGAAAACGAAATGCAAACCATGCGGGATAAGGAACGTTGTGCTTAAATGGTCCTGCAAATTTCCGATCTTCCTTTTTATTTTTATTTGCGTTTGAAAGTTTTAATCAAAGGAAAGGAATTAACACGTCGCAATTTAGACGAGTGTCCTTTCCTTTGGAAAGCGTTTTCCTGTTAATTGCGGTGTATTTCTCTAACTGTGTGGCCGTCCACAAAATCGATATAGTATACTTGATGAAACAAAAACAAAGGCTAAATAATCTCGACCGAACGGCAAACGCAATTTTGCAAATGTGCAAGTTGCCTTAACGAGCATCGTAAAACTTCATTCCTCAAAGTATAATATCTATCGACTTTGCTATTCTTTATTTGTAAAATTTAAATGCTGTTGCAAGTTTGTGTCTGTTTCTCTAATTTCACGGTTGTACTTCCAAAGTTTGCTTTTTTTTACGATAAAAAAACGTTCTCTATGTTTTCTGCAGTATATATTATTTACCAATGAAAATGGAATCGATATGTACTGAAAAGGAAACCTATTGAACAGCTTTTCGAAACAAGCAACCAACATACCTTGTAAAAATACCTTTAGATTATTTTATTTAAAAAAAACACTGTACCATATAGCAAGATGATAAAAATAGACGAATGTTAATTAGAAAAAATATTTCCTTTAAAAAATGAAAATCATAAATAGCACTAAAGCTAGAAGTTCAACCTAACTATGCAATTATTGTTAAGTAATTATCAACTGTTTGACAACATACGTATACGAAAGGTCTCAACTTAATATTCCCTCATATCGCTATTTGAAACAATGCAACCTCGCATTATCCTTACACTATCCTACACACATCCATGTAAACAGCCAAGCCAACACTCACAATCAGTCCCATTCACCATCCTCAATCGCTTCATGACACAAACTTCCTCCGCCTCGATCTCGAATCATCACTATCGACCTACAATCCTCCCATCTAAACCAACAAAGCGTCAGATTCATCGAGGACGACCATCATCCTATCCTACTGTCGCGGATGAGCGATAATCATCAACCGATGCGTGACGATCGACAACCAGGTTTCGTGTCGCCGTCGCGATCGTCTGACTTCCTCTTAAGTTCGTCTCCATCCAGATCACGTGCGCACTCGGTCATTATTCGTTTTGGGTGATGATCGTAAAGAGAACGCGTCTTCTGACAAACTAATGCTCTGACCGAACGTAACCAAACTTTGTCGTAAGTCGTTAACAAACGACTGCTCTTCGAATTAGTTATGGAAATAAGCATTACGATTTTCTGCACGTTTCTTCTATATTTCCCATTTTATAGCAGAAGACATTGACGCTATGACGACCGATCTGCGACAGCTATTCCAATGACGACTATGACGCGAGTGCACAATAAATTTACGCATTTCTTTCAAATCATTTGTCACTGCTACCTCTATCTTCTTGCAGAAGGAATCCTATCGCATGAAGCTACTATCCTAAAACTTCTGCACGAGTTTGATCGTTGTAATGTGTTGGTGAGAACGTTGCTTGGTCGGAAAACGCAATTACTGTAACCGTATAGCCTTATACTGTTTCTATGTCTAGAAACAAGGATACAGAGAAGAGCCACGGGCCAGATAGGTGGTCGTCGCGCATATCCAGCCTCGTTATGCGGATGGGTACATCGGCTGGTACATGGCCGCTATTATTTGCAAGATCGATAACGGTTACCTGCGGGCGCCACCTGAGGGAAAAAGAGGACATCAGAAGCGTGCGATGCATATCGCCCAATACCAACGGACCACGTATCCTTACAGCTTAGGGCTGTTCTTCCATCACGCTCTTTCCCTCTGTATCTGCCATTCTCTTTCGATTTTTCTTCCTCTCGTCGCACCGTTGCTTCTTTTTCTACTTTCTTTCTTCGTTTTACGTTCAATGTCTTTCTGTCAGCGTGCTTCCCTTCGTTCGGCTCCTTCTCTTAACACCTGAAACTGTGCACTGGCACGCCAGGACTTTACTCCCGCTGTGACTCAGAACACATTCGTAAACTGACTTCGTGTCGCGCGTTCGTACGCCGTGTTTATCTCTCTTTTTTTTTCTCTCTCTTGGATCGTGGAATTTGATTAAAGAATGGTATCAGAATTTGGGAAATTTGGGCGTGTCATTCTTGTTTTGGCACTTTTACAAGTGATTGCGAGACCGAGAGAATAGCACGGCTTTCAACGGTTTTAGCGATTAGCGTTTTCCTATCCGATTCACCGGTTACGAAAACTAAAAAGTACGTTCAAATTCTAAATAGCTTGCGTTGTCTATGTCGTTTCGCAAAGCAGCAAAGGATTAAAGAAATTAATTCTCTTTATAATCGTTTATATATTTTTATTCGCGAGGTTGCTAAATCTTGCTCAAAAGTTATCAAAGAGCCGATATCGTATCGGCTGTTTAAAAGCAAGTTTCGCCACAGGCTTACAATGTCCAACTTCTCAATGTATCGACAAGTCCTCCAATCATCCATTCCTTTCAAACAAGACGTACACAAGGCGCGCCCATGTACATATTAACAAGACGACTGGTTTTATACTTGGCGATACAAGCCGGTCTAACGAGCCTAGATGCATACATGAAGTCTCAGCTAACTACAAACGACCATAAAACGCCCATCAAATCGGCATGTCCTGAAAGTACAGCAATATCGCATCTACATGACACACGACCGTCCCGCGGAAGTCATTATACGAACAGCCATCGTAAAACTTCTCGAATCATTTGTTCCGCGAGAGTCTACTATCCTCATGGTCAACGTTAAATCGCGACAAAGTGCTATAGTAAAAGAAGTAAGAGACACGATTCTCTTACATTCCAATGCTCGAAACACGGTTACACGTATATACGACGACTACAATGCAGCGTAGAGAATGTCGTTAATTGTTAAGTTGTTAGACATAATTAGCTTTGAACCGGTTTTATGACGCGGACGTGACTACCCTGCTATTTTCGACTTTTAAATTTTATAGGCATTTTCATCGCATTTGGGTAATTTATGGTCAATTTATATTCGTTTCATATTCAATATTCTCGACTCTTATGGCACACTATTTTAGCGTGATAATTCTAAAATCTTAATACTTGACTTTTCACTCTGAAACAGCTCTGTAAAATATGAGAAATCTGACGTAACGTGTTTTTCACCAGCGGTCTCCGTGTTGTTCGCCCCCACGATAATTTCCATTCCTTCTATCCCAACGTCTGACGAAACTAACTGCAGTTTCAAATTAAGCCATCGTTCTCATATCCAGCGCGATAAAGTGGTCGTCGCCATACGGCCGAGATAGATCCGTGCTCCTTCTCCTCATACCGGTAATTGTATAAAGTTGAAGAAACGGATGGCGCGGTCTGAACTTCCCAGGGGCGGCAATTTAAAAGGCCGGCACTCGGCTGCGCAGGAAAATTGCATTTGTTCGAAGGAGGTAGCCATGTATATACGTATAGCAGCGCATTATCGCGTTATGCCTCACTTTAAACGACTACATTGTACGTTTAGAACCGAAGATTTACGGCGTTGAGGGTGCAACGGCGTCAGCCTAAATGGAAAAAACTGCGTGGATTTAATCTACCTGCGATGACCTCGCTGTGCATTCGTTTCTTCGCCGGTAACAGCGATGTTATTAGAGGTGGCACCCTTAATGCCTTAAAAATGGCCGGAGTGCTGTTGACGCGGACAAATTAACGTTTCAACGTGTCAAATCGCTATGAAAAGCGTCGTTTCTCGAAAACCGATGAGATATCGATAGGTGAGACAGGAGATGACGCGTTTTGTATTTCAAATGGAAAAATTTCGTGGACGTATCTCCTGATTTCATAGAAAAGAATGCTTCGTGCGTTCTTTAATTTCTATACTGAAACGAAATGAAATGAAATGAAATGAAATGAAAAAGTCATCAATCAGAGAAAAAGACAAGGAAGTAGGTTAATTAACTGTCACCTTGAATGTGACTTTCTCATCAGATAATTCACATACCTTCCATTGTTCCGCTCAAAGTTGTTAATCATGGCGAATGCATGATTTATAAAAATCGTATTGAGGTGATCGTTTCTAAAATTAACCACTTTCTACGTTTCTACTGCAGACCACAGCCTTAAGAAACTAATTATCAGTACACTCTCAACGATGTAAAATACAATTAAACAACTAAAGATCCGCGGAGAGATTGCCATTGCACACTGGATACTTTCAATGTTTTATATATTTCTGCGCGTTATTTTCACTCTACGAGGTTTTACAAAATCATCAACGCTCTATCAGACACGCTTGACCCGTAATCCTTACCATCAATAACTCTTGATCACAAAACAAGGAAGGAAAAATCAAGTTCTCCGGGTTTTCTCGACCTCTCGAACCTAAATTCACTCTCAATGACACAAATCAGCCGACAAAGGCCCTGCTTCCCACGCAATTCGTTCCACGAAGCACCACTTCAGCCGAAAATTTATCGACGACTGTAGTCCACGGAGCTTCTTATTCCGCGCATTAAACGACCATCCGCCTATCATTATCGTGGTCGCATTAAGCACGCGCTGGCTCCGCCGAAGAGAAATAATTTGCCAAGTTGCATTAACTTTTACGAGCGTCCCGAATAAACGGTAATAAAGGGTGGAAGGGGTGCGAGAAGAGAAACCAGTCGGTTGGAGCACGTAAGTTGCGCGGCGTAACAATAAGAAGATACGAGCCGGAAACGGACGTCTCGCAAAGCAAACTTTTCCACGGATAAGAATCTAAAAGTGGCGGAGGCACGGCCTCGTGGCGTACGAGGGAAAATTGCGTCTGGTCGTGGCGAAGATGCCGGTTATCGTGGCATATTATCGCATCGTGCTTCACCTTAAATGACTGCATTACGGCGGTATGCCGCCAAGTTCGCGGCCAACTAACGAAACCCCCGAGCTACGAAAAAAAAAAAAAAAAAATGAGGAAAAACGAAGTAGAAGAAATATGAATAAGACAAGTCCGTGATAGAACAGATAGTTGCTGGCGCAACGGTTTGCAAACATAAGCTTCTAATAGTTACAGGCATCTACTTGTTAGGACGTCGGCAATAATAATCAGCATTAGGCCGGATTTATGACGCGGATCTGATATTTTTGCTATTTTTAAGTCCTACATTTTTCACTAGCATTTTTACGTATTTCGTTTTGGTTTCGTCCATAGCCAGAACTCCCAATTTCTAGGATTGTCGAGAAATTTGCAGTTTCTTCCTGCATCTGAAAAGTAATTGACGCATCACGAAAGATTTTCTGAATGTACATGGAAGTCAACTAAACTGCTATTTTGCGGGAAAAACCGAACGAACATTTTCATATGTACATTGTAATTCGAAACAAGCAGTTAACAATCGATTCGTAACGGGTTCATAATGCCATTAATTTTAGCATCTTCGTTGGTGAAATCGTATCGTTGGCAATGGCTGGGATTTTCATTTTGCTGTGTGACACGGGCAACCACGGTTTACGCTTGAATACCTTTTCGAATCGATTGGCGAAAGAATCCCGGTGCAACCACGTTGCTGAGCGGCTGCATTGTTTGTAATCGATTTCTTCGCGCTGTCTAGACTCATTATTCCATTGGCTCGCGTTAACGCGTTATTGGCTTCTGGCTTTTTAACTCGCTATTAATAATTCTTTTGGTAAGATGAAATAACTTATCAATCGTTTGTATTATACAAAGAAGCTTCTTTCGTTTTATTCACGCGCGAAGTAATAATATTATTCTTTCTTCTTAACGTTTTCGAATAGAATTGAGACAAAGAAAATAATCATCGTTAAACAATACCCGAGAGATAGGATTTTTCTATTGTTTGAAGTATTATTAAATACGTCTGTGTAAGCTGGAAACATTTATACCGGGCGATTCGCACAGCGAGAAAAAATCTGCTCGTTCCGTTTTCCAATTCGTCTCGCTTCGATTTTTAAACGCTTATTAGTCATTGATATATTAGCATCAAAACGATGCGTCACGTTTACTTGAGTTTCCCAGCGCGTTTTCGAATGTCCTAATATGTACTTATGAAATGAGTATACAACTCATAGCGCAAACACGTTGCATTTCGCTTTCGGGCAATAATCCAGATCTGATTCGCGTCGCGTATCAAGCAACGATCCTCTCGTATATTATCGTCATGTATCGCGACTATTGCATCCGCGGCGAAACGAGTCCGCGGCCAACCAGTTTATCGACTGTCCAAGCGGAACGTGTAGATTACTATTCCTCAAGACCGAGCCGAGCCGCGAAATTGCATCTAGACCAAACCGAATAACCGATATCCTGCCTCTCTCCAACCCTGAGAATACCACGGATTTTCTCCTGGTAATTGGATATGAGTCGTCGCTTTGAGACAAAGCTCCTCTCGGCTACGCCTCAGTTTCTGATTATTCTGTGTTCGAAGGTTGTAACCTAGGGAACTTTGATCGACGAACGATCAAGCTGCGGCACAGGACTCGTGCTCCTGGCGCCAACGATCGAGACCAGAGAGAGAGCAGCTTTCCAAAGAGAGTGCAGTAGGTTAGGTGCAGTCGATTGTGTGTGGTTAAGCGTGTCTTTCTTGGCCGATTGATTGCATTAAGCGAGGATGGATGGAAGGATGGATGATGGAAGGTTTCTTTGTCGTAGCACGTTCAACGTATGCAAAGTGAACTTAGATGCACGACATAATAATTATCAGACTGCAAATATTCATGCACGTTCATATCGCTCATTCGTTGCAACAATGACGTGACAGAAAATTTGCAGTTTTTCGGTTATTGATATATATAAAAAAAAAAACCCCCCGTTTGTTGTTCGTATCGTTCGTGAATTCAGTTGTGCGGCTGAGCCTCCGAAACTTATCACGCAGTCGATAACGAACGAACATTTGAAAATTCATGCGGCTCGACCGGCTGCATATCGATTCGATGGAATAATGAAACATGCTAGGCATTGTCGCCTGCTGAGAGACGAATGCTCGCGTCGCGGCTGGAATTTTGATAAATGATGCCACGATTGCGACAGCAATTAGCAATCGAAAACACAAATGTAGTTTCAACAGATTGACTGCTCAGTTTCCAGCTACACTGGCCGTCATGGGCAACGAACGACTCATAAATATTTTCGACACGCTTCAATTTCTGCTCCTATGATTATATATGACAAATTGTATGGTTTTGTCACTGGTGTATGATCCTCTCATCTACCAGTTTCATTTGTCATAATTTGTCCGATGTTCGTAGATTGAGGCTTTGTTACAGCGGAATTAGAACAGAGATTCAGAATGTTATATGTTACAGTAAGCAACACTTTATAATTTAATACTTCTCAATTTAATACAATACGGTCATATAGAATGGAATTTGATAACTTATAAACTATAATTAAAGAGTTTAGGATGGTTGGGTTTCAATTTTGCGAAAGATTTGATTGTATGACAATACCAATGTTGATATGATTATTTTGATTATTTTTTATTCAGCTGTAATGTTAATCTTCACAGAGGGATTATTTATTGCATATGATACAATATAGTTTATCGTTATGAAACGAAGTACACGTTACAGTTATATTATTTTCCCAAATTACTCAATTACGATTATTCAGAAACGAATAAATTAAATGACATTATGATTTTCCAATACACATTCTTCGGATAGATTGATTCAATAAAGAATAAATTAGTAAAATTTGGACAGAATTATTTATTACATACGTATGTGAGGACAAGGAGGGATTATTTGAATAAGAAACAAATCTTGTTAAATGAACATAGAATGAAGAAAAAAAATTGAAAAATCTAGTTAGACAATTGGTAAGCTGTTTCTTCTGCAATTGATAACAACGTTATGATTAATCGCCGATCTTATCAGCATTGGTACAGAAGCTTCTGGCCTCGATATCGGATTTTGTTTGGAGAACGCGCGTGTTCTGATCGTGTTCCCGAATATCTTCGCCACGTTTGGATACAAATTGAATAGAAATTCGAATGGAAATGATTTACATGCGGCGTGTTCCATTTTACTCCAATATCCACGTCGATAACGTAGAAAGGAATATTTCGAGAAAGGATTATGATTCTCCAGGCACGCAATGTGTTTGTTATTGGATATTTCTAATTCAGCTTTTATTCTTGCCGAAGTTCTTCGCATCAAATCGTTGACTGATATTTAGCTCTTAAATTAGATTTTTGTTCGACGATTTCTATAGGTTCGTTAGAATAAATTTGCAATATGTACTTTTGTAAGAAACAGTCTATTTTACACCATAGTTTGAGAAACAGGAATATTCTGTCTAGAATTCAAAACGAAATACGTGATGTACTTCTTCCCTGTCATTTATAAAAGTATTTTGTAATAATCTTCTATTCTTTCGAAATATCGGTACCTTTTTTGCCTGTAAACATATTAACTATGATACAGGCACTTTCAACGGTTTCTGAACGTAGCTATAACATCATTATCATCATCGTTATATATTATTATTATTATTATTACCGTCTTCCTCCTATCTTATCGACATTCATTAAACCAGCTACATATTTGAGATTAAGCCAACAGTAACATCCACTTACTTAATCATTATAAATATCTTAATAACTGTCTAGATACTTTAGCTTCGCTACTATGTCTTAATAATCGTCTACTTAATGTTTCTCGCTCTTTCAGTTTCTGCAACAAACGTATAATAAAGTACAGTTCATTAAAAAAGAGGTATCTGTCGCAACTGTACGATGTTCAAAAACGTTTGGATAACAGTTTCTTTTCAATATAGTGCAATTTAATTGCAAAATTACTGGCAAAAGGATCTATGATAATTTTATTTCACATTTGCAGGATATTACCGTTATATTTAACCTGATCTTTACAAAACTTGTACGAAAGACACAGTCACGAAGTGATGTACGCCAGAAGTTCGTAAAAGCTATTCGAAAGAATTCATTAACGAAAAGGACTGGACAACATTCGCGAAATTATTCATGATAAAACGTTATAGTTACATTTTTCTTAACCTTCGCTATGAATTTTTTTCAACAACGTAATAAAAAGAGGTGAAAAGGGGTAAAAAGGGGGTGGAATTTTCTGCTAATTCTTCTTTCGTCCTACGCAATCAATTGGTTGAACGAGCCACAATTCGATGCTACGTGACCTCTGCAACCGTCGAGATTGATCGCCTCGGCCATTCGTTCGTAATAGATTCACCTGACTTTTCGACATCGACTTTCATGGCAGTTGTATTATTCTTTTTTTTCTTTTTTTCTTTCTTTCTTTCTTTCTTTACTTCTTCGTTTTATTGTCGCGGTCATCGAGACGCATTTCGTAGGTGATACGAGATCGTGGTCGGATTTTCGAACGAGCATCGTTCCCTTTACTGCACGTGATCCTGTATTATGTCGACGAGCGTGTGCACGTTCCAGAATCGGCAAGATCTCTTGATCTGTCGCTCGTTTTGTAGGAAACGGATTATCGACGAATACGTTTCGAGAAAAAAGTCCTCGAATTGATAAGAGTTCGCTGATAAACTCGAGAACTTTACCGTTTCTCGAAACCTTAGAATAGTCGTGAAATCTTAGGATTCTTTATTTTCATTCCTTTCACGAGTTCAATTGTCAAGATACTCGGCTATTACCGCAGAAGCTCGGAGAAATAAAGCTTCAGCGTGTCGATTTCTGATTTATCTTTTCGAGGAAGTTTCAAGTTCAAATGATAATTTCAAAGTTTACTTATTAATTTGCTATATAGTTTCGCAGTTTACTTTCAAGTAACTTCAACTTTTCGGGATTAAATAAATTTGTATTAGAGAACTCGTTATTTGATCTTGTACTTGAAGAAATAGGATACAATATAATAAATGGAGAGAAGGTAATAAATAATTCAAGCGTACCTCGATCTACGGTTTCCTCGGAAGTTCTTGAATATTTTAATGAAGTATTCACGTCATTTTTATTTTCGAGAGTATAATTGCATATGCGTGTTTGTAACATTTCATATTTCGATATTATTCGTAACTATTGTCTTCTCTTATATTTAAGAATATTTCTTACTACAAGACTAAAATATTTAAAAAACCGTGCAATACCAAACAAAATAAATAATCGCATTATCGCAATATTTAATCTGCTTGCTGGTTTTCCACATTAAACGAAACGAGACGGAGTTTCAAGATTATTTTTCTATAATTTAGCAATACAAAAATTACCAATTCGACACAGTTTTATTGTATTTGGATAAATCTCGCGTTCAAGGTTTACAGCTAACACGATAAAGATTATTATATCGTTAATATGAATATCGTTCGATATTATCTCTTTCTCACACTGGATATTACCTGTACAAAAGAACCAACAGCGGTGTCCCATTGTTGAAGAAAATTATGCATCTGAAGCATATTGAATAAAACAACGTAACACGGAATCACGAGGATAGCAGCGGCAACTGCTAGAATCTGCTTTGGATTCGTCGCGAAGATAATTGCGTTTTATCTGCTTAATTCCTCGAGAAGGATTGGCCGATGTATAAATTGAATAGCACCGTTATAAACGCTTCGAGTCCGGTTGAAGTTAGTTTCGCACGGCGAATATATTACGGCCGGGGAATCGCATTGTCGACCATACCTTTCGTGTTTCACATTTCCAAATAGGTTTAATATCATATCCGGTGGAACACTCTTGCGACACATAATTCAGGGGCGCAAAGTTTCGAAGCTGACGTTGCACGCGTACTCTGCAGATGCATTCTAAGAACTGTAACGCGTCCGCGCTGTTCATTAGCCACCCCGATCTGCACGCTGGTTAATTAAATTCGAGCTCGTATCGCGCCTTTCCAACGCGTAGGCCGTGTTAAAATGTTAAGGGACTCAACGAGCGTAATATTTAGAATGGAAATAAGACGAAAATGGATAAATAACATGGAAATGGAAAAGTTGTTGGCGAAAGTACTCGAACGTATGTAGGAACCTTTTATGAACAGGTGTATATTATGTGTCTTTTATATATAATACGCCGTGAAACATTTTGAAAATTATCAGTGTAGTGAGGCTCAATTATCGTAATTATACTACGGTCAAAATAAATCTGACTATGGTACATACGTAGAGGCTAAGAGGTACTTAGACTAAGTATACATTTCGCAGGGACGATAAAAATATTTAAACGGTCAATTAGCGCTTATTACGTGTTCTAAAATAGCTGACCATGCTATGTACTAATGCTGGGTTCTCAGCGAATATCTTGTTATTTCTATCCTATGTACATATTCGGCTATCCAATTTGACCAGTGTAACCTTGGCAGTCGTGTCCCATTATAACAGCAATGAAATATCAACAAATTTCATATAACACGTACGTGTATGAACAGAAATGTCTTGATAAGTTCTGCTATGTTAGATAAATTATGGTAGGTACTCAAATAATTCAAATTCTTACCGATGATAGCAGTTCAAAGTTGACGGAAAAAATGAACAAAAATCAAAATCAAAATCCTGGAATATCCATCCATTAAGGCCAATATGGTCGCATATGAAAAAAGATCACGAATTCGAGATACCATTTGCGGGGAACAAAGCGCTCGCGTCGATTTTAATCCGCGGCGTTAGGAAGCAACAAAATCGCTATGCCGTGGGCTCCGGACAAAATTGTGCCCAGGTAGAGGAGGTACACGGGAATTATTAAATTCATTATTCCAACAGCTGTAGAGGGTCGGCAGCATCCATACGCTCGTCACGCGTTCGCACGCGTGTTGGCTTATTATCTCGCTGTAGGCAATCCGTTCTGAAATAAGCGTGTACGTGAGCCTGTACATGCGCGGGCAAACATTCATGTCCATGTCAACGGGGGACCAGAGCGGACTAGGATGCACGTGCGCTTAACGTCGCCGGTTTACATCGTCATTCTGATAAATCCCGCTTCGACGCACAGAATTTCGACCCTCGTGCGTTAGGATTTCACGCCCGGAGCAAGGAAGACAGAGATAGTTCGATTATAGTTCGATTGGGACATGTCGGGCTTCGAGTGGATGAGACGATTTTTGACCCGTTCTTTTTTTTTCTCTTTTTTCTTTTTTATTATTAGAACACCTGGTGTTGCAGCGAATAGGATGATTAACAGGAGCACCGTAGAATCAGTGAAAACGACTGATACCAGATTTCTTGCTTTTACAACTTTCGCAAATATACAGATGTTTCTTTTTATTCAAGCAGAAACACGATTATTGATCTGCAAATATCTATGCATGTATAGACCTGTTTTTATGAATGTAATTAACAGAACAGGGAACTTTGTTGTCTCCTGAATATTACAGACTGTTGAATGTTTCACATATTTCTGTATAGTATAAGATTTTTGTTTATTAATAACGTATAAGCTTGTGTGCGATTTACCACGGGAGTATTTGGCGCATAGGTCAACTTCTGTACGCTGCACGCGTAAAGATTTATTTCTGCTTGTGTTATCGGGACGAGTAATTTTCCTATGAAGATCACTGTGCGTAGTATAAACACTCTGTGTCTTCAAATTGTCCGTGAATGCATAAATTTGATTACTGACTTATTAATGATTACTCGCTTATTAATTCTACGACAATGTACTATTACGTATTATTACAACGTATTACTCGCTCATTAATTGTATAAAATATACAATTACGCGACCATACCGTCCCAAACGTCAATCCACTTCATGCAAACAGTGATTCTTTTATTTCAAACGCAGCCATTTCTACTAGCAACACGGTTAAGCTGGCCGTAACAACCATCAGAGTAAGCCATATTTTTTCACTCGAAATTGCAGACTACGCTACATCAATTCCGTGCGCTCCATACACTTGTAACAATCGCATAAATGTTTAACGCTTTGCAAGCCAACGATTCTGTTCAAAAAAAAAAAAAAAAAAAAAAAAAAAAAAAAAAAAAAAAAAAAAAAAAAAAAAAAAAAAAAAAAAAGAAAGAGAAAGAGAACAAACCGGAGGAGAAGGAGAGAAAGAAGGAACGAAAGAAGAAAGGGAACAGGCGAAAAACCGTGGAAACGCAGGAAGAGCATAAACCCAGGAAACGCTAGAAGCAGCTTCTACAAAATTCATTCGCCAGGACATTCCGATACTGTAGCACCGCACGTAGCGAATTAGATCCCAGCCAGGTTGTATCGGCTGGTAAAAATTTGATACGAACAAGTGGAATCGACGAAAAACACTATAAAACCAAATAGTTCCCGATACAAACTCGATTTGCATATATCTGTAAGCGGATGCCCGTCGCTTCCTGTCGAATTTTTGTTCTTCCATACATACACAAGCCGAGGGATATTCAGAGAGGATTCGCGATAAACGTTTGCTCTCGGTCGAGAGATTTAAGAGCACCGAAAACTAACAAATAAGTCAGCAACTAACGCCCGCTAAAAACCCGAACACCAAGAAAAAAAAAAGACAGGTTTCGTTGACAAATTGGCTCCATCTATCGAACGCAACGTCCAACCTGCCGTATCACCAGACCTTTCTTTCTGTTCTGAATTTTATACGATTCCCGTAAAAATCGTATAAATCTAAAGAGACAACGGTTATCGTGGCCTCCGGGCTGATATCGTTCAACTTTTAGGCAGACATTAGGGCGCGTCACGTGACCGAGATAGGATGATTCTTACGGTGAAAAAATCCCCGGTGATTGGAAGCACTCTGTTTCTAAGCTGTCGACCTGATCCTGGTGTTATCGTCGTACGTTCGTCTTCCTGAAGTCCGAAATCCCCTCCGGGGAGGACAACCGTGAAACGTTAAAAGGATCGGTTCCCGTTCATCGCCAGTCCCGAGTAATAAAATAGATTAGATCGAAAATAAATCCGCATACTTTTAGCGGACTCGAACCGGAGATAACCGAGCTACGATTGCCAGTCAATTTTTATTTTAACGACACGTTCAACCCTTTACCTTTATTCGCGTTGTGCACGAATACGTATCTATGTACGTTCAGGACAATTTAACGCAATCGTTGGTGCTAAAATATTATTTCTTTTTCAAAACTCTATACATTTCTTAGGCCATTAGTTTAGCTAATAACTGGCGTTTTAATTTTGCTGACTGTTTTTGTCTTGTCTTCTTGAATCCTTCTTTGTCAAGACATATCGACTGAAAGATCTAAAAATTACGTCAGTAGACATTATTTTGGAAAGCTAATGTTATTGCGGATCTCTAAATTGTTATGTCTCTATTTCGCTCTTATTTCAGCGAGTAAAAGAATTTTTGTACAACGTTATTTATTGTAGTTATTGTATTTATTGCATACATTGATCTACATAATATGTTGGATATTTGTGCACATGAATATTTAAGTATTTTCGTATTTAGACAAGTTACTTACTTTATTCGTCACTCGGGTGGAACAAAAGCGTGGAAGATTTATTTGATTCGATGGACGATGTTATTACGACCTTTGGATTTTTCGACGTATCGCAGAGCAATTTTTAATAGTCCGGAAGTAAAAAAAAAAAAAAAAATCGGGAATTCAAAGGTGCATCATTCAAACGTATACACTCGATTGAAAGCGACAACATTTTTCATAAATCCAATTCTAACTTCGATACAGTGAAATTGAGAAACGAAAAAAAAAAAAAGGAAAAAGGAGAGAGAAGGAGAAAGAATTTGAAAACTATCGCATTCATTCGGTGGAGAGGCCTTTCGAAAACCGAAGTGAATTAGCAATTGCGACCGGTTTCGATCGATCATCGCGACGGAATCAAACAGCGGCCCGTTGTTTGTCAACAAACACAAAAATATGATATCGAGTCGTTTGCTACCTTTATTGTCGTCGCACAAACAATAGGGAGATTTTATAAAATAGGAATGGCGAACCTACTGAAACGAGAGATATCGATTTCCGACTGTCGAAATGTTGCTTTGCTGCGGGCTTCCATTGATCCAATACAATCACCGCTCCAGCTATAAAGATGGATTCGCTTTAAGTCAGCCAGAGTTTCAAAATATACAATAATAATTTTTCCGCTGATGAAAAATTAATATTGACCCTGTTGCGTTTTCTGCCCGCTCATACGCGCGCACACGTTCTGTTGCTTTATTCTTTGTAAAATCCTTAAGTTGCTTCTTCCGTTTATCTCTTCGTTAATTGTTATATCAATGTATGCTTGCATATATTAATACGTATGAATAATACGTGATATGTGACATGCAAAAATATTAGAATATTGTTAGGAATGTAAAACCGTGCACCGTAACCGTCAATAGGGGGTAAAAAGTAGCACAAGTTAGAATATCGATCTATTCAGTGAAAATTAAGGGAAGTTCTTGTCTAAAAGCCAAACAAAGGAACCGAAACTCTTTGAGACAGAAAAACAAAATTAATTGCTCGGCTTTCTTAACCGGTAATAAAATTATGCATTCCTGGAAGACTCAAGTCACATAAAATGGCCCCCTAAATCAGCAATCGGAATTCATTCCAGTGTTTACACTGGCTGAACTATTGAATTCATAAATACGGCTTCATTGCGGTTAAGTGGTTCGCACTTTCATTTATTTCCCTGCAATCCACTCGAATCTAAATCGACCGACCACCGTCTGCTCGTTCCGCAAACACATCGAAAGCGAGAAGAAGAACAGAAGGAAGAAAGAGAGAGAGAGAGAGAGGGAGAGAGGGAGAGAGAGAGATCTTGGAAGACATCTCGAAAAGCGGATAGGAAGGGGATGATTCTAAGTGGCGAAAGGTTTCGCGGCTGACGCGAGGGTGCTTTCGATTAAACGGATAATTAGGCTCGAGAGATAGATGGATATAATTCGAGGAAAGACGGGGTCAATTTATTTCACGCGAATCTTCACATTACGGTGATTCACTCGGTTTATAGACGAGAGTAATTCTATCATGATGTCAGATAGGGAAGGTAAATTCCAATGATGATGGTTTAAATCAGAATTGAAAAATATATTCGATACAAATGTTAAGTAACTCAATCTACGTAGGTGTCCTTATGGCATCTTAACCTGTTCAGAAAGCTGGATAATGTAAATTAACGCGAAAATACAATTTCTCTAAATATATTCAATTATTTTGTTTCTTTTCAAGCATGTGCCTTATAGTGGACATGTACACGTTATATCGCAGAACGGAGTTTTACGATATGATTTTGTACGTTCAAAATTAGCATCTATAATTATTAATAATAAAATGATATTTGCAGAAACAAACGTCGTGTATACATTACAATAATTAAGGAGGTTAAATAACTTGCGCCGAAAAAAAAATATTGTACGTCCAATATAACGTTCAACGAAAATAATTGTTTAGGTTATTTTCGTTTCCTTTCATTTTCGTGTAATTATTTCGTGAGAAACCACTCGTTTCTCCTTTCTTTCTCGGACAGGGGCTACGGCACGCAGCTCGTTCATCGCGGATGGACAATGATCGAAAAATTCTCCGGAAAATCCGACACCAGGAAAATAACGTGGTACGTGATTCTCGGTTAATGGAATTTAACGGAACGTTAGTGTTCCTCCATTCCAGTTAATTTAATTATCGAATTAAAGATGAACGGAGTTTCGTTAAATGAAAAGATTGACCGTTGAGCTTTTTGTTAATTTCGGTCCAGGAACATTCATTCATTCGTTACCTTAACATCTGACACGCAACCTCGAACGAATAAATTAACGAGAATTTATTGACATTTTGTTTGATCTTTTGCCTGAAACGAGATTGATCATGAGAGAAAATAAAATATTCAAACGTAACGTCGGAATAGAACTTCTAAATTTATTAAATTTGTTCAACTCGATGGAACGGAAGTCACTGCTAAAATTGTACGTTACATTTGGACGAATAAATACGTCACAACTAGATTACTGATGTTCGTGCAAATTCAGATTTTGTGCGTATCGATCAAGAGATAGCACGTGAATAGAAATTCTTCTCCATTCTGTCGTATCGTATCGTGTATCCTGTGCAAATTTATATTTTTATGGTTACGACCAAAGAAATAAAATGTAAACAGGCATTTGTTTTTCTTATTAAAAACCACAACGAATACTGTTTTTTTTTTTTTTTTTTGGATGTTTTATACGTTTATGCATGCACGTGTATTCTGCGCATTTTTGTATCCCCAAATTTTGCATAAAAATCCGCAGTTAATTTATGATCGATATTATCTAACATTATCGGAATCAATGAAAAATTCTCCGTTCTACCGTATAAAATCCGCCATAATAAGCAGCAGCAAGACATCGGAAGCCGTTCCAGACCATCGTAAACTTTTTCACAAGTTTAATTAAGTTGGCCGTCATTTAGATGGCGCACGATTAAACAGCAAAACGGCGGGAAATACGAAGGCTTCGACCTTCCAGATTAGTAGATAATGCTTTACGAGCAATGAGCCGCCGCAACCCTTCGTGAGAACTGTAAATTTTACTGGAAGAGAAGCAGTTGGATGGAAGGGAAGATTCTCCGCTCGTTTCGTGACGAGGAGAGAGAGAGAGAGAGAGAAAAAAAAGAACATAGCGGTGCACGAAATAGGCCGTAATTTTTCTGGACGGTTACTCCGCCGTGACACGTGGTTCGTGGTACTCGTGAGCAAGGTAATTTGCGAACGAACAGACGTTTATTAATGGATCCTGGTTATCTGCTACTTCAGCCATCCCTGTACCTTTAATTATCGCATTTAGTCTGATAGAACAAATGTTCTCTGCGTGTTTCTTTTAATTGTAGACTAAACTCAAGATAAAGAGACATACTCCACTGCTCATAAATAATAGGACATCTCGTGGTCTCGTATAAGATGTGATAATTTGTCTAGGTCATCAAACAGTGCAACTTTGCCCGATCTAACCGGCCAAATGTGCACAATTTAGACGATTTTAATCACAAAACATTAATTTACATACTATAATATTTTGTACAGCACACAATGATATTGAAATATCGAGGCGAAATACAAATGCAACGAATCACAAATATTTAGATTCGCACATTGAAATGTATTTGCAAATGAAAATAGCCATCGCGTTATTCTAGATGTTATAATTAAGAGAAGAATTCTGAAAGTCAGTGGCGGACCGTTATACGTTGGTCTTTGTAAGTAAGTCCGTCGCGTCCGTTATTCCACCGTTACCTTTTATTCGATTTCAATCTGAGAAAATCATTTTCAACGGACTGCTTTCAGAAATAACTTCCGGGAAGATTGAAAATATTTCAGAGAAACACGGTGTGCCGTGCCCTCGTAAGAGATCGAATGATAAGATATATAATGAGCACATAATAAGAGCGCAGCCTATACTCGAAGAATTTCCTCAATTCGAGATACCATTATATTATCATACCTTGATATGTAATCTAGATTTTTATTTCGACACTGGAATCGCGAAAAAGATTGGTAGCGAAACTTCTGTACCGTCTTTTGTATCATTTCGAGAAATCTGTACCATCCGTATAGCTCGATGTGTCTTCTCTTGGAAAATTGATCCTGAATTCGTCGTGATGGTTCGAATAATTTCTTGAAAAAAAAAAAAAAAAACACCTCTCTCCCAATAATGTGCCAATGGATGTACAAATAAATCCACAAATACATTGAAAAGCAATTTTAACAAAACCACGACGTCCTGGTAAAGCGCATCCATCGAATCTGATAGTCGTTCGAACGTAACGCGATAATCCGGTCGTTTTGCTGCTTCCAGTACGGGTGATGTTTCATCCACCACTTTAGGTAGACGGAACGCAGCTTCTCGGGATCCGCACAAAGGGAATTAATACCGACGTCAGACGGCGAATCCGTCTCGCAGCGAGATTTGACGCCTATACACTGCTATACAGGCAAGCCTTTGCATTTCCCTTCGCGCGTTTGCTCGAAAATTATACGTATACACGCGCAGCCAACCGAGCCACGATGCCGTGTAAGAGGAGAAGCGGTGGTTGCGGAAGAGGAGGCTTGGTTACTGCAGCTGCCAGTAATTAGCACCGCAGAATAGCGTGGCCCGCACTTTGCATTCGTATGCATGCAACAGAAAATCGTCGGTAGTGCTACGTACCTTGTACAGAATCGACGATGCATTCGATTCTCCCCCCGCCCCTTCTCTCTCTCTCTCTCTCTCTCTCTCTCTTTCTCACTGTGACTCCAGTTTTATACCTTCGATACAACCGATTGCTTTATTGCCGCTCTCTTGGTACGGTTGAATAAGCATAAACGAGATTGGAATAGGTTTGAATGAGGTTTTAGGTGATTTGAGCGATTGTGTTTGATGGAGTTTGCGGGGTTGGAGATCGAAGTGAATTTGAAGTAGATTTCAGCTGTTTTGGAACCTTCGATTTGTTTGAAATCTGGACATACAATTATGTGATAAGCAAAAATAAATAAATAAACATATGAATAACAACAGATTTAACGCAAGTTGTTTGCAATGTACAAGCAGTGGTGTATATATATAATAATTAATGAGGATTAAAATGTACATAGGTGTAGTAGTGTTGTTGCCATGGGAATAAAGTAAATTCCACGTGATAGATATTCATTATCTATGCATCTCTTTAGTTTTGATTACGATTCGTAAGTGGAATACATTTGCGCAGGTGACCAATGTTATTCCTCTAAACATAAGATCTACATATGCAAAGTGTGTCATTACGTAGACACATTAATATTAATGTCAATCTAAATATGCAGTACAATTCGTCTAGATAATAGAATAATGATGATTCTATTAATAATAGTCACGTTGATATGTTCTCAATATATGTTTCAACATATTGATACGTTTTTATGCTATCGTAGTTGCTATCTGCAAGTTTAGTTTTAGTTCTGTTTTCTTTTTTATGTTTATAAACTATGCAAATTCAAGCCAAATTTCTAGGCCATCAAGGTTGAAATAAATAAATAAATAAATACAATACAATACAATAATGTTCATGTAATGTTCGTCATGTAATGTAATACGATTAATGTTCGTAATTGAAATGAATTGTCTAAAATTGTTTAAGTACGTAAAATAAGACATGTGCCGAAGAAATTGAGCCGTATATGTATGTGTTTATATTGCCAGGGAAATTTAAGTAGACGATACTGTAAAATTAGAATTCCACCATGTTGTAACTGATATTCTAGATTTATGAGAGCTCGTAATGAGCCATTTCTCTTGATATCCCCTTTAGGGCTGTTTCAAGTCTTATGTAACATAGTAATCATGAAGCAACTACATATTTACGTAGATTTTAGTTCACGAAGTTAAATTTAACATGGTTCCTCTCCTAGCAATAAACCTGAATTTATCGCTTACTTTCCTTAACTACGGCCCTACGTGATAACTAAATTAACGTAAAAAAAATAGAATCGTTTATACAGTTTCATAGGATAATAATGTAACATAGGAAGTTAAATAAAAATTTAACCAACAATTAGAAAGTTAATGTACCATGAGGATCAAATATTCGTAATATATTTTTACGTTGCTCTAAAAATTACTGATAGATTATTTCATAAAACCAATCTTTTACTTACATATTACACTTATTTCCCCAAGTTTTTATTATACGTATATTTTCTACCTTAAAAAAGTACATTGCATAAATCATAGCTATAAAGATTTTTATATAGCTCTATTTTTACATTATTCATCTAGAATTCTATTTTTCTTCATATTACGAATCATATATTATACCTTTTGTTCTTGTTTAAACATTCTTCGCTTCAAAAATAACAAGTTATTTATAAAATATAGGTAACCCACGATGTTCACTAGCTCCCGATTACAAGTGTGTCGTTTTTATCTACACGATTGACACGTTGCGTCGCATTTTGTCTATTTATTCCGATCGATACATCATTTTGTATTTTGTTTGCTCATTGAACCAACGCGTCGCTCTGTATTTTGTTTGTTCGTTTAGCGGATGCTACATGTCGCGTTTAGTCCGTTTATTTAATCGATGCTCATTTCCGCCAATAGGGCAATCGTGAATGCTCGTCAGACGCGGTATATTTTCAAAATCATCATCGCTCTGAGCGATGTGTGCTTGGTATTGTTTTTCTGTCAAAGTGGATTTTTCATTTCCCAACCATTTATCCTGTACACGGTGCAATAATATTTTCTTTCCCTTCTTACCGTGCGATCGATATACATACGCAACTACTATATTAATTTTCGTTGCAACTTTTTAAACTCCCAAAATTATTTATATCGTTAGAGACGTTTCTTTGTAAATGTCGAAGGTAAGATTGTCAAGACAAGCAATATATCGACAATTTTAAAGACGATAAAGACGATACGAAAGACAATTTTACTAACATTTTCATTACTGGCGTAAAATTGAATTTTACAGCTGCTACTTTGTGAAAAATAGATTGTAATATAATTTTTCATGTTCTTCGTAAATATGCAATTTATAGATTGCGCATTTCTATGCAATATCATATTTCTATGGGTTAGTGTGACATCAGGGAAGGACGTGGCCTGAGGGGTAATCGTTTATTAGCGTTTTCAAGATATGTTAATGTTGTCAATGAGTGTTGTGAGCGTTACCAAGGTATGTTAAGGGAAAAATGAGGAATTTATCGTGGTCGTGTGAAGTTCGTTGTGTTGTTGTGTCGTAGAATTAGTGAGAAACGAATACGCGAAACGCGGTATTTATATTCGATTTCGTGAGAGTGCAACGATATTCTATTTATCATACCGTTTTCTACAAATTTATAATATAACATTCCTACATTTCTATCGATACAATTAAAATACGGGATCTGAATTTTCCGCGCGATTTATTCCACTTATTAAATATTGCAACAAGTACTTGGAATATTTTACATAGCTTTGCACATTGTGTGCACCCTATGCATCTTTTTACCTTTGGATTTCCCGCGAACGAATAAAAAGTCCGCAATCCATTCGTCAATATTTAATTAATCATCGATAAAGAACCGTTTCTGCTGATCGAAACCGCAAGTTGTGAAAGAGTAAATAGAACGTATCTTGTGGTAAGTTTCGAATGGCGTCTCGTTCAACTTGGAAAGTGGCTGAACGCAGAGAATTTGGAACAAGGGATTCCGTTAGGGGATGAAACAGCCGTCCGTTGTCCGGGGTTAAACAGCTGAGTGGTAGATTCAGCGGAGGTAACCGGTAGAAACGTTTATGATAGTCCAGAGATCGCGATTTCGCTGCCTCGTATTCGAAATGCAAAAGCTCGTATCCGGGTTAACCGTGAAGACTAACAAGTATTCGAAGCACGTGAATTTGAATCTACGACGTGGAATATGACATGGCAAGACTGAAAACGACCCCGACGAGTGTAAAGTTAAAACCTAATAAAACTGCTATCATGAAATATTTCAGAAGATCATTGTGTTCGATAGTGTTGGAGGAATTTGCAAATATACAACGTTCTTACTATTCCGAGAGTTTTGCTTTTCTGCATTGTCGATTTAGAATATGAATTCGAATAGACATTAACACCTGGCGTTTTGATCTGTTCTGTGGCTACGCTTGTTAAACTTAACAAAAAATCCGCATATTTTTCAGGGAATATTTTAAAAGATCGTTATTCCCGATAGTTTTACGGAAATTTAGAAATTTTAGGAATTCTCGGAATTATGGAGATTTCCCTCTTTGAAAATATTAAAAATCGATGCATTGTTTTGGAAACTTGGAATTTGAATCGGACTCGAGATGAATTCGCATTCATAGGAATTCAGAGAAATGTAAAAGCAAGATTCTAACGATTTCGGGAGAACCATCGTATTTTTAATATTCCGCTCAAAATACATTGGATGTGTTCCAAAAGAAAGGAAAAAAAACATTCAACTCTATTGAAAATTAAATCTACAAATGGAAGAATAATAAAAATAAGAATTTGAAAAATCTAAAATCAAATCTATAATATGTAAATGCGAATAAAATAGTGGCTTTTGAAAATACTCAAAATTCTCGTATTTCTGAATTAAAAATTAAACATTACCAAGCATGTCGATAAATAAAAAATCGTCAAATAACAAAGGCTTTCCAATTGTTTATGTTTTTAAAATAATGTTCTTCGAAAATTCCTTTCTCAAAAGATTTACAAGAAATCCTGCCAAAATGCTGCCACAAACTTGAGGAAACCGCGATTATTCCAGCTTCATATTAAGAAAAGCTGTAAGTTCTGTATTACAACTGCGAAAGTTATACACGCCGCTTGCGAGCAAGCTCGGGAATTCCACGAACTCAGTCGTAAGGGAATGTAACTGACAGTGTTGCGCGAAATCGTTGAATTATTCTCGCTAACAGACTGGTTTACGACAACGTTTTTCGGCTATTTTGCCACCGCGATATCTTACCGCTACTCAAATAAAATGAGAATGTTGAACACATTCAATTTTTTATGGTGAACAGTAAACTCGTTGATACGATCGTAATGAAGAGTCTTGAGGCAACAAAAGACAAATTACATACGTAAAATTGATTTCTTTGATATCAATTTCAAACAAGTTTGAGTCACCAATGCTTAGGATGTCAATTTTTCATGTACTTGATAGCTTTAAAAATCCCAAACTGTTGGTACAATTCATTTAATTAAAGTAAGTTTCTTTTAGCTATAGAGTTCATTACATTTAAAATTTTATCCACTGTTTCGTTCGGCTGAAAGTCTAATTTGAATAATCGATAATTGGTAAATTAGCGTGGATATATTAAACCGATAATCAGTTGTTTCCAAGCGTTTCCGTACAATTGGCGTTTTATCGTATCAACTTCAATATCGTGAAGTGTACGGAGAAATTGAAAGGAATAAATAATAATAAACAATATTTTTCTCTCCCGCCCGTTATCGCTATAAATGTTTTACGAATTAATAATTTTAATATGCTACTGCGTGAAGTAAACAAACATTAATCGGTTATATGTCCGTTTATTCGTAAAAATTAAGCAGAAATTGCGCGTAATGTATTAAAAAATCATCGAAAGTTTGCTTCAATAATTTCGATAATAATTAAGTACTGCACGTACGAGAGCAATTAGCAAATTTCCACATATAATATTTTAAAACCAGTAACAGTATACATAGGGAACAATGTCTATAGTTTTTGTACTTTCGCGTAAAAAAATTATTTATTTCCTCGCATTTCCTTCGTATTCAACACAAAACTTTCTTTCGCAATGTTTTCTACATTTTTATTCCAGAAGTACACCTCATAGCTACCTTAGATCGTAAATATTTTCAAAATCGTATGTACGAACACTTGTTTAAACCGTAAAAATGGCAGATGTAACGAAAGAAGAGGCGTAGCATTTATGTACTGTTGAAGAAAAGTAGCAGAGCTGAGTGTGGTTATACGTCGGATCTAACGAAGTTAAGGACGGGACGAACCTTCTCTGAAAGTTTTTTAATAAATAGAAGAGTATGCATCTCCTTCATGAATATGTAGATAGATCTCCTTGTTAAGATTTCTTGCAGCATGGTTTAATATTTCCTCAGCCCGTTTTCGACTTTTTTCCCTTCGTTTTCGAAGTTCTTACAGAAATTCCAACGTCGCAAAAGAAAATAACATTACCATTGTTGTGGAACGCGGATACATCTTAATTACAATTCCAACGCGAAGAATACGATCTTGATGTATGTTTTATTCATTGTGATTACTTTAGGCGCGAAATTCAAACGAAGAATTGCGCCGAATGCCGCGAGATTAATATGTATTCGAATAATCTAACATTTGGTGCGTGGAATTGTCGTGGATGAAATTGCTTGGAAATTCAGACGATCTATGTCGCCGTGATCGATATATCATTGCCTTTAAACGTATTTAAACAAAGTAAACAGGATTATTACTGTTCGAATAGGCTAGAGATTATAAATTAGGTAAATCAGGAATCTACCGGACAATAGATACCTCAATAATCGGCGTTTCGTTCCAGTGGAAATAAATAAATCAGCAAATCCCTCGCCAAAGAATGCTGTTACCTGCCATCATGGAAACAGGATTTTCTTCAGATTTCTTCAATAACCTAACACGTTGGTTGGACGAACTTGGTCTAACATTTACACAGAAGGTCTGTTATCGACGCGGAGCATATGAGAAATGCTGGTGGTGGGATCGAAGCCGGTAGAAAAACCGTTTAAAAGAATCTTGCATCCCACCTTGTAAGCAACTTTCGTGCCGAAAAAGTTTGATTGGCACGATGTTCGCGTAGGCGAATAGAGAACAAAACTTATCGCGGGAACTCGTCCTATTAGGGGCATTCCTGGCATTCGAAGAAGCAGCCTATCGAGGAGCGCGATTTCGAGAGGGGTCGTACAGTTCGTGAAACTTTGAAATCTCGATCTAACTTTATGAAGTGTGGCGCCAGCCTCACGGTAGTTCGTGCCAGTAGCATGGCATTCGATCGTTCAAGAACTTGCCCTTAATTTCATTTCTTCATTCTCTTGTTCTAACACCCTTTTTCCCCCAAACCGTCCAAACGATTTCATCCTGTCAGCGAGACATCTGTCAACTCGTTACAAGGTAATTGTAAAACGAAGCGTCCGTTTCTCTTGCGACGATTATACGCTGTATGCGCTATATTACACGCTATAATCATATCACCTCGAGCATTTGCAATACAAACAACATTGTAAATATTGTAAATTGTACACACGACACCCCTCCCTTCCCTGCCCCGTCCGCCCACCCACACCCCTTCCCAAAATCCCACATCCCCACCTAAACCAAAGGTAGACTACCGAACTGACCTGTCTTTACGACCAGGTTTTTCAGGACAGAGATAGAAAGAAAAAACAATATCATATATAAGCGCCGATCTACAGCGGCTTAAACCTAACTTATAAATTGTAACGCTAACAGAAATGTAATCCCGACACAAAAATATTGTATGGCTACGTCGTACCGGTACTTTTGCCTAAACCACTCCACAGCCGAAGTCCATTGTTTACCGTGAACAACATACAAATGTAATACTTATTTAAAAAAAAGAAAAAATTTGTAATACAAACGAAAGTAATTTCTAGATACAAGAAAATCAAAATTCTTCCGTATTGCCGTGCACATGTTATTCAGTAGATATTTATACTTTAGTAATTTGATGATACAATTTCTTTCGATCAGTAAATCAAAAGAGTTCTAGACCTAGAGTATCTCAAGCCTTAAATATCCAGATATATCCCATGTACAATGCTCGTAATATCATTTGCATTTTGACCTATTCATCGAAGTTCATCATTCCGACAATCGTGCAGATTCGTGCATTACACGCAACGATCCTCATTTGGTGATACGACGACACGAGTGTAGAACGTTGGAATAGTTAACTGCGAATTATCCAATATGTAGGATGCCCTTGTCGTAATCTCTGTCATAAATGTCACCCTTGAACACGGGCTGGTCGATTTGCAGCGCTCGTCCCAAGATCGGTATTTCCTCCAGCTGGTTTTCTCTCCGTGACCCGTCCGATCCATAGATTCGTCAATAACAATCATTACAACTTAACGCGCGTCAGCTGTCGCTAATGTCGTTTGCCTACTCCCTCGCGATACTCTCTCGTTAAGCTCGTTAGAAGCTACCTCCAGGTCGAATTAGCGTGGCCACGTAATGCAGGATGCGTGGAAACAGCATGATACGTTGATATCTTGATCCACCACTGTACTGTTGAATCATGTTTCACAAAGTTCTTCTTCCCACCGGTTAAATTGCCACTTATCGAATCTATCGTAGATAGATTTAATGTTTGCGAATATTGCACGTTGTAAATGCATAATTCAATTTATCTGTCTATTTCGCGGACCATCCGCAACTTTGAAATATTTCTGATAGAAAAATGATGGATTATAGCGATGCGATGTTGTAATCCGTTAGTAGCATAGCGGGTTACATTGGAAGTTCGTTTATTCGCATAGATAGGAGATAAAATAGTTGGGATGTCTGAATCGTTCCTATGGCAGAAATTCGCTGATTTTCCACATTACCTATAATTTGCCGATCAAATGGACGGAATTCACATGTAGATTGTTACGTACGTTCGGCCATTCTGCTGGCTACTAATATAATTGAAATTGGAATGACGTTTGTCGGTAGTTTGTGATAGAAACATAATAATAACAGCTCGCCAGAAGTTTAGTAAATCGAGTAATCGACTAAAATGCAGCGCACGACGTTGTACCGTACTAGAATATCTCGCGATATTGTAACAATGCTGTAACCATTTAACGTGTAAATAAAACGACATTTGTACGTCCATACTCTCGTTCTTTAATCTGTTCGGGCAAATTTATTAAATTTGTTCGTATTAAAATTAAATTTGAAGCCAGAAACGTGTAATTATGTTTCGTGCAATTATGTTTGCAAGAGAAATATTAGAATTATGTAACTATTTCTGCGAGAACTTCAACGCGCTGTATAATTCACAATAATGATTCGACGTATTACTACGTGTATCAAATTTCTCTACGCTGAGCTTTACCGTGAGCTTACCGGAACTATACAATCTAATATCCCATACGGTGTGTACCGCGTAGAGAAAAGCTAGGAATTAGCAACAGAAGTTGCATCGCGTTTAACGACACTCTAAGCTTGTTTCAACGACGCCGTTCCACTTTACGGCCATTTCTATCGAGCTTCCGGAAAAATCGATGCACCGACCATGGTCGAACCAGAATAGATCGCGGCCGAGTGTCGCGACACTAGCTCGTGCTATGGTTTCTCTTCGCCTTTGTTCGAACCAGCCGCGACCGTACACGGTCATCGATAAGCGTTTAAAAGCTGCCCGCCACGCGACACTACCTCGTTGCGTGAAAGCGTACTACACTGTTTCTACAGGGTAATCCTGTCGATAGTTTGATAGTTATGTTAGATAGCTAAACATGGGATTTCCTATGAACGTCATCTACCAGCTGACGAAAGTATTCCAACGTTATTCAATTTTTAATGATAAATTACCATACACCAGCAGATTGTCAACGTTGTTGCGTTTGTTGCAACGTTGTCTTCCAATTAATTATACAGCGAAAGAGACACCGCGTATACCGCGATCTCGCGTTTTCAACCGCCAGAATATCCCGTTTAATTTTCGTCCCAAAGAACGCCGATGTTCCGCGCACGTGCTCTAACCGCCGATGGGAATTGGAATATTCCGTAACCGCGGTTTTGTTCCGAGATTTTAATGCGATGAAGATCTCACTACTTTTTTACCATTAGCCGAATTGGCATTGGAATTCGTGGGAGAATGAGAAAGGAGGAAAAATATGAATTGAAAGGAGTTTACGTAAAATCGTATAAAATAGAATAATATTCGTTTTTAATTGTTCGAAGTCGTAAATCGTTGTTTAAGAATCATGATATCGATATAGCATGTATATTTCGCGTTCTTTTTGTTACTTCGAAGTCGAATGGTAGTGATATTGTTTACCCTGCGCTACTGAGCTGGTGTTTCAGAGATCCATTAAGTCTGTCTGACTTATTCTCTTCCATTCTGTTTATAACTGGGTATTCGTGTTGCGTCTATCTTTCGACAGTATTACGATCTACGCATTCACGCAAATAGACCTACATAACTTGTTCAGTAAGAAGAATTGTCAGAAATGTTCTGTATCTGTACATAAATTATCTGTACGTTCAAGAGTTTCGTAAACGCAACCTCAGGCTTCACGTCCTAAACACGAGATGCTTCGACAGTTGTCATGTACAGTTAAGTTATTATTATTGAGTCATATCGAGGAAAAGATACTTCGAATGAGAAAGCTAAATGTGACAAATTTTTACGTTTAATTAATTAAATAGATTTCTAATTAATTTTACAATCTATAATGTGCATCTCATTACTCAAAATCGTGACATTGAACGGAGCATAATTATATTCGTTTATTTTACTAATCGATTAATGTGAACAACACTATTTTGTCCGAACGAAATATTCGAAAAATGTACAAGTATATCCGCAATTAATTACAACATTTCCATGACTTTTAATTCCCGTGTCACATAAAAACGAGCCATAAAAATACGAGAAGCTAGAAAGAAGAATTGCGCTACACGAAATTGCCTCGTTCGCGGGCAACTCTTTAAATTGTCGACTAATGTGACACACGCGAGTCCCTTCAACGTTCCTGTAAAAACACTAAAGAAAAAAGCAAACTAAAAAGAGAAGGGAAAAAAAATAACAGGAACGACAGGAAAATAAGTTGCCACAGCGAAAGACGGCGGACGAGAGAAGAGGCCGTAAAAACGTTTCGGCATTCGAAATCGCCGCGAAGCGAACCGAAAGCGAGCCACGAACAGGGGAACAATGGTTCAGCGCCGCTCGTTAAAACATTAAAAGCACTTTTGTCTTCCGTGGCCAGCTAAAAAGCGGCTCTGATGGCCTCGAAAAGTCCGCCTGCATGCAGCCGGCTGCCATGGGCTCGAAAACTCTGTTCTCCTACTGTTCCAGTTCCTCCTAAGTGTTTCTACCCTTTGCGACCTCCAACCTCTTTCCTTAACATCTAGCGATGGGATCAAGTTTGCTGTGCCGAATAATAAATATTCGATAATTTAATAATTCGAGTTCAGGGTTTGCTGCAATAGAGTTCGAATGCTACTCGTAAGATAAAATGATTCGTTCGAGTAATCCCGAGTTTCGAAAATCGAGTGATAACAACTTCGCTGAATTTTCAAGAATTTTCAAGTTACGAAATTTTCCAATGTTCGAATCTCGGACGTTTAGAGTTTCAGAGTTCGAAAGTTTAAGGATTTTGAAATTTCGCAAGTTTACCTGCGACGTGTTTGAACCCATCGCTATTTCTGCTTTTTTCGTTCACTGACAAGCATGATGGTACCGCGCAAAGACACGGCAGTGAGTTTCATTTTCTTTCTTCGTTGGTTTTCTTTTTTTTCAAGAATGAAGATTGCACTTCTATTGCAGAGAGATATTGTGCTTCTATTGTAGAATAAAAAAATTTTATTGCTATGGTCTAGTAAAAGATGCGTTGCAGTGGATGCTTCCTTGGGATTGAGCAGTTCCAAGCAGAAATGCGGAGGTGGCTTTGTGAAGAATTGTTGAGAAATAAGATTTGAAGTTAAGATACAGGTAAATAATTAGTGGGGTTTTTAAGTTCCTTGCAGGGTTCTAATTATGCATGTTTCAGCTTAAACTTTTAATTTGAACTTTCATACACTGATGTAATCTTAATAAAATATAATATAATCTTCCTTGCTAACGATTCTTTCGCTTCGTTAAATAATAAATATCCATATGATACTACTTACATAAATTACGTAAGATTATTTGTCGATCCTCAAAACATACCTATAACAAAAAGAAAAAGAAGTTTCAACATACGCTCGTACATTTTCGTGAATATTTTTTAAAGATATATCCTTATTTGTTCTTCGCGTAAAATATAAAAAGATTCGATTGACATTGAAAAACGGAATACAGAAATTAAACAGTAGAACATGACATTCCATAATAATTCTAATCTACAATCTGTAAAATACAGAATAAAATACACAAAGCTGATAATATCGACATATCTCTTCTCCTTTATCGTGATTTGTATCATGTACTTTTATGCTGAATACAAATTCAATATTCATTAATCAATAATATCCATTCCATAATACAGATTATGGGGGATCAGTAAAATAAGAGGATCAAACGTATACCTAAAGGATCCTCATATTATCGGGGTTGAAACCAGTATGTACTATCCTAATCACGTAATTCATTGGTCAGCATCAAGCAATTGAGCAAATTAACCGAACAAATTTCATCAAAGGCGTTATTAAGTTTGTTTCCCTTAGTTGGCGAACAGGTTAAAGAGAAAACTAGGAAACTTTAATGCCACCGCCTAACGAACTGTATCTGTATCTAAATACCATCTTTCCCCCCCCCCGCCCTTTTTCCCTCTTAATCTTGCTCTTTTGCCACTTCTTTGCGTGATATCGCTTTAATAAAAGGCTGACCAAGATTACGTCGTTCGAATATACCAATTACCATTAAACATCGCGCGACTTGCTCAGCGAAAAACATCCATTCTGTGGATGTTCATTTTGTGGAAGTTTAAACGGATTAAACGGATACATTGGCGTCGTGGATTTAAAAAAAAAAAAAAAAAAATCAGATTGGGGTATATCTGTGAAAAAAAAGTATTTTATCTTGTACGGCTTTCTTCTATTTGAATAAAAATGTTGTATTTTATCATAATATTATAAAGTGTTGGAATACGACGATATTACTCACACAGGCACCTACACAGGCACTTCAACAGGACACTTACGCGGGTCATACTCAGTACTGTATAGAGAGTGGGGTTAAAGATCTTTAAGGGACCATGGGTCACTACCTACAGTCAGTCTGAGAACAACTAGCCAACTGTCGACAATCCATATCACTTATATACATCCGGTTCTGTAATATTGTTTAATAAACATCACCCAACATTGTTTCAACATTACCATTGTGTCTTCCGGCAGATTTAATTTTCTTAAATATTTTGAGATTAAATTCTGACATAAAGAATTGCGAATTTTGTTAATAAACTGTCTGTGGATGATTTTCTTTGGAAATTAGAAACTCGAATTGAAAATGAAACATTTTCTTAGTTATTGTTATTGCTTAGTTATATTGTATTATATTCGCTCTCGATATAATCTTCTTTTAACGATTCAAACTTATTTTTACCCATGTCGAATAATCTGGAATAGATGTACTAAATAGTAAACTTCAGTGGACGTGCGAAAGTTAGGCAAAATTTATTTTTCTACTAGTAAAAAGCAAAGATAGAACTTTCTGTAAAACAGATTCTGAATAGTTGCTCGCTAAGTTCGAATAGTTGCTAAAATTATTATTCAAGTTTACCTAATTTCTTGTAAATGCTTAATCGTTAAAAACAGGTAAATATCGACAATACACTTAAGAATTATTGAAATTCCAATCGAATTGTATCGCTGCATAGCGATTGAAAGTTATCAATCTACGTTTAAATATTAAAACTCCGGTACAAAGACGTAAATTTCGTGCGTCCTATCAACCAACACATTCAATCGAAACGCCGAAGTTCGTGCTACAATGTTTCTACATCGAAGCACAAACACGTCGGCATCGATAAATTCGTAGGAACGCGTGAATGAAAACGCATAGCCCCCAACAAAGGCCCCTCAACCTATCTACGTGTTTGCGCATCAATGCGCCTCCACGCCTTTATCATTTACCAAGCTTCATTAGCATACAGTTGTGACAATGCAGTGACGCGTCGCGTTATGCACAACAAAGACTTTCATTAAATTTATATGGTGATATGACTCGAATAATTAATTGCTGCTGGACTATTCGACTATACGTATACAGGATCTGATCGAATAACACGTAAAAGTGGACACGACGCGATTGCTTATGGAAAAACGAGAAAAACATATGGAATGAAATTTGTATATCTTCGGTTTAGTTTTCGAGAAAACCGAATTCGAAAATTTACCAAGTATACTTGAACGTGACTAGCGAGGCCAGAAATAAATAATCGATCTGAGAGTTCTACAATCTCTCGCAGGTTAGGGCAATATTTGCTTGATATCTGCGCTGTTATTGTGCTTTTAGAATTTCTGTTGTGATTTAAAAACTTTTTCGACAGATCATGGATAGTAATGGAGATGCTATGTTTTAACGAACAATTCGTCTTTGTAGATTCGTCCACTTAAACAAAAAAACAAAAAATATCGCAACGTTGTATTAGTATCGGAATGATCGTAACAATTAGAACTCCAACTTTTTCTGTGCACTTCTGTGAATTAAAACTTTACAAATATGCAGTATGTTATAAAACCTTACAAAGAACAGCCCCTCCTCGCCCGTCTGCTAGTAACATTAAAAATTGTAATTATTTAACAACATGACGAGTTCCAAGGATGAAAAACATCTGACACGGTCAGAATTAAGCTAAAATTTCATTACTCATTTGAAAATACAACCTTTAAAATTTCACGAGAAACATCTAAAATCCCACTAAAAAGAACTATAATAATAAACTGTTAAAAAAAGTTAACATTCAATTCTAATTCGCCGTAAAAAGTTGAGAGATGTATTATCATTTGGGATATTTTAAAAGAACTCATTTTTGCAATCGAAAACAGGTAAAGCTTGTAACTTTTTCTGCCCTGCGTAGAAAATATTAATACGTATATATCTTCTTTTGTGTGTGTAGCACAGATGTAAAATTATTCGTTATATAATAATTATGCTAATTAGGCTTGCACGTCTTGCGTTCGACTTTTGATGATTTTATTAAACGGCATCAGGATGATCGTCAAGTGCTTCTATTTTTCGTGTGTTTAACCAGAGAACAGGTCTCACAGTTATCGAACTATCGATCGTTTCTTCCTGTCACTCGTAAAACGTCCATTCGAAATGAGAAGGAATATGAAGGATCACGACATCCTCTTCTCGGTGAATAACGATCGCTCGTACGTGGAGCGAAATTTATTTTGGGAGACGTCGAACAACTGTCGTTTGCCAAAATGTCTTCCAATACTTGACAAAAACTAGACTGCGGACGCTTATGCAATTTCGAAGAATCATTTTGAAGAGTCATTCCGGAGAATCGTTTCGAAGAATTTTGAAAAGATTATTTTGAAATGCCTGGTATATTTTTCGTTGTAGCAAAAGTATCGATCATAGACATTATTTTCTGGAATCATTAGGTGGTGACAATTTTTCAATGAAGAGGAGGATAATATTGGGTGTCGTGCGTTAAATAATCGTTCGGTGTTTAGGTCGACAATATATTTATTAACAAGTGTCTTCTTTTGATCGCGTCGCGTATCGCTCTCGGTTTCGCAAGTCAATTTCGCCGCGCGGTTACAACTCGACTTTTATCGCTTCCTGGTTCAAACTTGACTATCGATCGGCTTCGATTCTTTCCTTTTTGTCGGCCCTCAATATTCCCACTGTCCACGCGTTTGTTAAGCGTCCGCGATCGTTGCCACTCACGCCTTCTTCTCGAACATTCGACGAAAGGACCGTTAGGATATTGATGGCTCATTAGGCAGTTCGCTTCGACGATATACATTGTTGGCGAGTGCCGCCACAACGACTAAACCAAATTACGAATCACTACCATGAACTTTCAAAGTAAAACGACGCATAATAATGAGAAAGAAACGGTGCTTGAAAATAAATTCATTCGCGTTTATCCAGTAACGAATAAATAGACACCAATGAATAAAAGAATTAATTTTTACAATAGAAGGTCAATATAAATATCTTCACCATCTATTCTCACATATGTATGTTGCTGCACAGTTAACTTTTAATTGATATGCTCTCATTCTCAAGCGCACTTCATCTATACAATACAATACAATTAATTAGCTTTACATTCCACTTTATAGACAAACAGTGTTATGAGAATAGTGTCTTTATCGCCTTTAGCTATCGACCTTACTGGGACGTTTGAACGTTCGATCTATTTATAATTCCAATGCAATGGCATAATCATATGAAAGTATTACTAAGTGATACGAAATCTAAGGTACCTGGCCTTAATTACGTGTTACGTATAATAAATACAATGGCTCTTTTATCAGAGATCTGCCGAACCAATTTCTCCCCTGAGGAATTTGTCGCCCTATCATCCATTCCAATCCATTCATTTTAACCCGCAAACAAAAGACGAAACCGAAAAAAGGGGGAGAAAAGCTGGAACATTTAAACGTTCGATCCAAAGCCTAGCATTCCATCAACAACACTCGGTGGTGGGATCAGTCAACGTCCCGGACATTCCATCGGTTCCTGCTTCTTCTTCCTCGGCGAGCAGTCTGGAGGCCGCGCATACGAAAGCTCTGGCAAGCAATCTGTTCGCATTCATCACCATCTGCCCCCTTTTACGAGGAAGAGGGAGAGTTCCAGAAATCGTTCGATTCGCAGCGCCCGAGTAGAGAAATTCCCCCATCCCGCAGGAACGGTCTTGTTTCGCTTATGAAACAAGCGTCTCGTTTCCAGAAGCAAATAGCTGCGGTGGACGAGGTTCGTGCGACCACGGAACTGCTGCGACGCCCTCGTTACACATGCCTAAACTAACCAACCTCGAAACTAACCTAACCGCGCTAAGCCTTCCTCTCTTCTCTCTCTGTGTTTCTACCAATTTCTACGGGGTGTTTCGAACAGTTGAAGCTGTGAACCTTAGGTTATAAGTAGACATGCAGTTCTTCCTATTTTTATGGATACGTATATCAAAAAAAAAAAAAAAAAAAATTGTGGAGGCTAACCAGAAATTTGTTTCACTTATTAAATATCATAAATAATATGTGTTGTAATATTATAAGAAGAGAGTTCTTTGAATATTTTATACACGCATTTTTGTATATTCTATACGTCTTTACGATTTTCAATTTATTCTATAAACGCGTAAGAATTCGCTATTTCAGTCAAGCTGATTAATTTGCCTCGTAATTATAAGTCATTTTTAAAGCCACCTACATTTGAAAATAGACCGTTTGACGCGTTATTAGAGGTATGTTGAGCAATGAAATGTATCGTACATTGTCTGTCGTAAGTGTTTCCCCCCGTCTCTTACATTTATTCCAAATGAAATGTACCGAAATCTATCGAAGAGCGGTAGAACTTCATAATAAATGGCTCAATCGTTTATTTTAATAAATACTTCTACTGTCCTGTTTCTATCGCTGCAGCTCAATTTCGATACACCGTGTGCATCAGTGAACAAAGACAGGAAATAGCGCCGAAAACAGAGGAAGCGGACGGAACGGAGCAGCTAGGATAAATGAGTGTGCAAGTAGACACTGGATACGTCACAACACTGTTTCAATTTCACTAGCCAGACAGGCTATCCTCAGTGTGTCTTCTTTTTGGACTTATTCTACGGCTCTTCATTTCGAGATCGTCTCTGTCGTTTGAGAAGCTCGACGTAGAGAAACGTAGAGAAAGTGGTCAAAGACGAGTGTGGTTTATTCAGTGGACGGTTCCGTAGTTCACGTAGTAGTTCTATCGATGTTCTTCGATCTTGCGGTTACGCTCTTATTATGGAAAGAGAGAATAGTATTCTGATCGTGCAAAGGGACGATCATTGAGAATGTTATTTATTTTCTTTCGTTAATGCATTTATGGAGCAGCTGCTATAATTTCACTGAATTTAAAATTGTTATGTACCTATTTATGGGAATTTTAGTGCTACACAAAATGCATATCATATACAAAATTATACAAACATCCAAAATGGTAGAGTAATCGTTTAAATTAATTTTTATTTATTTTCTTTTTCTAAGTTGCCGTTACGTTTTATTTGATTGGATTTAATTAGCATTTTTATGCTACGGCCCACGACCATTTCGATCTAAAAATTAGTTCATAAATTACTTTACAGCTGCAGGAGGTTTGCATTTCTGAGGTCCGGATCAATTAGAACCGCACGATCAATGGCGATACATGTATGTGTTTAAACCCACGACCCATGATACACAGGAACAGTTTGTGAACACAGGTTCTGCCCTCCTTAGACCTAGTCCCTCCGTTAACCTACAACATCATCTTGCTAACCTCTCAATTATGAAGGAAGGCAGAATGCTTAAGATCCCCGGGATCTCAGACATCCACCGATTCGTTACTCCAGTCCACCGCCTATTATGCACGATTTAACATCAGAGCTAATGACTGTTGATGTGCAAAACTGGTATTAATCAAGTCGAGATAAAAAAATACAACAGGATGAGGTATCTGAGATATTGCTACGTTTAGCGAAAAATGTTGCAGATCAAAGTAGAATCTTTTCAAACGGGACACATTTTGATGTTACATATTAGTTTTTGTACGTAAACGCATTGAAATTACTTTAGACGAAACCATATACTCTTTGCTATATTTATCGATGCAATTCAATTTTTATAAAAAAGAAAAACTGTAACTCAGTTTAAAAAATCATTAATTTAGAAGATATTACAATTTCAATATTGTGTTAATAAAAGACTATCACCGTGAACTAAGCCAGTGTTACGATCTTAGGCTCGTATTAATAATCTTTATCGCGAAGAGTGCAGAATAGAAAATAAAAAATACCGATATTGATTATTATCAATTATAACCCAATGATACCGTTTTAGGCTTGAAATGATTAAACAGTTGGACGAGTAGAGAGGAAAATTGATAATAAAGTAAAAGGAATGGCAAGAGTTGCGACCTATCAGCGCTCTGAATGATGACGTCTTTCAACTGTTCCCATCGCGTTCCGTTTCCTTTCTACCTGTGCCTACACAAACGTAGAGACATCGACGCTGGAAACCTCCTCGTTCAAACAGTCCCAGAACTTAACCGCAAACAGAATCTCGACTACGGTTTTGCCTCTGTGAGGCAAACGACAGAGAGCCACGCCAAGCCACTATCGAAGGAAAGCAAGCGTGTACTGGACGGGACAGAGAATTGTAGTGTAACCGAGCAAAGGTTGATTGTACAAGAGTAGTAAGTTCCCCTACCAAAGTAAATTTTGTTCGATCAAAGCTAGTTTGTTTCCGACCAAGCCGAAAATAGAAGTCGGGCTTAATGTCTTAGAAATTGGCCTTCTCACTGGAATTAAGTCAATCATAGGCAAATTATATTAATTACGTCCTATTGTGAATTCGTTGATTCTAGGAATTTGTACTATACATAGATTGGCATAATTTTGCATACTACATATTTTTCTTGGTCAGAAAATCATAAAGAAAATCATCCTAAAAGTCGTATATTGTCGTTCGTGAAGTATTGGAAGCTGGTAGTAAATCGATGATAACCGAGGTACAGAAACCAAATCGATGATAACCGAGGTACAGAAACCACTTCGACCTTTTGGGCGAAGTTTGGTCCGCTTTAAACGAAGCTTCCTCTGCTTTCACTACGTGTATGATGTTGGATAGAGCACCTGAGCTTTTAACCGGCAACGAGCATCGAAACTACGCCTTCCCTCTTTCTCAAGGGAATCGAGGAGTGCTAGCTGGCCCTTAGAAAGCGATACGTGGCCCGGTTAACCCCTTAGTGCCTCGGTTTTATGGTCGCGACGTTGTAAATGCATTAAGCCGGCGACCAACGATAGCAAACCCTTGCCTGGACTGACATCGCACCTTGGGAACCACACGACTTAGGAAACCAATGTGACCTTTCATTTTCCGAATACTCGATAACAGTAATAATGTTGGTATTTGAAAAAAGTGTTGGTTGTCCGTACACACTGAAATAAAAATATTCATTAAAATAAAAGATAAAATATTTTGCATATTTTTCAAAACACATAAGGTATCCAATTTTAACTTGATCGATAAAATGAAGATATTCAATCTATAGAAATTCTCTCGTAGCTTCTCCCATTAATCATGTTCGACGACGGATCGCCATCGTGTTTGAAGAAGCGAGCGGCTAACCGTAGTCGAAGCATCAGCTAATATAATTATGAACACCATTACCAGTGCGTATAATAGGATTCTAATGAGTTAGTAGTTAGCGGATATTGTATTCGATTTGACGGATCGATCGCGCGGAGCATAGCCGCGTAATTGGTTACGTTCTCTCAAGCGAATGAAAATCGATGAAACGAGAAAGTGCGATTTCTTTTGTCGATTATCGATCAATTATTTTTACATTTTTGCCAGAATTACATACATATGCGCATATAAATACTCGATGGCTACAGACGGTATTGGTAAATATCGTTGGAATACAACGATATTACTCATACGGACACCTACACAGGCACTTCAACAGGACACTTACACAGATCATACTCAGTACTGTATAGAGAGTAGGGCTAAAGATATTTAAGGGACCATGGGTCACTACCTGCAGTCAGTCTGAGAATAACTAGCCAACTGTCGACAATGCATATGCACTTATATACATTCAGTTCCGTAATATTGTTTAATAAACATCACCCAACATTGTTTCAACATTACCATTGTGTCTTCCAGCAGATTTAATTTTCTTAAATATTTTGAGATTAAATTCTAACATGTATATATATATGTCGGAAATTAAAGAACACCGGAGCCTTTGGAATTTTGGATAACCCCGTAAAATTATAATTTAGACCTTACCACAGCTGTAATCAAACAATTGTAGTCATTCAGTCCACAGTAATCATATTTGCACTAGTCAATATCTTCTCTATTGCATAACGACCATGTCTAATCACAACGAAGATTCGTTTCACGCGCCTAACCCCAACCCTAATCTTAACGCGAATCCGACATATACATTGTCTTACAATGAAGCAGTTTTTTACCGGATACAACATTTCGTTTTCATGAAATCAAACTTTTGTAATCATACGAAAGTACTTATTATTAGGCGATACGAAAGGTTCCAGTTCGCAAGCGTAGATTTTAAAATTTACACGGAACTTGAAAGAACACCGGATAGAAATCAACGAGCGAACGACTCGGTGTAATGAATGCCGAATTTACTTTGCGTCTCGGCAATGGGTAGAGTCGGCGAATTTAGCGAAAGGAAACAATTCGTGCGATTCAAGCGTTCTATTGGAATTTCGTTAGCGAATTCTATTGGATTTCATTGAAGTTTATTTATTTCAGCGGTTTCAGAATGGCTTATGAGAACGTTTATGTGAATTAAATATCGTTTGTGCCGTCATTTGAATTTTCGACATAATTAGACTTGCGTTTCTCTCTGTTTATTATGATTTTAAACAGATTAAGGTTCAGGGTACGATAAAATTGATTTTATATGACAATTACTGTGACTCTTTATACATCCGTAACATTTTATAGAGATCGGTTGATGAAAATTCTACATATGAATTTGCCAGATTTCAAATGACGATCGATTTTCATTTTGTATATATTATTAGATAATATTGATAATATTTTAAAAACACCGAGAATGTTTCGTATAATCGTTTCATAAACTGCACAAAAGTCCATTATTATGGATGCTTCGCAACCACGTACACTACGTGTATTTGAAATTAAACTTCAACCGTGGCACAAATTCTAGTTAATACAAATTTTCTTCGCATCTTTTAATAGAATTTTTCAAGATATTTTGCTGCGAACAATAGAAAATGCGCAATAGAAAATAGACCGTTACTCAATGCAACAAGTACCTACTCATAATGCCATGAATGCGTTTCGTGCTTGGGAATCCCCGAAATTTATCATCTCGCATATTTAGAATTGCTTTTCGCTGACCTGTTATGAACAAAATTTCACTCTGCGACTGTTTCGCCAATTCTTTCGATCTTGTTCCTTTCTTCTTAAAAATCGTCAACTCTTCAACGCTATTTGAAAACCATACGGCGCGTGACGATTACGTGTTAAACGAATTATCAATCACATTTCATATGAAACCAAAAAAGTGTCTCGATGCCTGTGAAATGGAGTGTACATTTATTATCCGAATAAACGCGCGATTGATGGTATGACGAGACGAAAGGCTGAGTCGTGACGCATTTTCGCGAACAATTCGGAAACATTGCCATGAAATACGCATTCTGCAATTCCGTGGGTCGCATAATGCGATGCACAGAAACCGTAGCTACCCCCTCTCTCTCCCTCTGTCTCTCTCGTTCTTACGCACAGAAAAATTCTTTTCCGCCCCGACGACATTTCAACGACGTCGGAAATGCGTCGTTCGTGGAACGCTTTATCGAATTGGAAAACTGCTCGTCCAAGCACAAGCGGTAAAAAGTGTACGTGGCTGTCGCGGTCTTTTAAAAGAAACCTTCTACAGTACGAAATTCAATCCCGTTTACTTGTAAAGAAATCATCGGTCCTCAAGCTTCGTTTTACAATACTTTTGTGTTGTGTCGTTAAGTATGCCACGAATATTTGATCTACAGTTCTATGCATTCGCGATTGTTCAAGTAACGTTGTCATATTATTCGAATTTTTCTGACTGAAATATTTCTCGTGAAAGTTATGACGACGATACATTTTCGTTGACTTTTTGGCTTTAGAACCGGAAGGATCATAAACAGGTTGTCCAATAATTATCATAGAGGCTTGACATCGTCTAAACTGAAATAGTTTTTTCCTCTACGACAGTTAATATCTCGCGTATTTCTTTTTTTCTTTCTTTCTTTCTTTCTTTGGATATCTTTTTACCCATACAAGAAAAAATCATATCATATCATATCATATATATATATATTATTTATCAGCACGTTTGTTTTAGTTATTTCGTACATATTTTTATAAATTGAGAATAAATATTTGATCATGCGTCGTAATAATTTCCACGTGTGCCTATTTGCATATCGACGTTAAAATTTTATCTATTTCAACGAAGGTGACTTTTGCAAAGGTAAGTAGATTAAAAATGTTAATCAAGAAACACGATAAAAATACATTATTTGAAATGATCAAAGGATTATCCAGCGGAATAATTTCATAATTTATTCGATCCTGCATGTTTGAAAAAATTTCAATAAGATGACACGCGCGATGTTGAATATCCGGCGAAAAGATCGACGTATTAAATACACTGTATCTCTTTCGCACCAAAAATATTCTACGGATTTTCCAATATCTCTTTCCAAAGAATTCTTTTATCTTTTTGAACAAAGTACTGCACAGAGAATATTGAAAACTCCAATGAATTCATTCCGAGTGCAAACAAACCCTGATAGAACGGTATCGATAACCATATCGTGCGGATATTATTTTGAAAAAATGCGGCTGATTATCCTGGAAAAGCGATATCGTTGCTAGCCGATGAAAATTTCGCTTCTCTTTCGTCAATTCGTATACGAGATATTTATTTTAATCACCTGATTTAAGTACATTTGTAATATTTCTGTATTAGCGACAGACGTTGGAAATTAGCTTTGAGTTTTATATTTGTCATCCGTCCATTTGGAGAAAAGTTTCTATCAATCGAAATCGTTATTATAAGAATATCAAGAATACAACAACTATCAATGTCTGTTTTCCGTAACGTAAGAGAGATCGAAATTGAATTTTAATCGAAGTCAAAGCTAGAATTATGAATTAGATTTAGGACTAGGTTGGTTTATGAACCAAACTAATAAACAAGCAATTATTCCACTCTTGCGACTGTTTGCTAGAAGAAACGTTAGATTATCTCAATATCATACTACGATAATACTATACAAATTCTAATCAGATTTTTGTGCAAATTTATATCTCTGTGAATATAGGGAAAAGCGTGGAATCCAAATAATAATTTATGAGACTATGATTATGACAAATATATACCACTTCCTAAATTTAATGTATTTATCCGTTTTGTAATCCATTTTTGCGCCTTTAAATTTTATGTAAATCCACAATCTGCTAATTATGATTTACCACCTTGTTGCGACCTGAAACAATCTGCAACGAGTTAAACGCCGAATTATGTAAATTCCCATTAGACCGTTACAGGGGGGTGTGGGGGGAGGAAGTTTCCGTTGTAAAATCTCCGATCGTCGTAAAAGACTAAAGAAACCATTATCGAGTGGTAGGAAGTTCAGAAAGGAACTGCCACGGCTTATGGATCGTTGAAACAACGGAGGAACATAATGCTCTTTCACGCCGTCCTTCGTGGTTCGTTGTTTCGCGGGCTTTTTCACGTGAAATGGATGAACAAGGCGAAACGAGGAGCTGAACCTAGGCAGGAAGTAGTGGCTAAGCGAAGTGACGATATTACCAACAGTTTGGCCGCGTTCAAGTTAGAAAGCAGTTTGCATCTTAATTAAGTAATGACATCATGCAGAGGACAGTTGATGAGAGCACAGTTCAACCCTCAACGTCCTCCTCCCACTCTGTTCACCACGCTGCGCTGCTTTGCTTTAGATATACGTACATACAGGGTGTCTCAATAACTATGTTACAAAACGATATCTCTGTTACTATTAATAATACGATAATTCGTTCCTGAAACATTTCATCGTATCGTAAAGAGTAACAGAAATATTGCTTTGTAACAGAGTTACTGATACATCCTGTGTGCACATACATTCTCGGCATGTTTATGACAACCTTTATCGTTTGGAATATTTTTGGAAACATTTTTAAGCGCCACAGTTAAATTTTATTCGATGCCGTTTTATTATACGCAACATTAATTAATTGTAATTTAATTTAAAAAGACACTAAATAAACAATATTTTAATACACGCAACATTAAAATGGTCGCGTGTAAGCAACGAATTTTGATTTCTTTTGAAGTCGCTGATACATAGAATTATAATGTAACAAAGCTCGTTTCAATTCGGCTAGTTCTATCGAACGAACCCATTTAAACTATCTGGGAACCATATCGTACGGATAAACCGAGGAACAGTAATTAAGAAAATTGTTCTGTACTTCTTAATTCAATCGGATCAATTCGAGCGAATTAAACTGGTGACATTAATTGCAGGAAAGCAGCCGTTCACGGGGACGAAACGAGCCGCTCCTGGAAATCTCAGATTGAGTAACGAGCTTTATGTCAATGACAATGGCGGAAATGTAAGGAAAAAAGAGGCGGTCGTGGCATAGACGTGCCGGCAGAAAGCCAACGGTCGACCACGCGACCACGTATAGAACACATGTGGCTAGTAAACAGGAAGAAGGAAACGAGACTGTGCACACGCAGCGTTTAGCGCGTGCCATTCACCGCCTGATTCCTGATGCCATCGCGATTTCTCGCATAAATATGCCATTTCGTAAGAAACGATGCGTTCGCTATCATTTTTTTTTTTTTTTCAAATATTAGACTTTCCGCATTATGAAAGATTGGAAATCTTCGTAACCCGTCAGAAAGTCAACGAACCAATTTACCAACTATGACTAACCCATAAATACCTAATTAACAGAACATTCATAAAAATTATTTTTAAAACATATCTCTTTCTATTCTCTTTGATTAATTCATAACAGGAAATCAACGGCTTAATATCTTTTAAACCTAAAGATTCTCTAACAAAATCATTTTATCTTCAAGTTCTTTAATTCTATATTCTACGAATCTTTAAATTCTTTAATTAACTATAAGAGATACTTGCCCACTTCCTTTCCAGTGACATATAAATATTTATATCCCCAAGGATAAATGGAATTCAAAATCTGTCCACGTCGAAAGACATTCGCACACCGTTTCACGAAGGTTTCGCGAAGCGGACATACCGCGAAATCCCCCTCGTTGCTTGCTGTTCGAAAGAGTTCGCATCTACGGTGTCAATTCGAGGAAGGTCGCTCGGACGCACCTGGTCTGTCTCGTCGATCCCGAATAGAAAAGAGTTGTTCAGGTCCCCGTATCGATATCCCGGAAAGCTCCGGTTGCAGCCGCGCGCCCGTTTCACCGGAAGAATTGAAATTCCGTTCCCGTCGCCTCGGTTTCTCCTCTGAAAGCACTCACGAAAGCCGGTTTCACGATTCTCGCCACTGTCACAATGTTAGCTGTCGATGCACCGCATCAACTGACGAACTGCCCGTCAAAACTGAGCACCGAACTTTCCTCTTTTTTAACGATGCATATGAACCACGCGTGGGTGTTTATATACAGCGGCTCGTGAAAATATTCGAACACCCACTGTAGGAAATGCGTGTGTTAATGAAACACGCAAACAATACAAGACATTTCGAAATTTGATTATCACAGGAACGAGTAGCAGAGCGCGGGTATTTATGCAAATTCATAAAATATGAAACCTGAAAAGAAATTTATTCCGCCTGCTAAATATGTTACTAACTTCTAGCTAATATCTGGATATTTTCTGCGCGTTTCTCTGTATTCTTGCATCGAAAAATTTACGCGGTCTGTGATAATGAGACGCGATTGTAACGATTATATCGGTCAAATTTGAGATCAATCGGAGAATGTATATCGGTAAAGAATTAGTCAGCAGTCGTATAGCATGAGCATCTTAAGCATATAATAAGTTTTAAATATAGTCTCTCTGAATATCCAGGTTTATTAATTAACCTATCAATTACTTTTGTGATTTCTGCGAAATATATTTATATGTACTTGCATTAAATACCTACGAATTTCTATATATATATATATATTTTCAGATTGCTTGCAAACTTTACCAGCATAACCATGGTAGGTGAATGTCATTACAATGCTAATGAAATTTCAGAGTGTTTCGCATAACACGCATAATGAGTTTTACCACTCGATAGCCTTAAACGGGCAAAACTGCTAACTCCTGCGAACTTCTTCGCACTTGATGTTTAACTGCACAACTTTTAACACAATTACTTTAACGTTCGAGATTTTGCACGGGGCCGTGTATTATGGTCAATTCTAATTTGTTAGCCAAGATTTATTTTAGGGTCTAGATCTCTCGGCCCTAGTGCCGATCGACGTTTTCTAAAACTAGAATCGCTCGAATTTACTGCCCTGAATATTTCCTGCATTATATTTATCCAAGCAGCTCTACGATTAGATTGCTATATAACCATTGTGTGAAAAAAGAAAACAAAAGAAATTTGCAATATAAAGAATTTACCTTTCATATGTTTCATTATTCTAGATTGTATCTTTATCGTATAATCTAAAATATAGAATATACACCCACAATATAGTATATAGATATGTTATACCTATAGTTTCCAGATTTGAAACGTTAGAAATTGTAAGTGCGGAATTTAGTCTTAAAGCTTTAGGTACACGTTGAGAGTTCGAGTATTTTTACATTTTATTTTACAAGAAATATATTGCCTCAATGTTTTAGATTTGTCAACCCATATTGAATACTTAAAACTTATATATATTATTATATTATATATGTAAATTATTAATCTAAATATACAATATAAAATTTGTCACGTATTAATATTATTATTATTATTACTGTTACATATTATGTCCCACTGACGCTTCGAACATTTAAATAAATTATTCGCTGCCTTCAACTTATTTGCGTTCCATGAATATACATATAGTATATAGATGAAGAAATAGATAGTGCACTACTGTATGTGTGCGTGCCAATTCACGAGCGAACCTATTTAGGATACATAAGATACATACATTTCCTTTCACTCTCATAGGAAGAATGTTACGACGTAAACTTGGCCGCAAGTGAGAGCTCCTAAACCTGTAACCACTCTCTTCTATGTAATGCAATCTTTTCGATTTCTCATAAGACCTTTTAACATCTCGCCGTAAATATAAATGAAGAATTCACGTGTTATTAGAAATCAGTACTTGCATACTTTTTATTTTTTGAAGAAATAGTTTTCGTGCGAAGTTAGAAACGTACGTTTTCTCGTAGAAATTTCGATTAACGTGGCAGAGTGGGCGCACAACTCTATGTAGTTTTTACACTGCGTGAAATGACGATATATTTGAAACTTAATATAATCGCGATGTACAATCAATGACGAATTGTTACAACATTCTTGCACCGATACTCTTATGACTTTTTAATGCGGCGCTTTTATTACTCCGCCTTATCGAATTTACATCAAATCTTAAATTTCATAAAAAATCGTTAATTCGTATGAAAATCCGAACGTACTAATTCTACCAGCATGCGGATAAGCCTTTCACAAGTAATATATATTCGTACATATACTTGAAAATATTATATTCGAGTCCTTGATCTTATTACAAGAAAGCGCGCAAATTTTAGGAATCCATAAATTTCAGAACTCTGTACACCGCTTTGATTCTCCCGCATCTGGAATATCGCTCTTCCATCTGAAATCCTTTGCACATCACGCATGTTGTCCCCGTTCAGAGGATTCGACGTACGTTTCTACGTCCTTTTCCCACAGAATGACAAAGCCCGTTTCCATCTCCTGCCATAATTTCGACCCGCTGTTAACATCCCTGGGATTATTCACTTTAGAGCAACGGAGATCCACGGCTGATGCTATATTCGTATACAAAATTGTAAACCGTTATACCGACTGTCCAGAGATTCTTCAATTCGTTAAGCTTACTGCTCCATCCAGGTCTTTCAGGGGATTCCCAATATTCCACATTTCCTTGTGCAGAACTAATTACGCCTCTAGTATTTGCATTAATCGTATTTACGAACATGCTAATTCACTTGACCGTCGATTAGACATTTTTCGCGGATCGTTTTCTGTATTTAAGAAAAATACTAGAAATACTATACGTAATACTTATTTATTATTATATATACCATTTATTATTATATTACTATTATATATACCATTTATTATTAGTAGACATGTTATTATTATTAATCTTAATTATTTGTTCATTTTGTATTATTGTATTCTTCTTGTACGAAAGAGTGCCATTCTTACATAAATAATAATAATAATAATAATAATGGTAATAATGTTCCCTCGCCTGCCTTTAGCCTTCTTTCGTTAAAAAGTCATTCTCATTTTCGTTAAATAATCCTCTATGAGAAGCAGAAAGACAAGAAGTTCCGTAGAAAATCAAAGGGATTAAAAACCAAACCGAATTTTCCTCAGTGAAATCTCTCTCTTCTCTTTATCTGGCTTATCCCACGGCACGATTCATCTTGTTTTCTCAGGCATGTCGCTCAAAATAATTGCGCGACCCAATTTTCTCATTCGAATGTGCCTCGTGGCGCGCGCATCGCGATATTTGTTAACGCGATTACGCGCGTTGCGTTGTCTTGCTACGAACAGCAGGCCCTGCTAGTTAAACGGCTGCCGCCACCTGTTTCCGATTTTCTGGTCAGTCGTCGCGTTTTCGGACGGGCAAACTAGTTTCTACGTTGTAAAAGGATTTTACGATCGCTGGCTCAACGAAATGTTCTCCCTTCATACAGACTGTTCCAGTAACTATGATACAATCAGCAAGGGAGCGACCCTGCGTGAAAAAATAAATCGAAGATATAGAACATTTTTTTCGCGTGGCCTTTTATTTCCGAGAAAATCGCAGTTGAAAATTCGTCGGGTATACGTAGACGAGGATGTCTGTTATTTTCGACTGTTGGATATTTTTCACGCCACCCTCTGCAAGAATTCCAATTAATACGAAAACTAATCTGCACACGATTACAGCTCGGTTGGATAAGGGAAGAGCGTGCCCCTCGGCCCTTAAACGCTTTAATGATTATTTAAATATACATAAAGCCGGTTTTATTCGATTACCTTCCAAGTTATAGATTATGTCAAGAAACATGTCAGATAAAAGACGTAGATCTAGACAAGCAGTGTATTTTATAATTCTATTGCCTAACTTTTTTCTCGTGCGACGAACGTTCCGGGAAAAAAGCTTCGACGAAATAGTAAAATTCTTCTTCAATTTTAGAAATTGAAGCGTGCTTTGATCGTTTTTCGTCGATAAAAATTTAAAAAAAAAAATGTATTCCTTTTATTTTCGGTCCTGCGCCACTTTCTAGAAAATGAAAAAAAAATACCCTGTAAAAGAGTAGCCTGCCTACGAGAACACTCGTGTTTAGAATTATTTAATCAGCTGGTCTTGGATTCCGTTTCGCGACACAGACCGTGACGGATAAAGTTTCGTTGCTGCAAACTTGCTACTGTATTCTATAATTGGTCCATGTGAACAGCGGCTCGTAGTCCAATTCCGTGCACGCGTTCCTACTACGCTCGTTTCGGCTTGCCCTCTTAGCACGAATCTCGAAACCAGGTTTGTTTGGTCAGCGGTTTTGTTGATCTTCACGGGAAGATAGGATTGGGAGGACATTTTATATTTTTGAGATACTTCAATTCGTTTTGCCGAATGTTTTGCAATGGTGAATGAACGAAAAAAAATGGTGCAGCTCAGATTTTCCTGTAAAATTCTGCGCAAATCTGTAAGAGTCGCGAATTCTTTCGTAAGAGAACCTCCGAATCTAAAATTGAAATATATCAGAATCCATTGTTGTTAATTTAAAAAGCATGCGAGACTCGAACGTGTACTAACGTGTTCTTACGTTATTAGTGAAAATATTCTAACGCAAATCTAGTTTCTATAATATTTTGCTTTCTCTCGAGGACATATGATATATGATCACGATCTTATCATGTTGGTATTTTGCTGTATTGTATGAAGCATCTCGCGTGACCGCGCTAAGATTTAAAGCATAGTTTTTATGATCTGCTTGCTGATAATTTCGATTGCGTTCTTAATATTTCATGATTAAGTTCTGGAATTAATGAGCCGGCGGAAAGTATACGTTACTGTCTCGCTTTTCCGGATTATTTAGTCAGCGTGTAGCTTTAACACTAATTCTCGGTAGAACAGAAGTTCAACAGACTGGCGATAATTAACTCTTTAGAAAATATAGAAAACCATCTCTACATGGTAATACGTATATTTCGTTAATCAAATTTACCAACAAGAGAATTATGAAAAATAAGGATCAGATGTTTGTTTCATCTCATACCATAGCGCCAACCAATTTTCAATCTGTAAATTTTTAACGAATACAACGAAAAATTCATTCAGCGTGTGAAAATACCATATATACAGGGTGGTTGGTAACTGGTGGTACAAACGGAAAGTGGGTGATTCTACGCGAAAAAAGAAGTCGAAAATATAGAATAGAAATTTTTCGTTTGAGGATTTGTTTTCGAGAAAAGCGGCTTTAAATTTTCGCTCGGTAAGCGTCTCGTTATAACGGATCTCACTGTAGAAAAACGGGGAAGAAACAATTTTTTTTTCATTTTTATTCTATATTTTCGACTTCTCTTTTCGCGTAGAATCATCCCCTTTCCGCTTGTACCTTCAGTTATCAACCACCCTGTATAACGAAACAAACTTACATACAAAGCTTCTACATTACATACTCATAATTACATACTGATAATTACATACTCATAATTACATACAAAGCTTCAACGTTTCTAAATCTCAAAGAATAAAAAATCTGTAATCTCCGAAACACAATTAGGTCATAGAGACCTAAATACGATACGATAGATGGGTTAACGGGTGCAGCCTACACGTCTAGACACGATCGCCGTTACTCGGGCGAATGCGTTGCGAATTATAGAATGGCGTCACTTTCACTTGGCACAACGGTATCGTGTGCGTTTATGTATAGACGTTTCGCTGCGCGTGTCTATTTGCCGCTCAGCTATTTCGGGTTTCCCTGCATCTCTTGGTCGTTTTCGCGCGCTAACTCTATCGAGGCCAGAACTTACGCGCACAGTCGCTCCTATGTTCTAATTTAACGTTCTAATTTGACGTAACCGCGTTAAGAGTACACCCGTGTGTCCGCCACCGTACGAACCGTTAAGATAACAAGCGACCGACCGGAAGCCAGCATTTTTTCACCAAATGCTATAAATGTTCGAGCGTGGCCAATGGTCTTGGGACCGATTCAAATAGGAGGACACTCTGCACGCGATTGTACAAAATGCTCATTACATAAAATAAATCAACTCGTTCGTTGCAACAGTGACGTAACTCGAAAATCACGATTTTAGGGGAAACGAAACGAACGTTCGAGCGTTTTGATCCGTTATAATTATAAACCACCGCCATTCTGAATGAAATCTGAATTATTTCTGTCTTGTACAATATAATAATATAAATATATATCTGTCTCAAGCTGTTCGATGCTAAAGTCATAAAGTAATTTTCACGAAGCGGTGTAAAATTCGCAAGTTCCAAGGTGTCCGTGATTATACGTTACACGGTTTTTACCGAAACATGCAATCGTTTCTTGTTTGTCATTCATTCGTCCGAATGACAGGATGGTGATGGACGTCCCGGTGACACGCAGATCGTTATGACAGAAGAGCCAATTAGGCTTGATGCAGGCATCGAGCGTCGTTACGATTCTCCATTGATAACGGTGTACGATTCGACAGCTTTATACTTCCAATGACAGGGTTGCACGTTCGCGTGCATCGCATCCTGAGAAATATAAAACCGTCGACTTAATATCGCGAAATCGCAATGACAGTGTTTACATTGGAAGATACCACTATCGTGAGTCAACCGACAATCGTCTGCAATTTGTCATGCAACTCTATACGGTCTTTAACCCTTTCCACGGAATTAGTACCTCTTTATTCTCAAGATTTCCTACATATTTTCTGTACAAAAGATAATAGACGCGTAAATAGATATATATATCGTATCTGGATATCGGAAATTTCAAATTTCCCATATTCCGAAATTCTTTCGCCACGAATTTACTGAAAAGTGCATGGTTAACGCGTTACTAATTGTGAGCTGTACATCGTGCGATATAGGCTTGAAGTTAATTCAGCTTGACTCAGCTAAAGGAATGTGACGCTTGAGTGATGATCACGCTCGCGTAGAGAACTTCCCACAGGCCTCTCTACTTTTTAATCAAACTTTGTTAATTTGTAGAACTCGTTAACTTGAGTTCGCCCGTACCTATTTTGAGATTGGACACTAGTAACTTATGAAATATTATTAATTAACGTAAACTACATGTGTCTTACGTTCGATATGGATCGCTCGCATGATAATATCATCAGACTATCACGTGGTCATCAACCTTTCGCAGTTCGATGTTGAACTAAATTTGAAATTCTATTTCATTCGATTTTTCGTGTTATGAATTAATTTAATTTAATAGAGCTACGACAACATAAACATATCGTCGGTTATGGAAATATGAAAATTTATTCAAATTATAAACAAGTTTTGAAAGTGGTATATGCATTCAAAATGAATCAATTGAGATAAAACAACAAACGTCATCCGGGCTGCAAGGGGTTAAATATTGGTCGCGATTGTTCGCATCGACAATTTAATTAAAGTATAAATAAACTGTTAAAAACACGCTACAATTGCTAAACATTTATTTTATAAGGCACGTATTTATTCGTTCACTTTCGTTTATTATTCACGTACATTGCACAATACTATCTATTTAACGATACGTGTTAAAAAGTATTTTTGTAAACTTTTTCCTACTGGTAAACGATGCTCATGATTTATCATTGTAATGAAAAGGGAAAACAACCACCTTATCGTCAACTTAATAATAACTTTTAATAATTCCGAGTCAAAATGAAAAATATAGTGCAATATTTTACTTGTAACCGATAACATGGTACTTCAAAAACGTATTCTTAGCAGTGCCTTAAGGTGTGTTGTACTAAATGACCTATGGTTTTTAAGCATTTTACTACCCCTATTGTTCCCTTTCGTGGACTGGTTTGGAACAAGTGTGACCCAGTTACTCGTTGAAGTATACAGCAGACGAATCTAGGAACTTCGCTCGACCGAAGTAGACATAAATTCAAAATCTGCAAGCACAAGCTCGGTCAACCTCTGTCAATTAACCTGTATGATTCAACCTCATGAGCGATTTTCTGTCCGAGTAATTCTACAATACTATACATGTACTTTGGGAGAGCTTCGTAAGCACGCTGTGTATAACCCTGCTTTAAAATACCTGCATACGTAGGTAGGTTACAATGCCTACATTTTTGAACATAGCCGTTTAGATTAGATTGCGAGGAATTGTCTTACATTTTCTAATATCGCTTTTCTTTTCTTAGATATTAAAATTATGCTACTGCGATACGACTCCCAGCATTATATTAGCAAAATGCAAAACCAGTCTGCAAGTGTATGTAAAAGTTATAGGTAATTTAACCTTATCTTTTTATTTCTTAAAGTATTTTTAGTATTATTTTTAGTTTTTATTTATTTATACTTAGTCCGTACCTTTCGGCTTTTGACGACTTTCGGTTTACATCTCTTAGCAAGGTATTTTTAGCATTTAATCTCAAATGACGAGGCTGATTCATCATGGTAATCTGATAATTCTTCGCGATTTTGATTATTTCACTGCAGTCTTCCTGTTGGTAGCTTTGTCTTATTATCGCTACTTTTCTATTATCCTGTCTAATATTTCTAAAAAGGAAAAGATCGCTATTGGCAGAAAATATAAATCAGCGTGTAAAACCGTGAAAGCCCAACCATCGGTCCTAAATAACGCGATCGTTACGAGAAGGCTTCACGGTACTTCCGGAATTAATACAAACGACGCCGATACGTTATCGTGCCGTGCACGTACAGTTCTGCCGTAAAACTGGCGATTGCACTTTAACCGCCAGTCATTCTCATTTACCTGGATCATTAAGGAAATCATAGCCGGAAGGCACGGAACGTCTCCCTTGCCTCGCCTCGTGTAGTTCAATGGAATGCATTGGATGGCTCGTAATAATAAGTACGATTGCCACTAAATACCACCATGTTCTTCCGCTAGATGCGACTAAGCCACGGAATTTCAAGAGCAATAACCAAAATCGAGCATTGTGCATGACTTCCGCGAGTTTAAAAGCTAGCGAGATCGTATTTGCCTATTTATCGAGTAACTTTTTGATCGTTATTTCGCCCAAAAAAGGAAACAGTCCGTCTGATATTGTTTCAATGAGTAGAATTAACACTGTGGAATTGTTTATAATCTGTTTACAAAACAGCTGATTTACGAAATTCCGTAAATTAATCGTTTCACGAAAAATTGCATGCAATTCTCCATTCTTCTATGATTAAAATAATATTATATCGATTCGAAGCATCTTTGAATGTTCGAGTGTTATTTAGTTTCAATTTGGTAAACATCGGATCGATCATACAACGATCAACGCAAAAGAGGCGCGTAACACTTCATCGCGAGAGTATTATTTTGCATCAGCCGTAAAGTAATTTCTCCACAGTTCTAGCTTGTTTTTCGTGAAAACTTGGCTATTTATTACCGAAACGAGCCAAGATGAACGTACTTTTTTGCATTGAAGAAACTTTCATCGGCTTAGCTGGGCGAAATATCCAGGCGACAGTATCATAAAACTCACGACGGTATCATTCGCGATAAGTTCACGAGGAACAGTGCAGGCAGCAAGAACTTAAAATCTAAATTAAAATTTATTTCTTACTCTATTTCATTCAAATAAAATCGCCTGCGAGATTAACCAAATCTATATTTTTGTCATTGCACACTTATTCTTCGCCTGATATCATTGGACAATGGATTGAGTTTAATTTGACTCGGATTAATTCCAGGGTATTTAATTTCAATTTATATTCTATACCTTACGCGATAAATATCATTGTTCGTGGTTTTTATCGCGTGAAACGTAGAATACAAGTTAACCTAAAATCACGAACATAGTTTCTCGACGATATCAATCGAACACCTATAATGCAATTACTATAATTCACGACGATTCGTCGAAACACGCATACGGTTGCATTGAGATCATAATTTAACGAATCGGTGACGTCGAAAGTTTTCTTTTTCCCGGTCTGCTGCTAAGGTAACGCTTGATTGCGATGAGAAGTTAATAAAGTGCCGGGTAGAAGCGTCGTTACGGATACCCCAGTGCACTTTCCGCGCGGGAAGAACATTAACGAGAGGATGTAATGGAGGCAGGCACGTCTGAGAAAAATATGGTCGTTCGTTTATCGTGATAACGCCCCGGCATAGCTTTTCTCATCCTATTTTCCACGGTAGTCGCTGAGGCGCTTAAAAACATTGCCGGTGTCGTCGCGCGGCAACCTGGAAATGCAATTTCGAAAATGATACCTGCCTCTTCCCCCCCCCCTCCACCATTCTACTTGCGCTTCGTTTATCATTCGTTACGCTCGTAAATATCGCTTAATCGAATGATACCTCTGCGAACAAAGTTCAGTCCGCTGCGCTGGCGAAAACGACGCGAATATCCGCCAGGAAATCGAGTTTCTTTGAAATGTGAAGCTACACCTGCTGAGGAACGAGCATGTTTACGCAATGCGCACACAGCATTAACAGCACTCTTTAGAATACGACGTTCTAAAGTTTGTCGAACGTTAGGGCGAAACGATACACACGCGGAACATTTTTATCCCGCTATTCGTGACTTTCAATAGCTGGCAAAAGTTGCCCTACGTGATTTTAAAAAGTTATGTGCATGTGAAATTATGAATTTTCAAGCTCTAAAAATTCTAGTATTAAGAAAGAACAAAGAGACGTTTGTTAGCTAAAGTTTCAAATTCCGTGTTTCTAGTTCTGCAAGCTAAACCGACCTAGTTCCTTTCTCAAGAACGAAAAATATTTCCGCCCAAAAAATAAAGATACAACCATAAAAAAAAAATTCTGAGTTACTCTAACCTCCATATGATTGTAATTAATTTGAATAATAAATTATTCTTATTATTCTAAGCTCTTAATCAGTATCTATACTGATTTCACGACTCAAATTTGTTATAAATGTTATGCTTAAGTTAAGCTGGTGGGTAAAGAAAGATAAATTGAGACGAAGTACACAATAGGAAATAAGAATTTATTAACAATGTTGACCCAATTCCTTTATTAAACCCGATGGCGTAAAGAGGCTTTTGGCACTCTATAAAAAGAAGGCTGAACCACCGCCTTCCTTTAAAAGGGTGAACGAAGGTACGCTTGAGGATCTTAAATGGAAGTGCTACACAGCTTTAAACTTTTTCTTAATCTCGATGGATTATACTCGAAACAATTTTTAAAACAACGCAAGTAGAAGAAGTTGAGGAACTACGGATAATGCAAAGCATGTCGGACAATGGAGGTTTTCCTTTTCCCTTGTACAGTCTTATTCTATTTGTTTTAACTATTGTGTTCTAATTGTACAAGCTATTGCTTTTCTTATTGCTTTGCAAATTATTTTACACAATAATATTTTTAATTAATAATCATTGCTTTTATGTGAACGTATTTTATATTGAAATACATTTAATTTCATCTTAACAGCTAAAAATAAGTAATCGCGTTGAAGCATTTTATAAATCTCGTTTATTTTACTCTGATTGTATAACAAATACGTCGTGTAATAATTGTTCTTAACGATACCAAAAATCAAGATATCAAAATGCTTTCAATTTTATCCGGGTAAAGAGTTTCTGAAAATTAAAATCTATTACACGAACACGTACCACACCTTATGAAGCACGATGTCGCAAAAATGTTTGCAAGCGTAATTCACCAAAAAGACTAAAGAAATTGATCTCTACGTGTTAAACGTACATATTACGTATCTGAAATTCACCTCGGTATTCTCGTCGCTTAAAATCGCTGCGGCCAGGAAATTATTCAGCCATCCAATATAGAAAACGATTTACTTTCCATCGTGAAACGCGTTTCTCGTCGCTCGGGGACCCAATTAAACTGTGAAAGAAACGCGCCGAAATGATAACTTAGGCGCGACGAAGGAAGCAATCATCAGGAAAATGTAACAATGAATTACGTTAATCTAACAGGGGAGTTTCGCTAACAAGATAATTACAGACGGTATCGCATGAATTACACGAGGCCGTAATTTAAGTTTTCCTGATTTTACAAGCTCCTTAGGACGCGTTTGACATTTAATTAAGTCGCATAATTACCGGCACGGTAATTTTTCATACCAACCACGCCGTTCGTAAGTAACGTTTGCCTTCCGCTAGAGGGGACGACGGCACGAGTCACTCTCATTCGTAACTATAGAAAAGTAGGATTATTCGAGTCACCTCGAGTTTCTGCATCTTGAAGTACAACGCTGAAACTTGAATTTAACTCTCAAAATCTACACTAACGATATGCAACTTTGTTACATTTATTCGTAAGACAAACTCTAGTCCGAGAATGAAAACAAAAAATGATATATCTAGAAATAAAGGAACAAAAGTTATAAAACAATCTGGCTTGTTGCGTATTACGAAACGTCATTAATCTGTAACACAAGAACGAAAGGAAACATTTTCATATTACTAAACAGACATTGCAAAATTATTATTGTGAATTGCTTAATCATTATGCTTATTAATTATTATCTTTCTTAAATCATTAAGCTATCAAATTCCCTTTACGGACCGGTGCCTCCATCTGTTCGTTAAATTAAGGCTAATTATTCGCTTAACAAAGTGTGTGTATATCGTTCGCAGCACTATGAAATTCCATAGCCAGCTCAGTCGAACCAGAACCATTCACCTCGGTGAATTTATCGATCGTTACAACGGTGATGGTTGCGTTCGCGACCAATACGTAAATGGCTTGAGAAAATGCGGTAGGTTTCGATCGTTTCGACCGCATGGCTAAGTCGAAGCAAGATTTAGAAGAAACGTAAAAAGGTAACGTCCCTCCGTTTCTATTTCCTCGAGGTATGCTCGTTAGTTTGCTGGTTGAGTTGCGACTACACTCGCCTATTGATGATTTCTAAACATTGATTTTTCACTTACTGATAAACCTATCGAGATACGAGAAGGATTTATGAATAGATGACAAATTTTTCTTTCTGTTTTTTCATCTTTCTTTTCTTTTCTTTTCTTTTTTTTTCTACCTTGTAATAAGTGGAAAATCGCGAGTACTTTTTATCGAATGCGTTGGTACTGTGACTACAAAAATATTGTGACATGCACATTTTTCCCTTTCACATTCCTTTACTTTTTAATTACAAATTTTGGAAGCGTTACATCGAACACCGATGAAAATCAATCGAAGGTCCACGTTACTTTAGCTTTAAATAACACAACATCGAAGAAAGAAGAAAACGTTCATGCGTCTGCTGGCGCTTCCTCTCTTATTTATGATTCGCTGTCGAAGAGAATAAAAATAATTGAAGATAGGGAAAAAGCCACGTTTCACGGTTCTCGTGGTTTAACGTTATCATACGAGTGAAATACCGTGTCCTGCACTTTTCCTTCGAGACATATATTCTCCGAGAATCGTGGATGCTAAGTAATATAAGGCTGTTTTTAATACTTCACCGTATTGACTTTTATCGTGTACTTTAATTTATCCAGGCAGTAAAAAAGTGTTTATGGCTGGAACATTTGTGCACTATAATTCTAAAAAGTTACTAGGAAAATTATAAACGATGAGGCTGGAGAATATTTCAATATACAAAGTGCAGTTTAAAAGTTCGTCAAAAATAAAATTTTCCTACCGCTAACATTTATCTACTATACTAACAGGAACTATACTTTGGATGTTTCATCTGCAATATTATACATTTGTTTGCATATTATGTACATTCTTTCTATCCTCAAATATCCTGTTAACTAAAAATCCACGGTCTAATTAGCGCAAACTATGCATCTTCAAACTTACGCTCTCCATAAAATTGTCCACAAGTCTAAGTCTTTTATTCACGCAACAGACCATCCTCGTCCTTTGAGTTCTTCAATAGCGTAGTCGTAACAAATCGGTCACGTTCCAGCGTGCGGTGATTACATTTGATCCTGGAGATGCTAGGAAAAGTTCTAATATGATCATCCAATTACCGGAATCGCGCACAAAAGAGCGTTTGCAGTGACAGAAGCGCTCCCTTCGACGAGGCGCTGCTCTAACGAACGTTCCTGGTCGTTAATTACTATTCTCGTTCATAGTCTCAGCTAGATTCGCTCTGTCGTCGCTTCAGCCGGCTCCTTTATCCATCTAACTCGTTCTTTTCACGGAATATCATTTCGCGTGACATATTTAGGCCGATGCGCGCTGTTCTCCGCTGAAAATTCAAATAATTGTGCGAGTCCGCGATATTACGGCGCTACAGCTGATTCAGAAACCATTTTACCTGCCGGAGAACAACGACATCCCTGACGTATCCTCCTCGTCAGGCGAGAAGAAGATTGGAATTATGGATTTTTACGTGCCTCCTGATGTGACGTTTTAAAGCGAACGGGACGCCATATCGTTGAAGATAATTCAAGGTCGTTCGTGGTCGTTTAAAAAGGAGAATAAATTACTTGGAGACAGCGATCGGACACCTGGATGGTTTACATTGCCAATGCAATGTATAAATCATCCATCAAGCGATCCATTACAGAATACTACTATGTTTCGCGGTGTAAATTGAAACGTTGCCTTACCAGCACTTCGTTGGATTTTAAGAAACGTAACTTGGTACATAGACGAGATACATCTTTCGATTTAGGAAATCTAAGAGATGAGAAAGTGTGTCAATCTAAGAGGATCTGTTTTCGTGTTTGGAGTGTACGCTTCGAAGCGTGAAGCAGTTCCATGATGTGAGCGAGTTCCTGGGATTTCGGTGAAGTTAAGATGAGAAACGATGGTACTTGGATTGACGACTATTTGTCCGGGAGTATTTAGAAACGTCGAGCTGCCGTTGGTATTGGTTATCTCGGATGTTAAGGTCTGCTGTTTTATTTAACTAAAATATGTGCGTCTACGTTGCTGCCTCGGACGACTTTTTAATTTATCTCCGTTGTGTTTTCTTGACAATGAATTTACGCGGTACGGGTATGCCTCAATAATTTAGCAAAGATTCGAAGAAAACAAAACACGCTGCTACTCCCCTGAATCTTAGTAGATTGTACAAATTAATTACAAATTAATAATACTTTCTCGTGGAATTACTAGATCACGCGTCTAAATTATTTATAAAAATACGCAGCGTTTTATTATGGAATTAAAAAAATTATCGAGAAATCTCAGACAACATTCTTGTGGCCCCATGATGTTTTGAAATGCCGGGGATTAATATTTAAATGGGCGTTACGCGTCAAGTTTAGCAGCGAGCTCTTGAAAACGATAAACGTGTGAAATACTCGTATTTTCTAAACGCTCTTAACATCTGTAACGCGCATTTCCATTCTTCAAATCTGATTTTCACATTTGCGATTGCACGTTTAACGTTCAACTTCGTTAAATCCGTTTAACTGTTATCCAACTGTCTGTTAATGCTAACCAGATGATATTTCTCTGTTAAATACAAATATGACACGCACTCAGGACGTTAGCGAAATTTACAAGTTCTCTATAACGGGAGGATCAAAAGACATGGAAAGAACATTGAACGAGACTGGAGAGGGACTAACGGGATTAAAAGCAACAATAGAGAAGAGAAGAGCAAGGGCGATACGAGACGGGGAGGAATGACAAGAGGGTAGCACAGCAAGGAGGCAAAAGACCAAAGCGGCAATAATGTGCAATAATAATAAGTAATAAGTTGCAATAGTTTGTAGTCATTAGTCTCAGCTGCTAGAGATAAGAATATGATAATGAGTGCAATTCAAGAAATGTAAGAAAACGTAAACCGAAAGTTCGTCCGAAGCCGAAAGGCACGGACTAAATAAATAATAATAATAATAATAACAAATTCTCTAGTCAGAAGATTTCCAATATATGATTTTACGAACTTGTTAACACACGGATATTAAATCAATTCTGCTGTTTGAACTAATTGGAATAGATTCTAATGAAACATGTAACATTTGAAAAATCATTTTTCAATATTAATTGAAACGATATTATCTATACAGGGTGAATACGTGTGGCGCGAGTGATCTTTCTGCGCGATCATCATTTTAGTTTAAAGACTTATCTTCTTTAAGTTAACGTTAGCGGCCAAACGTTTGGAATAAAAGATAATTGGAATAGAACGATCCTACATGGGAAAATTCTGACTCATCGTACCATATGGTTACATCCGTTGCACAGGGAATGCTTTAAGACTAAATGCAAAGGTTTTCCCCCGAGGAGGGGTTGAAGCACAAATATTATCAAAAATTTTAAGAGTATAAGGACATCTCCACAGTTAGACTAATATTAGTAATAAAAGCTATTTACAAAAATAAAAAGAAAAAACTGTATGTTCATACAGATTCTGTTTTTTGTTATAACGTCGAATACACGAGTTTTGTCAATTATTTGTTTTAACGTTCTATAGTGTCTACGTGAATCTCCAATCAAATACATAATAATTCTTTAAAGATATTAATATTTTCCTAGTCGTTCGTTCCAATGTACGTATGCCAAACAATCCCTATTAAACGAATCTTATAACGCTAATATCAACGATAATTGGATCACCCTGTATATAAATGACTCGCTATGTACCACATCTATCACCCTACACGGATATACTTTAACACAAAGTTCGCGAATAATCCAGCAAGCATGCCAAAAGAAATTCGTCGTATTCTTCCCAAGACACGTCGAGTTGCAACCTGAAGCAAAAATGCCGAGCCGCGGTGGCCGCCACTCGAAAAACTTCCCGTTCCGGTTGCACAGCGAGAAAGCATCGCGAAGCCGGAGGATATCACAGGCCACGCGAGAATAATCTTAACCCACGCGCTTGTTCGCCGACTTTCTTATTCGAAGCTGGAGAGTGAAACGCTCGGCCAGCGGAATTGCCTGCAGAAGCGGCCTACTTCCGCTTCAGAACGGAAGTAAAGTTGCAACGAGCGCAACGAGCATAACCTTCTCTTGGTCGTTACCTTGAATGGAGCATTTGCAGAAACCGTAGCTGGCAGATATTGAACTGACCAGAAAGTCTCTTCGCTTTTCGCTAAGCAAAAAGACATCTCTTGCCGATTTACGCGATCGAAATTGCACAAGCGGCGAATAGTTTTGGAAAATCGAGCATGACTCCACTGTTGTACGAGATATATTCGATATATTTAACTTTCTAGATCTATAACTTTTCAATTGGCCGATCGAACGCTTTTACGATCCGTTTTAAATGCATGAAATGTATCGTATGACAGTCGTGTCTCGTCGCTATGTTAATGAAATTTCGAAGCGTCTTATGCAATTTACATAATACACGTTGAACATTTTAATCTTATTCGTACAAATAATAAGTATTTTTATTAGACGATCTGTTTCAGAATTTAGAAGACCGTAGACTTAGAACCTTAAGTAGACAGTTCGGTTCTCAAGAGGCCACCAAACTGTGAAGAAATCAGACCTACCTCAACGATGCTAAGACTGTTATCAAAGAGGCCATTGGCAAAATTTGGAACTGTTTACGGCTCAACAATCCCCATAAAGTGCTCCACACAGTAAAGTGTGTAAGATCACCGTGGAACCTAACTTGCCTGCATTAATCAGGGGGAATTAAACCGCCCGCAGTCCCATTCCTGATCAACACATGGCCGCTTGTTAACAAGACAACCAATTTCTGAATGCGAATCATGCGAATCACCAATGACCATACAGCAAATATGACAGCAAATTTTGTCCGAAAGAAATAGTTGTAATATCGAAGCCTGAATGATTCTAAAAGCTTTCATAACGCGTTCAATTAATGTTAATTAAAATAACCATTTTGCCATAAGATAAATTCGTAAATGGATAAATAAATAGACAGTTTTGCAAGTAAATGATATATAACGGGGTGAAGTAAATAAAAAGGGGTTGAAGATTCGGACCAGCTGGCAAATAAATATTAACAGACGCGCGCCAAGTTTTCCTTCGCGCAAATAACATTCCGAACGAAAACCGCAGGCGCTTCCACCACCGGTGAACCGTGAAATTTCCACCCCCTTCTCTTCTCTGCACACGTGAGTGAGATAGTTTCCGGCTTTCGTAACAGCCGCAGAACCTTTGTGTCGCGATCTGTATCCGCGTCGGACAAGGATCTCCGCTTCGGCAATTGAAAAGTGGAAACTCTGATAAAATCTCGCCTTCGTTACTGTTCGCCGATCGAGAGGGAGGGCATATTTATGAATCGGTGAACGGGAACGAGAATTACGCACTGCACCGAAGGAGAGATATTGTGTGCCAGAAGTTGGTGGCATTTGCGTGTAATTTTATACGGTTATCGAGTTCCTCGATGAGATGCGGTGTTTTACGATAAAGAACGATATCAAGTATAGGCGAATTTTCGTGCACCTGTATTGATAGAAAAATTGTTTTGTAGCGTGATTGTACAGAGTTTTCACGCTATTGCTTCTCAGCGTGTTTCTCACAAACGATAAGTACGAGGGAGAAGATGAATGGTTCGAAGCGAACTACATATTCACGATAATACTTCTTTCGCAAGTGATAAACTGCATGTGCATTTCGCAGTTGCACTACTTTTCTTTAAATGGAAACCCTCCTTTTTTTCTGCATATATAGAATCCTTTCGTCATTCTACGAGCGAGAGTATCGAAAAAAAAGTACAGAAAACTGGTTAGTTTCTGAGATACTTTAACTTTAATTTCGTAGAATTTATAGTAAACATAAATACACGAGTACTGCGTTACGTCTTTCCTTGTTTCTACACGTGGCATTGGAGTTCTATGCGAGCACATCAACATCAACATACAATGTACACGTATATGCATGTGGAAATTATAAAAAATGAATTATTTGCCAACTTTCTATTTTATACATTGCACTTTCCCTGTAACTCAGAAAGTAGCCTACGTTTACAATTTGAATGCGTAATTCGTCAATTCTCTTGACAATGAAAATATTGAACAAAAACGACGTGACACTACATAACGGGATTAATAAAATATTCTATAGAGACATGTTTGTACGGGCAAATGTTACCATTGAAGGTAGAAATTGATTGGAGGAATTGCGCGGGGTATGGCTTACAACTTACAACCGAAGAAGTGTTCTTGACAGACCAATTGACTTTAGATATCGTCTCATTTGTATGTCGAGTAGATTATACAAGCAACTGGGCGCGTATTTCTTGGCGAATGCCAACACTTTCGCCTGCAGATTGCCAACAAATCAATCTTCTGAGTTTAATGAACGTGCTTAAAGAAGAAACTCGAGAGGCCTAGCATCTTATGAATCAGCGATCTAATTATAAACATATACATAGTCAACTTCTGCCTCAGCAAAATACAATTAGTTAGCGACTCTAAAAATGTCGCCTAAAGAATAACGCTATATCGCGACAAAATTTTATCAACAAGAAGATGAAATTTTTCCATCTATGCACAACGAGTTTATCTGCCAAGACAAAAGGGTGATTCTGTGTGAAAAAATAAATCGAGATAAACCGAAAAGAATGGAAATGAATAAATCGAATATACGGTGCTGCTCTTACGAAAAGATTGAATTTAGCAACTTGTTTGGCACATTGTTGGCCAGAAGAGAAATCATCAGATAAATAGTAAAAGAAAAAAAAAGACACTCGGAATAATCCAGAAGTTTGTAAACGGGCAACAGTTATCGACAGAAATAGAGAAGAAAATGACCGGATTAAGGACAACGATGTGACGGATTAAAGGAACGGGGATTATCTTTATTGGAACATCGAAAGCAAAAGCAGTGCAAGTAGAGTCAAAGCGGCGGACGAGCAGGGAAACTTTTTCTACGATAATGGATTGTAAAAATATAAGCCTTTAAATCCTTGTTCCGGCCCCTTTTCTGTCTCTTTCCCAAATCTCGCGCGGTAAACAACAAAACGACATTCGGTTAGCAGAATGGTTGACCAAACGAGACTCGGACAAATCCCACTGTCGTGCTCTTCTTCCTTTTCTACAGAGTATCCTTCCGAATTAAAAGAAATTAAATCAATCAAACGTAATACGATGGAATTACAGAAATTTAACAATCTTTATATTTTTATAAATATATAGATTCTAGTTTGCTTTGGTTTTTATCATAAGTTGTATTTAATGTAATTTTATCAGAAATATTCATAAATATTCGTGGTCTTATCAAAAATAAAATGTTTCTTTCGTTGTCCTCCGCAATTCTCACTTTACTTGATCCTCTAGTTTAGAACAGCCTATATATAATAAAAAGATAAAAACTATCAATTCGACGCGACATGGACAGCGACTATAAATTTTTAGCAAACAGCGTGATTCATTGGATCATACGCCGAATATCGTTCAACATGGTCGTCGAAATCTGCTCTCACGCTTTTCTATATATTTTAACCGAAAAAACGACAACCAGCGATATATCTATTATACTGATTGCATGGATATATATATATGTACGCATGTATATGTATACCGTCATATTTACAAACTTATCGCCGCTTTTATAACATGCATAAGTGTAAATTAATGATAATGGCCGTGGCGTACATGCGATAATTGAACTAACTTGAATTTGCAAACGTCGCTGCTGAAAATATGTCGCCATTAGCTTGTAATGCGTCGTTAAAGCTCTTCTGGCAGCTTTTTTCTCATATGTAAAGTTACAAAAACAAAATTAGATAGAACTTGACAAACATTATAAAATTACATTGCACGAATTCTTTCACGATTATAGAATTATAATTTAAATTTCGCTGTCCACATATTTGTACGTTTAGATTTTTCATAAATGTACAAGCATTAGGTTAATACGATTAATTAAATTACCAACGTTAAATGTGACCAGAAAAACTTCGCAGAACGACATAATAATGTCCTGAAAGTTATAAAATTTTTCTAAAGATACTGAAATCAATTAAGATATAAAAATATTGTAAATGATCAACAAGCGGCACAATTTTTCGATCGTTCTAAAATTCAAAGTCTACAAGCTAAAATACCGGAACTTATTTAAATTTATAACATTTACAGATCAACGTCAACGGATGTTCCAATTCTCTCGAATACAATGAAAACCACGTACCTACTACTTTCCTGACATTTTCGATACAGTCCATTCATTTTCCTTTCATTTGCACGACACAATACAAATATCCAAAAGTGTAATACTTTGACGCTCCAATATTTTAGGAACAGACTGAAACGAATGATTCTTCACCGGTCGGATATTCCAAGCTTCCGTTTTCGAACATTTTTCGTTTTTGTTCCATACGATGACGAACTGTCTCTCGATGAAACGGCGAGTCTCTGTTTGTTAGAAACATGTGCGGCAAACCTTCGAATTAACAAAACATGGCGTGTAATGCAAGACACGCAGAATCGCAGGAACCTCTTTCATTTATCTTAGGAATCTCACTCCTTAAAATTGATAATTTTCGTCGATTCAATTTTTGGCAGTTTCGAATTTTAGAACGCGAAGCTGAAACAAACAAAATCGTAAGAAATTTTACGATTTGACGGAAGAATTTGACGTTATGTTTATATTTCGCTTGTAAATTTTAGCAATATGCCCAGACTGTAAACTCGCATGATTTGTCACAGCTGCGAAATATTGAATTTTTCCGATTTTAAAGAAGCGACACAAATTCCGATTTCAATAAATTTCCAGCTGATTTTATTGCTCTCTCCTCGTGTAAACGTTACACGCAGAGAACATGCAGAGAGAACGTTAAATAATAGAATTACTATCGATTTTAGAATTCGCCTTTTCAGTTGTTACATATGGTAGGCAAAAAATAATGCCTCGTTCGATTTTTACGAAATATTCTTTTTGCCAAACTGAGTGGATAAATGCGATTAACGTACACGCAGAGCGCAAAAAAGTACTCGTAATTTATGCTCCTATCTATTATCAAAATGATATTGCAGAAAATGATTCCTTCATTTTGCGTGTCACTCTGATCTCTTCAATAAAGTCGTGTAACTTAGTTCAAATGTTATGTGTGAAATAAATCCTACTACAGTCAAAATTTTCAAATTATCGCTAATCAATTACAGCTAAAAGTTACAGAGACTAACTGATTTCAATACACACGAGATATTTCAATGATAGTCAGTGAAACGTGATTATAAGGTATTTAACAGCGAAATGCCTGGGTAAACAAGAGCCGCAGAGTTCCCAATAAATTTCAAACACAGAATTCCAACATAAAGAGGGGAAAGTCGCCGTTCCATTGCCATTTCCAACTAAAATTGAATAAAAAGCACAACACACAGGTTGGCCCAACGCAAACCGTTCCATCAAATCGGCGGAACAAGGAGCGGGATGGTTCCCGGGAACATAATGAAGTGTTTGCACACGCGTAGCCCTGCTGCAAAGCGTTCAAAGTAACTGCTTTATCACAAGGGCTAACCCGATAAATGAATAAAACTGCAATCTTCAGTTTTCGCTGAGAAAATAGGCACAAGAAAGGGGATCGAGACTAAAAGAGGGGAACTGATCAAGGGAAACTCAAAGAAAAAGGTAAGGAACGGGTGAAAATGGAAAACAAAAGAACACTCAGATCGATACATTCGCCTTTATCGTGCGCCTGCTCTTCGACTCGGTGTGCGTACTAAGAAATACAGGAACAAAGTGCAAGCTGCGCTTTCAAGAGTCGATCCCACGATCGTCGATTCTAATCTCGGCCAACTTTTACCTCTTCTTTCCGCTGCAACGTCTTCTTTTAACGTCCACTCTTAACACACGGACGCGTCACGTAAATGGGAAATCGGTTTGCCGACAGAATTGCGACTTTTGTCTTTGATTGATATAAAAGGAATAATATATTTATTATATCTTTTACGATGTAATTGTTATCGTAGTATCGTTATTATTTTGTTGTAAATAGGTCGGATCCTTTTTATGCATAAGCAAGGCACTTTGTTCAAGGTAATTGTGTAAATATAAAATCTACTTGGGAAAACTCTCTGTAATTTAAAGGAAGATATAGAATATAAAGTCGGCAAGAAAGTTTGCGCTGCTGGTGACTTGGTTTGCTAAATTTGAAAATCTGGTCATAACATCGGTACGTTAGAAACAAGAAGTACAGAAGTAGAGATGTAAACGTATAAAGATGCCTGCCCCTTCTGGCAGACGCATTGATAGGTATTGATTTTCTCAAGAATCTTTGAACAGTACACGTTAGTACATGTTAAATATTTCATAAAAATAAGTCGAATCAAGTGCAATCCTCCTATGTGCCAAAGTCGTAATATCAAACGTATAATAAGCTGACTGGTCATGGTCAATAGCAGTCATCGGTTGCCCAAATTTATACGCAAAATATCTAAGAAATTTGTGTTATACTTCTACACTACGCTTCCTACAATATCACTATATTTCCAGTTGTCTCTTATGGTTTTTATAGTACGAGGACCAAACGTTAGACGCAAATCCCTAAGAAGAAGAACGAAACTAAAATATAATGCAATGTAAACTATAAATATAATTTTCAATAAAAATACAATTTTATCGTTTGCTTTATATCGTTACTCCTTTTCTGTTTAAGTAAAAAAAAAGAAGAAGAGAACGAAAATTAAACAGTTCGTATTCGCTAAAAGCTGAAAGCAATCGAAATGATGTAGAACATATCAGAATAAAGGAACACAGGGGAAAACTTTTTACGTAGCGTCGCATTGTATGCCGTAAATGTAGAACGACGAAGATGGTACACCATTGTCAGGAAATTGACCAGCGGAGATCATAGGATTAGAACGCGCACGTAGCTGAGGGATCCGCGAATGCTGAACTCCCTTTTTAGTAATGAAATTTTCACTACATACGGTTTCACGGAGCAGACCACGTGTACAGTTCCATAGCGCGTTAAAACACAAACAAAATCGACGTCATTACGGTTGCCGTGGGTGAAAGAACCTTTACGCGGGAACCATACCGTTTTAGGTTGATTAAAAAAAATTAACGAAAGAGCTGGGGTATTAAAAATCGTATTTGATATCCTTACTTCATACAGTCAGTGTTATTACGAAACGCTTTTTTAATAAAGATCGTATTTTACACGCTAATGTTAACGATTATGGTAATTACCTTTATATTATGGTACGTAAAGTCGTTAGATCTCGATTGCAGTTTTTCTGGACTATTAACAAATAAGTGTCGTTGCAAAAAATTGAGGTTAAAATACATAAATAAATTTTTCTCAATTCGTTATATATTCATAATCGTTGACATTTATATGTAAATAAATCAATAATAGACAGTTGCTTAAACGATTAATTTATTTACACGCTGATATAGGAATTAAGATGTGTAATTATCTTTATATTGAACGAGAGACACAAATTTTATAATGAACGCCATCAGGTTTAAACTTTAAGAACTTCGTACACTGACATTCACTGTATCCATTGTTAAACGTGTCTCTAACTACGTCCTTGGTCAGCAACATTGGACCAGCATAAGATACATACGTCTCCGATCAACAATGTGTTAACACGAATTATTAAATCAAAATATTTGTTCATCGTACACGCTCGAGCACATACTTCTCTAGCCGCTACTTTACAAGTACCTACTTAGTATCACGAAGTTTTCGAGTTGCAATCGAGTTTTGTGCCAAAGGAGGATCACAGACGCGGTTTTAAGGACCGCACGGAGTCGAAGGATGTGGTGGAAAGATGGCCGGAAGCGGGTGCTGTCATCTTGGAATTTTCCGATGCTCGTTTTGGCTCGAATAGCTTCAGCTGACGCGGAATCGACCGGGCAAAAGTTAATTTCACGGCAACCATCGACTTCACCATTATAGTTTTGTCAAACGGTCCAAGTCTTCCTTTTCGGCTTCAGTATTGCTGGTGGAAACAGCGTGTCATGGATATCGATATTTCCTTATTATTCATTTAATTCATTAACAGAACTGGGCACCAACTTTTATGCAAATTTATACTTTTATAGACACGAACCAAGAAAATGGAACCGAGCCAGACATTTGTTTCGTCAGGAAGCGTTTTTCTGGTAAATTTTTATCACGCTCGTGTTCACTCTCTTTCGATATACTTCACATTTTTCCAGTAATTTCTTTCAGTGAGATTCTTAATAATTCTTAAAAATTATTTTTTTTTTGAAAATAAAGTAACGATTTTTACAATATATGACGGAAATATTTATCGAAGATGATCGATCCTTTTTTATTATTTTCAATAAAATCTTGGTATTTCGTATCAAATTCGCTTTAGAACGTGCTATAAAAAAAAAGTTACGGCAAAAGATCATTAAATCTCGAAGACTTAAATTTTTCTGAAAATGTATTAAGGAGATTCATCTAGACCGGCGAAGCTTCTAAATGTATAAATTTTGAAGATCGAACTTTCGAGTACAGTCCTTAATCCTTGAAATATCAACCTGAGGTCTCATTTTACTTTAAAAATTTGAAGCTTAAAGGGTAGCCATATTTCGCCCATATGACGTCGATCAAAAAGTGCTCCATGTACAAAAATCTGGGCGTTTTCGGTCAGAAATGATGGGACGAAGGATTCACTTTCATAAGCGTCAGAGATCGGACAGGTATGAAAAACTGAAGAGTCGTACGTCCTACTTAGGCTCAAATTCCTGTCGAATCAAGTAAGAAGGTCGGATATCGCCATCGAAACTTTAAAACTGTCCGATCGATTTATGGAATTCCGATATTATGACCGAGAACGCGGTCCTTGACGAAAAGATAAGAAGAAAAGGATAACGAGAGAAAGGAACAGAGAAAGGGAGAACTTCGACTGCTTTCATCGGTAACGAGAAATTTCGGTTAAAATGTGCTCGTCAATGACTGAAAGCAGAAAAGTTAAAACGTATTATATTGGTATAATATGAAAGTTGAAATAAAAAAGTTCCAGCTGGATCTACATTATACGTATGAAGATTTCCGTTCGACTAAAAATTGTCCGACTATAGAATGTCCGATGGAAAAACAGTTCCAATAAAACGATTGTGAAAGCGAAACATTCGTTTGAATTAAAATAAATTTTTAAAGAGAAGATGATAATTTTTAAATATTACCATAATAAAAAATTTGGATAATACTACGACGAAATAATTTTATTACGGAAGTTGATACGATATTATTAGGTTGGAACGGATCCTGAATTGCGATTATTCCAATTTCTTAAAATTTTGATCAATTTGATAGACGAAATGTGAAAATCATCGATATACATATATATATTGACCGAATGAGTTCGAACGAAATGTTTTGCTGTTCTCTAGCACGTTTCACCGGATAAGAGATTTAATAACGATTCGTGCCGGGTTGCAATCGCTTGGCTGGTCGATTTTTACGAGATCAGCGCGAGACAGCTTAATGAAATTCGGGAAATTTACACTTTTATCACGACATTGCGCTGAATTAGCTGGAAAGTTTCGAGGAAAATCGTGCGGGACCGCTATAAACCTGGAAATCATCGGTGTAACATCTTATATAATTCGCCGGGCTTGTTGGTTGCTGGAGAACACCGATGAGAGGGCTGGAATTACGCTGGAAGGGAAAGAGTTTCCCAAGTTCCACGGAAATTCACCTTTAACTTCTGCTTTTAATGAATACTTGATCGTGATGTATCACCCAATATTACAGATTTAACGGGACGAAGTTGTAGAGTTCATAAACGAGGACAAAATTCTGTAAAATCTTGCTAACTTTCGCTTTATTTAAATTATTCAATTTATTAATAAATTTCATTGTTACCTGATCTTTCGTTAAGAAACATATTTTAAAAGAATACGTTCAATTAACTCAACGTTCTATTGAGCAAAATTCAAATTAAATTACGAGCGAAGATTCTAAGAAATTTTACCTATTAAACTGTATACGTTGAAACATTATACTTATACGCGAACATGACATCAACAAATTACCTAGTCTCATTCTCAGCGCTCTCGTGCCTAAAGCCGACGATTCCCTAAAGTAAAACAAAATGATCAACAGACCCAAACTAAACTCTCTCGTCGCTGGAACCAGCTTCTCTGAATTACAACAATCTCGCAGCATAATACACATGTGCACGTATACACTGGTCGAAATCCTGGCTAGTCGCGAGGACAAATGTCGAACGAGATTACGGACAGCATTAACGCGCAACCAACTTGGAATTCACACGGATACGACATTTAACTCCCCTCGAATATGTACCGCGTTAAATCTCCGTCTGTTCCTCTAACTTGGAACCCAGGACACGGAACAATGTGTGCGCTCTAGTGATGGGACCAAGTCCAATATGTACATACTTATAAATCTGAATCAAATTCAATACCTAAGTTTCACTTCGAATATTAAGTTAAGATACAGAGGTTCGTTCGAGTATCTCTATACAGTTCTTCCATACTTGCAAGTATATACTTTGATATTTGCATACGTTTTTAAGTGAACGAATTTTCGGATTTTGATATTTTTGAATTTTGAGCTCTTGGAATTTGTCAACTTTCAAATTGCTAAATTTTTAGCTTTCCGAATCTTCGAATTACTTGCCAATTATTCGATGTTTGCAGGCTGATTTCCAAACTCAGAAGGAGTATCTATTGGCAACTTTCGAAAACCTACTTGTAACTACTTTGATACTCGAACGAATCAAACTCCTTACAATTAGCAATCGAATCGCAAGAGTCGAAAGATCAGCACTGTTTCATTGAATGCTTAGAATATGCTTATGAAAATCATTAAGACGATAAACGAGATATCTATACGGATAAACTGTTTGTTAAACGTTTGAACTCGATCAAATCGACGAAAGTATGCTGATATTAATTTAATTAACCGAGTTTTGAATTATTTGAAGCTGTTTGCGATGTGCTTGAATCCATCGCTAGTGTACACAGTTGCTGCGATGATCACGAACGCGATGATTACCCAGAACTACGCTAGAGACAGTTATGCCAGTTACCTGCGATTTCGCACCTAAGTACGAGCGCATACACCGGCCAAGTTTCCTCTCTGATTACACGTGCAAACGCGCCAGCCATTGGAAGGAGACTTTGACGATCAACTCAACATCGCTTCCAAAGACGCGCAACATCGTCAACGTTTTCCTCGTTGCATCGGTGAGACGGTTCCATTTAAGTGATGGAAATGCGCCGTGTTCGCGACGATCGATGTTTCGTTACCTTCGTTGAACGAAGAATGCAGATAAAAGAATATCTTTAAGAAAAGATAAATATACCATTAGGAAAATTCGTAGCCAAGGTTACTTCTAAACTGCTGGAGAAAAAGATTTCCAAATGTTATTCGTACTTAGACGATGCCTTTTATTTCGTCCATTTTTCGTTATGACTGTTCCTACTACTACAATGTGCGTGTTTTTGTCACGATTCATACTTCTGCTGTTCTTACATTTCATTCCTTTAGCCCTACTTCGCCAACGTTATCTCCTTACTTGCACCATCATTACTTCTCTTTGTTCTCGCCGTTTCTCTCGCTTTTTGCCCCTCTTTCTTTCGGCTGCTTACCTCTTTCTACGCGATGTACCTTGTGCATTTTGTTTGTCACTCTCATCAAAGGACGGTGGCTTTAAGTCTCTCTGACTGCGCTTGAAATTCTACGTCCCAGATTCCCGTAATGTCACAGACGTGGAAATGCACCGTCTTTGTTCTCCCGCCACACTTCGATCCCTGCTACGCCTCTTTTCCTCTTTTCAGCCCCATATTCCCTTCTTCTTCCTACGCTTTTCCGTCTCCTCGCATTACAGTAGCTACGTCGATTGATCGTGATAGATCTGGCTATGGACGCGCTTATACGGGTACAAGCAACGCGTTATCACATTACGCGCCAGACATTTTGTTGCTGATTAAGTCCAGCGACCAGCTATTTTTCGTGGCAAATATTTTTAAATTACTTGTAATAAAATATATTAAATTAATTATAAATTGGCTTGTTAGTAGTTAAAATTCATTGTCTTCTTGAATATTTATCTTCCAGAAATTAAAATCTTATCTTAACGTTACATGCGTCTTAACAATACGTGTTAATTATAATCGTTTACGTACTAAAGTTTACGTACTAAACATGTTTCAAAGCGTAGTAACAAGAGCTGCGTGTTACAGCGTTACACAGCATTATCGTCGCAGCACTACAGGTAATATTATCATGGCATACAAATATAATAATATAACGCCCAAAAAGCTTTTAAATATTGAAACTAAAGAAACGAATATGTGGATAATAACGCGTATCGGCAGTGTAATATCAGCAAATATTAAAGATCATAACGTTGCTATAGCATAGTGTAGTAGAGTATAGCATCGTGTAGCGCGGTGTTACAAAGTACATACATAGGAAAATATGCGAGTTGGAAGAAACGAGAACGCAATTTAATCAAGGAGGAAAAGCTCTGGAAATTGCCTCTCTCCTCTTCGTCTTCTGTGAATTAAAACTATATCGCTTCTTATCAGAAACATGCCTAGTTCAGAAGCGTTCTCCGCTTCGAAATCTACTTCGGTTTACAGGATACGGGGTTTATGAAGTTTCACAGGAGCGCAAATCCTTTTGAAACTCAGTGATAGGACAGTTTTAGAGGATCTTACATGCGGATTAGCTGGAGGATATAGCGAAAGCAATGTGAAATTTATGGATTCTTCAGAGAACTGTTTCTATGAGAAAACACGCTTTTAATTTTAACAGGCACGTATGTTTAATCTTATGTTCCTTTCATTCGCGAAAAAGAACAATCATTGAACGTAACCTGCGAACTACGGATGTTTATGGAAATTTATATTTTTATGAACGATAATGAAAAAGTAGACCCTCGGGAAATATTTGCTTTGTCCGCTAAATATTACAATACCACGAATATTGTACTTTGAACATTTTGTATATTCTTTTCTATTGCGTGTATTCTATACGTTTTACCACGTATCCTTTTTTTCCTACAAGAGCATTAAAATCAACGGTCTATAGTATTCTGTAACAAATTAACGCTATGATCTTTTTGAGATACTATATTGTCACCAAAAAAAAAAAAAAAAAAAAAACGGTTTATGAATCTTAATGAGAATAGCATTATCGAGAATGAACACTGTACATTTTGCAAACACGGTGGTAAATGCGGTGCGAATTCGGTTAGACATGGAATGTAATTTTTGCACGAGCAAATGTTACACATTTCGACCGGTAATTGTTGCAAATTATTACCATGGGATTCTCCCGACCCGGAATCCCGGAGAATGCGATATACGCGACGCGGAAAGCGTCTCTAAATGCTCGTTTGGCTATTTAACTCGTTTGCCAAAATTGCAAATTTCACTGTGCAGATGGAAAATACCGAAAACGGTATGCCGACAAGACTACATGAAATAATGTTTTCTACTGCGAACGAAAAAAAAAAAAAAGAAAAGAAAAATATCTGGAAAAAACGTTTAATCGAGATAAATTCGTTTTGGAAAGCGTCCACGTGTCTTGGAAAACAAAATTAAAATATCGGGACAAAAAATGAAAGAAAAAGCTTGTAGTTACAGACCTGAACTCTTTTTGGGAAACGAATGAAGCTTTTCGCGTGCGAGTTCAATTTTGTTATCAGACATTCATTCAAGTCTCGTTCTAAAACGAGTTAAATTTTAATCTGAGAAACACGTTTAGTAGTCGCGTTTGATGAATGAGACACGCGAGCTGACATTAATCGCTGCTTTCTTGACATCGTTTTTCACTGCTAATTAACTGACGTTATTTTCCGCGGTTCTTTCTTCAATCGCATTATATCGGTGTGATACACTGTATAAAATTACGATTTTGAAATAGCGAACTAGTGAATATTAGTGCGAGATCACTTACAGAAACACGATAGTGACATCGTTTCTCGATACTTGAAACATACCTGTAACAAACAAAGTTTTATATTTGTTGTGTATTCCTTGTTATCAAATGATAATAATAATAATAATGATAACAAATATAATTCAAAGAATATTAAGTAAGTTATAAATATGTAAAGAGTTTTTCATTATTAGATACAGTAATTTGAGTAATTAACAATGTTCCATTTCTGTTACGAACGTGCAGATATTTTCGTGCGCAGATGAGCCATTGTAAATCATCGGAACTGCGAATTATATGAATTATACGATACAACACAATGTGAAATCCTATAATCGAAATAGGTACATCTCTGTTCGTGGAGGAACAATCGCGTGACACGGGATCGCGCGAAGCGATTCTTTTTCCCGTGGGGTAATGACCGCGACACGGATAACGAACGAAATCGATCCATCGGAATTACACAGGGCTACGGTCCCGTTCTCAATTTACCGTAATGGTTTCGATCCCCGATATTCGATCGCGATAGAAACTTATAACCGATCCGATATTCGTAATTGCGCGCGTAAACGTACCTCTGGGATGTCGCGAACCATGTCGCCACTAGATGTCGAATAAAACTCGACTCAAGCTTCTGATAATAATCGGCCTTTTTATTCCCTAGTCTCTCGAGCAGCCAACGAGCAAAGCAATTTGCGATTTCTTCCTTCGATTAAACCTCTAAACGCTTCTCTTTTACGATCATCCGATCCATTTTCCATATACAGCGGCTCACGAAATTCTTTCAGCGATTTATACCGTAGAAACGAATGTCAATAAGTTCATAGTTCTAACAATTATGCAAAGCTGACACCTTGACGTAGATCTAGCGTGGCTAATGATGTTATAAATTGGCAAGGACTTCGTCCGAGGTTAAACGCTTAAACGCTGAAAATAAGTTAATTGATATTTAAATGCAACCCATTTGTTTGAAGACTAAAACGTAATGTGTATGCGTATGTGTTTTCGGCCGAAGGATAATTTAAAATCTATTCGAGGATGAAAGGTAGATCGACTGGTTGGTAAAAATCGTTTAAGAATAACCTGCGTGGCCATATTTTATTCGTCATACTGATACAGAAGAGTGGTATAAGTAGGGGTCAGTAAGTATCTTATGAAGCTTCTATTTATGGAAGTGCTTAACATCGCGAAGATAAAAGACGATCATAAATAGAAGAACAATATTTGGTGGTATTTATTATATGAAAAACAGATTATTAAGAAGCTTATTGAACAATTATTCGTTACATGTTATACACAATTTACAGTCCGCGAAAATAAAAACTACTTCGTAACATAAAGTTTTCTTTTATCAGAACTAATTCCTTGCGCTTCTATCTGTACCTTAAAGAAGAACTAATGAAGAATTCTAAGAGATTCTGGAACAACCAATAGAAAGAACACAGAGCAAAGCAGATTAATCTACAAAGTAATCTTTTGAATAAATTATAGACAATTGGTAAATTAGATTTTATAAAATTAGTTTTTCTTCTAAATTACAAAGCTATCTATCTACTCTTGCATATTAACGAAGAAAATTCCGACTAATTAGAGAACAATTCTAAAAATTACGCCATAGAGAGATAACAAAAGGAGAAAGTGAAGCAGATAGCCGACGAAAACTTCGAATGTAAAAGACAAATTGTACCCTGTAGTGGTATGAAACCGTAGCGGGTAGCGGAAGTTCTGCGACTTCCATAGCGGAAAGAACAAATGGACGAAGGACGGACAGTGAGGCGAAGAGACGGCGAGAAAACGACTTCTACTAGACTCGCTCCATTCGAGAAATTTATGCGAGCCTTGGCACCGATTCTCGGCCGTAGGTCGAGATTATGCCATCGACGTATGGCAAACCCTGCTGCCTAAAGCCTCGTTTCCGGATCCACGTTTCTTTATGCGTTCTCTTCATCATGCACCACTGTCTCGTCCCTGTACAGGACACGCTTGGCAACCAACTGAATGAAACGATACGGTTAGCAATACGATTTACGAGTAGCCTCGGATAAATCATATTTTTGGCTGCTATCGCTGTCGTTGGGTTGATTGTGTCACGGATAAAACGAAACGCTTTATGTTTACGCACGAAAAATCGCATTTTACAGTGTACAACAGCAGAAAAAAAAATGGGATCACAGACCCAAAATACAATACGCTCTATTACCATCGAAATTAGCCGATGCGGCGTACAAACATTCTCCGCGCTTTATGCTTTTGCCCAGGTGAAAATACGGGAAAAGTATATCCAAGCATGGCCCCATGAATAACGTAGCACTTTTACATTTTATGAATTCAGCGAATTAATTCAGTGAAAAATCGAGCGCACAAAAAGCAACCCGTTTAATATCTCCTTTAAAACTCGCCGGTATAAATCTTCATTACGAGATACGAGATTCCAAATGTAAACACAAATAAACTTGCATAAAACGTGTCGTTCCATATACTAAATTACTTTTTACACGGTTAATGCGAACCAGACCGTACTGTGGCTTCATTAACCGACATAATCAACCAGTGTAACTAGAGAAAGAAAAAAAAGAAAAGAAACATGTCGAGGTTGCGTTATTATTCAGGCCTCGTCACCGCGCATTAATGAAAATGTAATAAATTGATTAATTGACGAAGGTAAAAAGGACTAGCGACGCCGTCGCAGTATATGACTTTATGTGGAGCTAGATGGTGACAATTAATGCGCATACACTGGTTAGGAAAGACGATGGGTAGATAGAAAGATAATAAAAAGGAAAAGTAGAAATATCGTTGCATTTATATACCAATTAAGCAGAATCCGATTGCAGGAAATTTCGTATCATTTTTTTTTACGCTTATCACATCACGATCGAACTGATTATCTCGTAAGTTATAACGAATCCGTGATAAAACTTTCTAACCAATTATCGATATTTTGAGAAACAACGGCGTCATTTCATTCCGTTCGATTTAATGTACAATGATAAATCACCAAAACGAACCGATTTATCAAACAAGCTGCATTCAAAAATAAATCGACAGAACATGAGGCAGCAAACATTCGAAAAGAAAAATTACTTTTTTAATCAAATAACGCGAACTAATTGATCCGGAATAAAAGTTGTACCAATACCAATCGCAATTACTCGACATTTATCAACGAAGAGCAAGAATAATTTGTCTTGAACGCAGCGCAGACACGATGCTCCGATAACTGGTTTATCAGAAAATTGACTTCTACGCAATCGACGATCCGTCGAGTGCATTCTTGTTTTCTATTGCCTCCATTATTCAAAGTAGTCGGCTGTCAGTTTGCGTACGCGTGTTTTAAATTCCAGCTAAGCGAGCAAAAGAGCGCCAGTTGTCAGGAACAACTGTGTACATCCCCTGTTCATATCGCACGTAGAAAAAATGAGCACGTCCGAGAGATGAATTTTTTATTAAACATATGTTTGCAGGAAATAACTTGCCACTACATCTATATACATTTTCATATTGGTTTCAAGCTTCACCGATATAATCATGACGGTTATGTCTCATAACGCGCTGCTAATGAAATTTCAAAATGTTTCATACAGCGCACGCAATATATAACAGAAGAGTTTGCCATGGTAAATGTTCAAATATTATATTTTCGTGCGATGCGTTTCAATTTTCAGTTAGAAACCATCACCGTAAAATATTCGACCATTTTGTAACAATTACCATTTTCCTACGTCCTCTATTGCGACAATAACGAACCATAACACAATTCTTTCCTCACTAGAAAATAAAAATTCAATCGCGGAGGATGAAAAAGGGAAAATAGTTATTCAGCAAATTGCGAACGGTGCGTGAACAATGCGGATGAAGAGACGTGGAGGGGTCAAACAAGAAGCAGAAGCATCGATGCGCAAAAACCGCGGTGCACGTTGCAGGAAACCGGTAATTGCGGGGCCATTTCATAGCGAAGAGTAGCGCGTTTACACATTTCGAACGGAGGGACGCGGCATGAAAGCAAAGCCTCGTACGCATGCAAATGAGAAGCACGCGTTTCGAACAAAAGAGAAAACAGAATACATCGGGCTGTACAGGACGGGAGAAAGCCACGTGGAAAGGGACAGCATTACAAATGATAATCAACGTTTTATCATAATCATCTGCAACCATAGAAATGATATTCGTTGCTGGGGAATAAGCGTCCAATTGAAGCAAATTAGAATTCCAAAATAGCGCCAGTCCATCAACCAATACCTCGAGAAGATCAGATGTTTCAGTTCGTCTTCTGTAAGGGGGTACGCAGCCTTTGTCGACTACAAACTTGTCGAAATTATTTTCTTCAAATTTGTGATGCTGCGGTAAGAAGATATTTTGAAATTATAAAAAATGGCCAAGTTATAAAACTGATCACATTCTTTTATTTTTAGAAAAAGATTAAGTTGAAGCTTTAAACGTATTGTTTCCGAAACTTATATATTGTATTGTTTCCGATGCTTATAGGCGAAAAAAGATGTTAGATTTACCTTATTTTTCTGATCTCCAGGGTTGCATACACCCTTAATTCATTAATTTTAACATTGTTGGATACCACTTCTCTTTGTAAACAAATTCATAAAACCACAAACCTGTACTGTTTTGGAGTAATTTATTCTGATACTTTTAATCGGTCTACTTAACAAAAAAAAAATGTTTATTACACTGAACATCACTGTCCCAACTACAAAAATATTTCCAAAATAACATTCTAAAACTTTACGATTTTCGAACATTTCCTCAGCCAGAAATAAACAGCAGAACGAACGAAATATTAAAAAATTATTCTGGAAAATACTTATCAACTATATATGTAAAATTTTTGCATACATTGTATAGAATTATGTAAATATTATTGTGCTGGTCGTTGTATAATGTATCTGTATTTCAATGAATGGCGTAGCCCACCAGGGTGGGAGGTTGCAATTGTTGGAGGAGAAGGGCAATAGACACGCCGCGATTTATGCCTTGTGTATGGAATTAAAAACTGCAATTTTCCATACGCGCACGTGTACACGCAAAATAGTGGACGTGAATAGAATTTCGAAGGAGCGAAGAACGAAAAGAGCACACTGATAAATCGATAACAGATCGTTAACAGATAGTAGGTACGCAATTCATTCTCCCGTCGTGGCCCGAAAAATCAATCGCGCTTTACAACGTGGACGTAAAATTTTGTAATTAAACCCTGTGTACGTGCTGAAAGTACCTCGGCTCGTTTCATTAGTTACGCGGAAAAAAAGATGCTGGAACTGAATTTCACTTTATTGTCGTTGGCGATTTAATATTGTTACGCTAATTTCTATTAAAATGGAAAATTGAAAGGAAAGACGCGAAAGAACAGTTCAGCAATTTCCATGTGCCTGCGTTTATCCAGCGCGAGAAGATCAGGGCCCGCTAAACTCGCTTACAAATTGTAATGCACCGTGGCTCGTGTGTCAGATGTATACCGCTCATTTAGCAGCAAGATTTTAAGCACCAAGTAAATTTGACGCACCTGTCGTAGTAACGACACTTGTCCCTACGATCGGCAAGATTTACGACAGTGTCGCAGGGGAACTGTAAAGTCAAGGACCTCTCCGTGTCGCTATGCTATGTATAACGAGATAAAATTAACGATCGTTTAAACGTTGACGAATTGACTCGAATAAACCAGCTGGTGGCGTTAGCGTCGTGTAACTTTGTAATATTCCAAGATTGCCGGCGCAAGTAACGATATTTTGCTGTTTTATGGCTGAATGTTGGTTATATAGAAACCGCTGGCAATTTGTTAACATTTAGTAAGACTGGACATTGTCGAAATAAGCTTCCACTCGAATCAATTAATTGCTTCTGCTCAAGCTAATACTCGTTTAAGCTTCTGCTCAAACAATTATTAGAGTGAAATTTTGGTTTTATTTTATCTGTTTTATTTATTACCTGATTCTTGGCGGTCGTTAGCGGACACTCGTAATTAGTAATAAATTTTACGGACTTGTTTGATTTTAGATGTTTATACGCTCGTTTATATACTTCGCTAGTTTTAACCGTGTCAGCCGACCAAGATGTTCCTTTGAACTTTCACTGATAAACGCGATGAAACAGACGAATGCACTGCTAACGATAATTCGTTATATCGAAACTATCGGCTTTCGAAAGATTTAACCCACGCGGAAACTTCGAGCGATGATAAAATATTTGAAAATGATGCGATACGGTGTTCCGTACGAAAATTTCGCCAAGAAGTATCGACTTTGAACACATGCGAAGCGTTGCGATATTTTATGTGTAAAATCTCCCCGAGATAAAGTAAACATTCTGTGTAAAATGAGAATAAAATAGAAATTATGTAAATTCACATTTTAAAATAAATTGTACAATATTTACGTTTTGCAAAATTGACGCAATAAAATCTAATATAATTGGAACTTCTCAATTTTCTCGTTTCACAAAGATTCCAAAATATTTGTATCTACGTTCTGAATAATATCATTTTATACACAAAATTCTTCATTAATAAATTACAAATACTATATATAACATTTATCGAGATGTGTCTAGGCTACATTCTGTTACAATCGTCGATGCACACGTTTTAGAATCGACGGAATAACAAAATATTGATCTTTCTGTAGCATAGATATAATATTTGTTGGGTGTTGACGTTCCCAGGGGGCTTTATTACAAAATCAGTAGCAATAGCACGAAACGAGACGCAGAACTGCTTAACAAAATTAATCGATCCTTCCCTATTACTGATTCTATATCAACGTCTGATAACAACGAAAAAGATATTACACTTTCTTAACACTTAAACACACGATTCTTCTAAATATTAATAAAATACTTTGAAGTTATTTCAATGAATTTATGCAACAATATCATAGGAAAACAATTTTTAAATTCATCTCATAATCCATCTCATTTCTTTTGTATTTTTCATTTCAAGCAAGCCATAACATGTAATGATAACAAATATCTAAACAATTATGTAAATAAAGTCTTATAAAGCATTTTTAAAGGTACTATTAATTTTTAATTTATTGTGATAAATTATCGTGAATATAAAACATATTCGTTGATCAATTCATTCATTTCAGCTTCAAATGACCCTATTATTGGATCTTCAATACAAAATTTCAAATTTCATCCGCTAATATCCCAGTGATACTTATAAATATATATATATAAATGTTATTTCGCAGAAACTCGAAATACATACACACGGTATTGAATCTCGAAACGATATTCCAAATCGAGGACGATCTCCCCACCTAACGTAATTGCGCATCGTACGACAGAGATCTGAGCAACGAGGTAACAAAATTGATAAAACCATTTAAAACAATCTAATTAGTGCTTTCACATTCCTATCTCTAAAAAGTTTCTCTGAGAACCATCCTAAACGGAGAAATTAGAAGAAACATGAAATTGATGTTATCTCTAAGATCAGATTTATCACAATTAAAATGCGGATGTTTATGCATTTATGATAATTTTAGAAGCGCGAAAATGCATAGATTTTATGTAGCACATGAACATATAGAATATTATATTAATATTTATATCTATATTTAGATGTATTTATATTCATATTTATATTTACGATAGTTAAATATTATGTTGAATATTACCGATATTCCAGGCAAAAATTATACGACTATAAAATATCCGTTAAATTTGTTGATTCGTAATATCACGTTCATTTGTATTAAGATCCTTAATTATTATAGAAATTTATTCGCGGAAATTAATATGTATTTCAGAATGATATTGCACAAAAGCATTATTAAAATTCATGAACGTTGTATAAATTATGAATAGTTGGATAAAAGACGGTTACAACCACGTACCTACACAATTCTCCTGTTATCAAATGCATTTCCGATATTACACGTTCGCTACATTATTAGCAAATACACGCCTATTTCGAAACATTTGTTGCGCCTATAGGAAATTTCATTGCGCTTAAAAAATCTAATTATAGAGAAATAACGTTACTACAGATTATTTGTCAATTTATTCCAATGTATTTATGCAATGGCGTTAATCAAACAAAATTCTATTAACAAGGCGCATTGTCATTAACTACATAATCGACTTCAAGTGCAGCGTGCATATTGCTTAGCGTCAAGATTTAGCAAGGGCGACAGGATTGTTAGGCTTCCCGGGAAATTAATCGAATGCGTTGACAATATGCATTCATGGGTGACAGAATTTCGGCGGAAATAGGAAATCGTGATGCTCGTGATGCTCACAATCGCTATTTGACGCGCGTGAAAATTCTCCAAGAAACTTGGTTTGGATTATGTGCGTGGCGATGGAACTACATACTGTATGTACACAGGAAAGAGCAACTGATTGTGAGCGGTAAAGCAAGAGAACTGACTCGGAACGGAAAATATTTTCAAAGTAACGGATTTTATTTTGTCCAGATACCATACTCATTGAAATTTGTAATAGTAAAAAGAGTTACGACGATATTTTAAAGTACTCGCGTTCTTTATTCGAAACGTTTTATATTATAATATATAATATATATATATATTCGTATAAACGAATATTGATTTGTTATCTTTTCTTACCAACCGCCACATGGTCCATCACATTAGAGTCACCGTCGTGATAAATAGACAAAATTATCGGGGAGGAACGGTAGGGAAGAACAAGAATATCGGAAAATTATGTATGCGCTTCGTCGTGAATTTTCTAGAGAATTCATCAACAAGATTGTTTGACAAAAAGGCTTCAGATTAATTATTTCAAAGCACTTCCTTGATTTATTATTATTATTTTTTTGTTAAACGTTGAAATTATATAGTTTTAACGGATGTGTAAATTAAATAAAATTACTAGACTTTAAATTAGCAATCTAATAATTTAGAAAGTGTACAAAAGGTGAATGAAAATTTCTGCAGTTTGCCCAAACCAGGATTGAAGGTGTTTGCGAGATTTACGCCTTGAAGGTGGAAGCTAAGATGTTTAACGATGCCAGGCCATGCCGTGAAATTTGCAAACATCCTTTTTTCGTGGCAACAGCAGTCGTGTTATTCTTCGCTTGAAATTCATCATGCATACTAACCATGAATATGCATCTCAGCTTCTTCACCGTTATATCGCGAACACTGAGAAAACGCTCGTTCTCGTTCAATTAGAAAGAGATCAGAAGGCAAATCGCATTTGCATAAACAATGGATTACATCGATTCCTTGAAACGAATGTTACAGGGATAGAAAGATTTTTTAGGTTACGTGATTATAAAATTCTGCATATATCAGATGAATCAACGATTTTCGTGTGAATAATTAAAAGAAAAAGGCAGAAATGTTGAAAATAAACCCATTTATAAAGTAAATATATATAATTTTAATTGCATCAAATTTAACAGCTATATAAATTCGTATAAATTTGGAGAGCCATTCATTATGCAGTCGCTAAGACAAAAATTCTTGGAAATAATCTTAAAAAAGATCTTTATAGGACGAAAAGTTTCTTGGGTCAAAAATATTAAGAGTACTAGGCGACATTAAACTGATAGACATCCGGTCTAGTAGATGCAGCTATCTGCAATCATAATTTCCTCGACGACTCAGAAATTAAACAGCAAAGATGCTATTCTAACTCGACAAGCTTCGAATCTCGGCTGCCTGTATTTTTAATTTGACAAATTTGAAGTTTATAACACCTTCCTCCATTAGTGAGTCGTTTCAACAAAAATATCCCTAAATTTCGTTATTGGAGAACGATATTATTTCTTTTCTAAGTATTAGATGTAACCTCTACTTTAATTTAGTACAAGAAAGAAGAAAACGATATTTGTTGCGAATTCTCGACTAAAGAGCAACCGGTCAGGCCAAACCGATATCGCGTACCTCGAATGACTTAAAGCTCAAGGTGGAGAAAGTTTAATAAATCGAGTGTTAGAGTAATCTAGCACTGTATTTGCACTTGTTGTATAAAAGTAAACACGGCGGTGGTAAGATCTTGTTGGGAGTGAAGTATTTCACCCGCACCGTACGATGTCTGATGATGAACTTTCCTCCTACGTCGCTGATTCTCCCTACCAGCCGTTGGTTTTCGTCTGTCCATCGTGCCTTTCCGGCTGGGCTTTTCCCGGAGTTTTTTATCTGACCTTGGAGTCATTAGGTTGTCACGGAACTTTCCGTCAGCTTCGCGATACAAAGCGCTATGTCGTCAAAGCGTAACATCAGCGTGCCCAATGTACCATCGATATTCCTACGCTTCTTTCGCCGAATTCTCGGAAGAACACATACGCGGCAACCGCCGCAGTACATTTAATAAACGCATGCTAGTGGGGATATCGATGAGCAACTAAGGGAAGAATCTGTTTGTCCTCGAACGAAAGATTCATTCGGCCCCGAGCTGCGAAGTGCGAAAGATTATGCGAAACAAACACAATTAGAGAAACGTTATTGTTTAATCAAGAGCATTTCTTGTGGGCACCTTCACCGAGGTACACCTCAAGGTTTACAGCTTGGGGAAGACATGTAATTCGGAATTTCTTAAAGAAGGGAATGGGCCTGTCCGTGCCATAAACGGACGGCCACTCAAAATTTGTAATAATTTCCTTGTCGAATCTTACTAATTTACCAACTGAAAATCGAATTAGAATCTAATATATTTAATCAGAATAAAGAAGTTGGAAAAATAACAAATAAAAAATATTTTATTTAAAAAGATTGGAAGGTAGAACAATTTTTCGCTTTCTTGGATAAGTACAGCTACGAACATTTTTGTTCATTAATCGCTGAAAACATTTGGAATCTGAAATTATCAACAGCTCGATATTTATTCCTACACAGGCACACAATATCACGTTGGTGTAAGTTAAAGGGAAACGAAAGGATCTTCGCTTTTGCGTGCAGATACTCAAACGAAGCAACGATATTTATATCTATATTTCGAGAGTCGTCGAAGAACGTGATTCCACTGGCTACTGAATTTTCTGCTGCGGCAAAGACGGCGCGGTATATTAGCTTTCACCCAATTTCTCAATTTCCTAGAGCTGCTTCCGGACTTTGCCTGATCTTTGTGTGGACAATCTTCCTCGCTACCGGAAGAAACGGAAGTAATCTAACTTTGTTTGATGAGAATTAATAAATTAACGATTCCGCCGCATTCTCTTCCCTCTCTCATGTATTTTGGATGATACGTCGCTTAATATAAAACGCATCGATTATACGCCTTCATTATTACATTCTCAATATTCAAAAAAGTTCTTAATTATCATACAAATTCCGAGAGGTACGTGAATCAAAATTTTTAAATACTGCCAGATCTCTATCTTCGTTTAAGATAACGTCATCCGTGTTAAGCTCGAAGAGCTTAGAGAATTCCTCTTATCTCCGCTACAGCAATAGCATAGGAACACCAGCTGATGCTACATTATGTGTGGAACATACGTATTACAATAAGCATGGTCCCCACGAAAATGTTAATGTCTTTGTTTTTGGCGATAAACCACGAATAATCCAGACTTTTGAATAATATGCTAAAATTACGCGCACGGAGACACATTATATCGCATAAATTTCTAAGGAAGCAATCGATGAATTTCAGAGATTAATAGCAAATTAGCGACAGTAAAATTGTCTCAGTTATAACGTTTTATAAAATGAATAAAAAAATTAGTGCACGACAAAAGTTTGGCTGACTGCAAGGAAAGGCACACGGAAGTCTCAGACCTCCTTTATTCCGAGTATTCGCGACTTGAATTATTTACCTAGCAGGCTCCTCGAGAGTACGCGCAAACAACGAGAAGACGTGTTTCCACGATCGACTCACGATCCGACGTTTTGGTAAAAACAAAATAGGATGGTCCGTGAGAAACGGCCACGTTTAAGATGCATAGGATTTCCCTTTCCTTTCCGCCATTCTTCCGCTTTGAACGAAATACTTTTCCTACACGAAAAATCACTAACATTTTCGATTATTTTTATTTTTTATTTTTATTTTGCCTCGCAGACTCGCGGTACGTTTTCCTCGTAAAGGTTTCATGACTCTAGACTCTTGGAATTAATCAAGATTATTTCACGAAGTATATAATTAAAATATACGATTGAACGTTAAGATATTGAACAGAGTATCTTGTGTTTCTATCTGTTACTGAAATAGTTATGTAGCACAAACGGAAATGATATGACGAAGCAGAGTAATATCAAGGAACGGAAGTAGCAAATATGTACTATAATATGCTGTTCAAAATGGCTAGAGAAAGGATGTTCGTAAACAGTTAATATATATCGAGTATCGGCTGATATTCCCAATATGCAATATGTATATTTTGTTATGTGTCTATGTATGTATGGATTAAAGATCAAATGAAAATTTTAAAAGTTTCCGAACACGAAATATGTAATCAATTTCGAATAAAACGTAAACTTATTATAACTTCGTTTAGAACACGAATATTAATTAATATGATAATGAACTCTGGCAACAGAAAGATGCAAAAGATTAAAATTTGTATTTGTATAATAGTATAATTTAAGACGACAAAATGACTTTAATTCTATGGAAATATTTTATAGTCTGATAAAGGAAGTGTACTTTTTAGAAATTATATTCGCTTCAATCTTAACCGATATATTAGATCATTCATTGATCGTCAAGAATCACAATAATTTCCAAGCTTTTAATTTCATTTAATTTTATTACTAATTTCTATCGCGAACAATGCAAAATATAATATAACATTAAATATCCTAACTTTTAGTAACCCAACATTAATTATTACGATCATTTAGAAAGCTGCAGTACTGTTTGAGAATTAATTAGCCCGACACGTTCGAGTGTTGTGTTAGTAAATGGGTACCAAATGTATACGGTAATAGAAACATTAGAAACTGAGATGTGAGACTATGAGAAAATGCAAGAACCATGTTGGACAATTATTCGGCTATACGCGAACAAAGTCGATAATGGTGACCAAACTGCAGTTGAAGCAATACCTGAATTATTACAGGAAGGAAGTTTCCTCGAAAATTAATTTAAACAACGCTTTGAACCACGGATGCAAACTATAAACAGCATTTCGTGAAATTACGCGAAATAATTATAGTTCGCAGGACATAACTAAAACGTTTCGCCATATTTTGACCTATAATACGTACTTCGCTGCGTCTAATGGCGAAGTATAAATAAATTAGGCATAAATTACAGTTTCTATTTAGAAAGCGTTTGTCAATTACAAAACAAATAATACGATAATAATGAATTGTGAAACTGAGAAAGAGCGATTGGATGATTAAATTTGAATTCACGTTCGAATTTCCAAACTTTCCTGTATACTTTTTATGTATTTTTTGTTTAGTCCATCGTGTGCCAATAAATTTGAAACCCGCACAGCTTTCAGAGTTCTCCCAATTAAATTGGAAAGCTTCTAGGGTTTTTATTTAACGACAAGGGAAAAATATACGAAGAGAATATTTCAAACATCGTATTATATTATATCGGTAACTGGTTGGCTGGCTATTAATTTTGAAGCCAAAATGATTCGAAATGTAGAAAAATTACGTACTCACTGTACGATATTCAGATGGAAATGAGAATCTTTCGAACTATAGAAAGAAAAGAAACATTTTTAATTTCATTGCTAAACATATATGACTTTTATTTCTTAATATTTAACAAATGCGTAATTTTGAATCTAATAATCAATAAAATAGTAACCAGCACATTTTTAATACGCATCCTTATCAGATATGTACGTATTACAGGTGACGTTTTAATTTTTCAATTTTCATGGATTCGTCGATGTCGCAATGTCACATTTTCACAATTCTCAAGTTCCTTAATTATCTCGTGTTGGCTTCTATAACTAACACTACGCATTCCCATACAAGCGAGAATACAATGTTCTGACAAGATTACGCTGTTACGTTCACACTGAATTATACACGCGCGTGTACACTATCACGCTGCGCGCTATAATTAAACTAAACTGCAATAAATCTATGTAAAACAATAGATTATACAAAAAAAAAATAACAACAATACATGTTCTACCTGAAGAGAATAAACTAATGAAAATTATTTGATCATAACGAAGCATGACGATATGCTTCAGAATAATTACACGAAGCCATAATTATGATAAATTAATCACGGCTTTAGATAATTCCATACACATCTTCAATTTCATTTATGCATAAAATATATGGAGAGCGGAGAATCAATCTGAATGCGCGTATATCTTATAATTAATAAATTTTGTGAAATATTATACATTCCACTGAGTTTGATTCTTTATGCTGACAATATTTTATGAATGACATAGTAGAATCCCTTTATACGGATTTCCCATATATAAGTATACAAAGAATATATAAGTATGAAGATAGAAAATATTTATTGCGAACGTATTAATTCGCAGAGATTATAAAAGCAGTTGGACAATCGAATAAAAGTGTATACCGTTTAAATACTGAAATACGCGGTTTCCTAGAAATCTGCCATTATATGAATTTTCAGATATCTAATTAAGATTAGAAACAAATTATCATAACCGTTTTCATTCGTACGTACAAAAGGAAGCCGCGCTCCATCTGATAAACAAGTCGTCAACATACGATATCGACGATATCGAGTTTGGATCATGGAGGATGTGAGTGGATAGGAGGCGAATTATATCCACGACATCTCATATCACAATCGTGCCATTCCACGAGAAATTTCCCGGCCGTAACATCCATTTGAAAACTGGTCCATGCTTGGATTTTCCAGCGGCGAGATTTTATTGGCCATCGAAATACATGGCTGCCTCGAATCGTCGATGGTGCAAAGGCTTGACGTGCTCGTGCCGTCCTTGAATTTACGTTTACGGTAGTCACCGGAACGTATGTAGCATCAGAGAGCGGACGTGCCAATGCACAGATAGAGAACGGTCTATGGGAGAGGGGATCAGACCCAATCACCAACTTTACGATTCGTGTTCGTGATATTATACACTCGCTCGGGAAACTATACGAATACTTATAGCGTATATAACTATACTTTTATATAATATATTACGTTTGTTATACAAAATACATATTTTGAAATTTTATTAGCTCTATTATGAGGCTTGGTGAAGCTTGGTATAAATCTTTGTACTAAAAACTCTCTCGCTGTATACACAGTTGCATTGATCTTGTAGTTTCTATATACACTTTTAGATTGGTTTCAAAGATCGATATAAGCATGTTGGTCGTGTCTCGTTGCAGTGCTAATGAAATTTCAAAATGTTTTATTAAACGTTCGTTAAATATTCAAATAGTTTCGTGGGCAACTGTACGCGCAGTTCTGTCAACGAGATCTCTTTTATAGTTTCAAGGATGACTGGTAGACTGATACGATAGATCATAGATAATTGCTAACGTTGACGGATTGTAAACCTTGTACGATGGATACTTTTTGATTAGTCATTAGTGACATTACGCAGAATGGCAATACCCTGTCTGATGATAGACCATTACCTTGTTACCAGAGCAAGTTTAAAAGATTTGATTATTACGCTGGCTTTTAGTTACCGGTTCCTTAGGAAGGTCTTTGTTTGATCTTTGACGCGAATCAGATTTAATTCTTCGCTTGCTATATATCAGTGTGACTATAGGTAATTGATGTAAAACGTATATCCATAATTAAATTTATTACATGTATGTACTCTCCGTAGTAGCATGGACTTTGTAGTTGGACGTTTTGCAATAGAATCAGTTATAAATTATCGGAATTGACCTCCACGTTTTCTACAGTCACCGTATTTATTTATTCTATATCTTGTTTTCTCGGTATTAACTTCATAGTATTATCTTGCGAAATATTTTATAAACCATTGCGCGTCTAATTCCTTTTGTGTCGAAATTCCACGCGTGGAATGCAATTTCCTTCGCACCAGCGAATTAACAATGTCACCTCGATGATTATTCGACACTTCATTTTTATTTTGATTGAGATTTCGTTCGCGTATGTGGACAATGGCAAATAATTCTTACAAATAACGCTAACGATGCAATTCATTCGAGTGTCAACATATTTTTCGCACGTACAGTCGATTATAAAACAATCTGGCCACGTTAGGTGCTTATAATAGTATGTACAGTCGATCACAAAAGTCTACGTGAACCCATTAAATATAAGATAAGTGGCAAAAACGTTAGCTGCACGAATTTTTTAACGAAATTACGGGAAATGATGAAAATGACGAGACTCGGGAAACCCCCTCCCCCCCAAAAAAAGAAGAGCAACAAAATTCGAACCTGACAACGCGTTTTAAAAATATTTTTCTCGAGAAAAGTTATAGAAGGAAGAAAGAGCTTTGGGTTAATTTTATATAACTCGAAGACTTTTTGAACTCTAATGGCCCACTCGGTTCTTCAACTTCGAAGCTACTTGAACTTTGTAATTTCAAACCTGAAGAAATTCAGTTTTAGGTATAATTCGGCGACTTTTGAAAAGTTTCTGGCCAGACTTTCTTTTTGATCTGTCAAAACTTTGGTCGTATTGTTCGAATCGCTTAAAAAGATTGCTTAACATGTGCTACCATTGTAACTCTCGTTTAATTGACGTTTATTAACGCGACATCGGCCAATTTGCTTGTAACAAGAAAAGCATGTAAGCCACCACGATTGCTACACTGCTTATAACGATATAACATCGACATTTTTTACGTTCAAATGCACCATCGAGTAAAGTAGAATATTTTCTAAGCAATTGGTGAAATACGGTCGGTGTTCAATTCATATGTCCATATAGTTCACGTAATCTATATGATCATATGAATTGGAATAAAAACATGGAACAGGTAATATCTAATAACCCATCTATTTCTCGAACATTACTATCACAAATATCAACTTTAACTTAGAAAGCCACCAAATGTTATTTTAGAAGAATCTCAAGGTTTCATAAAAATAAACCTACTGTTAACAAAATAAGAATAACAATCTAAGGAATCTAAAGTAGAATAGAAATTATCACTGTAAAAAATAATAATTAATAGTATGTCTTACAGAATCTGATATACAGCGTAGTACCCAAAAATTTTGACAGTACATTAGTATCACGATTCTTGGAAATTAAATGAAAGTAATTCAAAGGTGAATTTTAAGTAGCCAAATGGATAGAAAAGAAAGTAAAGAGAAGCTCGGAACATTTGGACGAAACTCGCCGATCGTGAATCGTAAATCGTTCGGAACCGTAATTCTTGCAGAGAGCGGCAATTCCCTCGAATACAATCAACGTAACACTTCTTGAAATTACCATGGCTAACCCGGATTCGCGTACAAGTGAACTTCTTTCAACGACTATACGCGAATATGTTCCCTATGGGACTGGATGTCTCGTTACGACACCGCTGCTCACATTGGAAAGGAAACCACGAAAGAAACCCATCAACGAGGGAAATAGGGATAGAATAAAACAGAGAGCCAGATAGATTCGACAAATTTTAATTTAAGGAAATTTCGTATGTTTATCGATGGCCACGCGTCCAATAAAATAATATTCAAACAAAGATGCCAATATTCGCACACAGTACATCTGCCTCAATGTGGCAAGCGAAAAGACAAAATTGCGTTAGTAGAGGAAAGTAGGCCGCACGTGTGACGATGATCAATATTAATCCTGATTTCAATTTCAAATCATAGCAGATGTTAGGAATTATTCAATAAAAATTGTACACGATACTTCAACGTTAAAACAGCAAGTATTAAGCCCATCACATATTATAACTGCGAAGAAATCATGGCATAAAAGGCAGGCGGTGTTAAATAAAGATAAGAAGGAAGAAAGACGCGATACGCAACGTACAATAAAGAAGAAAAGAAGAGAGCTAACTCAAGAATTCATCGAAAAAAACTCTCCGATACTCTTATAACGAATACAAAAAGTATGTAGTACTCTGGAACACGAACCAGGAAGCGTGAACTCACGGAGAAGGAACCAAAAAATATGATACAATCAAACCACGTCCAAAAAAAAAAGAGCTCACGCAGAGAACCAGAACCAAATGGACAAAATATATATATATGTATATAACAGAAACGCAAATCAAAACATGCCAGTGGCAAAACCAAGTATGTATACAGAAAGAAGGGAACGAAGAAGAAATCGAGAGTAGCGTGGAGAAGAGTGAAAGAACGAGGAGAAAGTCGGGAAAGAAGAAGGAGAGGAGACTGTGCGGTGAGTCCTGCCGCGATGGTTTTTGTGTTCTCTTTTGCTCGGCTCGAACATAGGCATGCTCTCGATCCAGGGAGCAAAGCCGCATCTGTGCAACGGTATATCGCTGGTAAACGGGTTCCGTCGGTTCTGAAGTTACCGGTTTCCTTCAGCAACCAATACCGAGGCCTGTTCACGCAACAGACGCACAGCCACGTGACGAGTTTCTGCTCGAGAGTCCGCGTTGAAATTTCTGTTCGACGGTAAGATGACGTTCGAGCGGTAACGGGATTCGCGAATAGTAGTTCGTCAATGTTTGTTTATCTGTAGACGTGGGTGAAATGTGAAGATGATTGTGTCCGACGATTCATTTTCTAGAATGTCTTGTGTACTACGATATACAGTAGAATCTCGTGTAACGGGAGACTGAAAAATGTTTTGGCTACAGAACTGTAATGAACTATTAATCATCGCCTTCTCAACTATTTCATATTGAACCGTCAAGTATGTAACACGAAAACCGAGAAACAACATAGAAAGCATATGTTTTTCGATGAATAAGACGGATAAAAATGAAGGAAGAAAAGTATGGAAACGTTTAAAATTGGTGCATTGGTTTAAACTAATTACGAATTTTCGTTTCTACAAACCGCAAACTATAGCGATTATGTACTCGGTAACAGTGATATCGACGCAGTTCACAAGCTGGCCGAGAATTTTTTCCCGATAAAATCGTGGCATAACGCGATACCATGATTTTACACAGGAAAGCGTAACGATATTATTTTTAACTGCATCACGCTATTTCATGGTATTGCGGTTGTACACGTGCACACAAATACGCGCTAGCTTTTATACTGAAATTAAAATTCTGGGCGTTGCTCTACACATAATAGGATTTCCAATTTCTTTGCAATCTTTTAACTATGTCGCAATCAAGCTTAAAACAGCAAGATATTGTAGTAAGTTCTTTACTAAAAATATTGCTCCCTTCTATTTTTTAATAAGCGCAACTAATTCAATTTTGCGTACTTCTAATCAGACTTTGTTGCGCGATATCTTGTACCTATCTCGTACTGGTGAAGAAACTGAAAATTTCGAACTGGCTTTTTAGTCATAAAATGCAGTTATTACAACAAGTACAATACACCGAGTATTTCATATATTCCATGGATTTTTGCGCTTGAAATTTCTCATAGACGTGTGCAAATTTATTCAAAAACAGCTGTAGATCTTTTCCAAGGCCAAAAACAACAATGATTCGCCGTTCATTTCAATAGAATGCTGGTAATCGGGTAAAATTACGACGTTAATTCGCGGGAAATAGAAAGGAGATTCGAAACAGGGAAAGGAAAGAGGAGTCGGGGCAAAACTCGAGGGAAAGTCAAGTATTTCCATGTCGGCTGTCCTGACATTTTCGTGTGGAAGAAAACTGATTTTCCTCGGTCTGTCGAGGTGAAACGATTCGCGGAAATTGTCGAGCAGGCATAAATCCGACATCCGGCACCTATATGGCGTATCCACCTCCAAGCCAAGGGTGAACACCTTCTCTTCGCGGTCTCCACTTTTCCCCAACGACGAAATAAAAACATTTTTCAACCGACCAAGCCCCGACTTCTCACGAACATCGACACCATCGGAGCAGTCGACCAGAAAATATAAATCACCGCTTCCCAATTCTTTCTTCTTGTCGAAAATCTTATGCGTCCTTAGTACTTTTATACTCTGAGTTCTCTGTTCTATCGAGATCCAGCGGAAAGAATTGGACACCCAATTTAAAAAAAAATGACAAAATTGACCTCTGGATCTCCTCCGCGTCTCTACCTGCGAAGAAACTATCCGTACCATATTGCGTATTTCTTTATACGTAACATATTTAAGTATACCGATTTCTCTTGGTGAAATACGCCAGAAATCCGTTTTATTTCGTTCTATGTTTCCAACTGGACTCTTTTATGCTATCTACGAGAGGTAGAAATTGACGACGATAACCACCAGTCCGGGTTTAGCTTATTGTCAGCCAACGAAGATTAAATGACTAACTAACAAGGGTAGCTAATTATAGCTAACGCGGATATGTGTGTGTAGGTGACAGTGTATAAGCCTACGAACGTGTACAAGTGTAATAGGATACAAAAATACAATTAAATACGGGAGTAGTTATTAATCGACTTAAATAATAAGTATTTATATTAATTTATTAAAATAAATTTGTAATAATAAATATTTGATTATTTAACTTACAAGTAGATTATTTGCGTTTTAGAACGCAATAGTCACAGAGCCAGACATTATTTATTATGATTATTTTGAAAAATGAAACTAATAATAATTCAGAAGTTGTTTGATATAATATCCGAAACTTTGGGAACGTGGAGCATTATTATAACCCTTGAGGATGTATCAGGGGAAATTGAGATTCGTGAGAGTATAGAGATTCGCGATAGTATTTTGTTGTTTAAGAAGTAGAAAGAGTCTTGAAGACGGAACAGTTCGTGAACGTTTATGGGTATTTCGTTTAGCTGGAAACGGTGGAATATCTTAGGACGAATTAAAGTTATCAAAAAATGTTTTAACAAAAGTTGTTTATAACGGGGTAAATTATTTTTTTCAGATTCAGTAGCGGGGGAGATTTTGAAGCCGAGTTTATTTTTTCATATGGAACCATATACTTTTTAATATTAGGTTGTCCGAAAAGTTTCTTTCGTTTTATCAGAAAATAATAGACGCACAAAGTTTTGTTGTTTTATATTATTTTGTCGAATTACGTACGTTCCATTTTGTTCTGTTGAGATAAACATCGCGACATTTCACTGACTTGGTTTCACGTTTGTATGAAGGTGCACTGTTATAAAAAACACTTTTCGGACAACCTAATACATTAATCGATCCATCTTAACATTCCCTATTAGTCTATTTGTATTGAGAAACTACTAGTTTAGCAGGTATTTTAACTTCAATTTGTAAAATTTAACGCGTGGAAGACAGAGACAACGTAAACACAATAATACCGCTGCGCGTCGTTAAATCGTTCAATTTGGCAAATTAAAGATAAAATATTTGACAATCTAATAGTTTTTTCGGCATATATAGACGAATATTTTTTATAGGAAATTCCGAGATGGATCGATCAATATATTAAGAGATATATGATTCCGTTTAAAAAAATGACGTCGCTTTTAAATCTTCCCCACTGCTCGACATGTAAAAAAAAAAAAACCAATTTGCGTAATGCGATGTCCCCTTTCGAACCAAACAACTTTTGTTGAAACATTTCTTTGATAACTTTAATCCCTCCTGAAATATTCCACCGTTTTCAATTAAAATAAACGCCCTGTAGAAATCGGATTCTAACGAACTTGAATTTATCTACACGAGATGCTAGGATTAAAATTTCGAAATAACTCGTTATATTATCGATTATAAAATTGTATAAATTAAAGACAGGGTACATCGGACTTTAATGAATTCAGAGGTATTTGTGTAAAATTCTTCAATCCGAAACCTGTTTCGATGATGTCCTATGCACGATTATGCTGATACCAAACCAGTCTCGATAACATTCGATTGCTATTACATAATATATTCAACTTGTGAACAAATTTCTAATGTTAATGTCATGATCCAACGACAGTTTATTCAAAAAAGAAGATTCCTACAGAGAGATATCATTATGTGTACACTTTCGATTTTACACTTTTTTTACGTACATCGATTCACCAGCTTCCGAATTGCACTATCAGTTTGAGAACATCTTTTATATTGTTCTTCGTTATACTCGAATTTCTCTACTAAACCACTGTACGATCTACGACGTAGCTATACATATATAGTTCTATAGCATTTGCGTTCTTTGTATCAGGTTCCGTAATCACAAAGTTGTGACTATCGAGTTCCATAATGTCGATGTTATCTATATCGAATTCCCTGACCCAGGGTCGTTATTAGATCCTGTGGCCTATGGTCTATGTCTATACCATAGACCATAAACTCTATGGTACAGGAATCATGCGTATCAAATTTCAAGATAGTCATTCATAGCTTAAATGTCAAATTCATTCAAAATCTAAAAGGAACATTTCCGATCACAAGCGGTACGATCATGCTCGAGTTTCTTTGAAAATTAGCAAAAAATGTATAAAATGACGTCTTTACGTCGTTCGTCTGTTGCAACGATGGCATAACTAAAAATTTACGATCTTACGAGTTATTAACGTAAAAGCGGTTGTTCTTCGTACCTTTTATGAATTGAACTCCGTAAGCTCGCAAAACTTAACAAGTTGTCATCGTTGCAGCAAATACTCGTCGACGTGAAGCTTCTTCGGAAAGTTATTACATTTTCCACGCTAGGAGATGTCATGTTACATTTTTCTATTATTTTCTGCTCGCCAGCCACGCATACGAACAACTGTTTACAATTAGCCTCAAGGCGGTCGTAAAACATCCGCGTGTAATTCGGACGAAATTATTTTAGCGTTTGAAATGGTCGCCGGAATCATACAGTCTGTATCGCCTTCCGGTTTCCTTCGTTTTCTTTTCCTTAAAACTCGACTCGGAGGAACAGTTTCGCAACGGTTGCGCAGTTCGACTCTCGCTCTCGACGCCAAGTACCTGCACTTTGGCTTATTGGGTTATCCCCTGGGTAATGCTATTCTAACTATTGAATTTCACTCGAAAAGTGCCAGTATTTAAGTTTATATTCAAGCACGTTTGAACACGTTCGTCATTGTTGCTTGGAAAAATAACCGTCTCTCCCTTCACGTTGAATTTGCATTTATGGAAAGATAAAACGATGGACGATAAACGATCTTCGGTATAACACGTAGGAACCTGTAATTTACAAATTCGATTCTGCCTGATTGAAGTTTAAATCCTCGTGTAACTAGAAAAACTAGTAGATTCATAATATAAAGAACTTTGTAAGATTCATAAAATTTCCCTAATAATGTCGATCAGATGGAGGAGAAGGGTCTTATAAACTGTAGTATAAAAGAGAAATGTAGACAAATAGGTATGCCGAGATACCTGGGCGGCACCCACACGTGAGAAACACGAAATCCTTTCTCTGAACGGCCTCGCCTTAATATTACATCCACGAGTGAACTTTTCTGGAGCAAACGAGACACATTGCCGTACGTACGTACGTACAACGTCCTATATAGCAACAACGACCATCAAAACACGTTTAAATCGATTCCCCACCATATTGGATACGGTGATTGTAGATATCCAATGCCTTCTAGATAGACCTCTCCCGTCTAGAGAGCTGTCCACAGCTCCTTTTGCTACGATAGACAAAGAAGGATCGAGCCAGTAACGGGCAAAGTTACTAGGCAACGTTCGTGATCCATAGAACCTCGAATGTTTCTCATTATTTATTGCAACATAGTTTAAGAAGAATAAAACTTACGTAGAACAAAATGCAGCTTTTATACAGTACACAGTTACTTATTACCGATACCATAGTCAAATGGAAGAGAAATTTGCATGAATGAAACGCTGGATAGAATCTTTATATTCGTCTAATTGCGTTCTGTATATCCACAAACGTTTTCTACTTCGAATCTCCATAAATCGGATGATATAAAGTTTAGAGATTCAAAGGAAACAATTGCATTGTAACGTGGAAACTCGTGAATCATCAGAAGTCTTTGACGATCAATGTAAATCGTTCATCTTTTGTCTTTTAGAAGGGACAATAAAATGAAAGCTTGAATACAAATCGACGATCGTGAATACCAATTTCATTTCGTTTCCGTTTTCTCTGCCGTCAGTATAGAATAACATAAATAAACGGAAATTTAATGCAAACGCGAAATAAAGAATGCAAACATGATTGTTATCGATTAAAACGATACATACCACGATATTTATCATTGTATTTTTGTAAGTTATTCGTTAGCTGGTTCGCTAGTTATTAATTGAATTAATCGGTCGAATTAACTTATAGAAGATGAAATAATATTTTTCTATTACTTTCAAGCTTTACTTTTTATTTCTGAAAGAAAAATGCTTCTTCCAGTCGTCTTACGATAATAAATCGATTGTTTATCGTGAAAATGTCGTTCTTACACTCACGATTTGTAACGAACACGTCAATCGTAAAATCGCAACAATTTCTGAACGAAAGACAAACGACCTAAACGTTAAAAAGCAGCAAACTATCGATATCGTTGCCCCAAAAGAGTCGTCAATCGTCGAAACGAGTCACATAACACAAAACTCGTTGACCTCAACACTGCGCAAAATAAATACCGCGGAATAAAAAATAAAAAAAGGGGGTCGAGTCAAATCACTGACGATAAAATGTGACGAAATTTCACCGAGTGCAAAACCACGCAGCGCGCGATCAAAGAAACCTACATTTAACACGCTTTCGCGTTAATTCCTGCATCCGTCCACCATTTTTCAAGCTGACCGACGATTACGCGGTAGCCATTCGAAACTGAATGTTTAAAATCCATGACGCGAGTGTCGGAAATTTCGCTTTGAAAATTTCCTAGTATAAATGACTCTTAAGAATAAATATTTCGTGTCGATTATTGTTTAACAATGTGCGCTCGTGAGTTTTACGGATGAACACTCGACGATTAAAAACGAATCGAAAAAGCGCAGTCATTGAAATTGTATACAAGCATCCTTTGGGCTGCGATCATCTATCTAGTTGTAGATTTTTTCAAGAGAGAAAGAAATTTCATCTGTCAGTGGAATCCGGCGTAGTTTTGAACAATCAAACACACGAATCGAATTATTATCCGAAGCTAGGGGCGTCTTACAACAAGTGAAAAACCTGCAAACTTTCTGTCTGCAACAAAGCACGCGAACGCAAAAAAAACCATCTAGGATACGTTTGAAGATTTACGACGAGAAACTCGAGAACGGAGAACAAATGGAAAAAAAAATAGTTGAACCGCGAGCGCGAACATAGCTCGTTGCAATGATCGCGATGCATCCGAAACAAATAGAAGCCGCATTTGCCAGAAACTGGTAATAAACTTCCATCTCATGACGCATTTACGTCCCAACAACACACCGTTCTTCTACCTCTTCGATACTCCTCCGCTCTTTTTTCGCCCTTTTGTTTCGCTCTTTTGTTCGCCAACCTATCGCGCAGTTCAACATGGAAAAGAATCGCGCCGATAAAACGCTCCGAAAAGAAGCGGAGCACCCAGAGAAATAGAGAGAAAGGATACTTTAACCGTACGTCATCCCTGGTGAGATAAAAACTTTGGCTGCTGGAGAAATGTAGCCTGTGTGCAGGTTCTACCAGCCGAGATGATGGAAATTCCACCAAACGCCGCGAGGAGTCGTGGAAAACGCGGAAATTATCGTCATTCCACGAAGATTTAGGCACATAACAGAGCGAAAGTGCTTCAATATTTAGCATTGGTTACTTTCCATCCACCTATTGTATGAAACGTATGAAACATTTTGAAATTTCATTAGCATTGTAATGAAATACGATTAGAACGATTATACTGAAAAAAAGAAATCGATTTAAAAATGTACATAGAAGTTTCTTCGAAATTAAACAAACCAAGATACAGATGGCTACTGTAAATTTGAATTATTAACAGTATGGCAAAACATAACGTTGTTTTGTTCGTATATTATTTGGCATATCGAACGCGAAATGTTTAATGCACCTATTTGGGAACATAGAAGATTAAGGTTTTCGGTTTATCGAGAGGATAATAGTAAGGATAGTAATAATAAATGATAGTAAACGTAATACTATTTGCGGATAGTACCGGTGGTTTGATTACCTGAGTGCGTGGAAATTGTAGATATTAATATTTACTACGCTGGAGGCATAATGAAAATTCAACGTCTACTGCTAGCAGAGATATGAATAATTCAGGCATTATTAATTCGTTGTCTTGTAACGTGCAGTTACATTTATATATCGACCACAGTCGAGTTAAATAGTGGCAAAGATTAATCACGATAAAATTTAATTTTAATTTGAATTACGATATCAAAATACAGATTTTTCTGTATACGTATCTACGTCAATATTACTTCGTCGCGATATTTGATTCTGCATTTAATTCTCTTACTGATCATTTGAATCTTTGCTTTACGATTTTCCTCCAATCACAAACTGCACAGTCTAAGATCATTAATTAAATTGACATTTTTAACTCAAATTTTTAAGACAAAATCGACTTACAATTATCGAAATGCTATCAATAATATAGGTAACGCCAGAGCTAATTATTAAGAATTCAATATATTATCGTAAGATGAAATTACAGGAATTAACCTACCACAGATACGTTTTTCTAGAAATGTATATTTTTCTCCATTAAATACAGGCGCTGCACGCAGAAAAATACACAAAATACAGACTGATTGGCCCGGTATACAGCAGCGAAAAATTGAATAGCGAAACATCCAAAAACCTTGACAAATGGACGAAGATACGAGCGGTGGAAAATATCGGACGCAGTTCACGCCAGCAGTAAACTTAATTCCAATGGTTTTTTATTCGGTTGTTGGCATAACAAGGGTCGCAAATTAGTTGGAGTCACGAAATATCTCCCCTGATAGTTGACACGATGAATTTTTCCCCAATCGAACAACGAAAAGGGATGCGGCGTCCAGTGGCTGCATAAAAGTGCAGCCGCAAACGAACGCAGTTTGACGGTCACAAAAGTCAGAATCACGAATGCAGATCGTGAAATTCGCACACTTCATACATAGCTACACGCTATACGGACGGACGAAAGTATTCGAACACTTTTAGATACGTTTCGCGAATTGTATTATATGTGTCGTACTTTTACGCCTTGAAATTTTATTACCACTGTTGCGAAACTCGAGTATCAGAGTTAATGAGACGTTCTTACAAAATTGCAACGATTATAACGATTCCTAAAGTCGTTATTTCTACGTTATATGGTTATTCCGCCGAATAAACTGTACTGCTGCGAAAGAGGATTTTTAATACTCAGATCAAGTATCATAGAGAACATTCAGCAACAAATTGTATACAGTTTAACGATCGCAAAAGCTTGGATCGGGAATGCAAATCGTGAAATTTGTAGTAGCTATATGGGGGCTAAACGTGATATATAGTTTGAGGATCATGAGACTTTTAGGTGGCGATAACCGTTCCGGTTCGAATAGCGGCCTGGTTTGAAGCAGCTGTAAAATTTTTTCGATGCGATCGTCATCGAGGGCCGCGAACGATACTTTGCGAAACGCTCGTGGAAAGGACACTGTGATCCGGTGATAGCACGCGTCCATTACACCCGCGTGTAAAAATGCTATTACTTTTTGTGGTAAAAGTATGTAACGTATAGGGTGTCTCGAAAAAATAGAGAAACGAATTTTCCCAGTCCTCTGGGTACTAAATGCTTTCGTATTGTATTCTGTTCTGTACGAAAAAGAAACGACCGAAATGTATTATATATTTTCTAAATGGCGAAATATATTATTCGTAAAATAGGGGAAGAAAAATGTTTGTTGTTTGGAAGTGCATAATGGTTAATAATGAAAGTTCGCTATAACTGTATTTAACTAGCCGTATTTTAAACCTTGATCTAGCTAATGCAGGTAATTAGTGTCCTTCCCTTGGAATAATTATCGGCACAAGTTTTTATGCCTTCGCCCTATCCGCTCCATTTAACAAACTGATGTCTGACCTTAACTAATCCGAAGTTTAAAGTTGCTGCTTGCGTTGCGTTGGTCGATGTACATTCACCAGCGCTATAGTTTAGTTTCACGGCAATTTTATGGATAAAATTTAACTGACAATTTTCTTTCGTTGTGTTTGAAAAAGTTTCGAAAGTTTCTTTATAAAGTTGGCGCAAGAGAATAACGAAGGTGGCACGGTTAATAAATAGACGATTTCTTAATGCACAGATTATTTCAAGCGATAAAAATAATATTTGAGAAGCGATTAACTGATTCGTAGTAAGACTTGGAATAAGAATGAATAATATAAAGTAAAGAGAAGGTGAATCGTATGAAGGGATTCTCGACTGTCATGGATTATTCAACAGCATTAAGATGAATAATTAGAGTTGGCAGAAAAGTGCGCAGGTGATTAAAGTAAGTTCGATGGTCAAGGTTAATAAACTATCGAATACCGATACGCCGAGTCTCTGAGAACCGTGTAAAGAGCCATCCCTCTTAATTCCTCCCACGGGACTACTTCAACACTATTACAATAACTACTTTGGAACAATAGCGGCGAACAGAACACATTCTCAAAATTGAGCAGTGCTATACGCGCTATTCCATAGCATCTCCTGATAACTACCGATAGAAAGAGTTTATCATTGGAAATACATAACATCAACTATAAATAGAATGAATGGAAATTATGAAACCACAAGCACGATAATAATGGAAGGGCTTCGCGATGTTACATCGCGTTCATAATACGGATTATGTGCTGTTACATATTTCATACTTTGAAACTCGAATATTCGAAAATTCGAAAGTTGGGATTTTTTTAGTTCGAAGGGGAAATTTGAAGAATTTTGGTTGTTTACAGATCTTTGGAATTTAACGAAAACTCGAACCGATACACGGGTAAGAAATATCTTGATGTTAGTATTGGTAACTTTTGGTATTGAATTTCATTAAAATTTCTAAGTACGTATTGAACTTGGTTTCGTCGCTATTCACTCTTCACAGTGGTACACGCGAATCGTGAAACAAGCCACGATAAAACTTCTACGGCTCGAACGTTATCGCGGGAAAGATTGTTTTTATCGCAATCTGCGTAACGCGCAACCACCAGAAAAACTTTTAATTGTGAAATGGCCGAAGTGTCCTGTAAGTTTTTTTTAATAGTCGAAACAACACGAGCATCGAGCTGGAAACACGCGAAAGTAAAACCTGAAACCTGTTATCAAAACTGTGTCAATCCGTGACGATAACCGCGGAACTTTTGTAATGAATTTTGATCGTGGCGTTTTTGAATCGTGCTGAGTTGAACACGCACGAATAATGGGCTTAAATTATGTAGTTAATCGAGACCGCTTAAACTGAAGTGACTGAAAGACGACGACCAAGATAGAGTCTCTCAAAGTGCTCCATTGATCATCGCGTTTTTCGTTTATATCTTGATTTTAAATCTGTCTCGCCGATGCGTGATGTTTGAAATCGCCAAAATATTATTAAACAGCGCTACATATAAAATGTATTGAGAAAGAAATGCATTCTCAATTTGTTACATTTCGCGTTCAATGGAAATACAATTTACAACAGCCATTAAGTCGACAAACGAACATTGATTTTAAATTGTATCGCGTAAGAGTCCGTCACAGTAGAATTTGTCAAACAGATGTAAAAGTTAATTAGAATATTTCATTTCACTAAACAAATACTCGATTGATGTTCAATTGATGTCCAAAACTAGTGACAAATTTCGAGGTAAATGGCTGCTTGTGAGGTAGTGTTTCGAACATCGTCACCCTTTTCTGGTCTTCGATTTATGGAGCTGATCAGTGTGGTTTACGAACCACTCATCCCATAAGAAAAGTCAATCATTCCCATTTTAGCATGCTAACGGCGAGATATAAAAAGAAAGATCGAGACTCACCTGTCCATAGTTGTCGAAGCCATACTTGGCGGCAATTTCTGCGGCGACATCCGGTCCATCCGGGATGTAAACTGCGAACTGGTTGCTGAAAATCGGCGTAGGTCGCGACCGTGGTCCAGGTTCTGACTTTACCAACAGAGCACCGATCAACACCACTAACAACACGCACAACGAACCGCCCTGAACGATGATCATCTCGTCGTCGCCGAATGGACAAGATATGTTATACTATTATTCTTTAAACACCGCGTACTTCTTTGCTTTCTCTGCTCCGTTACTTCGCGTTACGAATTCCGATTCGCCTATCGAAACTATACGATTTTCAAAGGTCGAGGATCCACGAGCAGAATACGCAATTCGAGAATATTAAATTTCCCGTGAAATCCAGCGGGAGCGGAGAATCTTCACTTAATTTCCGTATACTATTGCCACGAATGTTTCGCCGCATCCGAATGACACGAAGGAAGAGGATAAAGAGGGGAAAAAAAGACGTTGAATACGTGAAAATGGTGACACGCGACACGACACTAACGGAACGATTTCGACTCTAAATTCTTCGGTCGTTGCTGTTCTTATCTGTAACCAAAGAAAACAGAGAGGGAAAATTAATACGATTGAAAAAAAAAATGGCCAGCATTCAAGTCACGACGCCGAAAGGATGTCGTCGGGATGTTCGAGGTTTAACGATATTAATTATTATCAAAAGTACCCTCCCCGAATTTTGTGAGATTTTATATCGACATTTCTGAAGCTTAATTAATGAAAATACGAAAGAATTTTTATGCGCGACTTCTCGTTTCAATATCAGGTATGTACAAGGATTTTGGTATAGCATTAAAAGTCTTCCTGTTTTGTTGAAACGTCTAAATAAACTTTCCTGAGAGAAGCTCGTATAACAGGTATGCTGTAGTAGCCTGTAACAAAACACTGGGCGGTCAGCGCTTGAATTACAATGCAGTTAAAACGATCGCGCAAAAGAACCACGAACGGAACAGCAATTTAAAAATTGAAAACCAATAAAATGTTTCCTTGTACTTTGCTCGTGTCGTCGCAAAACACGTACAAGAAAAGGCTCGATAAAATCAAGCGCTTTCACGATGGTCTCGACTCCTCCCGCCCACGTTCTTCTTTTGCCACGTACAGAGCAGAGAGCGTCCTTCGAAGGATTTCGAAAACTATATTAAAGTCATCCATGAAACTCTCCGGATTCTGTGTATCTCCATAGAATCGGAATAGAGAGACGCGACGCGACATGATAACCGGTGAATCATCAGAAACAGGCTATCCGAATATTCGAATGTTAGAATTTAAAAGAGAGCACGCGTGAAATACCAAAAGTGTGTGTGTAGTTTCACGAGAGAAATAATTGAAAGAATTATTGGTCGTAAATACCTATAATAGTAACACAAGTGGTTACAAAAATTATTGGCCATTGGTACGTGCCCTTACTTTCCAATATACGGCATTGTGTTATCATGTGCATTTCGTTTTCATAGTATTAAATTCTAGTTATATGAAATCTACTAATAAACGATACGAAATTTAATGTACCAACCTAACTGATTGGATCCAATTGATTAATAAATAAGAAGATACTATAGCAAATAAAATGTGTACCAATAATCGATGAACGGCGTATATCCAACATCAGAATATGAATTTAATGCGTTATTCCCTGTTCTAAAAGAAAAAAAAACGAGTTTTTTTTTGGAAAATCACACCTTACACAGGAAAATTGGTTTTGTATAACTGTTGGAAATATTGGAGTTTCGCTATAGATACTATCCACACGCATTTTATAAATGCCGCAATCTACATATGTCGCAGTCCACTGAAGCTGATGCTACACATCCGAAAACCATTTTTCATTTGCAGCGAAAAAAAAACATTGCGCAGACATATCAAATCCTGGTGCAGAACCTCACTAAAATTTAAATTTCCCGCTTGTAAATATTCTTTTAATAATCCCGCCCGTATGAACCTGTTTCTGTAGGATAAACTTGAAAATATGAATATTCGATCGAATATATGCAAATGATTTATGTCTCTAATGGAAATTAGATCGCTGTACATCAGAAATGAGAACGAAAGTTTCCACCAAAATAAAAAAAAACCATGAAAAACTAACACCTGGCTGTCGCTTTTAAGCATTATATAAGAAGAGAAATTGCAGTCGAGTCACTTTTACCCATCAGAACATTGACAAGAACTCTCACGATGCCACGTATGATGCCTACGTACGTAACGTTAAGCATCAAGATACTTTTTATAGGCACAACATACTAATGCCGACTAACGAATATGATCAGCTTTCCACGTTCCTTATTTACTACGGTTTCTACCGCTAAATATTATACCTGTCAAATACACGCTCCTATCCGTACAAGCCAAGCGAACAAGCAACGGTTTAAACAAATACCATGTAACTTTGAGGAACAAACGTTGAACCGCACCAACGAACCAATAACCAGAGCGTTACTTAACCAGTACATAATCGGATCACTGACAGAACTTAGCGTTATGCTTGGCGTCGATGACGTCAAGATTCAGATATTTTTAACCCGCACAATGCCAATCTACGGGAGAAAATCGACAATATTTGCCATTTTGTTCTTTCGAAAATTTCTGACAAAACGACGTTACACGTGTAACAGCATACAGTACAGGTTACTTTAAACGTGGCTATCGAACTCCAATACGTTTCAGGTAGGTTCGAACTTTCAAATATTGAACAAACTAGTTTTATCTATTTGTGAAAAATTCGAAGGTGCGAGAATCTGCAGAACACACACGATACGCAGGAATTTCGCGTAAAATGCAATGACTTGATAATGAGTTCAATCGGCAGGCAAGATTGCGGAACGATTAACCAGGATTGATAAGCGTCTCGTGATTCCGCGAATGCCACACAAAGAAGGGAACGACGTCGCCAACCGTTCGAATAGAATCTACCAATTTTCTAGCAATTAACCACCGGCGATGTTCTTCCTATTCGCAGCAGCAAAATAGAATTCTACGAAAGGGTTGTTCGCGCAAAACCGAGCACCAGCAAAATTCTTTCGACGATCGAATTTAAATAGCGTGTAAAGAACACGAGTGAAGAACGAAGAAGAAGAAAGCTTAGCGAAGAAATCGAGAAGGAGAAAAGCAATGAAATATTCGTCCGATACTTTTTCTTGCGAAAATCTCTTCTTAGCGGAAAATTTCTATTCCAGTTCAAATATGAACATTTATGAAATATTTCTCCGTGTATCTTTGCTTTTTTGCTTCCTATTTCGCATTGAAAACGGATATAGTGAAAAACGCGCCGACTTATGTTTGTTAAAATACGTTAGCACTCGCAATTCGTCCATTAACCACCGCAGTTCTTCGTATCTTCTCGTTTCTTCTTTAAACCGCTTGTAAGTGGTTTTCGGCTGAACTCTGTCCACATTTTTCGGGTATTTATCGTGCGACAGGTTCATTCTCGTGTATTCTATCTCACATATTTATCTTTTATAGCGCTATGTATATCATCCTGTCATACACTATGCTTTATAGAGGAATTTCATCATCGTTGGAGAAACGAACGATGAAAAATCTTTTAACCCTGCGGCATTTAACGAGCCATAGTATTTTCGTATTCATCGTAGGCTAGTTTATACAATCCTGTGCAAAAATCTTCGGCCACCTACCAAACACTTGCGTTTCGTTTCTATATTTTCGCTAATGAACATAAAGATACTCGATGTTAATTCAAATCCTCTGATGATTAAATGTTCTTTTTCACGAATATCTAACATTTTCCCGGAAGTAGCTTATCTTCGAAACACCGAATATTACACTCGCATATAATTGCGAGCAGTTTTCAAATGAAACCGAAATCCACAGTGAACGCGTTAAACAATATATTGATTGCGTTACAAGGACAAGAAAGTGGGAGAGAATGCTTACGATGGTTCAAGGACCGTAGAAAGCATGAGATTTGCAATTCCACGAGTGCTGTTACGTGTAAAATAAAAGCCACCGAAAGCGTCACAACGCCACGGCAAAATATGAATAGAGATAATATTATACAGGATGTTTAAAAACGAATGCTCCTCGAATGTCGAGTATGAATAAAAAATAAACGTCGATGTACTATTTTCCTTAAAATATATCGAGAATGTGTAATAAAATGAGACTTTCCTAAGAGAAAAATCTCTCGTTCTTTTCTCTCTCGCTTTTTTTTTTTAGAAAACTGTACAAATTTAGTTTCTCGTTAAAATTAATCATATTTATGCGCAGCACGAAGGGAGATGTAACTGTTTGTAGTTCAAGAGCTCATTTTACTTTGTTACAAAGCATTGAAAACGCGGTTAAATTGGGGACACACGAACTCCGGCCGACGTGATTTGAATATTGAGTATTCAGACGCTTGAATAGTTCTTTCTTCAAGGCACACAGAACGAGGTATAATTTATGGTGCGACTGGAAAGAGGAGATGATGTGACGTAAAACGGCATAGACAAAATGAAGTTTCTGCTATGGCGAAAAGTTTGTTTTTTTTTTTTTTACAGGATCTGTAACGACAGATCTATAACAAACAAAAGTATTATATACCATTAAAAGAAACTAACATTTCTTTGCCGTTAGACGTCGAAATAATTTGTCGTTCTCCAACACAGTTGTTAAAATGTTATTTAAATGTTACGCTTACTGTTACAGATTGTTACTGGAAATATTGTTAATAGAAATTAAGTAGAACGATGCAAACAGCTATGAACATCGTGGGGCGTTTAGACGATCGATATTATTGCGAGTATTATTGGGAATATTATTGTCAATATTATCGTAAGAGACCATCTAGACGATCAATGTGTATCGTGTACACAATGCTGAAAACTGTGAAATATCGACGATAATATTGATCGTTTGAACGCTTCTTCGGTGTATGTGTTTTGGTAGAACCTGTACAACATGTTTGTGTACATCTGCGAACAACTGTCTTGCGTACTGAATTCAATTACCGATGACACGCGTACTCACCAAGAAGACGCTGATGACGACAACATCGGACAAACACAGGACGGACAGTTTAGCGACAGCTACACTAATGAATACGCGAATGGCGATCCGTACGCTTCATTAGCATACGTAAACTGCATCAAAAATTACTAGGACGATTCCTTGCGAATTGTAACATTTTATTGTTGAAGATTGATACCGACTTGGTTTCCATTTTTCTTAACGGTACGAGGTTACGATTTTCACGGAAAATTATTTAGTAACAACTGTAGTAAGTTGTCAAGAATATTATTTAAAAAACAATGACAATTTAAAAACAATTAATTTAAAGACGTTAATGAAAAACGCTGATAAAGGTAAACTTTAAAAGGAAACGCGATTTTTGCCTCATATGGAACAATACGGACATTGCAACATTTGCATCTCTTCTTATTTACCAAGTGAGAAATAACTTGGCGGTGTATTAATTTATATTTCTTTGATACGAGATATCTCGTTATATTACATTCGAAATATCTTACGTAACGATAATATACGATATGGTAACTTTATTCGAGCTGATTGATATTCACATTTAAATACGGCTTTTAGTAGCTTATCGTTCGAAGGAGGATAGTGAAATAAAGAAACGTGAATACACGAAAGACGGAGAAATCAAATGGATGAGTTAAACGAACGATCTAGACAAAGACTTAAGACGCTAAAGGATGTTTATTTCCTTGCTCGTGGATTTCTCTGAAATATTCCGTCATTATCGTTAAACTCTACTTGCAGCTATGTGGAAATAAATACGGAAAAACAAATCTGATCGAAGATGCATGAAATTAAGATTTATACATAGATATCGCCCGAAGCTGATTTCATTACATAATCTACCTACTTGTCTTTCTGTAGCTAATAAATATCCATTTTCAATATTTTTACTATCGTCCTGCAACTCTAGCCGTTTTATTACTTCAAAGTTTAACAACAAAATTTAATCGAAATTAACCTGCCAACATCGTATTTGCTATTGATCTATCATACAATATACAGGGTGGTTGGTAACTGGTGGTACAAGCGGAAAGAGGATGATTCTACGCGAAAAAAGGAGTCGAAAATATAGAACAAAAATTTTTCGTTTGAGGCTCTGTTTTCGACAAAATCGACTTTTAATTCTCGCCCTGTGCGCGTGCACTTTGTCGCGTCTCGTTATAACGGATCGAAAAAAAAATTTTTTTATTTTTTATTCTATATTTTCGACTTCTTTCCGCTTGTACCACCAGTTACCAACCACCCTGTATATTTAGCCATCAAAAGAGCAATTGTTAATAACGATGACTTCATAATCAAAAATTCGAAATACCAGTTAAATGTATTAAATAATTTCATAAAAAAGTATCACAAATTCTAATACATCACGTTGAAAATTTACATCGGCAATCAACCTTCATGTAAAGTAAATCCTCTTCTTCCGTAAATTTACATATTACGAACCTTGGATAACATCTTCATTCTCAATGCTTACTTTACAAAACAGGAACTAACTTGATAAATCAGAAATTATACAACTTCTTTGGTAATCATCACATCTATACGTTTACTATCATAATGAATAGTATGGAAAATTAATTAACTAGCGATTAATTAGTAATAATAATGATGAATTCCACATATTCTGTATGGCTTTATTATCATACATTAGACGTATATTCCACACGTTTAATTATTTCAAATCATCTAATACAAACCAATAGCGCAAATCATTTCACAACTAGGGAAACACGCATTATCTCCAAACGACAGTAACCGTACGTCCCATTATGCAGCCGATAATAAAGTGCTCTTAATACCGACGTTTCACGCACAAGGTCGCAGCCAATCACGTCCGTAAACATACATACTCCAATTTGAAATCTAATGGAAAACGAGAAAATAGAGCCGGTAGATATCGACGATCGTTGTATACGTGTGTACACGGTATACCATTACCATATATACCAGTGGCAAGTTGAAACTCGTTCGATCAGGAAAGAGCAGCCTGGAATTTTTTGTCACCAGCGTGGCAAGCTCTCGAGATGACGAGGTTGCACGCAAACCGGGACGCGGGAGGGAGAAACAAAATTTGTATTCGAGCAAATCATCACAAAATCCGTAATATGTCCGTGGTTCACGAAAATATTAAAACAAAAATCTAGTGTGTGTGTGTGTGTGTGTGTGTTATATGAAACATTTTGAAATTTCATCAGCACTATAAAAGACACGACTGTCACGAGTCATGATTGCATCGGTATAATTTAAAAGTATAAAAGTAGATATATACTGCAAACGTATCGTAACATATATTTAAAATTTTTTCGAGAGAAGCGAAAAATTATTTGGCATTTTACGAGAAAATTATTTACCAAACACGTCTTGTTGAGAAAAAGAAAAGACTGTAGGAAGCATTGGTCAATATTACTTTTTTAATTTACTCTTCTTAGTCCTTGAAATACTATTTTGACGGTTTTGACGGTTTTTTTAAACATAAGACTGAATTATTTTGAATTCTGGCACTTTTAACATACATATGCAATATATATAGTAAAAAATAAGATAACTGTACAAAATAGAGTTAATAAATAACGCCTTGAGTAAAACTTGGTTCTCATAAGAATCGAGAAAATTAACCTAATCCAACGTTGCTCGTAAATTTCGAACTTTAGTGAGCAGTATACCACAGGAAGAGACATTAGATTTACAAAATTTGTCCTTGTTTCTATATATTTTCATCATATGAATGAAATTTCAAAATATTTCGTCTAACACACATATTCGTAAAGAAATGTTGGAATACTTGGCGAACTGTATTTCTGTGAACGAAACGCGAAACCGTAATTAGTTTCGGGTCAGAAAAGGTCAGAGAGGAGCATTAATCGGAACTAAAAGGTTTTTCGAGCCCGCATGATTAGAACGCGACACCGCGATATTTCTTTGGCGACGCATCGCGCATACGATACAAGCTTGCACACACGCGTGGCCACAATCATTTTTCGCACGCCACTCGCACTGGCCTGAATTACACACGCGCGCGTGGCTCCGCGAAACGCCAACGCTGCTTTCACAGCCTTTTTTTTTCCTCTTACGAGCGCAACGCGTGCACCATTCCGCATGCGAATCACGGTCAGCCTCTATTTTCGACGAAAGTGAAAGAATCGAGATCAACGACCCTACCGCTCACGGAGAAATTCGCGAAAGAATATCGACACTTAAAATCCGCCTTCTACTCGCCAGAATTCAACCAACGAGGAAAAAAAAGCACTAGCTTAATCGGGGAACAACATGAACGAGTTTCACGAAGAGAAAGTCTCTGGTACACGAGGACCTCGAGATGTCAGCTGATAGAAACAAAGACTCAGAAAGAATCCCGTAATTGGTCGTTGAGGATGGACCATAATATACAAAACTATATAATAGAGACACACACCAATATAAAGAGGTTAGCTGTGAATCACGCGACGTCAATCATCAAACGCAATTCTTTCTTTCATTTTAATAAGAAATACATTTACCTCTGTTTAGGTATCACGCGGTGTTAGGTTCCCACGAAGTATGGTGAAATTTCAGCGGAGTTGCTTGAACGGTACAAATGTCACCAACTTTGATATATGCACGAAAACAACTATGTTTTGGCAGTGGTTCGCGGCATGTTCTTCCGGCACGAGGTCTGCGACGAGGTTAAATGGACATTGACATGTGCGCGAAAGGAAAACACGACGGCACCCACGCACTACTCGAAGTAAATTGTCAGAAGAACGAGGCCGAACTTTCGAACCGATCCACCGATCATTCCGACCACTACAGGCCAAGTGTAGCACCGCACTGACTGCTCTCGCCGTTCACCAAGGCGATAAACAAACTCGTCGCCTCTCCCTCACGAGTCTACCCTCCTTCTCCTATCAAGTCTCTTACTCTCGCTAAACGTTTACTATCCCGCTTCCGCGGACAAACGCCGACTGCCGTGTGCTGCTGAGCGAAATTTCGGTCTTTCTCGCACTGCGGCGTTAGCAATATGGTATGATCTCACTCTCATCACTCTGTCTCACTCACTCTAACATTATACATCTCTGTTATTTTCCCTCCCTCTTCGCTCCTGCTCCGTTTAAGGCACAGTGCTGCCACCATGCTTCGCCCCCACTATCGCATCGCATCACAACTTGTCACCTGGCATTCTTGATTTTTTGACATTTTACGAACGCTCGGTTTAAACTGAATGATACTTGGTAATCGGGAGCGTCTGTAGTTTCGAAGAAACTGGATGTCACTCGCGAGAAGAGCAAATAAGACTCGTTTATGATGACTCCATGACGCGACAACGCAATGTACGACATGTTTTGAGCCACTGACAGTCTGTACTGGAGCAGGAACTGTATGAAGGGTGGTGGTGCCACCCTACTGCAATCAATTGCAACGTGATTTTGTTTATAGAAAAGAAAATCTTTCGTTTTGGCAAGTAAAAGTACTCGAACTTGCTAATATAATCAATATTGTATTTATATACTATAAAGCTATTTACAATTACAATTAAATATTTATATAAATATCTATTTAGTTTAATTCCCTACATTATCTTCTGTAGAATATATAAAATATTACAAATATTTATCTCTTAAGTAAAAACTTATTAGAATATTATTTTTTAACCTTATTTAAACTTAATTTTAAAATTCGAGTACAACTTTCAAATTTTCTAATTTAATCTTTTTTACTTATCTTCTGCAAATACGTAAATAAAATTTCTGAAGATAGACTCAACGTAAGTTCTAGATGTCCCTAGTGTAGCTATTTATCCACGGTCGTATATACAAGTTCCGAAACTCCCGTGGTTAAGAATGTCAGAATGATGCGGCGATCTGTGTTTCTCTAATCTGGCAACACTGGCGTTGCTGTAGAGTAGTCAAAACAATAAAAGACAGAAAACTATAATTCTGTGTCCTCTAAAATGAACATCAATAAATTTATTTATGAATAAATAATGTATACCTACTTATAAAGTATTATACAAATTATGAAAAATGATAAAAAATTCACTTGATTATTTCCAACATGTTTTACTTTCTTGAAATAGTTTTGGCCACTCGACATCAGCGCCCTATGTGTGGTGGACGTTGAACGACCGTAATGCTAACACGTTAATTCTCCATTTGGCCGTTAGTATTGATAGTTCGTGGCGGTAGAATCTCTCTTCCATTTTCTCTATCTTTTCTGGAACGGTATCCATCATGGTACGTATATTTTGATAAAATCTAGAAAAAGATCTAAAAAGGCAGTAGCAATCCGTCACCAAGTACACAAATGAATTATCTAACAACATCCTATAAATTATTTTATACTGAAAAGTCGAAATATTTACAGTTAAAGTGTAGTATAATATATTGTTATCTTTTGTTACAAATTTTGAGGTTATACGAATGTGTTTAGAGTGTTTTCTAATATTTTGTTTTAAGTGAGTGCAAGATGGATTAAACAGCATGAAATGGAATATAAATATGATTTTAGAGTCGTGTCAGGACAAAAACGGTCAAAAAGGCCGCGAAGCTGATCATCGAGAAATACTATACTCGATTGACCATGGACTTCCATACAAATAAAAGGATATGCGAAGAAATTGCTATTATCCCCAGTAAATCTTTGAGAAACAAAATCGCTGGGTATGTATTTACAAAAGTGTATATTTTGTGTTAAAACATTTTTATGCCAAAAACTAAATCCTATAAATTAGCGTATTCAATTTCTTATTTAAATCTATTTCAATTTATTATTGAATTTCTTTATCCTATTATTCCAAACAGATTTGTCACGCATTTGATGAAGCGTCTGAGACACAGTCAAGTACGTGGTATTTCCATCAAACTCCAAGAAGAAGAGAGAGAACGCAGGGACAACTATGTTCCTGAGGTGTCTGCTTTGGAGCACGATATTATCGAAGTAGATCCAGAAACCAAGGAAATGTTACAAATGCTTGGATTTAACAACATTCCAGGACTTCAACTCACACAATCCCAACTACCACCATATAGCAGACGTTCTTAAATTTATTTGTTTATATTAAATATGATTGTTAGTATTGCATTTTTTCAATAAAACTGCAAGCTGACATTCTAAAAATTTTATATTCTCAAACTGATTTTAACGTGTAAACCTGTCATTCTTTCAAGTGTGTACATATATTGATTTCCTTATGGTAAGTAACAGGCTACTGTAAACTAAAATACATATTGAGAAATATATTAAATTCTACAAGCTAAGATTAATGTAATTGATTATCTGTACTTTGAGAGAAGCATATTTCATATCCATTTATTAAAAAAAAATACAAATCAATTTTAATGTTAGGTTTTGAAATATATAAATGGTAAAATATGAAAAGTTTAAAGTAAAAGTACGCGTGCGCACAAGTCGGCCATTTTAATCGAACTTCGTTCTGTACTGTTATGTACATTATAATTTATAATAGCTTATTATTAAAATTAACTTTTTCGTTTACTTTTTCCAATATTTTAATTAACAACATTATTGAAAGATATTAATATTAAATTGCTTCTTACATTATTTTTACATATAAAACGAATATTTCGATCAAAAAGTTTATCAAATTCATATTAAACAATTTATTATTTTGCATTAAATTATATATGGTAGAAGTAATCGCAACGTTATATTAAGAGTAGCAAAAGTAGTAAAAAATGTTACTATCGCGGAAGTTCAACAGTATCGATTTCCCGCTCCAATTATAATTATATATCAAAGTTATGTACAGTGCATTTAAGGCATATATACATACTCTCAACGACATCAACCGTTTTCGCCTTCCCTTGCACGAAGCTCGTCATTTTAATCGCAAACATAGAAACTGAGTAATCCTATCTCTCGCATCGTATTTATCAGCGATATCGTAGCTCAAATTGCGAAAAGCCAAGGTACCGCATCGAATAAAGTTTATTACTTCGAAGTTTATATAATATTTTGCAAGAGATAACGAGGCTTAATATGTACACGACTGCATCGATACGACAATGAAATGCATCGTCGCCCTTCCAAAGGCACCCACGCGGTTGAGCCGGACCTGGACAAGTTGTTCAGAGGCTGCGCGACCTAGCACGATCCAAGGCTAGGTAGCCTAGTACAACCTGGTGAACCAGACGAAGTTAAGAAGAAAGAGGAAGAGAAACGGAGAGAGTAGCTGTAATCGCACGCCTACGAATGTTGGAACTCTCGGGAGCAGGGAGGAGAGACCGTATAACCGGCGAGTCAGTCGACTATTAGTGGTCTGTGACTCTGGAGGTAGCCCGACCACCGCAGAACCGAGCCCGACGCAGCTCGGTTGCGTTCGGTCGGTAGTCGGGGCCAGTCGGGCGCTCCACTGCTCTTTTCGGTCTGGTCGTTTTCCTCAGTCCGTCGTCGTTGCGCATCGAGAACAGTTGCACCTTTTCTTTTTTTCGCTTAAAGACATACAACGAAATAGTCAAGCCAATCTTTTTCGCGCTATGTGACAGATATTACGGGGCACCAAGAGTGTACCCCGCCTTCTCTGAATATCATTCCCACCCTATCCTTCCTTTTCTACCTTGCCACTACACATTCTCCTTTGCCCAAAGAGAGAGAGAAAGAGCACACGTTGTAAACGCAGGCACGTACGTACGCAGGCACTCGCCGACGAAGGGGCCACGAGGGCCCCGTGGAATCGTGCCTAGGAAAACATGGAGTGTCCACATCTTGCTCAAAGCGTCCAATTCGGCGGTAACGACGTAGAAGCGAATTGTACGAAGGATCTACCGTTCGTCTGTGCAGGTAGGATCTTATAAAAAAACCGTACCGTTATCCTTCTTAGTAGACTGAAAGAAAGATGTATTTAGAAAATCGAAACCTAGCCCCCACGAGATCCTTTCTTCTCAAGTTGGATTCTATTTTGCACTCCTTTCTCGCTCGAGCCCGATCTCGATCTTTCCTTCACCTCTATTGTCTCCCATCTCCTTTCCTCTCGTTTCTTTTGCGTTCTTTATCCCCTGTGTTCTCGGTCTTGCTCTTTTTCTCTCCCCCCGCCTCTTTCTTTCTCTTCCTCTTTCTCTCTTTACCTCTCGTGACCGCGGCCCCGGCCGTTCCTCTCGCGGCCTTGAGCCGTCGTAGCCGACAAGATGAAGCGAACCATTTCTCTATTTCCCTATAAAGATATTAATGCATGTTTTTTATGAGAGAGGACACGAAAGTACACGTTTACGTTCGCTTTCTGTATTTCACGGTCGATACACGCGAATATCAATGATACTTATGGACGCACGACTCCTAGTACTATTTGTATGTATTGAGAATTGAACTCCCAGCACGAATGTGTATAGTACTTACATCTCTCCTCGATACACGCGAATGTGTACGTGCCAATACGTATGAATGCGAGACAAACCTATACGCGCGTGTACGGTTGTACGTGAAAGTCCACTCCTCTTCTTCATGTATACATGTATATATGTAATATAGTACCTATGTGTGTGTGTGTCCTCCGTTCATGGGTGTCTCTCCACGGACCGAACAAGAGCGTCGTGGACGTGCGCGTGTGCATCGTCCTGCTGGGAGTTCTCAGTATGCGGCGCGGTCGTCATTGGAAAATCAATACCAGACGGCACTAATCAGCTGGCCTGAGATCTGTCATTAGAACTCGCCTGATAAACGTGTTCATCGTTTCACCTTCTTCGTTTTTTCTAATTTCTTCCATTTCCGCTTGTCAACTTGCATACATCCACATCCTCAAGAATCATCTTCTGAGAGATACATTTGAAAATCAATGAATAGAATAATCTAGTGAATACTTCTTCCTTGTTTGAGATTTGAAATTTGTTTTCTCGTCTGATATATTTATACCTATTCTCTATAGTCATTGCCTTTGGTAATATATTTAAAATAAACACAATACTTTCATTACATACATTTAAAACTCCCTTGTTCTATGTGTTCTCCCTCTTAAGCTGATCTTCGCTGTAGACGGAAAATTTCATAATACAGACTCGATTCGCTCTGTTCGATAATCGATGCTGCACTACGCCGTCTTTTTTCTTTTAGCGACCTCTTACAGTAGAACAGGCAGGAAGAAACTTTTCACCAAGATTCGAGTCATTTAATTGCAACGTATTCTTTCAAGAAAATCTGAAATTTCATTTTCTTGATTTTGATATTCTTGATCTTTCGGGATCGAGAAGAATCTATTGAATTCGCGAAGCATATTTATCTCTTGTCTGAATATCCGAGCGAGAAATAGGAGAAAGGAGGGAAGGAGAGGGAACAATAGTGGAACAAAACAAAACATGCATAGCCAAGGAGAGTGTATTTCAAAGGTGTATTAGCGCGACCGATGAGTCAGACCAGCGATGTTTTTTTTTTTTTATTATTCAGTTCGGGTTGGGTTATGTTTCGAAGTTTTCCGAATTCGTCAAGATAGTCAACATATACAAATATCGTTGAAACGATACTCCCTGCGTCGCGTCGTCGTCTCTCCCGAGAGATCGTTCACGCTCAACGAATCGCAAACATATCCAGGTTGCAAGATCAATTTAAATATCTTGCAAGGAGAGTGACGCTGGTAAAAATTACTAAGCCCGACTCTGGTGCGAGTCACGCAGGAGAAAAATCGTCCCTCGTGGGCTATAAAAGAACCCCATGTTCCACACCTTCCCCTCCCATCCCTCTTCTGCCTCTTTTCCTGCGCTGCAAGCTGGTTCGGGTACGACGTTGCAAAATCGATAACGGCGTCGTTGCTAATCGGATGCCTCGATACGAGTCGTATTGCTCGGGAAACGAATTTTTCCCTCATCGTTCCTTTTTCTTCTCTCGGGATTGCACCGAACCGAAGAGTCTGCTGGTGCACGCGTTTGTCGCCTTTCTTTATCTTTATCTGGTTCCGTCGCTTGGACAATGCGTCGACGAAATTCTTCAACGACGCAACACGCAGTAGGCGTGGCGAATCGTATCGTTCGTTACCAACCAGCGAAAAAGAGATGCAACGATATGACAAAAGAGACGGACGAGTAAAAGGATGGATACGTGGCTCGTTAGATGATTGTTGGTTACCCTGCCAGCTTTTTTTTTCGTGGTTCACGTGATACATCTCTCACACCAATGAAATGGTCAACGATCGGTCGTCTTTCGAGTTTAGGATATCTCAGACTACCTGTATGCAAGTCTATCGACGATTTTTATTTGATTTTGACCTTAGCTGCACTGACGCGATCTTCCAAGAATACAGCGTGATGCGCAACGTATTTTTACATCAAATTGAGAATTATTACCCACTTTGAAATATTGAACATTCGATAGACGTGGCTCGATTGGATTATCTTTTCGCATCGATAATGAAACTTTAATTATAATCTAACAAAACTTACGTTGATCTCTATGATATTTTATTTTAATAATATACGCATATCTGCAAGATATAATACCTGATGTTCCAAATTATCATTTGCAGGTTATCAACTCATTTCAAATTTCGATGTAAAACTATATTTGTACATTTGAATTTAATGCAAAAAAATATCTTTTCTATTATATAAATATAAGAAAAATTTTGTTCTATCTTAAGATGTATCATTGTATTGTTTGAAATTTATAAAAATACTGAATTCAATAGTTATACAATCTCAATCAATATTTCCGAACAATCTTCTTCCAATGTATATAACGTGTAATTAAAATTCCTAGTACATTTTACAAAGAAATAAGACAATATAACTTGCACAGGGCGTGGGGTTATAATAATTCTTACACGAGATTGCAAAACAAATGGGTGTGTACAGGGATACGTGCTTCTAGAAGATTGGATTTCAGTTGGCCTACCTATGCGATATCTCAATTTTCATGTACTCGTGCTTTTTTACCTTTAGCAATTTTACGTCTTTCTCTTTTATTCTACCGTTGCAATGTTTATTTATGTAGCTAAAAATAGTCAGTTATCGAACCAAGCAATCCAAAATAAAAATGATCGAAATCGATTCCAATTGCATGGGCGTAGAATTTTCGAACTTTCTTTCGAATTTATTAATTTCATTATCGTATTTAATTACTGAAATGTATATTCTTGGTATGGAATCAATTAACTTGACATACGTCTCCATAGATTTTACTCGCTTTTAAAATCATAGATACGTCATGGTGCTGAAAAAATATACGCATGAGAAAGGGGAAAAAAAGAAATGTGCATGCAAAATCTCAAACTTGATAGCACTGCGAGACATTTTGCGATCGATCGACTGCAAAGGGGGTGTGTCGAACAGCCTTCCTCCCATTCACCCTGGTTTTACGCGATCTCTTGAGAATTACGTAAGCAGGGACGAGCCAAGAAGATAATACACCGACTTGGGACTTATATTATTTTGTAATGATCGCCTTTTATATTTCCTGAATGCACTAGCTTTAAAAAATTCTAGGAATTTTCCAAAAATAGCTGTAGCTAGGGTAAAATCCAGAAATATCGAATTTTGGTAGAAACTCGTTCAAATTTACGAAAATCGGAATTACAATACATATAATGTATGATATTTCCATTATTCGCGGGGTCACGTAACTAAGAACAAAACTTAGATTCATAAAGACTAAGATAGTAGGTTGTAACTCGTTACCTACGCACCAATAACGCACCATTTTTATAGTATGAAAATCGCCATTATTCTAAATATCAGGTAAATAAGAACAAGTATTAAGTTCAGAATCAATAAAATTCGTACCTTCGGCTTGAAAAAATAGAAGGGTGAGATCCTAGAAATGAACTATGTATAGAATTCGACCATTTTGAGAAACATGGCTTTCAATCTCCGTTACTCGTTAATTTTATATCGTTTGCAGTTTTAACACAGAACGATAACATTTAAACTAGAATGCATAGCAAGGGCAATGTTTTTATCAAGTGCTTTGTTATTGTCGATAGTATGTGGCACTGAGAAAAGTACGTGGCTCTGTTTGTACTGTGGAGCCATTCACTGTGGACGATACGTGGCAGGCCACGCATTACAGCATCACGAAGAAAATAATCAGCACTGTGTTTGTATCGACTGTGAGAACCTGGCAGTATTCTGGTAAGTTAAACCCTTCGCTTTCGCCATTCTCCGCGACACAGATCGACGGTCCGAGTCTTCTTCGCGTCAGTCCTTAATCTCGCCAACATGCCTCTCCCTCTATCATTTTGTTTGTTAGCGGCAGCCATCTTTATTAATATTAGCAGCAATACGTTAGCTCGATCGGTACAACAGTCTCAGAAACCATAAATAAATTCTTTCCATTTAATTCCGAAAAAAAAACAAATCTTGTCTTTCCCTTTTCCATATTCAATTGCTGGTTTATAACCCAAATCTCAAATTTCATAAGTATATAATTAATATAGACCGTAATACCTGAAATTTGAGGTTTCGTGTACCATAAAGAATGGCTGTATTTAGCCAAAACGCGTTAAGTCGTAGGTAGTCATTCATCGAATATTCGATATCAAGAAAATAAAGAATCCACCCACGAACCCTTCAATTAATTAATAGCATGCCGATCCTGACTTGTCAGTACTTACAAAGGCATTCATTTTCAGTTACATGTGTGACGAGTATGTAATTAACGACACGACGAGCGGCCAAATTGAGAAGATACGTCGCGTCACATTTCGCAAAGATGAGCACAAGGAGAATGAAGAGAATTGGAACACGTCGCCGTCTACGACGCCGTCCTCGAGGAGAGAGAACAGTGACGATAACGACGCGGATGCCCTGTGGAAAGCGGAAGTGGTTGTAAGGAACCTCCGACCGAGGACAGCGCGGAAGAGGCTACACTCGTTGGATGGCACAAGCGGGGACAATCGGCCGGCGACCAAGCGTAGGAGCTCCAAGATAACCAAAGAGAAGAAGGTCGTCGGCCTGAGAAATCTCGGCAACACCTGTTTTATGAATGTTGTGTTACAATCATTCAACAACATCAGCCATTTTTGCGAGTATCTCACGCAGATGCCATGCCTAGAGGGCATACCATTCGACGAGCCGCCCACACATAGAGGGCGAATCGTCACGCCCGGTCGAGCAAAAGAGTTTATGAGTGACGCCTTACTCGCGGAAGAGCTCAGGAAGGTACTCCTTGGTTTGAATCTTGGTGGCTCAAACGGCCAAGCCATTTCGCCCGAATGCCTTTTCCTTGTCATCTGGAAAGTCGTGCCAAGATTTCGAGGCTACCAACAACAAGACGCTCATGAATTTCTTACCTATATGTTGGACAGACTGCACACCGAGCTCTTGCAATTGTTGCCCAGACTGGGACACGAACCTCTCGGTCTGCGCGGCAAGCAGAGCATCGTCACAGCCGTGTTTGGAGGCACCCTTCTTAGCGTGGTAAGTCGTAGGATTGTTCAAGGAGGAAGCTCTGTTTAACCCTCGGTCACCGATGATCAAACGCTTTGCGGCTGGATGATGCTGTATCATTCTGATGTATAACATGCACTTTATGTATGGATTTCGAAGAAATATTCCATGATAAATGATTCTAGAGCTGTTGTTATTACACGAGGAATTTATTTCACTATATATAAAGGTTCCAAATTTGGTAATACATATTGTACTGTATCGTACTGTTTTAAAGTGATACAGGACAAAAGTTTTTCAGAAAAACCAGAGATGATGTATTTAGAAGCTCACAAAAACACATAATGTTGGCAAAAAGAACAGACAGAAAAGACAGTGATTGAATATTATTATTGCAATTTTGTATTCTTAATTTATTGCTTAATTTATTTTGGTAGTCTAATTTTAGAATATTCTTGTTAAAAACATTTTAATTGCGAAAAAGGTATACACAAAAGAATTATTTTTAGGAAACTTATTTTATTATAAAATTTAAGAAGGTATAATTCCACTATCTCAATGCTCTATCAGCATTGTTTATTGCATATAATACCAATGTCCACTTTGGTATTCTACTGGTGCCTACTTTCTATGCATGACACGACTTGTATCAAAATGATCCGGCACTCACCAGGCGAGGGTTAACGCGTTTCCGGTTACATTTTATTATTCCAATACGAAATGACGAGAGGGAGTGCCCTTTCCGAATCAATATTGTTTTGGAGAGTCATTTTATTATTCATTTTCTTCTTGGGAGAAGCGCGGACAAATTATGGATCGCGTTTCCTCGCGCAGGTCCACTGCATGAACTGCCGTACAGATTCCAAGACGCACGAGCCCTTTCAGGATCTTTCACTGGATATACCGGACAGATTGCAAAGACGAACGAAAGAACAGGAAGAAGTATGCAGTCTCACGTACAGCTTAACGAGATTCTTCAAAGTCGAAGAGCTGGCCGATAGCGAACTATACTTTTGTGACAATTGCATGGGGAAACAGAGATCCACCAAGAGGTTCTGGATACACAGGCTGCCTAATGTTAGCATACTTTTATTAACTATTTAATTTAGAAGATATTTAGAAATATCTTTATAGAATATATTTTCGTTTTGTTTCGAAAATATTATAATATATTGAATCTCTTTACGTTTCATTACTTAATGTATAAATGTATGTTTCTATTTTGTATTGATTACATTATTAATTCTTACAGTTCAATACACACTTTATTGTCTGTAATTTCAAACTATATATATTATAATCTTAAATTCTCCAAATGAAATACTTTTAGAACATTTATTGTAATATTCGTCTCCATACATTAACTTATAAATTTTCCTTGTTTGTAACATATAGTTTAACAATTCTATTTTATTTTAGGTGTTGTGCCTTCACATTAAAAGATTTAGGTGGTGCAATTCCTATCGCTCGAAGGTGGACACACAGGTGGATTTTCCGATGAAATCACTTGATATGTCTGCATTTACGGTGCGTGGCGTGAGTGGAACGAAATTGGGCGCTTCAAATAGTCACCTATATGACTTAGCTGCCGTTATTGTACACCACGGTTCAGGGTATGCTCAAACGTTTTTTTTTTATGTTAATTCTACATACAAACTCATTTATTAGGTCATCAGAATCAGACTCATTCATAATTCCTTTCAATGAGCCAATGTATATACAATTTTATATTCTGACAGAAAGTTATCGAATTAAATAAAATCTGTACATTATGGATTCAGAAACATATATCATTATATCCATTTTAAGATGGCAATACACCACAAGCTAAACGTATATTATATTTGTTTGTACAAAGCAAAATTCAGTATGTTTCATCAGTCTTATAAGTATTCCATATTTTTTACATTGTGAAATCAATGATTTCATCTATTGTATAACAGAGCTATGGTGTCTATTTTGAGAATAAATATTGGAATATCCATTTTAGTGCTGGAACTGGACATTATACTGCCTTCGCTGTTCACGACGGACAATGGTTTCACTTTAACGATAGCTCTGTACGACCGGCAACCACGGACGCAGTCGCCAAGTGTAAACCCTATATTCTGTTTTACGTGCGGAAAGAATTCTCCATTCCACCTCCTTTGTGACGTCGTTTCCCCAGTCAGTCCCGTCCTGATGGTGCGAGCTTCAACGACGATGATCATGAACGAATAAACAAGAAGTAAGCGAAATTCGGACAGACGAAGTTGAATGGTGCATATGCTAAAAGGGCCAAATGGAAGAAGTCAGAAGACTTAGACAAGTTTCGCGAAGTTTCTAAAAGAGGAAGGAAGAAAACGTTCGTTTTCGATTTTTTCGTTTAGTATGATTAAATATAGACTTCGGGTATGTTTTGTTAATGATAAGCGATAAACATGAAATTCAAAGAATTTCAATCGACATATTTCTTATAAAAAAAAATCTCAACATCGTATAGTATCTAGATATTACGACGTTTAGCACGATGTACGAGTATAATATTCGACTCCTATCCTCGTAGTCGTTCGAAGCGAAACCAAACTTTCATGTGTTCGCGAATGAGCGACAATTAATTAGTTTTTATTTAATACGTTTCGTTTATATTGATTTCAGTTCCTTTTCTTTATCACAGTTATTGTTTAAACGGTAAATCGTTTGATAGACAAAAATAACGTTAGCAATGTATGCTGTGCATATCGATCAGTTGTTTCTATGTACGCACGTGAACATGTAAGGATATACACTGCGTGAACCGAGAGCTTCCATTCCTTTTTTAGAAACGGCAGAAGGAAGAAAAAACTAAGAACGAAAGAAAGAAACAGCGTACTCTCGAGGCAGATCGCGGAAACGCATTGCCTTTAAAGTTGGTTTCCTTTATGCTCCTTTTCGCCGGTCTCTCTCGGTGGTCGTTGACCACCTCTCTTCATCGAATCGATTAAAGCTCCTCCCGGCCACATAGCGGAATAACGCGTAATGCGTACCTCGTATATATAGTTTTAAATTAAAACGAAAACGACTGGTCTTCTCGGTAGATAGATTTTTTTCTAGGCTTAGAGCGACATCATCGTTATTTCGAGGGAGCTGGTAAGCGAAAATACCATATAGAGCCAACCAACTCTATTACTTCGAAAAACATGTTACCTTCATCCTTGGATACTTAACACATACACATGTGCAGATACGTCATATACCCATACGTACACACGACAGACCCATACATACGATTATCATTCGAGCATACACATACGTGACTACCTATACGCGAATCGTTTACATGTGTGTTAACAAAATACACGTATGTATGCATGTATGTATATAAACACGTTCTCTCTTATTCCCTGCCACTCCTTTTTCCCCACGATTCTCGACGGCTCGACGGCTCTTATGTGATTATTTAAAGACTTATTTTTTCTATAATGGTAACGATAATAACGATAATAAGTTAAAGAAAGCGTAGCGAAAGAACGTTTTATTAAGGCGATAAACTCGATAAACGCGCATCTTCAGCAAAGATTCACTCGTATGCAAAGAAGGGAAAGAAAAAAGAATAAAAAAAGTAAAAAAAAAAAGAAGGAAGTAAGTGTGCAACACTAATATTGAGAATAAATGAGATATGTATGAACGACGTATAAATAAAGAATATGAACGACGATATCATACTCCTATTTGTCATGACTCTTGTTATTGATTTTCGGTGTATATTTTGTCTGCAGATATTCACAATTAAAAAAATGTTCATATAAAGGTGAGAGTCAGAAAAGACTCAAATTGTGTAAACGAGTTAGAACAATAATCGAATACATAATTCTGCAAGTATACACATATAGATAAAAAAGTATCTTTAAGTTTGGCTAACAACTAAAACAAAATTTCCAAGTTAATTTGCAATCATTTGTTAATCGTTTATGTATATACATACATAATTATAAAAATTCAACAAACATTCGTTCTACCGATAGAGCATGGGATACAAGTGTCAACCTTTCTTTTTCTGTAATGACATACGAGATCTCTTCTTTACCGACGATGAATTGTCATTTATTCTTGACCGATATTTGGAAATCGGACCAAATGAGATCGGTATGATCATTCGATAAAATCGTAAACAAAAACATCCGCTCTGCGCATTTCTATTTCTTCTAGTACGTTCAAAATTTTTGTTCTTAATGGATTCGTTGCAAACATTTTCGTCTAACTTCGATGTCGTGGTTAGAGAATTTGCACGAAATTTTACCCGATTCTTTCGTTTTTCCATAGAAACATCTTGTTTCTGTTTCTCATTTTTCGGAACAAACGCTTTAGTAGAGGTCTCTGGCGTTCCTTGCGCGCTTTTTACAAAAAATATCGAGTAAGGATTTTTTAATTTATCCTCATCTACTTCATCCGCTATTTCTACATTTTTCTTCGCCTTTTCGTGATTAGAATTCTTGAACGCTTGAACCCACAAATCATCACGATCATAGCGTCTACAAGGATTTTCAATACTCGACAGATTATTTTTACTATCTTTCGTATTAGACAAATTTTTGTTATAAATTATTGACGACTTTTCGTCTGGAGAGTCAGGACTAGGTTCGGGATTACATAATTTTTCTTCCAAACTCTCGTATATTTTAAATTCCTGTAAAGATGACGATTCTGAGCAATTCGAGCTCTCGCATTCTTCTTGATAATCTCGATTTTTGTAAATGACGCTAGTTACCTTCGTCGGTCCAATTCCGTTACCGCATCTTTTCGGTCTTTTCCATCTGGCAGAAATTTTTTTTACTAGTCCTTTCATCCCAGAAGATTTTAAGTAACGATTCTCCAATTCTGTTTGCACCATATAACTCATGATATCCGCGGGTGAATCCTCCAATGCATAACCGGCCAATCTAGTTATACTCGGGTGCGTGTCTAACCTGTACTTTCTATCTTCCTCGTCCTCGTGCAGGTTGCCTAGTCTACCAGGTACCTTGAACTTCATCGAGGCGATGCTCGTTTTTTCCGAAATCGTGAAAGGAAATCTGTCTTGACTCTTTTTCTTAAACCGTGGTGAGTCTCTTGATTTGTCGTAGCGTAGCTTCGACATCGACGAAGAACCTGCGAGAGTAAATTGTGGAATATCATAGAATTTCTCTGTAAAAAATGCGGTAGTATCTGATTGAATAGTTCTCGTTTGTTCAGAGTTTAGATTTCTTCGAATCTGCTCGACTGCTAGTTTCTCTAGCGAAAATCGAAGCTTGTCAGCAACTTTTCTTGGTTTGATCAGTTCTTCGTCCTCTGCAGACGTGTTCAAGGATTTAAATTTTCCTGAATCTTCGATCAGAAACTCTTGGCAACCACCGTCTCCTATTTGATTCTCGAATAAATTTGTTTTTCGTTCTTCGGTGATTTTTTCGAAACATTCTCCTTCGTAAGTGTTATTTATATGTTTGTCTCGGTAACTTTCTAAAGGAAAACTGGTGGATATATTTCTTGGTGAAAAAGTATTAAATTCTTTAGATCCCTCTGGCTCTTCGATCTCTTTCACTGATTCTCGAGTATCGTAAGGCGACGAAGTTTCTGATTCATTTTCTGAAGAAATATTTTGCTCGAGAATATTTTCATCGTTTTCCTTTTCAGACTTTTTTGGATTATCAGAAAAATTCAAGGACCTAAAAGTGTCTATCGTGCGACGATTAATGGAAGATTCATCACAATCCTGATCCTCTTTTCTCGCAGTTTTTGATTGAGCGTCTTCCAAAATTACATCCGATTTTTCCACACTATCCGACTCATTTTTGATACTCTCCAAATCGAAATATTTCTCTTGTTCCTGTGACTCTACTTTCATAGAAGATTCGGACATAATCGCATAATTCTTCATAAAAGGCGAATTTTCATGCGATGTGGAAACAAATTGAAGATTTTCAAGCGACGAGGAATTGCTTCGAGAAGTTTGTCTACTGGAATTTTTTGGGCTAATTATTCCTTTATCACTTTCATTGAATTTACCTCGAATTGATAGCTTGCCTCTATTACTTGGTATTTTTATAGGTATCTTAGATTTTATACCAAGAGATGATCTGCAAGATGTTGTTAATTTACTTCGATTCTCATCGGACTTCGAGAAACGTACATCCATCGATAAATTATTTTCAGAGGATCCTAATCTAAAAGCTGTCTTGTTATCAGTACAGGATTCGTTGCAAGTATTTCCAGAAACATTTTTCGCTGTTTGTTGTTTCAAGGACGCGTTTGACAACGCTATGATCAAAGCATTTGGATCTAAATGTCTCTCTGAACAAACTTTACTGTTTGGTGATGTTGAGTATGATATTTCTCGTGAATTTAAAACTAGAGTTGGTACGTTTATGAATTCTTGGCTATTGACAATTTTGCTTCCATGTGAATTATGTGTTCCTTGGCTGTTCATCATAGATTGTGGTGAACAGCAATTTTCTTCGTTTTGTGACAATTTTGTGAAGTCGCTGGCGAAAAATTCTCTAAGCGAAGAAGCTGTACTTTGATTTTCGCTTGCATTAGATTTAAATGGCAGAGAGGTAATATTCTTTAACTGAGAAATATTAGTTTCATTGTTATCGTAATTTAATATACGTTTCGATATCGCTTCCTTGAATCCTTGCCCATTATCAGCGTTTGAAGAAAATTCTGAATTATTATTTGAGCCATTTCCAAATATCGAATTTTGTACAATAGTTTCTGGTGACGCTACACTTTTTGGAGTTGAAGTAAAGTTCTTATTTTGAGAAGGATTGAAATACTCATCTGCCACCGTTTCTCGTTTGTTTTGATAATGAATCTTCTCACAATTAGTATTTTCGTTAAAAATCTTTTCACAGGCAATGGAAGTTTGATTTTCACAAAATTTCAAACTTGGAGAATTAATACATTCTTTTGCGACTATTTCTAGTTCATTTTGATCAAAAATCTTCTCACTACTTTGTTTAGCATTTTCATTATAAATATTTTCCCCAAAATTTACCATATTATTAGATGAGGTTTTAGAAATTTCATCTTCCAGAATGTTTGCGGGCATATTGGGATAAATCGGGGGTTCAAACACAGATCGTGGCGATTGTAAGCATTCTTTATTATAGTCACGAATTTCTTGCCTAGCAGAAAAGAACATTGGCTCGTCTACAGTTTCTTTCATATTTTGACCACAATCGCTTCTCGAGCTGCCCAATTTTCTATAAAAAGACCTTTCACGCAGTGTTTTTCTCAAAGGACCCAAAGATACGAATGTCAAAGGTTCATTTAAACCATGCTGTAATTTACTTCCACTGAAATCCATTCTTGGAACAAGAGACGGTACATTTTCAAGATAATCATTCCTCGATGAATTAACAAGTGTTTGGTTAGACGATCTTTCCGAAGATAATGATAAATTATCGTTTAGATTTTGTATCTTCAAACTATTAGTACATAAATTTGGAGAAATATTAGTTTCTCGTGGCGTGAGAGGCATTAAACGATCAGTTTTGTGACTAGAACCAATTCTGTCCGACATAACCTCAAAATTGGAATCTGCCTCACTGCCAGAGCTGAGATTCTGTAAAATTACTCCACGACAAGGTCTATATTTATTGTGTAAAGGACTTCTCAACGAAATTGGTGAAATCGGTTGTAACTCAATTCTATTTTTCGGTAAATTTTCGCAAGATGTATCAGGATAAATATGGTGGAGCACGGTTTTTTGAGATCTAGAGGAATCATTATTTGTCTCTTCCTGTTGATTACGATATAATCTCGCCGATAATGATGAATGTCGTTGAGTATTATTTGTTAACATTTCGATTTCTACCGATGGACGTTGCATCGAATATTTTTCCGACATTCCTTTAACTTTATTTTCGATCGCTGAACTTCTATTCGATGTTTGGCTGTTACTGTTGACTGAATTGTCTTGGAAGTCGGAAGTGCTAATTTCACTGGGATTCGAGACGACCATATTTCGATTTGTCTCGTTTTCCAGATGAATTTTTGCCCTTCTTCGCACTCGTGCGTCTCTTGCTTTGAAATCGCCAAAAGACCTTTTGGCAAATATTGTTTCCTGTTCTTCCGTTTCTTCGTTTTCTTCAATTCGGTTGCTTGTTTCGTGGAAATAGAAATCTCGTTTTCGGGATAGACGACGGCTGATGTTAATTACGCGACTAGCCAGACGTGTCGCTTCATTTGGCGATGGATGATGCTGAAGACGCTTCTTGAGATCGGATGGCGAACTTCCTCCGGAACTGCTATCGCTTCCTGTGTTCTCTTCGTCTTCGTTAATCGAACGATCTAATCATTAGGATTAGATAAATTTTATTTATTTTAGGTTCGAAGCATAGAACAATTCTTTACAGTTGAAATCATTTTCATTTAACTTGTATATTATTCATTATACATTACGTATATTATTTATTACGAAAAATTTTCGTAAATCTTGTAAAGACGCTATTTTTAGTCAAATAAAATGCTACAAAATTTTGCTCGAAAGTTTCTGCATTCTACAGCAAGATTCTACTAATTATATTATTGATTATATAATTATAAATTGAATATGTTATTATATATACGCTACGAAGACCTTTGGGATGACTCTACATTGTCAAATGACAATATTATGTATTTAAGGGTTAAAAACGATCTTGATAACTCTTCAAAAAGATTTATTAAATAATTTTTCAATCTGTATTCAATGTTTCAAAGTTTTAAAGTCTCATTTTAACATTTTAGCGCAGCTCTGTCATGAAATTTAGTGATATACAGAAGTATGCACAATGATATTTAAAAAGTTTATGTAATGGATGTTTTAATAATCTTTAAAAGTTAAAGAATTTTGATCGAAAATATAGTTTGTTTTTCAATTCAAAAGCATTACCTGCCAATATGGATTTTTAAGGATCGACTACTTTGCATTTATTAAACTTTTCGTTCGCTAAGAACAATATCAGTTGCCGCTCTAAAAATATTGCTATCGCGTCATTAACTTTATTCGATGATAAAAATGTCGATATTCCTTGAACTTGCGATGTAAAAGAGGAATGCCAGAGGTTATGAGATAGAAAATGAATTAAAAGTATTTTCAATCATTCGATTATTGTACATATAAAATATTATGATTCGACTTAATTATATACAGATTATATAATTGTATAATTATATAATTATAATTATATAAAATGTCATAATCGATTGCTTCCAATAATGGATAATGATTCAGAAAGTAATTAAACATAACATTCGCCTGAATAATAATAAAATTTTGTATTTAAAATGTATAACTACACACTGACGTTGTTATTAATTATAAGTTAAAATGAGAAAATTAAATAAAAGATGAGAATGAAGGTTTAACAGTAACAGTACATGTGAAATTGGAGGAGATAAAATTCCTACCAGCAGAAGATAAAGGGCTTGGTGTCTTCACTTCTTTCACTTCTATGTTCTCCAGTATCCTGTCGTCGTTATCTAACATATCGGATCCGTTGAAAACATTCTGCCGATTTTCCATACACGGACTATTAAAACAGGTTAGCAGAATATTTAAATTACTCTGTGCGCCACACAAAAAACATAAGAAGTCATTCTGGTTAACGAAACAACTAAATCATGGACACCTCTATTTGAATGTAGTATTCTAATTGATATTACAAAATTCTATTTCTTCTAAATCTTTCTATTAGTCAGGTGTTTTTAATTATAATATGAAACAATAGCCCTTAATAAGAGTAAATATTTGAATTCCTTCGATCTCATTTTTATTCGATAACATTTCTTTTATAATTACAAAAGTATAATTAGATAGTTCGTGCGTGACGATACGAAGTTCTATAAAATACGAAATCTATAATTTATTTTTAATTTATGTTTAATTTTCTGATCAAATGTTCTTTTTCTTCGAAATATTTAATAATAATTAAATATCAATCGTACTAGTTGAATATACGTATTGTTTTAAGTGACGTCTGTAATAAAATCATATTTGATATCTGGAATGTGTTGTAATAACGAGTTCCAAAAGGTAGCGCCACGTATGCAATAAATTTTATCGATTTTAACAGATATTCTATTTACCTACTGACAATAAATATCTGCAATAGACCATTTAAAAGAGTTATAGAATCGTTCTATGAAGTTCTCAAAATCAGAATAACAATTCATTTATGAACACACTGGAAAACACTTGACGATGGATATAATTAATCTGCTCGCAAAAATGTCAACGAAAAAATGCAATTAAAATAAATAATAATTATTTCATTTAAAATTTGAAGTGACACACATAAAATCAAGTAGACTCATGAAGAGCAAAATTCTGTGAAATTCTAGCGCGAAATTTCAAATCGAGCAATGTGAATTCTTCAAACACAATATACACATCCAACAGTTTTTAGGCGATACAGTTGTCATTTATGTATTTTGAGCATGAATTCCTTCGCGGACAGCCCATTATTCTTTTTTATGGATAACATGTCACCTATAATTTCTGTTAAAGCTTCCAAAGATATACGAAAAATTGTCGAATTATCGGATACAGGTTGTGATGCCAGATTACCAGTATCTAAAATCGCACGACACATTAATCGATCTCATTTTCCAAAATTGACCAAGATAAAACAGCACGGAAATTGGGAATCGTATTGCCCAGAAAAAATCGAAAATAAATCTTACGGAGAAAGATTTCGCGTACAAAATGAATCTGACGCAATCGATACTGAAGAATGTTTCTCTATTCTTAAAGAAGATGGAACTAATCAGGTACATTTTACTTAAATCGATTATGAGTATCTACAGTTATTCAAGGCTTAAACGTAGATCAGAAATTTTATTTAAATTAAAGAAAAAAATTTTTTATACACACATTTAACTTAGTACTTTAGTTTGAAATTTATATTTTATGTTTAATGCTTGTAGAAGACTTCGCTTTCCGAATCTTTATATTTTATTCAATACAATCGCCTAACCTATTTTGTATAGTCATTATGGGTGGAACTTATGTCAGAAAATTGAAATTCTTTTTAAATCTTATTTAGCTCTAAAGATGTTCTAGGCATTTAATTGATCTAATTACTATGTTAAATAAAGGAAGGCTTGCTTTTTACCATCCTTCTCTTTATTCTACTTAATTTTTTTTGCTAATAAACAATTGTTTATTTTTGCAATATTACACTAAAGATACACGTTAATCATTTTGAAAACATTTTTCAATAAAATTTTCCTGCTTTCTTCTTTCTTTTTTTAATTAATTCTACAGTACTACTGGAAAAATCACTCTCCACATGAAGATTTTACTGAAAACGTAGAATTCAAGAGAAGTCCAGGGTCCAAAGACTTCAGAACCAAATTAAGAGCATCACCCAATAGATTATTAAGATCAAATTCCTGTGAACTAGATGACGACTCTTACGAAATCTCAAACATCTTTCGCAATAATCCTAACATAACCCATGAAAATATGAAAAAAAATAATCCTTCTCAATCCTATCCAACGAGACCAAAAAGTGCTGGAGCTAAATTAAAATTCGCTCGTTCCAATTATCCTAACAATAGATTAGATGCTAACCTTATTGACCAACCTATTATCGACAGAGAAATGATCTCTGTGAAACAAGATTATTCAGAAGACTTCATATCCAAAGAAATCCCACGAAATTCGCCAAGATACCAGAAACTCCACTGGCAAAGACTGAATATGTCCTCTTGCAACGACACTGAAGGCCATATCGACGAAATATCGCATAGAAATCACAGATTTTCTAGGTACAGTTCAAGAAGCGAAAAACCAGTCAGTTCAGCGAATTCAAATAAAACATCAAAAGACTGGATTGAATTGACTCCAGACAGAATTCGATCCAGAACATGGTCATCGCCTATAGATCGACGAAAAAAAACACGATGTTTCTCAAAAAATGTCTGTGAAAACTTAGATCAAATTGAAGATAAACAGGATAATAAAATTTCAAATGACGAACATTCTAGATATTCTAGGTTAAGAAACACGAATTCTAATCGTTCCATAGACAAACCAAGGCTATTCGTGGATCGTGCAGTGGATAAAGACAGTTTATCTGACTTACGAAACGTTTGTACATCCACTGAACATCTTTCCAGCTCGACTATTTTTGACACGTTGTCGAATCAGGCTGAAAAGAGTAATATTAAAAGTAGCTTCTGGGACTTTATTCCATTGGACGATAAAAATAATGGAAAATGCAAGGAAGTTTCTGAAAATAAGAAAATTGATTATCCATATCAACAACACGTTCCTTTAGACAGTAATACTTATCCAATTCTGAAACATTCAGCGAAGAATCATGACGGTTCAAAATGGAAAAATAAATTTCCGCAAAACGATTCTGTGAATAATCCGTCGCCATTAATAAAACGTCAAAATGCATCAGAAACTACTGATGATAAAAGAAGTTTCTTTGTTTCTTCTTCCCGTAATGAACGATTTAACAAACCTTCAGCAAACAGCAAAAAAGTAAAAGAAGAATTGAATCCTAACCTTGAGAAGAGTCGAATTACGAGTCCAAATATTCGTAAGAGTCAGAGTAAAATTGGAAATAAACATACTTTTGGATGGGCAAACAAAGCAAATAAGTATTTGAAGAGACCAGGTAGCGTTTTGAAGAATGAAAATGATAACAAGAAGAAAATAGTGAATGCTAGCGACATCTCCAACGTTACCAACAATCAGAAAGTTAGAACAAATATTATGGAGAGAACAGCGGCATGTTTGAAACGAAAATTAGATAAATCGAAGATTAAGGAATATTCGACGAGCAATCAGCTCTCACCAATAGTGGCGGAGAAGAAAATTTGTTCCGAAGTTTCAGCTTGCTCCAAATTACCGATAAGAATAGGAAATCGTCGAAGATCGAGAAATCCAATGACGAGGGATCAATTTGACTTCAAGTTTGTTTCTAAAGAAGAAAACAAAGAGATAGAGATGAAAGAATTGAAAGAAGATTCGTGTAGGTTAAGTTCTGTGAGATCTCGAACGAAACCGAAAATAAAACCAAGTGTCAGGTTAGATGAAGCGATTGACTTTATCGACACGGTGAAAAATTTCCAATCGATGGAAAGTGGAGGGTCTAATTTAGAAAATAAAAATAAAGTTAAGAATTGTTTGGTAGATAATTTAAAAGCGAAATCGATTTTAATTGAAGATCGCGTTGATAATAATTCAGTTGGTAACGTAGATACGAAGAAAAATTCGTCGACTTTGATAGATTCTTCCAAAAATGCGAATCTGGAAATTAATAACATCGTAGATGGAAATAACGAAGAAACGAAAATTTTGAACGTGGAAGAAGATCAACGAAAGAGAAATGTCACGAACCGTGGACGAGAAATAAATCGTAAGAATGGTTTGACGAAGGAAATGGTTGATGGTATTGCGAGAAGTGGTCTTAAAGAGAAATGTTGTTTTCGTTTGAATGATGAGGAGGGTATTGCATGTAATAATTATTATAATAAGGAACATAGGAATTTGGACTTTTTTCGATCGCGAAAGCCTACAGCAATCAAATCGCAGTTCTGATATATCGAGATTTAATCATCGAACTTTAAACGTTAACTAGACGAAATCATGAAATAAAAAATAAAAAAAAATAGAATTGAGATAATACGAAGACGTGATAATTACACATCGCAGACTGTAATTGATTCGAAAACTATAATATGTATTTTTTAATTTCACATATAGTACACATTATAGCACAGAGAACACATATAGAAAAATCGTTATTAATATAAATATAGTTTTTGTTTCAGTTTTACTTTTGAACGTTTCTGAAAAAAGGTCTTGAACATACTAGCAAATGTTAAACATTTATTTATTTATTGAATTTCTTATGTATTTGCAACAGTATTTTTAATAAATTCTAGTTTCAACTGGTCTATTTGGTTCTGGTCAATCTTAGGCTTCTTGTTAGCTAAGAGGTAAGTATATGTATAACTTTATTAAATAAGTATAACAGTCTTATTCTAGTAAATAATTCGTTTATTAAATTTCCCGCAAATTATATCTGCATTCATATGATATCACTACCCTTCCGCAAACATTTTACAATATGCTCAAATCTACCCCCGAAACACGCGCAGAGCCGCAGATGCCATAGAATTCTTTTTGCCATATTTCGAATTTCTACAATTCCAATTATTTACATCAATCGGAAATATCGAGCCATAGAAAAAGAAGGTTGTCGTCGTGTAAGTTCGTACAGATGGACAAGGCGTGTGTGGCAACTTACTATTGTACAGGGGGATGCACCATGGGTTACCTCAAAAGAAGATTCCGAATGATACGAATTATGTCATCAACGCACCATACATCCCACTGGCTCCGTTCGTTCGCTGTCATAGCATGGATTACGCCCGCATGTCAACCCCTGCCAGTCGCGCCACCCTCGTATTTTTGCGCGCTCTCTCTCTCTCTCTCTCTTTCTCTGTGCATTCGTCTCTGCGGGGATCCACACAATCTCAGAATCAAAAGAAAAATATGTAATTGTCTTTATTTACCCTTCCGCCTTTTTCACGGTCGAATAAGAACCTGATACCGTGGCGGAAAAATGTGCGTAATTTTATGGCAAGAACGTAGTAGGATTGAATAAAAAATCGGAATTATGCGGCTACTGTTTTTTTTTTTTTTTTTTTAGTGGCAAAACTTGCCCCTACTCTTGAAGATTAAACATGCGAAACTTTGTGTCCGTTTAATAAATTTTTCAGGTGCCGCGAGGCTTTCTTTTGAAAAAAAAGAATTAATTAATTCCTTCGTCTCGTCATTATCTTTATTATATTGGTAATTATAACATTGTTTTCTTATCGAAGAAACTAGTTGATATATTAATATGTTCGCTAAAAGAGTTCACATAATTCAAGCTTCATAATCCAGATCAAGAATCGAAGTTATACTAAGGATAAAAATTGTTCTACGTTACCTTTCTTTTTCTTTTTTTTTTTTTTTTTTTTGAAGTATTATACTTTTTGTATCTATTCACTGTAAATACGCTTCACGTAATTATTCCTTTTCAGGAATTCCAAATCCGTCACATGTAATTTTCCAATATGCATAGGAGGGAGAAGACACGCGGAGGTCGCCTTTAACGTCAGACACATCTAACCCTCTTTGCACGTGTCATCCCAGAGACTAAGGGCGTGAACTCACGTCCACGCACGCCCACGCACGAGGGGAAGATAACCGTTGCAGGGTCACTCGACACGACGCTTCTCTCGCGCGATCTTCCTCTCCGCCCTGTTGGAACGGCGACGTGTAACAACCCTTACCAACACGACTAACTTTCTCTCTCTGTTCAACTTTCCCTATCTCTTTCCCTCTGTTAGGGTTGCACAATCGCGGCCTGATTGATAATTTATACGGTGCGTGCAGGTTATTTGATTATCTGTCCCCCAACTGGCCCTCTTCTTCTGCCTTTCGTCTCCTTTTCTGCACCATTTTCCAGTCTCCTCGAACTTTATCCTTTTTCATTCAATGTTCTACATATTTTTTTTAGATATTTCTGTGTAATAGTGCGCGTCATATTCCTGACAGAGCTACGTTTCACGATAAAAAAAGAAAAACCATCAAAATTATTTTGCAAAAAGTTAGATAATAAAATATTTCACCGTAAATTTCCAGATACCGAAAATGAGGAACAAACATTTTTTAGGAATCGAGAATCGAGCGATACGTAGATTAAGCGATACATTCTTTTAGTTTTAGAAAGAAAAACGATCACGTGTTGGTTGGATTAGAAAACGATCTAATAATTTGATTATGCGATTCGGATATGGCTGTTTCGCGCAATCCTATTTTTGTAAATTTACTTTCGTTGTGATCTCCGATCTGTTCTATGTAACTGAGATGCTAAAAATTCAACGCCACTTTAACCGTAAATTAATCTGATTTCAGCTTATTGTGTGGCGTACACGTGTATGCAATATCACCCCTTATCAACCTTGCACGTTCCGGATGTCGCTTAGAATATTTCGGGGTAGGTTATATCTAAGCCATTGCACGTGTCTGTCTAGAATGTAGGGCGTAAATTTACGTATATGTACACCCACGCTTACGAGGAAGAATATAATAGCATCATCTCCTTAATTAGCATGTTGTGTACACTGTACGTGTTCTGTACATAATGAAAGAAAGAATGACCTTTGCTTTCGTATTTTAACGTCTATTAGGTTGTCCGAAAAGTGTCTTTCTTTTACAGATACGTCTTTTACAACGATGCTACGATCTTTATAGAAACCTAATCTGTCAAACGTTGTGATCTTTAATCTTGATAGAACAAAATCGATCATACGTAATTCGATAAAATAATATAAAATGAACAATAATTGTGCATCCGTTATTTCCTTATAAAACGAAAGAAACTTTCCGGACGACCTAATAATTTGTTGTTCTTAACCATCGTACGAACGCGTCGAACATTGAAACAGATCGGAATTTTCTCTACCATTCTACGTAAATCTATGATAGATACGATTCTTCGTTCAATTTTTCAAGTCAAATTTGACTTCCCAGTTTAAAGTTTAAATATATTATAATTTATCAAAATAAATAATATAATAAAGACAAATAATGAAATATATGTATTACGTATAATGGAGTGTTTTCAATGAAACATATACATACATTGATACGATTAGAAATTAAACATTTTTGTCGAATTTTAATGCAAATATTTACAATGTTTGCAGATTGTTGGAATGAAAAATCGAATTATACGCTGTTTCATGACGTATTTGCTTACTCGAATCTTACTCGAATACGTTGAAGAAGACTTCGTATGTATCTACGTACATATACATATATGCGTACGTATATGCTAACAGCGTTTCAATAAGCTTCGGGGAATTACGCGCGGATTAATTTCGATACACTAAAGGGCCTTAGGGCGTACCCTTTCGGAGTCTAATTGGGTTGCACGCGTACGTGGCTACGTGTGTACAGTTTCTCACTCCTTTCGTGCGTGATCTACGCGCTTCATCCTGTGTGTACATATTTGGTGGGTTCTCTATTCAGCGTTACTCCGACGTACAGAAACCACGGAATCCTTTGCCACCTCAAATTTGTGAATGCTACGCGGGTATAATAATTTGGATATATTGGCATGTGACAAGATCGATTCTAATAAACTGCGTTGTAATATCTCCACTGAACGAATAGATGGTGACTTTCAGACACATTAACGTTGCAACAAAATTGCGAATTTTGAAAACTCACAGGTGTAAAAGCGCACAAGATACAGCTAATATACAAAGTGCACGTTCGAATTCAAATTTGTCACAGATCAAATGCAAATTTTATTCGAACTTTGTTTCGGATTTCATCACTGCATCTGAGATTCTTCGCGTTCTTTTTCATCGATCTAGTAGTTAATTTGTCACAGATCAAATGCAAATTTTATTCGAACTTTGTTTCGGATTTCATCACTGCATCTGAGATTCTTCACGCTCATTTTTATCGATCTAGTAGTAGTTTTATCGATGTATCGTTTTATTGATATAGTGAAAGCAATCGGCCGAAAAGATCGCTGGCGCGATACAACGCAAAGGAAATGAATAAACGTGAAAATGTGGAGCGTGCGTTCCTCTGCTTCGCGAAGCGGAATGCGCCCATTAAATGATGCAGCCACGCGCCAAAATAAAGGATCATAGGGGAGACTACCTAAATAAGTTTCCTATAGCCGCAGGCAGTGCACGATTGTGCATCGAACTGTCGTAGGACACGAGGACGTCGAACGTTCTCACGTTTTTGACGCGGTCGGTTCAAAACGTCACTTTTGACACGCGCGCTGTTCAACGAACCCTCGAAATCGTCGATCGACGCGGAAGACGACACGTCTGACCTCAGCGATTTCTTTTCGGATCGTTGAAGAAAATTATGCTTTGAAATTGCATGAGAACCTTGTAGTTCTGTGTTCAAGAACCGCGTCAGATGAATTAGGAGACGTATCGAAATTTAAGTAATTAACATTAAGAAGTTTTTTCCTAAGTGCGCTTCTTGAGAATCGAGCGTTGATTGCGTTATCCGTATAGTGAGATCGACAAACTGACGAAAAGCGGAGGCGTCGATGACGATGGAGTGTGAGAGGTTCAATTTCGAATCAGATTTCGAGTTATCGGTCGGTTGTGCAAGGATTCACATTGGAAAATACAATCCTATTAAAACTGTATAATACACGACACTCGTCGGGTAATATCAAGCTTCGAAATAAAACAGGCACGAGAAATAAAATCGAACGAAGGGATCGAAAGAAGAAACAAGATCTGGCGATCTCGAAGCGGATAGTTTATTTATCGCGATCGATCGACGCCGCGAGTGGTTACACTGCGAGCGCGTAAATGGCCGCGAGCCTTTATTTAATAAGTTGTTATAAATTAAAGGGCTACCGCATATTAAACCACCCTCGGCATATTTATAGTGATTCTTAAGAGAGTACGCCGAGCGTACGGATATGTAAATCAGTGGGGCCGCCGCGCCGCGCCACGCCGCGCCGTTTCGACTTCGCCACATTTCGATCCTCGTTCGTCTCGACACACAAACACGCGTTTTCTTCTCTCTATATGTACTCCTTTACTTTGTTGCCGTACGTCCATTCTGACTACTAGCAATGCTACGTGTGTGTACCTATACAGCGTGTTTCAGCGATCCTTGTACAATCGGCAAAAGGATTACTCTACGTGAAAAAATAATTCGAAAATATGGAGCAACGTTCATTGGAATTTTGTTTGGTATATGTGAACTTGGCTAATTATCGACTGGTTACCACTGGGTAAAAAATCAGCAGCATGTCATGGTACCTGCGAAAATAAATGGAAAATGTAGAATAACATATTTTCGTCTAATGCCTGGTTGTCAACAAAATAGGGTTTGAACGTGTTTAGTTAAGAATTGAACCGATAGACGCGATGAATTTTCAAATTTCATTTTCTCGAAAACGAAACGTCGTACGAACAAGTTTTACTCCGTATTTTTGAGTCGCTTTTTCACATAGAATCATCTACTCACCGATTCTACTATGATTACTGGGACACCCTGTATATATCTAGGTATATGTACGTTTGTGTATCTTGAGTGTATATAGGACTGAAACCGGAGGTCCAGAGCCATACACAAGCGTAGACACGCTTATGAATTTATCTTCAGCGATGAAACGACAAACGGTTTTAATTGCCGCCCCGGGCTACGCCAGAGATCGCCGCAAGTCCCGCGGGATCCTCCGTTTCTTCTTTGCCTCGTTATCTCGTACTGAAGAAGCTCCGATAAGCGTTTAGGCTTTAACCCTTGTACAACCATTGCTTGACCAGCAACGCGGCTATTTTTTGCTTTACAGCTCGACCGAGCATGAGTGTAGTTTTTTGGGTCCGAAAAGTGGAAACAGAGAAGAAATCAGAACTTCTCTGTCTGTTCTAATTTCTTTAATTTTATTCCTTATGAATCCTTTTGTTTTGTAGAAAATACTCGAAATACCTGCGCCACTCGTATTAATTAATGATTGCAATTTTATGTGATATCTTTATATTATTATTTTCTACTATTTTTCATTTATATCAATTAAATACTACTCCGTCATTATCAATTTTAATGTTTCCATTATTAATTATTGATTAATTTCACAATTTTTCTATCACCGATCCAATGTCTCGGAATTAATTGTATATTGATAATCAATTGTTTGCAGTGTGAATCAGTATATCATAATTTTTCAACAAGAATAAAAGTATTTTCTCGTGTAATTTTCTAATCAAAACTTTCAGAATAGATTCGTCAGAATCGAAGGACGAATAAAAAGAGAAGCGACCGTCGAGATTCTGACCGTAGTCAGTCTCGAGGGTACTCGAAGCCGAAAATGGCAAAGAAGTCGCAAACGGCAATCACGGGCTAAGTGCTAACCCAATCAAGCGACCTTCTCTTCGCTCCTCTGTCTTCCTATCGCACGAGCAAGGGAAGATATTCGGTACCCTCGAATTATCCTTTCCGTTACAGTTCTTCCCATGAAACGCGGCTTAATAGCCTTAGTACGAGGCGACATGGACGAAAAAAGTTGGCAAACTTTTACAAATTCAAATCTGCTGTTTCCCGCATTTGTAGATACTAATTTCCCAGGATATACTATTTTATTGTCCTTATTAAAGTATTAAAATAACGATAAGAAGGAAACCGCTTGAATAACAGCGAATTCAAATGAAAATTTTATGCAAATTGTCATTTTTTTTTTGTGTATCTGTAGTATCAGATACAAAACATACATTCTTAAAATTTATATACATTATACGAATACTATTTCTGCGTAATTCTTTTCGAATCTATATCAAATCAATTTTAAACTGCTTATCAATCAACTCTCCGCTGCAATTTACGCTTCGTACACATCTTCGAGTAGACCGTGGAAAATTACCGTTTGCGAAACCCGGTTCCCGGTCCATAAAAGTTTGGCAAAGGGCCTGGCCCAATTCATTCTATCGTTTCTCGTTCGCACCTCATCGATACGTTAAAGAAGTCCGCCAGTCTTTTTGGGATATCGTTAAACATCGGATCGGCGTTCATCCTATTTGCTCGTCGCACGATCGTCCATCTTTCAAATCCTTTTCGCGGTCTTCTCTTTTCGCCACTTTGCTCCTCCGTACGGTGCCTCATACATCGTCTCCTGCGTTCTCCAGACGTTTCTGTCTTTCTTTCGTTTCAACCCCTCTCGCGGTCACGAATATCGTCCCTTCATAGTTCATATATCAAACGCTTAGGCAAGGCGGCGACACATAAATACCCGTACACGGTATATAAAAGCCAGCACCTCCGGAGGATATCCCACCAGGTAGAATATATTAACCCAGCCGGGCCGCGTGGGTTTCACGTATTTTCGGGGACACATCGTCTCTTCCCGTTTTACTATCTCTCTTCGATAAATGGGTAGAATTCGAAACGCAAGTGTCGGACGAATGACTTATGGCCAGCGGCGTGCTTTTAGCTTCTACGAACCACTATCGCGAGGGATTATAGCGAGCCACGCAACAACTGTGATCATCCAAGTGGCGATCTTCCTTTCTTACGGTGAATGGTTGATTCTTCGATAGTATTGGAATAGTATTCCGATGATGATAATTTGGAATATTGAAATATTAGAATATTCGAATTTCTGGATACTGGGTTATCTTGTAATTACGAAGAAACCCGTATGCTTAAGGTTCTCCGTCTATTACTTTTGAATTTACGAAACGCATTGTATATAATCAACGTTACGTATATCGAACACCTTCGTGAGCGAATACAAAATGACAAGGATAAGAGTCGAAAGTTTAAATATACCTAGTACTCGAATTAACGATAAAACAAGATTTCTCTCCTTCCTTCGTTGAAGATAAGATCGAGTTGAAAGCACAAGAAACATAATAACAATTCATTACGCGTTTCGCGATAGAATTTTATTGACAAAGATTCGAATACGGAGAAAAGTAATTGCCAAATGGCCGCTGGTTTTTTCGTTTAATTTAAAAAGACAAATTTCCCTGCTAAAACTACGACTTAATTCCTGTCCAAAAACTCAGCCAGCGTACTATTTCAAAGAGAAAAGAACAAACAATTTAGATTAATCACACGTACACGAAAGTAGCAACAGAATGGAAGTGGAAGGTATTAGGTTTAGTAGCATGTTTCGCGAGTATCGGAGGAATGGCAGCGAAATGAACTTAACCAGAAGCGAGAGAGAATCGAGGGTGCAGTTTGTGCTAACAGCGTTTGATCTCGGTTTGTCCCCTGGGATGCTAACAATGCCTTATGTCAGTTCTGCTGCTTACACGCGTAGTCTGTTGCTTGGCACGTATAAGTTCACGGCTGTTCTCTACCCAAGAAGTTTCCAGGATAATCCGATCATTGGCCCACTCTCTGCCGAACCAGGGACCTCATTGTCGTGTTTATGATGGCGCACGATGGCGTTTCTCGCTGTTACAGTTGCAAACGTTACAAACGATCCAATTTTCGTGCACGAGGGAGCTAGCAATTTTCCGAATGCACGGAAATTTCCTCGTCGGGGCTGTCCCCGTGGACCGTGGAAATCGTTACCGTTCCAATTTGCATTAATTGAGACGCTGAATCTAGGGAAGGCTAAATTTGTTTGTACGTGTTTTGTAATACGAGCCGGAGTTAGTTAGTTCTGTAATCGGAAGCCACGCTGATCAACTCTATGTTTCAAGGGAAATTTTCACCTCAAGGATTAACAAAATATGGTATCTACTACTGTTCGGATAGAAACTCGATAATTTCGAATGTTTAAAAAATCTCTTCGTGTACATTCGCTGCCTTACAAAGCTTTATCGTTTCTATCGTTTCATCGTTTCGTAAAACCTCGAAATTTCCGTTCAGAGGTTTATCCTTGTCGATGATTGATCTTCGAAACATCTCGCTGACTATCTCACGCGTGAGTCAGTTCACGGTTTTGTAATCAACTATGCAAACGATCCCTAGCGCAATAAAAATGACGGTAGGTATGTATCTATAATGGTGCCGCTGCGGGTTTTTGCTCGTAAACGTTTCTGATGAAATACGCGCTAATAACACCGGGTTGAAAACGTTGATAAGCGAATACCTATACCTGAACCTGTACTCGCGTATAACGTGAGATCGACGAGCTGCACGAAGCAAATAATAGTAGCAAACGTATGTACTTCGCGAGCGGATTGCTCGATATTATGCGGACATCACAATTATATCTATATAATTTATAACGCTTTACGATTGCTAATGATAATCATAGTACTCGAGCATAGTCTGAGATTTATAATTTGCTGGAACGCGAACTTTTTCAGATTCGTTTTCATAGCGTCGAGATCGGGAACGGTTTTTACTTCGTACTGACAACGAGTGGAAAATTTGTTACGCCTATTCCATAATTATCAGCATTTCGTGTGGCCGGTGGTCTAATTAAAATTGCACGGACTTACGAAATGCGTCGATTAACGGATATTCTATTTACGTTTCACAGGAAGTAAATTAATAATCCGGTATTGCGCGAACAGTGATTACGCTAGAAGCAACGAAGCGGCTACTCGCAACGCAACGAACTTTCAGGAGTCTGCTAAGAATTATTTGAAGAACTTCCTAGAATTTCTGGGTAATGGTATCCACGAAACAAAAAGCACGTTTGCTTCACGCTATATTTTGATATTTACGATTCCAGCCTTCCAGTCGGCAGTGAAATCGTAAAGAGTTTTGGAGCGACAGATCTTGGCCAAGGGCGGAGACCGCCATTAAGAAGACCTTATTAATATTGTAATTCTCTTTTAATACGCGTAAATCTAGGATCTAGACAAGCCCACCTCGGAGACTGTTTTATGGCGATTCGCTTTCTATAGATTTCTTTCCCCGATGCAATGGTCCCCGGAGATAGCTCTTCCTACTGATCCCAGCGACGAACACTCCTGGCAAACGCGAGAATTATGGTTGGACTATTTTACACAACTCAGCAATTTCAACCATCCGTCGTAACGATCGAAGTGTGTAAAATAATTCGCGAAAGTATTGGAATATCGTTAACAAATTTTCATGAATGTACGTCTATCTTGCGACTAAAAAAAAAGCTTGAAATCACAATTCCTTCCAGTAGCACCAATATCATACCATCGAAAAGAAATTCCACTGTCGGTTCTGATTTTTAACATGACGAACACGAAATATTCGAGAGATAAATAAAAAGATAATGGCTCTCCATTCTAAGATGGGACTTTTATAGACAAACGATCTACGAAGGTTTATTAGGAGGGGCCATTACAAGCGTGACATTTCAAATTTTAATGCGGCAATTAAAATATGTTAAACAGCTACTTAATACTGTATCAACATCCATGTGCGTACACTATGATAAGAACGTGTGCGTGAGTATCTTCAGAACGTGGATAGCAGTATTTCATATTTAACGCGAAACCGTAACTCGCCGCGGCTGCCGCTTCTTGTTGCCGTTGTTCCTTCTTTTTTCGATTTATAATTTATTACCGGCCGCCATTGTCGGGCCACCGCGGCACGAATGCCTTTTTTCGAATACGACCGATACCAAAGCTCCGTGCACCAGATACACGCATATAAATATTGGACGTGCGCAAAAATTTTATACGTTCGCGAGACGTGTCACTTTTCCATTTCGACTAAATTTATCGTCGCGATTTTTTGGTTCCATCATTCGTCCACTGTGTATTTCGAGTATTTATTTTAATCTCTGTCCCATCTCGCGCGAGTACGTCCTTCGTATTATGCATAGGCAAGCAATTTAGGAATTTAGAGATCTACAGATATATTTTTTGACGAAATTTCAGCCTTAGAGTTGTGGAATTATGTAATCGTAGTATCGCGGAATTTGAAGATTCAGGGTGTTAGGAATTTACGACTCTGGACTACTTAAAAGTGTAGACCGATGTAGACGAAAGTCCCAAAATAAAGCTGAGAGAAATAAAAATGTGAATTCTCTTGCCTGAAACAACCCTCTGCAAAAAGATTCCAAGTTTTCAACGCCGCATTTAATCGATCCAATCCTAAGCTCTTCTTCCTCGTTTTCATCTGTTGAAGAATCGTACCAAATATCAGCCAAGAATCGAATCGTAAAAAGATAACAAGTAGGCAAAAGCGAAATGTCCAAACGTCCAGAAGAAAGAGAAAAATCTCAGCTGTGTTCACGACAAACGGTCTTCGAGCGTGTACCGCATTCACACGCGTCATTTACCAAACGTCCCTTGCATCGCTTTCCATAGCCACGGCACGAACGCAAAAGCCCGTGCGTCGATCCGGCACGTAGGTAGAGGCATATACACACATAGGCCCGGTTAACAAACGAACACAGATATCTCGTATCATCGGCGGATGAGTTAGGCGGTCGGTGCGAAGTCAGTCAACTGATGGTGCTGGTATGACGTGGTAAATTATTTATTCACCGGCGACTGCGGGTGAATAATGGATCTTCCTTCGCCGCGAATGGCACCGAGAAACGTTATTGATCACCGAAATATCAAAAGTAGGCGTATCCATCACCGATGGACCACCATACGCACATAAACGTGTGTGTCGAAACGAACCCGGTAGAAACGCGAGTTATATAGCAAATATACACCGTGAGCCTAAATTCGTGGCACGAGCGAAGTCAAGGAGAATTTATGGTACAAGATAACGTGAAAATCAAGAGTAAGAGAAATTGCGTCGGACGCTTCGTTTTCGAGAAAATTGAATTTGAAAGTTCGTCGAGTACGCTGTATCGGGCTACGTAATTCTCAATCGAGCGTGTTTAAACTGCATTTTCTTCAGATTTCAAGGGAAACTACCTTGTTCTGCGTTTTCGATTTATTTAGGATGACCAGCCGATTATCGACACCTACCCGATCCCCACGATTTGTCAAACATACATATGCTTATGCTTGACAAGTTTCCGAGTTTCGTGTTTCTGCAACATGAAGATTCCAAGGTAATTTCAGTATCATCGATTTTCGTCTTATTTTACATCGTACAATCTGCCTGACTTGGTTTGTACCACGAATTTAGGCCCACGGTGTATATCCTGAACTATACATACACACGAAGGAGAGAAGAGATGGAAGAAGAGCGGAGATGGACAGACAGACGGATGGAATGCTCGGCCTGCATCGGGCCCTGTTCCGACAATAAAATCGATTTTTCATACGAGGCATTTATCATACACCCGCGATAATGGGTGTGTATGGAGATACGGTATAAATATTTCGAGGTAAATAATCGTTAGCTTTCGAGTACCGGAGTGTGGAGAGAGCATTAATAATATCGGTGTCCTTTTCACGTGCTAGAAGGAATTGACAGCATGGTAGAATCCTTCGTTACCAATGAGCGAGCGCAACTGAGCGTTGTGTAGAAGTGCGCTCGGTCCGGTGATGGTAATAAGCGTCGAGATGCTTGTCCATCGCCGTTTCTCTTCCTCCTTCGATCGTGTGGAAAGCTGTGGCAATGGAGGGCATGAAAAATTCTTCCATCGGTTTCGTGTGGTAGGTGTGGTTCAGTTATTACTGTACAGACGGATTAATAAGAGAATGTTGCTTCGGGCAGAGGATATTTATAATTGTAGATAATATTCATAGATCAATATTTTAAATTGATAGCAATTATCACATTAGCAATTGTACGTCGTTAGGTTAAATTATTTTTCTATCGGAGTTCTATCTATTTCGTTCGAGGAGAATTTATTTGTAACTACGTTAGAAATATTTGATTGTTAGGTATGCAACTATGTTTACATCGAAACTAAAAATACGTAGCTGAACACTTTTTCAAAGATCGGAAGAAGATAAAATGAGAATAAAAAGATCGATTTCTATTCAACTCGTAAAAAAAACTGAACGAACCGATACGGAATAATCTCCGAGAAAATACCTAGAATGTATTAATCCGAGACACGAATGCAAAGGTCGAATAGAAGAGAAGAAGAGACAAAAGCAAGAGTAAGGTTCGCTTGCATAGATTCTAGGGAAGATAATTGTTTACTATATGGCTAACCTAAATGGACCTTTTTACCGAGATAAGAACGTTCGTTTGCGAATAGACCGCTATTGTATCTGGTTGAACGACGATCGCTCGACCGTAGGACACTTGTCGTTGATAATTTGCCCCCTCGATCTCGACAATCCATCCGAAAAATTTCGTCGATTGATCGGACAAAGGGGCCACGAAGCGCCTGCAGTGTCCACAAGTGCGTACTTCGGAAGTGAATAGCAACACCCTCCTTTGAAAATCAGCGGGATACTAATTGCGCTGACGACCACGAGAAAACCAGAATTCGGTAGCATTTTGAACGTGGAAAACGAGGATCGTGGAACGGAAACGTTTAGCGTATGGATTCTTTAATTCTTCCGGCAGTATGAATTTATAGTGACGAGCTTAACAAATTAAACATTTTTCTGTGAACCGAAGGATTAATCGATCGTTACGCATACACCTATCCATTAAAATTAAAATATCACTAATATTAAGTAGATACTATTAAAATAATATCAAGTAGGCAGATATGACAGACACGTTAATTCCGATAATATTTTTTTGGTATCACAATACATAGTCGAAAACAATGTTATTCAACCGGAGAAGTTAACTTACCTAAAAATCTCTGCTTGTAACGCGAACGTTTCAACAAAACCAGACATCGATTTAATCATCGGACGCATTACGCTGGAACGCTCTATCGCTCGTCAAGCGTTGTTCACGAGCAAGAAACTGCAATAAATCAGTCACGAACGAGCAATACGAAATGACGGAAACAATTCAACTTTGTCCATTAACATCGACCGTTCCTCATCGTCTGTCTATCTACATACAGCGCCGTGCAAAAGCCTCGGATCATCCAACAAACAGCAACGATTTATTTTCACTTGTCTTTTGGATATTTCAAGAACGTTGATGCTATCCTAGCTGTTCCATCGAGTGTTTAATTATTTTTGCGATTAGAAGTTAACACGCGTTCAATTTTCACTTTCACGCAATTCAATGATCACTTACTTGTAGATACGTATTTATTGCCTCAGTTCTAATTATTTCAAATTATATTCTAATCCTAATTCTAAATAGTGCGGCTCGTTTGCTGGAACAATGACGTAGCAGAAAAATCACGAGTAGTTGTAGCGTAAAAAATCTGCGATTCTCGAATGATCCAAAGTCCCAAGACTTTTGCACGGTGCTGTATTACTCACTGATCTTACGAAACGCCGAGCCTCTGAGACCGTGGCTGAAATAGAAGCGAGGCGAGAAGGCTCGTAACAACGTCCGTGACAAATCCGCGTCGATTAATCTCTCTGCCGACACGAACGTGTCCGTTTCTGTTTATTAGCATCGGTAGACACCGGCCGTTTACAAGGTGTAACTATGTGGCCAGGTGGTCGATCGTGAAACTCGACCACTGAAAACCCTTGCACCGAGAATGACCCCCAGCTGAGAATTCTCCTGGCTTCTTACTTTTTATTTCTCGCCTCCTACGGCGTTACCTCTTCATCTTCGCGTTGTGCGCTACCGCCGATCTGCTCCAGGTCCTCGACCAACGGGCAGAGAGCCGAGTTCGCAGATAATTACACGATCGATATGCTAAACATCTCTCGCCTCAATCACGTGAATAAACGGAGGCACGTGGTAAATTGGATTAACCAACAGATTAGGGCACCTACCTATCAGATGAGTGGTTTGTGTTTGTAGCTGTCAGAGTTGGTTTTGTAGGGAATTCTGGTACGAGTGTGATTTCGCTATGATAACTACATGCACATGTGGAGATTCTTGTCTGTATTAGAGCTATATACGTAAGTTTACGAAAGTATTCGAACACCTGTAGTAATCTCTTATATCGTATTATACCAAACATTTTCAAATCTTATCTTTTTATTAGCAATTTCGAAATAAGTCGGGAAACATAACATTGAAATTACAATTAAGCAAGTATAATCTATATTTCACGAAAATATTTAAACCGTCGATCATCGAACCTCGAATTAATATTTAACACATGAGACCATATTTAACATTTATTGCGTAACTACATGCTTCATGGTTCTCCATGCCGTATATAGTTACTAATGTTTCACTAAATACATGTATCTACCTATGTATGTTTGCAATCAATATCTTGTAACTTCTGTAACTTGTATGCATTTTCTAGTTGATTTCAGATCTGTATCAAGCTTCGTCAATGTACCTAATCATGAGAGTGCTGTCTCATTACAGTGCTAATGACATTTCGAACGTTTCACATAACACGTTACCTACGATATGGACATGAAAATGTTCTATGGTAAGCGTGCAAATACTTTCATGAGCGTACATGTGTACACAAGTACTACAGTGTAAATGTGTTGAAACCTATGCAGTGGACACGCGAGAAGCGTGAGTTTAATCTACTAACCCATAAGGTTGGACAGACGGTTCCGACCTAAAGGGGATCGAGGATAAGAGATACAGTGGACGAAGGGGTATATCCCATGCGAACCTTCATCCACAGGCTTAAGGACTTAAAGGCTTGGGATTCTTATTTCCCCATAAATAATTTTAATGACGTGCCGCGGCAGTTCGGGTATAGGGCGAAGCTATGCGAGAGCCGTGTACCTGTAGCCAGGCCTCGTATTGTTATTTATTTTATTCGTCGCATCTGAATAACAGTCTACGCGCCAATACATATATGTAGACACATATGTATACATGTTAAGGCGTATGCGTGTGGAAATGCGAAAACGTAGCTTGTCGTCGCTATTCTGAATATTTCCTGTACGTCATTTTTATATAATTTTATTCGCTGTTCATGGGCTTTTAATTGTAAATGGGATAATTATGAAATAAAGAATTGACAGGTAGCAGAGGCAAATTAAGCGAATCAAAGCGAAGCTGTGTATACTAAGTAAAAATATAGGGAAGTTGCTTATTCGATAGATAGACGGAGAGATATTCGAATGACGAATTATGTGACTCATCTTTGTTAATTATATCTAACAGGCATGATACAGGTACTATAGCCGCAGCGTAGGTACTAAGTATAAGTTTGTCCTGCATACAGGTACCTATACTAAAACAATAATAATAATATCTAATTGTTTTTTTACAATTCTACAGTTTTATATTATAGCAAGGCAATTACGTGGCTTGCAATTTGTAAAATTTCCTCGCAAATTAGATGTTTCTTCCTGCCAGATTCCGTACTCTTTCAGAAAATAATTTATTAGCATTTGCAACTTGTAACTCTTAGCCCGTAAAATTTCGCTAATATAATATTAAGTTCCAACAATGATATTCGTTCAATTATGCAACAAGGTACCAGCGCAACTTCCCTTGGCCCAGCCAGCGTATTTTATAGTTTGATTCGTTCCAAAATTCTATTTGTCAAACACCTCAAAAATTCCCTTTCCCTTGAAATCCGAAAAAGTTACCAAGCTAAAAACAGATCTCATCGTAACCTATCACAACACGCTGGACAATTACGCTACCCTCGTCGAGCCATCTCGAGAGAAAGATCTTCGAGAATGATTCTTCTTCCTACCACGCTCGCCACTCCACCAATCGAAAAAGCGTATCAACGTTAGCTTGGTGGGAGAAATGATGCGCTCGTGTGCGCCTCGTGGTAGTACACTTTCGTGTCCCTGGGCGGGTCGCGGCTCCACCAATGAGACACGGCGTAGCGACCGTGCCTACGGGACGCCGGGGCCACGCCCACGTTTTTAGTGATACGATACCTCGCAGCGGGTCGTGCAGAGCCGCGACCGTGTAGCGTAGCTCGGCCGGGAATTACGTTATTATACGTCGAGCGCATCGAGTCTCGGGCCATGCTGCGCTCCTCGGGCGTAGCTGTCGCTTGCTTGCGCGTCGCGTGAACGCGTTTTACCTCTCGTGCCGTGCTGCGCGATGCCTTTGCGATCGCGGATTACGCCCCTGTGATCGATTATTATCTGAGGAGGGATCGGAGGTGTACAAGATCGTGGAAGTGCCTGGATCCGTTTGAAGAGGCAGTTATGAAGGTATGTGAATGCTAAGAGGTATTTTCGAGATAAAAGATGTTGCAAAGGTGGTTTTTGGGGGTGCAAGAAGGTTCGATTGGCAGGTTTTAATGCGAAGTATCTTTTAATAATGTTGTCTGTTATATGAGTAGATCAGTAAGTGGTTGGAAAATATTAGGAATAGAGGTTTTGGTGTTTTGGTTCTTACTTATGTATCGATTTAGAGAGACAGTTATAAGAATATGTGAATATTAAGGGGGTATTTTTGGGCTAAGAAATATTTGAAGGTGTGTTTCAGTATTTACGGATTATTTTTTAATAATCTTGTAATAGAAGTTACCATAGAATGTTTTTAGTTTATTGTAGAGTTATTTTTTAATGTTTCCAATTTATTAAAGACCCCGCGCAATAGCGTCGATTTTTTGCGTAACAGTTTCGCCGCTTAACAGCGAAACGATTTTGTTGCTGTGCGTGTACGTAGCAGTAGAGCTGTTTGTTTTCGTCATTAGTTTCGCCATACATATATGCTACTAGAGGAACAGTCCTGTCGCCAGTGCACGCGTGTTTATTAATTTTATAAGACTGACGACAACAAGAAAACAGATCAGTGTTTATGCAGTTGCTAGATGTTGCTAGATAAAAGAGTGGTTCTGCAGTCACGTCGTCGAATGTGGCGACGTTCGTACGAACAAATGACCTTTTCGTGAATGACAAAATTGTCGCTAGTGCGCGGAGGCTGGTTATAGAAGGGAACTTGTAATTGGTTAAAAGTTATTTGCGTAAGATATGATAAAGAAGATAAAATAGAAAATAATAAAAAAAAAAGAAAAATTCACAACGAGAGGTTACAATGAAAAGCTCCCACTTGCGCGTGATTTACCCCAGCCATAAAATTCTTAGATTCGTCGCGGTCTGATGAGGTTGATGAGCGTTGGTGGACAGTAACGCCAGGTAGAGAAAAAGAAAAAGAAAGAAACGGTGTGAACGGATGGCGGGGAATCCTCGAGCCGGATCAAGCGACCAACCATAACTTTGCATCCGTCGTGTCGCAAGGCGCGGTCGTCTCAAGCTGAGGCAGCTACATGCTAAATATATGTACGTAGCTACATATATAGGAATAAACGAAATAGAGGTAGCGGATTACGGTCGATCGGTTGGCGCGATTGTCTTGTCGCGATGTCGATCGTGTGTCACTGCTGCTATCTCGCAGTGTATGTTAAGTATCGTTGAATCGAATACAAGCGGTCTATTCTAATACATACATACATACTCGATGCGCTTTCCGCGTTATCACCGGCGCATTGATGCGTGTCGATGCTCGAATCGCAAGTTTAGAATCGCGGAGACATTGAAAATTGAATGTTGTAAGCGGTTATAGACAAGTATATTTATGCCTGTATGTAGTAAGATAGGGTTATTTGAATCATGTAATCTTCAACATCGTAAAATTCAATCTTGAGCTTTGTACGGAGCAATCAAACTTGTACTTTATGAGATGCCATCGATCCTCGACTAACAACGAGAGAATGAGAAAACATCGTTTTAGGTTCAACAAGAGGAAATATCAGAAACTGAACAATGATTCGAGTAACCCTATGGTAAGATAGAGTCAACGAGGAAATTAATGAAATAAACAGAAGACTGAATAACTTGTAGAAACAGCGTATTATGCACGCGGGTAGCCGAGATCAGATTCATCACAAGACGTTTAAGAGTTTATATCTTAACGTTAATCTCGACAAGGAAATGATTGACGTTTTTTGCCGATATTTATTAATATTTCTACCGTTATCACTTGTTTATTCTTTTGTAGTTATTTAACAATGATTACTAATCGTGCATACAAAGAAAGCACCGGTAAAATCTATCGACGAATAGCAAAAGGATTACGTTTACCTGCATATCGTGGTCCAGGTTTTGGTAATAATATACCTATTTAATAACCCTAATTGAGGGTTAAGGAACTGTTAAACCCTTTCAAGACCAACCTTTCTAGACTTGTGAGAAAACTTTTGTACCCTTAATTTTCCCGTATATAGTCAATTTAAATGGATAAATGCATAAATGTGAAAATAACTCGTTAAAGAGATCGGTGGAAAAGAACGATCCGAACGTAAAACCGCGTCTTGCACGATCGTCCAATGTCACGATTTGTGGGAACAGGTCGCGGTGTCACGGGCATTTAAGCAAATAACCACGTGCGCGTCCTTTCTGTATCGTTTACTGTCGCGACTCGTACGCTTCGTTGGTACCGTTCGTCCTCTAAAAACGGAGCCATATAACTTCGGATCAGGCTGATGCGCCATTTTGCGCCTTACGCCGACAATTTACTGGACCACACACGTACTCACAGTAACATCTTGAAAGGTCCTTTCGTATAACAGCTCGTGTACTGCCCTTCGCGTGGGATGTGCCTCGTCTCTCAGATCTGATCTTACGGGTATTTACGATTTCGCCCCGTGTCTGCGTAGGTATACTTTATAGATATTCGCTAGCAAATGAGCCACGGCTGTCCCTTAACGAATCATACGTCGCATTCGTTCCGCCGCGATATTTTTATGCGCTTTGTAATTTCTCTTTTTTTTCCCCCCGATTTTCGGTAGTCGTATGTATCACTCACGGTAATTAGAAGAATTGTGGCTGGAGATTTGTAAGTACGTATTATTTTACGACCCCGCTAATCTGTTCCGGGTAGAAGAAGCGCTTAATGAACACGTCCATTGTAGATAGTTTTCAATAGCATGGCTTCTGTTTTGTTGCGTCCACGATTGTTAATACGTTTGTACTATATTTTATTGTTAAATGTAGCTGCGATTTTGCTCGTTGCAACTTCCGGTTATGTCGCGCGTTTGCTTTCTGCCTTCTATGATTTGACAGCGTTTCCTCGTATACTTCTGACATTGTTGTACTGTACATGTAGCTTAACAGATTTTTAAAACATATTGTGCGGCGTATAAATTGCTGCGGTGCGTTATCAATGTTAATACGCGTACTGCGAAACGAGATCCACTGAGAAGATAGAAATAAAAGTGGAAGAAACACTGACTTGTTACTCGATGGTTTATTAGTTAGGCATTTTGCGAATAGACGCAAATTGCCTTATTACAGTTTTTATTCCCTTTCGCTAAATAATTTAAGGTTTCTTAAGACGAATGTAAGCGTAAATTTTACACGTCTGAGATAAAGCGTTCTAAATAGATACTTGAAATCGTAAAATTCGAACAAATATTGGTGGAAGACTTGGAAGTCAACATCATTGCGACGTGTCTCCGATTCCATAGATCGTAACTCCGGATCATCCGTTTTACGAAGAACACCAGTTAGATCCACGTACTTCTTTTCGTCATTAATCTTGCTTGATCTTTTGAAGTCTTCACCGTTAATTCTAGTTTATCGATCCGATTCACTTAACGGGTATTTCGCCACTATCTAGAATGCCAAGTGTGTTTTTACTAATCCATTAAACATTTAATATTTTCTTATTCAACTGATTCGAAAGATCATCATGTCGATATAACAGTATCTCGGTATTCTTTAATTTTATCTTAACATCTGTTCGACTGAAATCCGTCAAAGTAGCGGATCTTAATTTTCTCTCTTTTTTGCAACTATGAAGATCACGATCGTAGTTTTGTCAGGATCATTTTTTACTTTGATTGTGATCTAAATACGATATGTAAAAACGATATATCTCGTTATGTATTTATCCTCGTAACACAATCTACTTTATTTAATCAATTATAATTATTCATATAGGCAATACCTACCTGTATTTAAGTAGGCACATTTATCGAAATTGATTATTTTGGTATTAATTTTATTTTAATATCCTTCGGATATAAACGTTTATAAACATTCGACGATGTCATTCGTAAATTTACTAATTCGCAAATTTATTAAACATTTTTCTTGCCTATAGTTTCATTTACATAAATTTCGTGCTATTCATCAGTGACAAAATATGAAGAAAAATGAGCAGATGTTGCCAGAAAAGATAGGTACTTAGCCGTTAAGTATTATATAATTAGAAACATAAAATAGTACCATAAATCACGATGAAGATATCATAAATCAAAAGTGAAAATACTTTGGAGATTTTCATCGAGCTTATCTTATTTCACCGATAATTATTATAAATTTCCTATACGATAATAAGGCGTTATATAGTTTCGTTTAGTACTTATCACATTCCTACGATCGTAACGTAAACGTATTGGAGATTGCTTTCGATATATAGGTACAAAAATGTATTAGAATAATATGATAGCGCGAACAATGAACTCGTGACTATTAGAATGTTAGGAGTGTATTACGCAGGAAGGTGCATTAATCTTAGGAGAATAAAATTGTTGATTATAAAGAAATGTACAGTTAGAATCCATTACCGTTTGATGAACTACCAACGGTACTGCGTAGTATGAAACTTTAACAGGAAATGTTTATAATCAGATAGCGAATGTTTATGTAAATTTGTATTTCTTCAGAAAAATAAATCTCTAACGAAAGAAGATAAGATTGAAACAATGTTATAAAAATCGATTGTTGTAAAACGTGTTGTATAAAAATAAGAAGTGACCAGCCATATTTCGCACGCTCAACGTACTCGTCGAAGTCAAAAGAAAGAGAGAAAAAAGAAAGGATGAAGTAAAAGGAATCGGCATGGAGAACTGCGGATCGGGGTAATAAATTGATTCGACATGGCCAAGGAAACGCGTCACATTAACATATGTTTGCATTTTATTAATAGAGTGCCAGAAGTGTGGCTCGATTCGTTTTGCTTCTACAACTATCGCGATATATTATCGCCCCTATTTCTCATATCGATTTTTTTCTCTTAATTCGCGGAATACACACTTTGTCATCGACGCGCCGACATTTCTTCGCGCGACCGTAGCGAAACAAAATTGTTGTTCCCTCTATTAGCATAACCGCCACATTTCGCTTATACGCGTACCAATAACAAAGTATAGGAAACCCGTATAAAATCATAGATATGAACTTAGGATTCTAGAATTATAATTAGACTGCGGATTTTATAGGAAATTTAAAAATACAATGTTGCGCATTATGCGCGTAATTCGAAAGAAATCCTGTAATCAAGATTGTATTTATAGGTATTAAATAGCGAATCGAAAATAATATAAATAAAGTTAAAAAATTCCGATATAGTACTTACATTAACGATAAAACAAAATCTCTTCTTTCGCCAATTTCGACCGTATTTATGATTAAAGCCGTAACGATGTTATCTTGCACAATGTTCGTTTAAGTAACTCGCGGCATATTTCTTGCGCCATAACTTATAACCCATTTAAAAGGCAGATAATTATCATCTTATTGGATTCACAAACGTAAAATAAATGATACCTTCGCAAGATATATATATATAATATTACACTACCATTTACAAAACTGCTATCACCCCGCTAATTAAAATCTTCTCACTGCCTTACTATGGTGGGCTCCCGAATTACATACCAAATACACGACTCCCTCCTGCGGTCGGTTTCTTCGTCATTACGTGGTAAATGACTCGAGGTAATCGCGAGACGAATCTGCAGCCCGTGCTTCGATCCGTCACATCCACTCACAGCCGTGCTATAACATCCACCAGAATAGGAATGAAAAACCGACAAAAATCATGAAAAGTCGACGTATTATATTGTGCCGGGTGAAAACGAAAAATCGGATGGCGATTTAAATAGATTTCGAGTGGCTCCTCTAGAAGATCCATTGTACCTGCGGGGGATCGTTTCACCCCATAGACCGCAGTATCTTTATGGTGGGGAGGACATTTCCACGAAGGCGTGTAGAGGCTCGTGCCCTTGGATACCACTCGAAGAGCCGCTGGAAACACACAAAAACCGGGCAAGCATTATTTTCAGTGGAACATCCTTTTTCTTGCCCCCCTCCCCCTCGCTCACACTCTCTCTTTCTCTCTCTCTGCTTCTTCTTCTTCTTTCTTTTTCTTTATTGTTGTTTGTCTCGTTTTATCCCGAGCGGTAGAGTATCGTCTGAAAGAGCCAGCCGAAAGAAGGATGCTCGTACTGGGCCACTTTGTCAACTTGTCACCTGGGTTGCGGAGGATGCGAGAGAAAACGAACGAAAGGCCCCTCGGGATCAAGGGAACGGCGATCGTTCTTGTTCGCACCAGGAAGTCTTCGCTTCTTCTCTTCTTCATCCAGATATTTCTTCTTTTTTTTTCCTTTCTTCTTTGCGTTCGATTGAATGGAAAAGACATGGCTCTTGGAGTTTGAAGGAGTTGTAACGTATTGAGAGTTTGATCTTAATTTGATGGTTGCTGCGATTGGGTTAAGTGATCCTAATTCTTAGTAGGATTTTCAGAGGGGCAAAGGTAGGCAGGTATAGACGATTGTGCGTTTTTCTAAGATTCGAAAATTAACTTGAAGTTCAGATTGAATCTTTCTCGTGAGAACGTTAGCTATTTATTAAAAATTGACGTAACAACTGTTTCGTTGTGAATGTAGTCGCGTATTCTAGATTTTCTATTGGTACTATACCTTCAATTATTCCGCATATTTTATTGTGCTAATTTTTTCGATTATTAATTTCCCATTAACTGCATACACACTTTCAATTTGCTTCTAAGTTTCTCAAACGCATAAATTAAATAGAAAGACAAATTATCCCAGTCATTGGATAATTATTCAACCAGGAGAGATAAAAGTTTCACGCGAAACGAATTAAACGATCTACGTAAGTAAGTAAAGGAAATGAATATAGAAAATAGGGTCGTAGGCATAGCTGGCACGTGTGACTATACATGCACACGAGTATGGCGATATAAGTGTTACACGTACGTTTAAAGTTCATATACTTAATCACGAACTTGCATAGCCTTGCAGGTGAGAAATTCAAGTGGAAGGCGGTGTAGGTGCGAGGTTAATTAACGGCTCGCGGATAATTTGTCGATATTGAACACGCGTAGTAGACGGTCCCTTAGTGAAAATCAATATATTTACTGCTTTGTAATAAAAAGTTGACCTGAAAATACTATTATGGAGAAATCGTGTTTCTTCGTTTCTTCCTCAAGTTATAGCGCAATATAGACACATAATTAATGGAATCATGTACAGTTCGATTAAAACGTATTTGTTCGCTTTCTACCTTTCATTTATTTATTCGTTATAACAGTAGTCATATTCGTTGCAACATGACCGAGACTTTATACCTTTTTTCAAGATATTATACCGAGATTATTTATGAAAGTCGTTTATATTCGCGATTCAAATTTCGCAAATTTCGACGATCTTTACGAAAGCAAGTTAAAAAATTGTTGCCTAAAATATGTATAACACGTCTAAAAACGGAAGTTTATCAAAAATTCTATCGCCGATTATGCATCTACTCGACTAAAGGAGATAAAAAGAAATATTAATAATAAAAAAAAAAGGTCTCTAGAGAATTTCATTGTTGGCATCGGGGACGAGTATTATCGTTATTACCTCGTACCTACCTCGAGTGACATTGGCGGGAGACAAGCGGTCGAAGGGAAACGAAGAAGTATCGATTTCAATGGACACCGTGTCGCGGTACCGAAAGTGACACGAAGCCGCGAATACCGTAGGAAAGCGCATACTGGGACCCCCATAGGACCTCCCGTCGACAGGCTTTCAAGTTTGAAAGTCATACCCCGGTGGTGTGCCTCGTCGTCGACAAGGGGACCGAAAGCGAAACCACTCGAGAGGCAAGAATGGGGCCTCATGGCTATTCTGAATAGAGGCGTGTACAAACCCGGTGTACGATGCCACACTGCGAAACCGTTCACCGATCTACCTTTGTGTAAATAAGGCAATAAGGCGAGTCAAGCGGGATTACTCTTCGTTTAAGTCTGCAGATCGGATTATGCGAGATACCTTGACGTTTTTAGGTAGACAGGAAAGAATTGTATAAGGAGGATGCGGGGAAGCATGCAGTTTTAGATTATTTGGATCAGCAACGAGTTTGATCGTTGTTTCGAAGATATAGACATAAAAATATCCATAGTGTATTGTACTCTGTATAATATTTAACCCTTTGCACTCGGAATTTTTATTCAATTTCGTTACCAGCAGCACCCAACGCTTTTAAGTGTTTTATTTGAAACTTACTTTAACTAAAAAAATAAGGCAATTTAAATAAATAAAGGAAGAACCAAATTTACTTAAATATCAGTTTTATAAGCATTATTGTTGTATTTTGTAATTTTTAAGTGTATGATATATCTCGAAATAATTTCCAGGCTGCGATCTTGGTTTTCTTTAGCGCGTTTCACAGAAAAAAAGGTGGGACTCGACAAAGAATGTCGAGTGGGACTCGACAAAGGAGCTCCCGAGATAAAAATTGATGTCGAATCACACTCGACACAATAGTGCAAAAGGTTAACAGGTAAATCAATTTTCTGCCTAAATTCTATTCTTTTAACCGTATCCGTGAAAATATGAATTTGCGTGAAAATCCGCAGTCTACTTACGAGCTTTCCATTCCATCGGGCAAATTCGTGTTTCTACTGACATTATTTTCGCTTAAACGATACTAATTAAATAGAACCTGATTCAATATATTGTCAATTACAATTACAATTAGATATTTAAAAATCGTTTAGCGACACGTTATCAGTTGAAATCGTAACTTGTGCGTTTCTAGAGAAGATTCGTTCATTTTCAAAATGTCTGCGGCTCTCCTGTCACGTTGTTTCATACGCCTCCTGATAAGAGAAAAAGAAACAAAGGAACAAGAAAAACGAACGTACGTAGAAACGGCGAAAGGAGAAAAAAATTGAAATTTAACGAACGACGATCAGCGAACTTCCGTCCCCTTGTAGGAAGACCGGGTTCTGAAGTATCATTCTCATAATAAACTCCGAAAATCACGCCCCTGACAGGCCGTGCGACCGCAGAAAGCAGGATTCGGAAGAGTCCGGGGTTAGGTACAAATAGGAGGGTATGCCGGTTCACCATAACTCATGGGGCTGGTCCTATGTGACGAGAACGCGTCTCCATGATGGGTACCGCATGCGGAACCTTACAACACGCGTGTTCTCTCAAGCGTTAGGTGTTATATAGGTATAGAAGCAGCACCTACGAGGCTTGCAGGTATTACATTACAATGGCATTATGTAACTCCCATACGCCACCATTGTGGAGCCAGTTGTGACGTATGGTTAACCACCAACCATAACCAACCAAATGTTCGCACGTTCTAACTGTGTAAGGATCTGGAATACGTGTGTATGTATGTGTACCGGCGTGGAAGTATTGATAGCATTCTGGAGGCAGAAGACATACATAATGTTACAAGATCTTTGAGAGAGAGCTGTAAGAGAACAGGGTTTATAAAATTAGTATTAATCTCTCTTCTATCGAAAGATAATTCGACTTTTAGATTTGTCGCTATATGTAGTCGTTAAAATTTACAAAACAGACTAATCTTTTTCAAAAATGACAGAACTCTAATAATTGATCTAATAATTAATAATAATTAAGTAAAGTAAAATAATCGTATAATCTCTATCAAACTGTATCACCATCTTGTAATTAGATGATTCTGATCAATTATATCGAATATATCGATATTTTCTCATTGTTTCATTACGTAACAACGTTCTAGAATATACAACTAACTATAACGCAGGTACATAGTTTAGTTGTCCTCTACGAAACTCGAAGTTCAATTGAAGAATGTTGTGTCTCTATGAATCTCGTGTTTCGCTTCTTTGAATCGCCGCGTTTGAGTTCAGCTAGGAGATTCGCATGCTTCTTCATATCGCGAGGCATATATTAGGCTAATAGCCCGAAAACAGTCTAATCCTCCGTTTTACGATCCCGCCTCGCATGCAACCGCGGCTCGTTATTGTCACCTATAACTCTCTCTCTCTGCTGGGCCAACCGCTAACTTGTGGGTGTAGAAGTCGTGACACACGAATGAACCAGTCGAAACGATATAGCCGGCGATATTTTAACCACGGATTTATTACGACGGAAGAAAAGGCCTAAAGCATGGAAGATTAACGAGCGACTTGCGATCGAGTTTATGGTTAACGCAAATTTCTAATGTCGCTAAAACGCGTGGGCTAGATCGCGCGGCCATTGTTTTAGATTATGCAAGTAAGTACAGAGTGGACAAATTGCAATCAAACGAACCAACCGATCTTTCCAAAAACACGTACTTCCAAGTGATGTACAGTATAAAAGGCCAGAAAATAAACACACAGGCAACCCCTCCATCGTTCCTTACGAAAGTTTATTTACTCGGCACGCCCCGCTCGTTCAGAAATCATTTAGCTCGTAGCTTTCTGTAGCTCGATCGAATCGTGAATCCGACACGAGTCGTCGTAACAAGACCGCCGACACAATGACGGAAGGCGGCTGGACGCCACGGTTGCCCATTTAAGCATCCCATTGGAGTATTCCAACCCCCATAGAACCATGATGGGGATGTTACGGGGTGGGCTGGCCACATATATTACACCGGTGCTCGCAGGACTTGCGTGTACGACACAATGCGAATCTGTACGCGAGGGCATGCGTGTCACTATATTGAAAGGGAACGTCGACTTTGAAGCAGAGGGTTCGTGCTACCTTCCGTAGATCCGTGGTTATGTTGGCAACGGTGTAACGCTTCCCTGCAGGGTGCCCTTTTCGCTTGACCAGCTGCTGAACGAAGCTGTATGAGAGTTTGTAAACGGAGAATTAGCGGAGACTACGTTGATACGTTGATGTACATCACGCACGCGGCTCTTCCGTGGCGGAATGCGAAAAATTCTTCTCGATGGATCTACGCTTCAGTTGTTCGCAGCGTTTCTATTACGAATTTATATCAGATAATGAAACATAATAATTTACATAATAAACGCTGGAAACTTTCGTTGGGGCACATATGTCCTTCGATACAACGAAATACGATCGAAAGGGTTAATGGAATATGTGGGAATGGTTCTTTGTAAGAGAGATTGGCAAAATATAAATTGCAAAATGTGTGATTCTAGTTAAATTTTCTTTGACGCTACGAATTTTCCAAACAATCTAATATTTAAGCAGCTGTTTCATAACAATGTATTAGGTCGTCCGAAAAGTGTCTTTCTTTTACAGACACATCTTTTACAACGACGCGTCTTTATACAAACATGAAACCTAATCTGTTGAACGTTGTGATCTTCATCTTGATAGAACAAAATGGATCTCATACGTAATTTAATAAAATAATATAAAACGAAAAATGTTGTGCATCCATTATTTCCTTCCAAAACGGAAGAAACTTTTCGGACGACCTAATACAAGTGCCTACGAAGCTGGGCCAGTCTTCGCACGATTGTTCGATACGCAGAAAAAAGATTAGTAATGCCATAACGAAGTGAACGTTCCCCTGTTAGTTTTCCTATGAACGGTATTGTGCCACGCTATCCCATGCAGAATTCAACAAACAAACTATCGGATGTTCTTGTCACGAAACCTATGACACACTTGATGGATGCGTGTGTTTCGATCAATCTGTTTCGATGCAGTTTACTATGCCTGCTACTCGCAAATCCTTTCCTACCTTCTCAAACGTGCGTACACTTTCGCGCTCGAGAATTTTCTGGTACATTCTTCGTTAAAGATATTTTTATATTTGAATTGTCATATATTATTACGCTATATATTTTGTATATTTTTTTTAGTAAATACTCTGACATTTTTAAATAGCGTACTTGTACACGTACAGCTCGCTTAACGTTACAGCTTTCGTTCGCGATGGTTAAGCATCGACGTTTCCGAGTTTTTCTCACGTTTGATTCAATGACATTACAGACGGAGATAGAAGATATGACGAGCGATGGCGTGTGCGAAGGCACCGGTCCGAATCTTGCTACAGCCGAAAATGCCGGCGGGTTGATAGGGCCGGAAATGTCGCCAAACGTGATGGAGTGCGGCGGATGCGGAGAACGCGTCCGCGAGCGCACTGTTCTTTGCGTCGGCGGTCGAACTTGGCACTCGAGGTGCTTGAGGTGCTGTGCTTGTGCCAGGCCGCTACATGATCAGCATTCCTGCTTCTTGAAGGGCATGAGACTCTACTGCAGGCATGACTACGCTCTGTAAGTTGATAAATAAATCTCCATTGTTAGTAGGTATTAGAGCCTCCTATATGCAAACTAATAGAGAGACAAAAGTATTCGCATAATGGAACAATCATCTTTCTGATGTTAAATTTCGTTTGGACAGATACAGATCAAAGAAATTGTCATTGTTTGCTTCAATATGCCTCCTGTATGCGAACTAATAGAGAGACAAAAATATTCGGATAATTGAACAATTATTTTTCCGATGTTAAATTCCGTTCGGTCAGATACAGATCATAGAAATTGTCATTGTTTGCTTCAATATCCGAGAACATTAATTTAATTTGTTTACATAAAAACGCTGTTAGTTAAACGAAACATATGTAACGATACGTAATAGCATATCTATTTATCATTTGATAAATCAATAATAATTTCTATATAAAGCGATGATAAATAGCTTTCAATCGTCTTGGTATAGAATATTTACGTCATCTTTGCAACGAAATTTTATAGAATTTTACTTTTGTTAAAAATGGCTTTTTTCATGAAGCGCGCAAGAACTTTCGTGGACAGGTAAATTTATTTACAAGATTTCAGAAAAATGTCACGTTACGTAGATGTGACGGGTTACAAATAATATCAGTAGCCAGAAATATCTTTCGTACGTATATCTGCATACTATGATACTGGAATAAAAATTCTGTTACACGTTGAACGAGAAAGCTTAAATTAAAAAATGCGCTCAATCAAAGATCGAATAATAAAGATAACGGTGTTTATCAAGGGAAACAGCAATGCTTCAGCGTATATAGCTACCGTAGAAGTAAAACGAGACATACCGCGAAGCATAAATCGAGATCAACAGAACTCGTAATTGCCATTGCGTCGTCAAAGATCTACGTTTCCTTGTAGCCGCAATTTAGTGATCGAAAGAGATTCAATTATTGCGATAACAAGCAACGAGAAGGCAAAGCTGGTTGTTATGTGTAATATTCAAATGTGTGTTGATCTATCGATAGAATAATAAACCGTGGTAAAAGAGTGGCGTGCCATGTTTTCATTATCAATGCAATAAATAACAATTCGTTGGAAACCTCTTAATCGACCCGAACGAACGAACGAACGAACGAACGAACTAGAGTATTGCCTTCGTGACAATCCATAAGTGACTCTTCGATCGATCGATCGGTGATTGTAAATCAATGTTAACATTTCTATAAATTAACCGTGTTGTATGGTAAATATCGGTTTTATCGGCTACGAATTAAGTTGTTACATTACTGAATGCAACGGAATCCAACTCACAGGAATTTATTAATCTTCCACTGTTTATATAAATCGTTGAATTTTTATTTATAGGGTACACGACCGGAGATTTTCAATTGGAATTGCCAATATCGATCATACTTTCTGTTACTTTCCCTAGAGAAATTTTAGAATCTTGCAGATTTATCGATTCTTTATAAATCGTTGAATTTGTGTTATTCGCCGTCCGAGACTTTTGTTGAAATTTTGCGCTAGTTATAAGATAATGACAACTTTATACAATTTGAGAAAAAGCATGGAGAATTACGAGAGGAACATTTATTTACATTTCTTGAAAACTGGGGCGTATAGTTTCATCTTACAACAATTCAACTACCTCCTTTATTTACTTATACAACGTGAAGATACGTTGTTCGACATACATTGCCTTGTAGCGGAATCGGATAATGACTGATCGAAAGCTGTTTGTTTCGGATATTTTCGTAGGAAGGATGACCAAGGGACGAAAAGAAGCTCGCAGTGACTGGTCGATTGTACGCGAAGAATTCGAGTCGAACACTTTCCAACGTGTTTATCCAACTGTCAATCAACTTTAGTTCGGTCACCTGGCTGTTGCACCAGCCTGTCTAAAATCACGTATCGTGATATCCGATCGTGACGAGCGACCGGTATCGCTGTCTATATTATCGAACGCGGAAATCAATGTAATCCTCAGAAGAAAGGAAATGAAAAGGAATAAAGTGAATTCATTGTGTATTATGCCATGGTACTACTGTACTCCGCTGTACAGTTATTTCTTTCGATTTCGGATCTGATGTGTTTCTATAATTACTTGGAACGCGAACTTGTCGAAACGAATTTTATTGTCCATCGATTTAACGTTTCGGACTTTTGAAAATTACATTAACACTAGAACTACCGACGTTTGAGAGGTAGCTATCTGGCATAAAATGGCATATTTTTATATTTATTGATTTATTATTATCTTAGAAAAGGAACTACGTGTTCTGAGATCATAAAAACTATATAACAACAATTATAACAATAACAATAAGCACAATAACGAAGAATATTTAGTACTCAAATCTTTGGTAATAAGAACATTGAAATAAATTTCCATTGGTAAATATAAGAGGTATAATATAATAATATAATAAGAAACGTAATAAGCATAATAGAATAAATAAAATACATATATAACTTAAGTTATTAGGTACAAAAATTGTCGTTCGTAACGTTTCTTACAAACGTTAACTTTCTTTGACGCAAAATTTCTTTTATATTAAACGAATAAAACGAAATTAAAGTATATTATATTATTCCTTTAACTATCCCTGCAGAAGTCATTACATTATTGCGGAGAAAAAATATAACATGAAGTAGGAATTTCAAGATAAAGTTGTCGAAACAGTCATTTCGACCCACGTGGTAGTTCTAGTGTTAAACTCGCAACTCGACTCTCGCGGAATAATGTGGATAATTATTATTCTTTGACACCTCGACTGCCACGGTTTCTCCTGTGACGCCACGATGGTAATTGGTGATCGGAGCGCTTGAACCTCTTACAATTGTAAAAATTGAATGAAAATTGACAGTTAGCGCATTTTGTATATAACCGATAAATGGAAGATACTTTGAAATAAAAAGTACGTCATTGAACAATTAAACATTTTTATTAGAACATCAATAAAAAAAAATGAGAAATCTTGCATCTAACGGTGCACTGTGTTTGCGTTCATATCTTTGACGGTTAATCTACGAATATTATTATAAACACACCTTAGAAAATAATCGTAAATGCTGCTTTATAATCATATAATTGAAGTTAGAAGTGCGCACATACCTTACTATTATATATAGAACGAGTAAATACTGTTTACTAATATCTTCTACACGTTTCGACAATATATTCTGCACGTTTTGCTTACGACGAAATAACGAATGCGAATGGTTTGTTGAAATAAACGAAGCCTTGTTATAATATGTCGCTATCAACTGTTACCAAGACGCCGTGGTGACCACCAATAAGATAAACGGTTCATTGACGAAGAATGTTGTCTTATATCATCAATTTATTATTATTTTGCCATCATATAAAAGTACTCCCGTGGCGTCCTAAGCGAAACATGTGATTTTGACGTGGCAGTCAAAGTGTTGACAAGATACCTACGACGTATACTGTTGTTTAGCCTGCAGACGTTAGAAATTCTAGTAATAAAATAAAAAATTATGAAAAGTTTGGCAACAGAGAGTCGGCATTCTCTGTGAAGACAGTTGCAGGATTTTTTCGTGGCGTGGCTGTCTTTTTGAGGGTCAAAGTCGTGTATATGCGGGAGGTCCTGAGGAATCTGCCGCGTAATTTTTTCGACTGACGTTTTTCGCCTCGTAATGCTGGCTTACGATGACCCGGTCGACAGGATCCACGACCCGTAGACACGTCGACAACCGACTCGGAAAGAAACGAAGCCACTATTTCGATGTACGCTCGGCTCGCCGTGATAAATGATCGAAAACTATACCGTGGATACCTCGAGAATCGAGGACACCGCTTCACCGAACCTTCGTTCAATTCGTGATTGAAGTGTTGATACAATGTGACCTAATTAATACTCCATTGACGCGATCCTTGGTATTTTCGATTGGAACGGGTGTAGGTATAAGCGTGTGTGTGTGTACAGTCAGTCACGAAAGTCTACATACATCTACCTATCGACTTTTGTATATCTGACTTGGGTATCGAAGAAACTGGAAGGGTACTTCATCACAAAATTATTTACATTTATTTATATCAATACGATTAGGCATTATTAAGGTGTTTCTAAGAGGAATTGAAAAAAGAAAGAACAATCAAAGTATTTGATTTAACTTGGAAGAACGTTGGCATACAAATTACATTAGACGTCGTTACAGGACCTTTAATTTTTGTAATCGATGTAAGCACGTGTTTCGCGTAATCGTAAAATGAAAGAAAATCGAAACACGTGTTAACAAATTCGACACCTAGTTCTAGTTTTATATAACATTTTTCAAACGACAAACTCTTTCTTTTATACTTGTATAATTTACAAGTTAATCGTCATCAATCGTACAAACTACAGATCATTTCAAGATGATAGAGTTTCAATGTCCGACGAACAGGAAACGATGAGATTGGTGATTTTATAAGAAGCTTCCCGGGAGGATTAATTTTCGTTGTTTTCGGAATTCATGTCGCCGGCTCTCCGGGGATAGGATCTGCATCGGTTATGATAAAAGAAAACTGACGATCGCTCGCTCAAAATTCAAATCCTTCCTAGAGATTGACGTGGGCGGAACGAGAAAGTTGTTCTTGCAAGCAGGATAAATTAATGCTTCGCTAAGAGACAATAGGATTAAAACGGATTCTTTTTTGTCGCTTGAGTATCCGTGCGAGATTCAGAATTTACGATTATGCATTACAAATGTACATTCTTCTTCTTTCCTATTAAATCGCTATGAGCTGTTACAGGTATTGTAGGGTCGACCAGACTCTATTATATGTATTTACAGACTCGTAGCGTTTAAAAAGTTCAGAAGAAAGGTTTCAGTTCAAGTACATACGATTACAATCATTTGTATCGAATGATTTGTATTCAATAGCTTATTATCGTGTAATATGCATCGAAAGCTATGCTGTTTTGAATGAATTGTGTGATTAGGAAAGATATTGGGTGTGTTAAAGGGATTATGCTCAATAGAGTGGTGGCATTGATCTATTAAAATGTCTTGACTTTTATACACTCTCTGTGCCTATATACATATTTCGTTACGTTCGATAAATTGTTATTTCTCGGTATAGAAGAAATCTTATCGAATATCCAACGGTAACAAACTTTAGGAATCGAATTAGCCATACATCAAAATCCACGATCTAAGCTCGCTCGATCTCCCATCAAAACACGCTTAAAACCCTCCGCGACGCTAATTAAACTTCAATACCTAAACCACCCCCTGATACTTGCAATTTCCACGACCAGTCACTTATATACTATCCTAAAGCCTCGCTTAAACGAAACTGCAGCAATGTCGACAACGAAATCCTCACACCCCGTGTTGCTCGTTTTCTCCGTTCGGTAACATCGCCTGGAAACTCCTCTCTCAAGCTCTCTAATACCATATACCCAAGCGAAGAGGTAGGAAACTTTTTCGCTGGAAGCGCTAGCTATGCCGGTGTAAACGGTAGCCGTGTAGCGGCAAGACACGAGCATGCAACACGACACACGCACGCACGTCCAGATGAATGGCTGCAGAGGTGGGTGTTATGGGTGCATCGGTGAGCCAACAAGCCGGAGGAGCGTCCTCGGTTAACGACAAGCAGCAGCACGACGGTGGCTTCTTCACGGCCGGTGTGTCCGGTGTGGTCGCTAGTGTGCGCCACGGCCGGTAATTAAACAACGACTAGCGGCCATTAGCCCATTATCATATTCATGAACACGGAAAGTGCATCCCGATTCCTCGTCCGGTTCCTCCGGCAACCGATCCCAGCCTAGCTGTTTATACGATCTGTGTTCGCGAGTCCCTTCGTCCCCCTCGCGAAGATATCTTATGGGGCCACGCGACTACCCCGGTGGCCCCACCACCCCATTTCCAACAGAGAAAGTAACGAGTAGTATACCGGATGGGACTAGACTATATCGAGACTATAAGCGTGTATCGACCGGGACGTAGTTGCTCGCGGGATTAAGAGGACGGTTCGGGCGAGAGCGGGCAGATATTTGCACGATACGCTTCCGAGTGCAGCGATGCTAATGGAGTTGATTGTTTTGTAGAGTATGAAGTACTGACGAGGTATGGTGAAACTGGGAGCGGGAATCAATGTACGGAGAAACGAATATATAGCGAAGGTGTGGAGAAAGGGGAGTGTAGAATTGAATATTTATCGTGTACCTATGTAATGAAATCAGGAAATTAATAAAAAGCGGAGTCAATCAGTTTGACATTTGAGAAGCTCATACGTCGAGATACATCGATAAGTCGACGAAGAATAAAAGGTTACGAAACGGAGAGGATGTTTTTTTTTTCATATCGCTCCTTCTTCGATCGAAACTATTATAGAAAGAGATCGTCGGAGTAAAGGAGTACTTATACTTATATACTTATGTCATAGAACACGCTGTACCATGAAAGATTGCTTTCCAAGATGAGAGCTGGGAAGAGAAACTTCTCTTCTCTCTCAACTTTCTTCTGTTCTTTCGAGTCTTTCTTCCGAAGACGCTTTCTAATGAAATTTTTCACTTCTGCTTTCATTCTTTTCGTGTTTCTTCTTACATGCCTTTCACTAACATCCATTTGTTTTTGGTGTTCTGCCATATGCAACAAGCTCATTGTTTAACGTTTATGTTGTTGTTGTGTTAAATGTTGATCGAATGGAACTAATCGTAAGATTTTCCAGTGTCGATTTCCCTTCTAACATTTCTGGCATAGCAAATAGTATTTTCTAAATATCTTTTTTCTCTCCTTGCCAACTCTATTTTCTTCCTTTTTGCTTCTACCATCTACACCTCTTCCCTCATTGCCTATCTATTCCCTCAACTTCCTCCTTATCTCGCAACTCTCGTTTCTCCCTTTCTCGTCTCCCCTCATTTATTAATCCTTTTTCACTACGGTGTTCCCGCGCGGCAGCGCGAGTTTACATACACGCAAACATACTCTTGAAGGTTGCAGCTCGCGCTTCGGGGTCCTGAAGTCATTTATTTGTCACAGGACGACCGGTACAGGCTGGCTTGTTCCAGGTAAACGCGCGTTCGTGCGCGACGCGTTATCTAAGACCGTTCTCCCGAGTGCTCTGCCGCTCTTCGAAGTACGAATTATTTCTCCCATCGGCCATTGCAATGCGCGCACATTGATAATCGACTCGCACCGTGTGAAATCGTACGCCGACATTTTTGGAGCTCCTCGCATCTTCTTTCGCGTATGATAATTTCGCGTTTTATTGGAATGTTCGATGCCCGGCTAATGGTAATCCCTGATTAAATTTAAATTATTTCGTTAACATAGAGATTTTAATGTAGTCTCAGCTAAGTATACGCAGTTTTTAGTCTTAGTTTTCGATGAAGCGGTGGAATTTTTGAACTATGGATTCGCCCGTTGCGTTGTGACTTAGAAATCGATGTTTGAAAGCCATAAGTGGAGAAGTTACGTGTACGTGTTTCCCGTCTTTTATAAAAAAGTAATTTTCTGATTCGATATATTGTCAATCAAAATATTATTTTAGACATTTGAAAGCTATTAATAACGTCAACTAGTGCAGACTAATATTAATTAAGTCAAACTAACGTAAGAAGCAAACTGATGTTATTAGTTTCTTGCAACTTAACATCTCGACCGTAGAAACTATTTAGAAAGATACGAATTCGCATAAACGTTCGCCGTGTATTAACAATGATATCAATTAATGTCGCAGTTTTATTCTCAAATTCTCTATATGGTCGGTCGTAGCAGGAAATTGACGATCGGACTAGGCGTTTTTCTGGTTGAGAGCGCGTCGATGGCCGGTTTATCGACTGCTGCTGAATGTTCGAAGACGGGAAGAGCAGAGGTAGAATCGTTGACGCGAAACGTTTTCTTTACACTTCGCGGCGAACGCGTTCGTTAGAGCCGGACGAAGTTAAATCCTCGAGGAGCGAGCTACCATCGTTGAATTTATTGGCGCCATTGCCGCAGGTGGCCGCGTGCTGCGTGCCTGCGAATTCTTTACGACTGCTTCGGATTTCCCGGCATGCCATGGCATCGTTAGTCACCCGGCTCTTTTCATAGAAAAATTCCGCGTTCTTCGCTTATCTTTTTCGGTCTCCGTTGATAAAATTAATGGAAAATAATGGGAACGTTTCCTGGAATTGTCGTGAAATTCAGATCGTTCGACTCCCGAAGAACAGACGTATGATTTTCTTGACTTGAAATATAGCAGTTACCTGTAACTATCTCGTAGATTCTAGCGTAAAATTTACACTAAAAATTAATGTCAAAATATTTGAACGTTTACTATAGAAAACTTGTGGAAAATTTTTAATTTATAAATGTGTTTTAAACGAAGGAACCTGTTGCATATATTTGTTATACATTGTCTAAATATTGTTGTACTTCTTATATATCGTTATATATTCGTTATGCCTATTTATTTTTAAAAATCTCAGAAATTTTATCGGTTACAACGAATAAAATTGTCTGAAATTATTTTTGTTCAGAACTTTTGGCGCAAAGTGTGCGAAGTGTGGTCGAAGCGTGGGTGCCGGGGATTGGGTGAGAAAAGCCAGAGAAAGGGTTTACCACTTGGCGTGTTTTGCATGCGACGCCTGTTCTCGTCAACTTTCCACTGGCGAACAGTTCGCCCTATTGGACGCCAGATTGCTTTGCAAAGCTCACTACCTGGATGTAGTCGAAGGCAACAACACTTCTTCCGATGGTGAGACTATGCCGATATTTTATTACGTTACCACAATATCTCTAATCAAGCCTTTCGTGTTCTACGTTGCATATAATTATAACATTGGCACGTTCATTGCTGGCCGGATGTCGCGTGTTCTTTCTTTCGCCGCTTGTTAAGTTCAGCAAATAATTAATTAATTCGATCGTAAAACGATTTAACGATTGCGCAGATACGAAAAGTCGCTATTTACAATTCTGATATTCGAATGTCATTTCCCCTAAAAAATAACGTTTTATTTGATACGTACGTAGTTTGATATGTTCTCGGTACATCGTAATCTTTACGATTGTCAAAATTTGCGGTTTTAGATTCTCTGCGCTTGCTTTTTATATCGTTAAATTCGGAAAAATCTTAAGGGTTTAAGTTATTCGATGCTGGAATAAAAAAATGACAAAATGAGATCTACAGACTCGGAGGGAAAGATTTAGCGGCGTAAGAAAAGTCGGAACACCTCTAATTGGTACTTTCGCAGAAGGCGGTGACTCGGAGAGCGGGCACAAGAGCGGTAACAAGGCGAAGAGAGTGAGAACCACGTTCACGGAGGAACAGCTCTCTGTTCTCCAAGCGAATTTTCAAATGGACAGCAATCCGGACGGCCAAGACCTCGAGAGGATAGCGCATGTGACCGGACTCAGCAAAAGAGTTACGCAGGTTTGGTTCCAGAATTCTAGGGCAAGGCAGAAGAAGCATCTGCACACGGGCAAAATGAAAGGGCAACACGGTACTTCTTGCGTTTGTTTCTTTCACCGATATCTGTCCGATTTACAGCTGTCTAGTCAGACGACATTTCTATTTTTAGTTTCTTTGTTGTTCTGTCCGCTTCTTTATTATATCCACGTACTTATTTTACATTTATCTCAATACTATTCGATCAACAGGTATCAAAGATTCTGGATATTTTTTGGGGAATAAACGTTAGAAACTTTTGAGTAATAAAGGATTCTCGATAAAGGACGAAGTTATATGCCGAATGTCTCGTTTCGATTGATTCGCGTTAATATTTTTCAAATATTTGTTGTACAATTCCACGATGGTTTCACGAATTTCGTTATACGAATATTATTTCAATGCAATAGCTTTCCCTTTTCAAAAGCAAATATGTGTACGTAAAGTAGAAAAACAGATCTACAGGTTCTGCTTGTTCAAATGTCTAATGTTAAATACCTATAGGTGACCTTGAAATAATGACGCATGTGGATCAGCATATTAAAAGTAGGAAGGATTATCGTAGCCCAGTATCAAGGAAACGTCGTTTGCTGTTACAGTTCATCAGTCATCACCGAATTCTACCGCTTCCACAGGCGATTTCAGTCGGCACATCAATTTGCATCTGACCTATTCGTTTCAACATCAACAGCAACACCATCATGGGCCCCAACCGCCGCAGCTGAGTCCAGCTACGTGCAAAAGCCCAACGCCATCCCTCTATCATAATCATGGTAAGAATATCAGAGATTTTCGCATGTGTTTGGGAATCTGTTGCATGAATCTATTGCTTTTCTTTCAGTATAGCAGTCTTGACAGAGCATTCGATTAAATCGATAAATGCGATACTTTTCGATCGAATTGTCTGACATATTCTTGAGAAAATAGTAAAAGATTTTTCATTAGATTTCTAGCGAAAGTTCCAAGAATAGAGACGTTAGGACTAAATTATCGTTTGAAGTATCGTAATAACATTAAATTCTCCTCTCAAATTATAAAATTAAGGGGCAAAGTGCAGAGGGTTGAACGTAATGACGAAGACTATCTGCTTAAATTCGACAATTAGAATATAACGAGAGTTTATCAATACCCAAGGACGAAACAAAGTTTTGCTTTGAAAAGGTCTACTCTCTATCGCAACACCGTCAACTCTGTCTTCAGGCTCGGAACAATCGATGGACGAACTATCGCAAGACTCGATGATGTTGTCGATGCCGAACGAGGTTTAATCGCCGCTGGACTAGCCGCATATTGTAAATATTCCTTGTTTAATCTTAAGGTTTCTTTCCCACGTTCATGAGCTATTCTTGGTGAACGCGTTACTCATTTCGGCTCTATTCCTTCCACCGACCATATAGATAGAATATTATTATTAATTATTATTAATTATTATTAATATAGAGTATTATTGTTGTTCATTAAAATGTCGCGATCGAAGCTTTGACTTTGAAAGGCACAAGCTTTTTCTCGATATTCGTTAAAAAAAAATTGGCCAAGTAACACGAACGATCCTCCTTTTGTCCATATTTGTCTTTTACCAAAGAAGCGAAAGAATATTCTACATCTTCTACTTTTGTCCAACATATTCCAATTTTTTGTTCTTTTTTTTATTTTATAAAATATTCATCGTATCAGAAAATTGCTGCGAGTGTATCCGTGATTAACACGATGGAAGAACTGAACAAAATTCGGCAAGGATCGTTCTTGCTACGAGCTGCTCGATTCTATTGTATGTAAAAAGGCGCAAGACGAATTAGAAATTCTTTGAAAGTTTTTCTTTCAAATCTCATAGAACGTCGAAATAGAAAGACTTGCGGTGAAGCATTTTTTTATCGTAAAACGCGTTTTTAAAACACGTTGATTGATTACTTGTCGTACTTTAGCATCGACTCTACAATAACGTATTTATTCTGTTCATTGACCCTTTGAAGCGAGATAATGTAGGATAAATAAAACGAATCAAGTTTCTCACCTCATCCGTTTCAAAGAACGTGTTTCGAACAGTTCGACGGAACGATCTATATTTTAGTATTTTAGAATATATTTTATCAAAATATTCATCCAAATAGGAAATAAACACAGGTAAACAATTTTTCAACGAATTCTTGCTTTTTTCCCGTACTTAATGAGTAATAAAAAATAAGTTTATTTCACTTTCTGGAACTACTCTAAACGGCTACGTGTACGTAAAAAGTAGATTGATCATAATTGCCCCAGTGAACATGTGAAACGTACACACTTTTTAGTTATAAAGGACAAATAATTGATTGAGAAATAAATTAATTAATCAACGTTTCAGAGGGTTAATAAAGTTAACATTCCCGATACCTGTAAAACGACATTATTGAAGCATATACGGGGTGGTTGTGGTAACTGGTGGTACAAGCGGAAAGGGGGTGATTCTACGCTAAAAAAGAAGTCGAAAGTATAGAATAAAAATTAAAAAAATTTTTGTTTTCTTTTTTCTACAGTGAGATTCGTTATAACGAGATGAAAACGAAAAATTTTTATTCCATATTTTCGACTTCTTTTTTCGCGTAGAATCACCCCCTTTCCGCTTGCGCCACCAGTTACCAACCACCCTGTGTATCTAGACCGAATGTTTTCTATGATTTAGAACGAAATCCGCCCAAATCTATTGTTAACCTATTGAGATTACCAGCAAAAGGCGTATAGACGCGAACTCTTAAGACTGGACGGCAGCACAGCTCTCTCGCACTGGACGTTAAGCTTATTATAAATAAGTGACTACACTGCAATGTTCCATGTTGCGCGCTAACAGATTCGCGTGCAGAAACGTGGAAGCGAGTTGCGAATATTTCCGTAGCGATTGATAGGTGAAGATCAACTCGTAACGCGAGTGATGAGATTAATCCTTTCCGTATCTTTTTTCAGCGTCAACGTCACGTTCGTTTCACAGCAATTAATTTATGATAATCGCGATATTGCAAATGGAAAGGATTAATCGTGTGTCTTAACTTGTTAACCGAATCATCCGTTAACCAGGTATTTTCTACGTTCGTAAAATTTCTCGTGAAATAAACGTGATTTGAACTCTTCCAAATATAAATACAACATTTAACGATATTACTAAATACATAATTTATAATTAAAATATCGAAGATTTATAAGTAAAAGAATGACGATTACTTCCAACAGATCGGAAATGCGAGTGACGATTTAATGCGTTCGCACCGGTTAACAAGTTAAAGTTGATTTACCAACTTCGATTACAAGTAACGAATGCCCTTCGTGGCCCTAAAGAAGCGATAAATGTAATTTTCCTTCTTTTTGAAAGGATAGAACGATAGTTGTCCTCACTTCGATTGATCCGCGGAATAACCTGATGTAATCAGGCCATCGTTTTAATAAAACGTACCTATAAGATCGAGTATACGATTAGCGTAAACGAGAAATTCGAGTCGTCCGGTGTACCCGCCAACTTACCGAGGCCTCGTTTCCTGTTCACTCGAGTCTCTGGTATGGTAACCCGGTGTACATCAGAAAGCAATGTTCCGAATGAAAGTATCTTTTACAGTGTTTAGATAATTAATTGTGTAACCGTAAAAGGATCATTATTTAATATACACACGACACACATGTACTGTGATGTAAATATTGTAAACTAAGTATATATACAATATAAAATGTTGCACATATTTCTTTGTTTCCGTGTTTATTCCCTATCCTGTGAGCGTGTATCTCTGAACTTTATTGAACTTTGTTTCCTTTCTTTATTTTTTCACTTTTTAACAAATTCAGCAATTTGTAGGAGTCTTGGGTTTTTAAGCTTTTTTTTTATAAGCATTATTTTCTTCTTTTTTAATTTGATAAAGGTGGAAGAGGATATAATAGAGAAGGCGTAGTATCGGAATCCGTATGATAGAAACGCAGGAGCTTCAGGCTTGAAAGTAATAACACGTGTTAACAGTAAAAGACATTTTTATTATTAACAGTACGGTTTACAGTATTGCGATAATGTGTGTACAACATTGGGAGCGATATCAAATATTCATGCACGATTTCCTTGAAATTTATATACAAAAGCTACAGAATACATCTATGTACAATCTTATCTTAAAAATAAAATACTTCATGGGACACGCGTATAGCGAGAATTTAAATGATACTAATGAGCCGCGTCGATGTTATTCAAAATTACTCGTTTTGTAATCGTTGGTTCGATACTGTTGCAAACTGTCGTGATGTTAAATTGAAAAAAAAGAACGAATAATAATATTAGCGAAATTTGAAAGAAATTAATCTTATAGAAATATTCGGACTTTCTTCGAATTGAAAATTTAAAGATCTATCTCGTGTGACAAATCAAATTTATAAAATAATTATTAATTACGAAAAACGAGACCTTCTCTTACAAACACTATTAACATTGTAATCCTACTTTTCGTTTCATTGCACTCTTGCCAAGTAAAATAGTTAAGTAGACTAATTGTAAGATGCAAATACAAGTTACGAACTAGTGCAATCGAATCAGAATAAATAATGATCGTGGTTTCTCTATTCGTATACTAGAATCCTCACCATAGAATATTAACCTATTCGTAATATCACTTTTACTTCTCGCTTTGTTTGAAACAATTCGTTTTGGGTATGTACAAAAAAAAAGAGGACAGAGAATATCTCAATTATTTAAAACTTATTCTTAAGCGTTCTAGAGGGTTCAAAGAGGGTTCGTTTTAAATAATCTTCCTAAGTAAAACCTTGACCATATTTTTATTTTACAATTTTCCTTAGAGGAAACCAAGGGATGCAAATTTTTAATCGATCGACGTTCAAATAATCAAGTATTCCCTTAATGATAATCGAGGTTCTACCATATTCCAAATTCTCATAAATCTATGAGAAAATTTATGCCAAATTTATGCTAAATGTACCCTCTTCGAAATCCTAGAATTTTACAAGTTCTTTCTCACTAATAGATCGATGTTCTTCTAAATTCGAACGCTAAATCTTCCATTGCAAACCATATTAGACTTGGAAACGATCGACGAAGGTGAAATTCGAAAGCAATGATCACCGGTATTGGACACTGTCACCAAATAAAAAGTTAACCCGTTTGATGACAGAACTGGGCTTGAAGGTGGTTGGGCGTTGTCGGGGTTAGAGGTGTTAAAGGAGTGAGTGGTGTCAATGGACTGCCAGGACTTTCGCTTCCTGCGCTGCCGCCTTGATAGCCCCCTAAATAGGCACCTACCATGTTTACACTGGTTGGGTACAAATCACCTGGATGATGTTGCATTGGTGGTGAATGATGCACTAGATAGGAAATGAATTATTCTTTAGGAATAAGAATATAGAATAGTTATAAGAATAGAAAGAAAAAGTTTCAGATTTTTAGTAAAACAGATCCTACGTGTATATTATATTTCGTCTTTTTCCATCCAAATAATGGTACTAACTGTTTAGATAGTTGGTACGTTGATGCACGAATCTAAAGTTCAAATTACGAAATGTCTGTAATATTGTTTCATACATTACTCATACATTAATTCTCTAGACTTGGTTAAGTTCAATGAACGAGGAAGCATAAAACACGCGATACTAATTGCCCCCTCGTATTTTCGTATTTTCTTCCTGCAATTCATTATCGATATGCAGAGGTATCTACGTACATTTTGTATTCTCTGTTTCAATTTATCCTTTATATCTTTTCATTTTCCTCGCTTTCCATTAGGAAATGCAACATTTTCAAATTACAAATGTACTTACTTTGCGTTTTGATCTTTCCACTGTGTTTCTTCTGCCTGGCCCTCGAGTTCTGAAACCAGACTTGCGTCACACGTTTGCTCAGTCCCGTAACGTGAGCTATTCTCTCGAGATCCTGGCCATCGGGATTGCTGTCTATCTGAAAGTTCGCTTGCAAAACAGAGAGTTGCTCCTCCGTGAAAGTGGTCCTGACCCTCTTCGTCTTGCTGCCTTTGCCACCGTGCTCGGAGTCGCAATCTTCCGAGGATGAGGTATTGTTTCCTTCGACGACGTCGAGATAGTGGGCCTTGCAGAGCAATCGGGCATCCAGCAGGGCGAAATGCTCCCCCGTCGACAGCTGACGAGAACAGGCGTCGCAGGCGAAACAAGCCAAGTGATACACCCTTTCTCTGGCTCTTCTCACCCAGTCACCCGCGCCTACGCTTCGACCACACTTCGCACATTTTGCGCCAAAGGTTCTGAAATGTCGAGAAAGAGGAACTTTTATCGTGCATTCAAGATCCCTGTACCTTCCTCCACCTTCTTTCAAATGTCGATAAAACGAAAATTCTATTGTTAATCCAAGAGCTAAGGTTTATTATTAACTTAAGGTTTGCTTGTTCTTCGAGACTTTTCCTATTTCCGCACGAGCATGCACCGAAATTGTTACGATACGCTTGCTTCTGCATTCGATTAACCCTCGATCGACGATCAAGAGAGTTTATTTAAATTTCGTAGAAAGGAAGAATCGGACGAGGAGAAGACAAGAATGAAAGAGGAGGAGGATGAAGGTGCTATTTTGGTCGAGGCTGCAGGTTCATTCAGGACCTCCGTGTACGAGAATCCGATGGTCCTGTCCTCATTAACATACTACTCCGCCACTCGATGTCCTTTAGAGCGCGTCAGCAGCGTGGTTTAAGGGTCGCTCGACCTCTCGCGATTCGCCCGGTAGATTACGTCGAGATTATCTGGACGTCTCAGTCCCGCGGCTTCCCTCGCCCTACAAATGACTCTAACCCTTTGAATTTTAGCCGCCCGACACCAGGAAACGGGTCACGATCTTACGAGTGTTGCGTTTAAGAGGTGAGATAGAGGCGATTTGTGGATGGCTGTCACGAGCAAACGACACGCTCGTCTTTTAACGAGATCTGCCACGATCATAGGTGCACCACGGATTTTCATCACTTAGGTGTACGATGTATTGAAGTGGATTTGACAGAATCTACGGAATTTATTAATTTTCCCTCTTAGATTTCTTGTCTTCGTCTAAGTTCACAAAGTCGAACTTAAATAATGCTCAATAGCTATATAGAAAATAATTCTACAAGGAAACAGAACTTCTGAGCTCCACGGGTAACTTGTTGCTCGCAACGAAGAATAACGTTGTTGTAACAACAAAGAGAAAAAATATAAGTAGCATAAGTGAAAAAAAAAAAGAATTGTGGATCGACCGAAAGGTTGGTTATTGTATGGAAAAATATGGTAAGCCACGGAAGGGATTAGTCGGTTCACGAATCGCATCGTCACCGTCGCATCCATGGTATTTTCGGGTATTATTGGTTATGGTGATCGCGCACAAGGCACGCCTAGAAGCACGCAAGTATCTATTCATTCTTCACAAGACATCTATACCTGGCCCTGAGTATCTTTTTAAACCTCTGAAAGCTTCGCCTAGAACTTCATAACGCGTATCTCTACTTATTTTATCATCGTTGTTGGTCGATTCTTGCAAACAAAATATACATTTATTTCTTGTAATTACTTTTTAACATTACCGAATAAAATTCGCGATAAAAAGAAGAAAAGAAGAAGATTCATATAGTTTAAAATAAATCATTTGACGCGATCTCTTTGAGCTTGAAGATCCGGTGAAAGTTTGAGGTGTCATTAGCATAAATAGTGGCGCCACCCCTTTCCTTTTCCGGCGCGTTTACGTCGGATCAGAGCGAAATAAGAGACGGTCAGAAGCAGCGTGTAACCAGACCAGAGGAACTGGTATTGGGTATCAATAAATCTTCAGGGCCGTACATCGGCTACCAAACGACCCCGCCCTAATTTATTCATTTGTTCTTCCACATAGGCGGGCCCTATAAGTCAACGGGGGATTAAGTCGGCCGCTATCCGACCTCTGCACAGTAGAGAATTCATAGTCCCCCCCCTTATACCTCCGATCCTCATTCGACTGCATTCGATTCTCGCGCTACGAAGCCAGATCCCGATCGCGATCTTCGATATCTTTTAAGATATAAATCGGCCGTGTGATAAATTATTACGTTGGCGATATTTTACGCTTGAATTATCGTTTTTGGTAATAGGAGCAAGCCATATAGTAACGTTTATAAACTATGAATAGAGAAATTTTAGCATGAAAAATTGGAATTCTTTAGATTTAGGATAATTTTGTTATTACAGAATTCTAGTATTTTAGTTGTATTATATTGTGACCTATACGAGATCAGAAAGAATTGTTTGGAATTTTCATCTTGTTTGTATCGTGTCTGTATTTAAATTTTATTCGTCATATCAGATCTCGAAGAACCACAAATTATGTTATCTAACGATCGTGGAAGTTCCAAATCTGAAATATAATTTTGCTCGCGCAAATTGCTTCATAAATTAAAAGAGTAATAGACCTAGAGCCGTAAGTGTACGTAAGTTCTGTACGGGTTGGCCATATTTTTCTCCGGGGAATACAAAAACAGGCACGCGTGTGCGTGGCTGCCGAGTCACCAGCAAGAACTGCCAGTGTTCCATCTAAAGTCTAAGGAATTCGCCTCGTAAGGCAGCTAGCTGTGATTCCCTCTCTTTGGTCCACCCTCGTGTGTCGGTGCTTTTCAAGCAGGGGACGGGTGTCTTTTAAATTAATAAATATTCGCCGACGTTATTCTCCTTCCACGATCCTTTTCCTCGTGTCGTTTCTCAGGCAAGAATAAACAAAATTAAAAGAAAAAAAAAAAAAAAGAAAGAAAGGAAAGAAAGAGAAAGAATGGAAGGAGCAGGATGAACCAGAAATCGCTCTATTAGCCATGCCAGCGTCGAAATTCCGGTTCTCTTAATTCAGTGTGGCCGATGCTGCGCGACAGGGAATCGGTCGCCGCTTTAATCACGACCTTATCGTTTCTGCCTTAATGGCACTTAAATGCGAATGCCTACGCCCTCCTGAGAACGATTCGAGACACGACGCTCGCAAGCCCGGGGGTAATCTACGTTTCTGCTACTGCGATTTCGACGATTTCCTAAACATGCCGAGGAGACGATAATTTCGAGCAATCTGCAACGACAACGACGTTCTGCTCTCTTTTACGTAGCTATCTTTGAAATGTCTTTTACTTTCAGTTATATAGAAATACATAATTATGCTACATACTTGTTCTATATTTAAATCCATCCTCGTTGCACATCTTATCGCTAGTTTACGGATTTTTATACAAAGTTACGTTTCTATAAACACGATTAAACAGATGAAAACGAAGCTGAGACTTGTTTTGCTCGCCATGTATCATAAAGAGCACCATAAATGCATGAAAATCCACACTGATTTTCTATATTTTATACTTTTGCATTTAATTCTTACATACTTTCCATCTGTGTGTAGGTTTTATATCATTGTCATATAGAATCTAATGCAAATGAAATATAATGCGTTTATTAACCGTCTGCCGTAATATGCTCGCTAATGATCTATTAAAAAGATCTAGTCAATATACAATTGTTAAACAAAAGCCATTGTAGGAATTTAAATCACGCCAGATACACACGTACATTTTTTGATTCGCTTGGAGATCGCTTGAAAAAAATCCATCGATTGAAAAGATTCGCCATTGCGAATATTCGTATACGGCCCGGGTCAAAACCGGCGTCTTTTCTTTTCGTCTCCAGGGACTTGTAACCGCAAGAAAACGTCAGATGAGATGTCCTTTATTCGTAGCGGGCATCGAAGCCCGGCTTCAACGTCACATCGTGACTCGCAGCTCGCGCGTGAGCATGCGTGGTACACGTATATGACGTGAATAGCCGACTGTACGCGTGAGGTCCAAAGAAGAAGAAGAAGAAGAAGAAGAAGACGACGACGACGAAGAAGAAGAAGAAGAAAGTAAAAGAAAAGAGAAGCAAGAAGAAGAGGAGAAGAACCAAGAAGAAGAAGAAGGTTACATCGGAAGACATTAATCACCCAATGGTGAATTTCTCTCGACCCTATGTCGAATACTCGCGTAAGGATATCTGTTCATCTGCGGGAATATCTGCACCCACGTGACGGCCACGTGACTCCAAAGACAGACAGCTTTTAGCCAAATCATTATAATCGTGCTTTCTTTCCCACTTTCCCGATTGATACGTTTAACTCATAATTGGTATCATTGAGGACTATAAAGAGACCAAGGCTTAAGTCGCTTAATCGCAGAAAAATAGCGATAAGATATTTAATCAGTAGACTGCGAATTTTTTACGCATTTACGCGAAATGTGAAGGTAGAAAAACGCGTAAAATGCAAAAATATATGAAATGCACAAGGTACTTACAGAGTACATACTCATTATAAGTTTTAATTATAAGTTTTAATAAGTTTAATATTTCTCTAATAGAAGATAACTACGTTTAAGTTTTGTTTCTTTAATCGTGCTAATAAGAGTGTAGGATTTGCATAAAAAGGCAATTCATCAAACGAAAGCGTTCCATCATTCGGTCGCGATCTACAATCGACCAGAAGGGACAGTTAGCCCGCGATCCAGAAGCGACACGAAGGATTACCGATGAGTCCAATAATATTCCAGCTGATCGAAGAACAGACACCCCACTGATACGTAACCGGTGAGCAAAGCCAAAGCTTAAGAGGACGTTTCTCGACTACCACTCGTGAACACCTGGAAAGAATGACCGTTTGTTCGACATACGGAACGCTTCTCGCGGAATACGCTGACATTCGTATAACAGATATCTCGGACACCCTGTCGAGCAGCTACTTTCGAAGGATTTTATGAACAAGTCCCTTGAGATAGATTTCGAAGGGTCGTTCTGTATTACGAACGAATGACTCGCTAAAATGATCCCAGTGGCTTTCGATCCCTTTATGCTTGTCTAAGGGACAAATTGTTTACTTTGCTTTGTATTGTAATTATGACCAAACAGTGGCTGGCTACGTATCCTTATTTCTCAATGATTTCATCAGGTTTCAATAACAGGAGCTCAATAACTAATTAGTGCGTAAGCGTTATAATGAATACAGCGATGTGAAAATACCTTTTGTAGTGGTGTACCTTCAGTCACGTAAATCAGCTAACCTAAGCAAACAAACTATGTCCCCCATTGATGCAAGAAATTACGATGGTTAAACTTGGACAACAAGCTCCACTGACATTAGAAATAGAAACGAGTTGTACTTACAAGGCGTAGTCGTGCCTGCAGTAGAGTCTCATCCCTCGAAGAAAACAGGAGTGCTGATCGTGCAGAGGCCTCGCACAGGCGCAACATTTCAGACATCTGGAATGCCAGGTACGACCCCCTACACAGAGGACGGTCCGCTCGCGAACGCTTTCCCCGCAACCGCCGCAGTCCATTTCCATTCCATCGTGACTGTCGTTGTTGTTGATATTGGTAACAGCTTTCTTTATGCTGGTTACGTTGTTGTTATTGGCGTTCACGTTGTTGTTGTTGTTCGAACAAAGGATGCTGTCCGTGCAATCTGACTCCGTCTCGATTTCCGTCTGCAATTTTATTCGGTTTACTTTTTACTTATTTAGTTATGTAGTTATTTATAACTATTTAGATGATCGAAGATTACATTGTCGACGATAATTTGAAGAACAATCAGGAAGATTTCAACTTAGAACGGGAATGTTGTGAAATTAATTCGAGAGAAATTATTAGTGTAATTTACATGATAGGCAATTTATTGACTTTCACAAATACTTTACAATCTATCTTCACGCTGTACTAGTTTCCACCCTTTAAGGCTCTGAACAGCAACTCTAAAGCATCCTGTACAAAAAGAAAAGCCATCGCATACAACCTTCCTTCGATAAACCTTTCAAGCAGATGCTACAAGTCTCTACCTAATGTCATCGTGAATTTAATGCCAAGGCATTAAAACGAACATTTTACATGGAATACCGGAGTCGATGGAAAAGAACACGAGCCACGGTATTAACGTTATTAGAAGAGTCTCGCGTTAGAATTTGTCGGCTAGTGAAACCAGTACGATCGATCGATTCATAAAGCGTCAACGTGTCGTACGAGAAAAAAACATCGTTAGCGATGGGATCAAGTGCCGAATCGAATCGAATACTCGATGTTCTCTTCATGTTTTGATAGATAGATGTAATATTTCATTCGTCGTACTTACCAAATATTCCATCTTCGTTTCAACCTATATTTTAATTATACAGGGTGGTTGGTAACTGGTGGTACAAACGGAAAGGGGGTGATTCTAGGCGAAAAAAGAAGTCGAAAATATAGAATAAAAAATTTTCGTTTGAGGCTTTGTTTTCGAGAAAATCGACTTTGAATTTTCGCTCGGTACGCCTGCACTTTATCACGTCTCGTTATAACGGATCTCACTGTAGATCGTTGTCTCGATGGATATTATCGCAGTTTAAGTTTGTTTTTGCGGTAACGGAAAATTAGGAATACATAATGAAGTAATATGAAGTAATCGTAAAGTTTATTATTACAAAAATTGCTGAAAATGTTGCCCATTTTGCCGGACACATACTTCTGCTCTTCTAATTCAATTTCTATGAACACTTTCTAACGTATTCGATTGTTTTAAAGTATGAAAGGCTACAATAACCTTTTCTTTCAATTGCTCGCAACTTACGATTTCTTCAGAATAGACAATTGATTTAATATGGCTCCATAAATACGCGTACCGAGCGAAAATTCAAAGTCGATTTTCTCGAAAACAAAGCCTCAAACGAAAAATTTTTATTCTATACTTTCGACTTCTTTTTTCGCGTAGAATCACCCCCTTTCTGCTTGTACCACCAGTTACCAACCACCTTGTATATTCGACTGTTTCAATAACGCTCGATCTCGTTATTTAATATTAAAAACTCAAAGCCGATTTTCTCAAGAATGAAGCATCGTATGGAGAAATTTTATTCGATATTTTCGATTTGTTCTTTTACGTAGAATCGGTCGCTTGCCAAATGTACGGTTCTTGTTGAGACATCCAACCTAGGAAACTGAATAATCGTTGAATATTCGAATCTACTTGCGACGTACTTGAGGCCATCGCTAAACACATAGTATAAGACGATCGTTTCCGGGTGTGGAGGTACGGAAAGGCTGGCTGCGGGCCCCAAATCTCAATTAATACTCGGCAAAGTGAAATAATAAACGAGCGGACGGCCGCCGGCTGATAAATGATGCCGCTCTTGGGCATGATCCCTTCGTTCCTCAACGACCGGCCTCAACGATTCGCATGACTACGCACACATCGTGTATCAAACGTGCGTACACGCGAAACGACCTTTAGGTAGGCGCAAATTTGTTCATTGTGGATGGTGAGATTTAAGCGATACGCACGCCCCTAAAGATCGTAGCTGTGCAGCTTCCTTTTAATTGAATGCGTAACGCAGGAGATTTTACTAATTTTCAAGCTGTTCTTTTTTTTTCCTTTTAGCTTCCAGTTGATTCTTCAGGATGCAGTGTGCGAACATAAAGTACGTATAATTTTTATAATCTCTCGGAAGTTAATTGTATTCCATAGTTGAAAAGAAGAATCTAGGGAAATATGAAAAATCGTTATCGTTCTATTCGATGTTTAATACTTCTGAAAATAATTCGGAACTCCGTGTATTCTTGTTAAATAGAATTTGAAGATATTGAAGCTTAGGCGAGTTAAATAATTCTATCTTGCTGTACAGACACCCTCGCACAATAGTAAATGGCGGTCATCGATTAAAATGCATTCATTCTTTAACAAGTCGTCGTTCATTAGTCAAGAACCGCTTGAAACAAACCTGTGGTAGAGTTTCGAGCTCGATTAATTGACACTCGAACGACACGATGCAGCTGGTTAGGTTTTTTTCCTCTTTTTTTCTTTTCAGTCCCATCGTGTTGTTAGAGGTTTGGTTAACACAAAGAGACAAATAAGTAGGTACAACGAAGAGAAAGAAGGAGAGAGAAAGAGAGAGGGAAAGATTGTCATTGTGAGTGCGTAGAGAGATAAACGCAAAGATAACGCGTATCTGATCTGTATGCAATTTTTTTCTTATCGATGTCGCGGCACACGTGCTCGTGAATGCACCTGTGTATTCACACGTGCGTGTATTATGTATAAGTGAGTACATTGGAACAGCGAGTCTTGACTTGATTATATTAATTGGTACACGAGTAATGCACAAAGGTTATTGTTCCCCACAGCGTGCAATCAATGAGTTAATTACATTATATCCTTCGATTTATTGCGTTTACCACGTACTTCTTCTCTTTATTGCTTTATCCGTGCATTAATATGGAAAAGCTGTCCTATCAACCTTCGGGAAATTAAAAATTTCAATTTGTCAAACGTTTATTTCACCCTGCCACGATCCTTAAATTTTTATCATTTTTATACTTCAATGTCACGCTTAATTATTTCGCGAATATGCTGGACAAAAGATTGGTACGAAAAGTCATGTACATACATACCAAGAACAGTTCTTCCAGACTGAACTTAAAATACTTTTTAACGTCGGAAAAACACGACGGAAAGAACGCGGCGGAGTTAGAACGAGCGAACATTTTCCGAGAACGTTAAAAGTGCGTTTCCTCGATCGAAAAGTAAGCAATGTAAAAAGAAAAACATTTCAAAGAAATTCACCCTCCGTCGTAAACAATTCTGTAGCTGCACATGAGTCAGAGGACATCTCAAATCATGTTGTTGTTTTGCCTCGGAGTATCAAGACCGTTAGATTACAAGTAATGTAAGAACAAATAAACTCCGGGCAAAACATGTCGCCGCTACATGCAACCGTCGAATGAAGACGAATTTGAATTTTCCGACTCTCCCCCGATCAGTATAAATAAACAGACGCGATCGCGTGCGACACATTATCGAACAGTTCTTATCGAGTATCAACGAGTATTAACGAGCATCTACGCGACCAACAATAACGAGTATTTATTCCGAGTTTTACATTGTATCAACGACTATCTGTACGTATACAGGGTGGTTGGCAACTGGATAAAATAACATTTTTTTTTTCATTATGTATTCCTAATTTCCCGTCACGGCAAAAACAAACTTAAACTGCGATGATATCCATCGAGACAACGCTGTACAGTGAGATCCGTTATAACGAGCCGTGATAAAGTGCAGGCGTACCGAACGAAAATTCAAAGTCGATTTTTTCGAAAACAAAGCCTCAAATGAAGAATTTTTATTCTATATTTTCGACTTCTTTTTTCGCATAGAATCACCCCCTTTCCGTTTGTACCACCAGTTACCAACCACCCTGTATATTTATTTATTTCAAATATACTTGACGGACTGCGACAGCGATATTTCGCCCTCATTAATTCGCAATACCCTATTCACGACTAAATTCTCCACAATTCTTATTCGTCGGCATCAAATTGAATTCGCCGGTTTAAACGCGCGAACTAAACACACAAACGAACGAAAGTATAACGCGAATCGCCGTGAAAACGCGAAACGTATAAAGAACAGGGATATTGCACAACGGACACCTCAAGAAAGACAACATCGACGACAGCCAATTTCGAAGACGCTACACGAACACGTCTTTTTCATTTCATCTTCCTCTCTCTGTCCTTTCCCTCCTTGTCGTAGCTTCTCCCGTCGGCCAGTAATCATTTCACGTTTAACTGGACGGTCATTGATTTATGATCTGCCGAAGGCAAAGTTGAACTTCCCACCTGTGATTTATACCTTCTGGCATTTCGATCTTCCCTCGGAAAGAGAGCTACGTTTCTCTTCGAACGTAACACCGTGTCGATTAATACGCCGTGTCGCGGATCACGGATTTACTGGCGCAATTATCTCGATGAAATAACCGGAAGACCGCGTGGTTAAATAGAAAATATAATCTACAATTCAAATGTAGCAGTTTTTGGTCCTAAATTCAGTGATATTTTCGATTGTCCCTGCTTCGTAGAGATTTTAAACGCCTTTGAGCAATTTACTTTGTTAGAACATTCGAAGAAAGGAAGAAATACAGTTGTATGAAGATGTTCAGCCTAAGAGATCGTAATAACGCGATTGCTTCGATGAAGGATCACGCGGCTAGATAACAATATTTCCAATCTTTTGATCGAACCTTTAATTTCACAGTCGAAGAGCTTTTTAAATTTATGGAAAGCATAAACGAATCGTTGCTGATTTATAAGGAATGGAAGAAGGAAGATATCAAAAAACACTGGCAAAAAGTTTTTGAATCGAACGTATTAATACGAAATTTATTAAAAACATCCATGTGGTCAGAACTACAAAATGCTGTCGTGTTAGGTCGTCCGAAGTGTCTTTCTTTTACAGACACGTCTTTTACAACGATGCATCTTTATACAAATATGAAACCTAATCTGTCGAACGTTGTGATCTTTATTTTGATAGAACAAAATGGATCGTACGTAATTCGATAAAATAATATAAAACGGAAAACGCTGTGCATCCACTATTTCCTTATAAAACGAAAGAAACTTTTCGGACGACCTGATACAAATACCCAAATAATGGGAAATACTTAAATGACAATAAACTAACACAAACTTCCATTTATTACGAAAAAGAAGCGAGATGAAGAACAAAATATTACACGGGAAAAAGTTGCCGATCCGATCGGTTAATTTAAATAATCGTAGGTATTATTATTTTGGTACGTTTTCATGTGAACTTATTATTGCTTTGATACGTTGTGGCATTGAATTAACGAGATATTTACAATCTGTGCGTGGAATTTCTTCCCACGATAGTCGGATAGCCTGATGAGACTCTTCTTTATTCTAAGGCCTTTTCTCGCGAATCAGTCTCTTCAATATTCGGATTTAGATCCGGACTATTCGCTGTTCATTTCATTGTTTCGATGCTGTTGCCGCGTAAACAGTCTTTTACTACTTTGCTGTGGCAGTATCGTCATCTTGAAAAATACAATTTCAAGAATCTCCAAACGAACGATCGTTACTTTCTTCCAATCCTCCACTGTCCAGTTTGCATGTTTCTTACATCACTGTACGCGTTCTCTTTTATGCTTTTCTGTTATGAGTTGCTTCGTCTTAGCTTCTTGAAATGAAAAACCCACCTCATTTAAACGATTTTTGATGATACGATCGAGAACGTTCTGTGCCCTCTGCTGATTTGTCTCTCTTGAAGTTGCTCGTCTAAAATTCTTCACGATTTTACGCAATTTTCTATCGTTTCGACTAGTTGCACATCTTTCGCTCTCAGATACACTTTCCATTTCGTCACATTTCCTTTCTGAAATCGCTAACGATGCTTGGACTACATCCTATGATTTCTGTGACTTTTCTCTGGCTATTTCCTCGCTGAAGAAACTCGATTATTCTCAACTTAACTCATGACTCGCATTAAGTGCCCGTTAATTTCCCATTGCTTCTTATCACATGTAATAACGTGTAATAAATGTATTAAATATAATGACGTATAATAAAAATTATAGTTCGAAGACACGAAAGTTTTTAAGAAGTTTCTTCTGATCGGAAACTTTCTGCCAGAGATTGTACGCCTAAGTGAATATATCTGCGTTTTCTATAAATTTCATTTTAAGCCACTGAACTGAGCGAATTCAGTTTCGTGGAAGATCCCAAGATATTGGAGAAAGAAACGACGAAGTTTGACCTGTTGTAAATTACCCCTTGAATTTCGACCGGTTGCTTTTCTGTGAATCCCCGTAAATTGGGGTTGCCATTGTAAATCGGCCATCGAAACATATAACCTGCCTATTCTTTTGGTTTTCACACTGATTCTTCCAATGCGCAGATCGCTTGCTATTACACATGTTGTTAGCCAATGTTCATACTTTTTTTTACAATTTGAAGGATATTGTAAAAAAAAACGTGTTACATATACATACATGTTTAGCATTTAATGAGAGCAATAAAGAAAAAATTAAAATTATCTGGTTTTTCCGTGAGACAATCGTTCATTGAAACGTGACAATTTAATGAGAATGGAATAACAAAGTACCTATGTATATCGATGCACAAACAAGAACGAAAGTTGCCACGACGATAGAGTGTACAGCGTTCGAAACAATGGGATAGTGTGAGATGACAAATGATAATTCGCGAAAAATCAACGGGAAAGAAAATTGAATAGATATTTGTGTAATCTTTATTAGCATATCGAATACTTTCGAGAATTGATATTTAATTTGACAGACGAAGCGTGAAAATGTTTCGTTTCTAAACAATAGAATTAATGAACTGCAATTACATAATATGACGTTCGATAGCGTTATTATACAACGAAATCGTCGAGCTGCATTTATTACGTGATAATAGGAATTTATGATTAAGCGCGATCGAGGCTTGATAAGTGCAAATGAGAAACTTGAGGTAGTAGATAATATTTCAATGTTGCAAATTATCGGTACGCGTACGTGTATTTCCTAATAATGTAGTTATGTATAAATTGAAAAAGATATATAGTACGTATAATAAGATATTCGAAGCAAAAATTCGTATGAATTTCGATCGGAGATCCTCGTAACGAAATCGGTTCCCCTAAATCATTATTTAAATGTAAATATTTTACACGATCGTGATTCGAAAATTCGCAAGTAGCTTTCTAACTCAATTATCGCGAGAGAAGGATCGAATTTTCGTTGAAAGAAACGAAGAAAGAATTTCTCAATCGTTCGTAAGTGGACCCGATGCTCGAAGAATGCAATCAACGAGTAGTTAAGAAGAATAATAGTATTCATTTTTTATTCGTCAACACTTCGAAACGACGGAGATGAGCTGACAAAATGAGAAATGCCAGGGTGAAGAGGTCAAACGGGCCTCACTACCGACTACCGGACATCGACGATCCTCGTACACATCCGATTCGTCACTTTGCTACACGGGACGGACGTTTAATGGCACGAGCGAGTATACCATTCCCAGTGATTTATCGGCCTTATAAGTTTCGCCGGCGATCGTAAATAATTTTTCGCAATATTTCAAAATTATCATGGCCGTCGCGTCGTTTCGTTCCAGAAACAGTTTTTAAGAAAAACTTGCTGCCAGGACATTGTGCGCGCTCGATATGACGTTTATGAGTTTGACGTGCAGGATCGTAATTGTTGTGCAACAACGATGACGGAGTTTAAAGTATTTAAAGAACTGAGATAGAACGTTTCAATGAATCATTAATTTTGATGAATCGGTAGGATATGTTTTAATTATAACGAGCTGAATTTTACATCGGAATATTAAATTGGATATTTTATATGAAAATTATATTCAAAGGATAGAAGTGCAGTGTTTCTCTTCAGATCTTACTGATTCGATATAACATAAAGACAATTTGAAAATTTATTTCCAATGTTATGATGTAACAGAGTTATATATTTAATTCTACTGCTCGGTATATAGATGTTTAACATGAACTTTTTATCGATAAAGAAGTTTCTAATGTCTTTTGACAATGTAAACAAAAATATATCGAACAACGTTCACATTGTATTTCATTAAGGTACTATAATTGGTTATAACTTATAATTTTTAAAGAAAGCTTTTTCACCTCCAACGATAAAACATCGAAGAACTTTCAAAACCCGCGCATCGCTTCGCTTAAACAAATGATTCACACCTGTTTATACACCTTATATATATTTCACATATTCGACTTACGTTTATCTTCTTTATCTACCTGCTGTCAATGAATCGAACAAAATTTTTCACTATCTTATTTAATCTTTCATAATCGACGAACAAAAGAAAGCTAGGTATCTAAGCATGTACACATATGTGTTACTTCAAATCGTGATACGTACATTATTTAAATGCATGCGTGTATTCTTAACTAATTTTCGTTATCGCACAATTTAAAAAGGCTGAAATAAATAAATCTTAACAATGTTAGATAAGAAAGTTGTCTAAACTATTGCTAGACACCTACTATCCGACGATACCATTTCACGGTTAAATCTCAATCCACTCACCTTCATCATTCCTGAAATCGGTCCAGAACTTCCTTTTAACTCACAAACTTTCTTTCTTCATTTTCATGATCATTGAGCAATCAAAAATAGAGTCTGCTGATATACCAAATACACGTGCTAAACTGACAAAAACATGTCAATAGTCAACCTATATATATATATATATATGTGTGTGTGTAGTCCACAAAGTCCCTTCACAACACTTTGAAACTAAAACTCGCGCTACGATCCGATAACTCCTTCCAAACGAGTAAGTTTCAGTATCAAACCAAAGAAAGCCAAACCAGGGGACTCGCGAGGAATAAAAAATCGCGGATCTGTAGGATCGAAAAGGATCGCAGAAAATACGCTGTCCAGATCCGTGGCCCGGGGAAGACTGGCATCCTCGATCCTGCCCCTTCCACACTCTGCAATCGCCGCTTCGGTCTATCGCTCACACATTCACGCTGTGTATTCATGCTTCTTTCCGCTGTTTCCACTCCGTGCACGTTCCGTGTATGTACACGTGTACGCGTGTGTTAGAACGTCGGAGGCTGAGTGGTGGGGAACGGAGTTGCGTGACTCGACTTGGGGTTGTTCGCGGCACAGCAACGATGCTTTTCGGGACGAAGACCCCTGGAACGACAACCAGGCTCCGCCCAATCGACCACGCCCATGTTCCATGCGCGAAAACCCACCACTGAGGTTTTTGGTATCGTAAATTCCTTGCGGAGCAGTGGGGGAAGTCGCGAATCACAATCGAATGGAATTTCTACGGGCAACGTGTTCCTTATAGTAGAGTTGGTTCTCTTTTTTGATTTTCGCTGATCGCGTCTCTCACTTTCTATTTCTTTCCACGTTCCTTTTGTCACCGGCTTCTTCCTTTGAGTTTCTGCGCTTTCTTGCAAGAAACCTTTATACATATGTGATACACTAGTGAATCATCGGGTTCCGATCGCGTTTTTGACAGTGCGTTACACTTTGCTCGACGTTTCGTAAACATTGCAGTTCGCTAACTCTATTCATAAAACGATATTGTAATTTTAGTTCTTACACTACCAGGTTAAGGCGTTTCGTTGCAAAATTAGCTTTCGCAAAAGATTGAACACTGGCCAACACTTGTCGATTACTTTCATTCGTTTTTCTGCTTCGCTTAACATTCTTCCATAAAATAATACAACAATTCATTCGAATCATTCCATTTGTCCCAGAGCCGTTCATTCACTCTCCTTCGAATCAATCAACCAAAGGTAAACATCATCAATGTCTCGTTAACCAAAGATGTAACCTACTTCGTCTTTTTGAACCGTCTTCTTCTAATGCAAAGATACTGTCTCTCATTCTCTATCCTCCCTCTCTACGTATCCACGCATAATTCAAGAAACATTGGATTTCACGGATGCGTGCACATGCGCGCCATGGCAATAAAAATAAAAAAATTCGAGGGGTAGGACCAAAAAACTCGTTTGACAGTTTTCCTGGGTCTCGAAATGAAAAATTCATATTCATCTTAGACGTGGGCGTAAACGGGTCGCTCGACTAGAGCCGAACACACTTACACACTTATTTACACACCTATACAGAGAAGAATATGGTTCGGATAGAGAAAGACAGGAGTTGGAGTGGGATAGCAGTGATAAAAGGCGTTAGTCCATTCCAGGATGATTTATGTGTCGGCGGGGCAGAAATACAAACAGGTGCTCGAACCTCCTCGAGAACCCAAACTCATCGAAAATAAAAAGGAAGAGGAGAAATATAAAATATATATCCACGCAAGTAGGCACGTATAAATAAATGCTGGAAAGGGATAGTGTACGTCTGAGGGTGAACTGCGACTAAACGGTCAACTCGGTCTTGCTTTTCGACCTTGCTTTTCGGGACAGAAATATAGAGAACAAATGTACCAAAGTACATTTGGTACTATCGAACAATTTATTAAAAAAACATTTACATAGCAAGAACAAGCAGCTACTGTTAAACAGACTTGGAATTGGCCAGAATAGATTTACACGTTACATTTACTCATTCAATTTCTAAATCCGATCACCAATTCGTGATATCTGTAATTATGAATATTTAGAATTATCGTCTAGAGAGACACGTGCTTTCCAATTATCTTAAATCTGTCTCGGTCTAAATTCTAAATTCGCAATTTACTTACAAGTTGACGAAGTTCAGAGCGAAGGTCAGAGATTACAGTTATCAAGACAAGTAACATTTTAACATCCTCGATATTTTAACATTGTAACGATAGTTTTAAAGTTACGAAAGGGAGTAATAAGCATCTACGTGTTCACCTTCAAAATCAAATAAAAATTACGCTTAGGAAATTTCATATAACTTGGCAATACCACGAACAGGAAGTCATTGTTTTTCATTCCTTACGTGATTTACATGGTATCAAGGTATCGATTTACAAGCCGCGTCCTTATTTCCGATACGTGACATTTGGTGTATATCGTCAATCGCAAATATTGATTCTTATCGAAATCGAACGAAAACTTGGCGAGTGAATGATCGATAACTTTTTAAAAAATGCTGTTTTATTAACTGTGGGATCACGTGATCGTCACATGCAGGCATCGATGTTTAAGCTAAGCGGAAAGATATCGATTAGGTGGGTAAGTACGTATTATATATTTTGAGAAACAAACACTTTTAACGTTCAATAAAGGAAAGTTTAACGTTCAATAAAAAAACGTTTAACGTTATCTACGTTACTTGAATCGATATCGGTTTACGAGTTTCTTTGCAAACGCGTTCAAATTGCAATGACTATACAAGTGCCTGATAAATGGTAAATGGAGCTGTGACTTTTCACGTAAATTTAATATCAGAAATAAACATCTATCGTGTCTCTGTTAAAAAATTGTTATGTATGTAAAATCTTTATACAAAACTTTTTATAACAAGTTTTTTCCGTGTCATTGTATGAAAAGTATTCAAGAATTATATATATATATATATATATATATATATATATATATATATATATATATATATATATATATATATATATAGTGAAAGACCCATTTGGTTTCGAGTTTCACCGTAATATGAGTTTTTACCTGAAAGGAAAAGCCTGTGCCGTTTCTCGACTTCACAGCAAACGACAAAACCCTTGCATTCCGAAATGATAGAAATTTCCTCGAGTGTGAAGTAGGTAGGATTCAGAGCAGAAAAGGAAAGAAGGAACACCTGCTGCGAAACTGCGTGCAGATGTATTCCGTGTTGCATATTCAAATTAGAATCCGTGGACCGATTTGACGACGTTGGGTTAAACAATAGATATACAAGAGAAACTGTCGTAGAAGAGTATCTCAAAAGCGACTTGAGGAATTGTTCAAAGCGGAGAAAAAAAACAGTTCATAAACTTTACTTCAAAATTAGTCATAACTTACAATTTATTCGATTTGGGATAAAATTTCAATTTGAAATAAAGGATTTTTCTAGCTTTATTCCAAATTAATTTTATTTAGGTTTCTATTTTGGTTTCCCGAAGGACGATGTCGTTTTAATATCTAACGTCGAAACGCGACATTGATAAATTTTCCTACGAGCAGGAAATATTCATGGCTATTGGATTCAGAACTATTGGAATAAAATATTATCTACCTATTTTCGCCCCTACCCTTCGTTTTTCACTCAACCAACTTCATTCAACCACCCTCGAACATCAGACGTACGCACCGGAAGGGTTGAGTTCCACTCACAAAGGATCCTTTACCTATAAAGGAACCAACAGAACCTGAATTCTCCCCATTTATCGCGGCGTTACACGCGCCTCCACAGCCAACCTAACATTTTCGAGACAAATGCGCGTCATACGTTCCCGATGCAGCACGATATGCCCTATTTGTTAAGATCATCGTAGGCGCGTGTGCACAGGTTCGCAAAACGCGCTCGTGCACCAGCTGTAAGTAGGTACACTATCGTTCATAAGTATTTGGATCCTTTAAATTCCACCAAAATACACGTACAAATTAATTCTTCCTACAGTTAAATATACCGTGAATGTTTATACATTTATTAGAAATTTCAACGCGTAAAAATTATGCGAAGAATATAAATTTCCATGAAATGAACCGTGATCTGATGAAAAATTAATTAAAAATGATAAAAAAAAACAGGGTTTGCGAAGTAACTATCTCTCTATCGGCAAAATTTCTTTCGCTTCTCGAATCAAATACGAAAAATTCGTGTGCATTTTGACTAATTAAACTAGATACATCATGCGAGAGATAACCAAGCAGCTGGATACTTTTGAAGCGTAGTGTAAGAGTGCGTAAACGCGTTTACGCGTTCAAGAACGAGCAAAATAAGGTGCAGGGTCCTCGCGATCGGCAGGGAACGGGCCATTAGTAACGCTTACCCGGCATAAAGCGAGAAAAATGGCAGTCGAATTATCTCGCTAGTGGGAGCGAGACTGGACAAAGGTTCTACCTCGCGAGGACACGCGGAGGATCCTCGAAAAAGGAGCCACGGGGTTCCACCGGTGCCGATCCTGGCAAAGGGAACGAACAAACCGTTGCCCGGCACTCTTCTGTCGCGTTAATCGATACCATCGAAAATCTCGTCCGCGACCGACGTCCTTTCCTCCTTGGAAATCGCGCGTACAGTTGCTCGCCAAAGTATTCGAACACTTGTAGACACCTTTTACGAATATACTATGTGTATTATACGAAACGTATTTTGAAATCTCATTAGCATTGTTCTGTTGTTTTAATTTAAATAAACGTATTTGATCAAACAATTTGAGAATAATAACTTTTAGTATTTAACAAGATCTTGATTTCACATGTAAGTTGTTATATCTTCAGTTTCAATACAGATACGGCTTTCTTACATAATATACATGTAGATAAACTATTTTTGCGCTGCCTGGCAACAATGGCTTGACTTAAGGGGGGGCTAAGGTTAATTCGTACAAAAATAAGGCATGTTTTTGTGAATTTTTTGTGACGACACAGTTAAAATCTCTTTATTAAAACCGATAGTACATTAAAGTATGACATTCGAAGAATATTGTATAAAATTTTCACGGAGAAATATTAAAAAATACGGCAATGGCAGCAATTAATCGGACGTGTCTCGGAAAAAAGTAGAATTGCTCATAACTTGGTGCTGGATCACCTGAAATCAAAAAATCAAAGTTCGTTCGTTAGGTAACAGTTTTCCCCAGGTAACGCTGGGAGGGTTTTTCGAAATTTCAATTTTTCACTTTTTCGGAACACTTTGAAGGGAAAATTAGCCGCAAATTTTCGCAAAATCGGCTAATTTGAACTGTTACCTAACGAATGAACTTTGATTTCAGATGATCCAGCACCGAGTTATCAGGGGCACCGCAATTCTACCTTTTTTAGAGGATTTTTTAGAGGACGCGAGTAGGTCGAGGTCAAGTTTATCAACGTTTTTCTTAACGTCAAGCGTTTCGTGTAAGATAACAGAAAAAGAAACTCGGTTGCCAGGTAATGGGATTTTAACAAGAGTTTGCATGTTTGCACAGCAGGCGGTTAGCTGCGAGTGACATGTTAGCCTGCTTTCTCGAATTTGTATTCTTTTATGGAGTATCGAGGGTTGCGCGACAATGGCCCATGAACGTTAGTCGCTTTCAAATGCGAATAGGTTCCTGGACTACGTTTATCATGATAATGCCGTTTGGATGTCGGAAAATTTCTTGAAAAATGCTCGGAGAGAAACTGCGAGCATGGAAACGCCTTTGGCTGTGTTAAATATTCGGTGAAAGAAGAAAAAGTAGGGAAGAGACGTGTTTTTAGACACGATTTACATTCGTCCGTTTTCCACGATTTCCACATTCTTTACTTTCCTACGAATGTCGTTTACATTGTTAACTGAATCATGCATACCAATAACAATCTTTTTATACTTTCCCTGAAATATCTTTTAACGTTGAAAGAATGCAATTGCGTTGAAAATGACAGCTAGAACGCAACAGGATCGAAAATCAAATATTATCATGCAAGAAAACATCTACCGTACTTTGTATACGGTACGAATTACTATCATCGTTCATCGAGTCGTTCAGAATCTACGTTGATCAATTGCACAAATTAAAGAGCAAAAGAGGATGACGATGTTGCAAAAATTGTTGAAATTTATCTTGAAATTTGCTATCATCTACACCACTCTGTTCCAATAAACGAGCTTATGAAAGTAAAATGAAAGCAAAACGAAATAAAAATTCAGTACTTCTGGAATGAAATGGAGGAATTGTCGAAAAATGAAATCGATTATGTTTCTGAGGAATTCAATTACCAAGCTAAAGCACAGTCGTCTCAAACATTCCGCATCCTCCCGTATCATGCAAAATAATAAGTCACCCCAAAAACATACCGGAGCCTGCAAACATCCCCTGTCTCGCAACGGCGTCAACTTTCACGCCACTTCCAGTCGAATCAACCGTCAGAAGCCGAAAGTTCGCTTCTCCGTTATCGGTGATTGAATTACTCGATCCAAGAGCGTAGCCGAGGAAGAGAGGGAGGAAGACAGACTTTCAAACTCTCGGTCAAGAAGAAAAATTTCGCGAAAGCAGGGAATCTCTTTGCTCTCTGAAAGTACTTACTTCGTCGCGTCAAAGGAACGACGGAGTGATACAGCGCGCAGAAGTGAAACGATCGAAGAGAAAGGAAGAGAAAAGAGAGAGAGAGAGAGCAGCGTGCGCGTCGAGGGGGTGGGTTTCGTTAGGTCGGGCGCAGTTTTGATGATAACGAGCGGATTTGCAATCACGACTACATTGTGCAGGATCCTGCTGTTAGCTAACTTGAAGAGGGATGAAACTCAGACGGGCTGAGATCACAGAGCAGGAAGCTGAGAGCGCGACGTAGACGGAGGATGAGAGGTACGCGTTGGGGAAACCGTCGCGCGTATTCCTTCCCTCTACGTCAGTGTTTCCCAACCTTTTATAACCGTCGAATAATCTATCATATTCGCCCTCTCTGTGTTACTCATTAGCAGTAACAACGGGATAACTTCGAACTTGCAGCTTTTCACTCATTGATACAAGGAAGATGATTGTTGTTGTCGTTGTCATTGTTGTTGTTGTTTGCACAACTTATCGGTTGAGTTCCGTAAGTGATTTTCCAAAACTTACCACGCGAGAGAACGATCTATGAAAATATATTGGAACTTGTAGAATTATAGGGATATTTGAGTGGTCTGAGTGTCAACATCTAGGAATCCAATTTTGTACTTTGCACGGAATAGTGAAACAAAGTTGAAACGATATTTTTTCGTTATTATATTAGAGACTAATGGTATCTGATAACGTACAAAAGGGGTGGCGAACTGCAAGTTGGGAACCGTGGTACTATATCGTTCCTTCTCGGCCCTGTTACGGTTCTCGGCGAACGCTGGAAAGTGGAAATCCCGAAATTACAGGACTATACCGTAGACAGTTGCAGCCCCCTTCCAATACATAAATATCTCGTGAAATTTCCGGCTGTAAGGCAATTCCTCGAATCCGCGCAGACGTACAGCACCGCGATGGCTACGCTAACGAACGTTAACGATACGTTTGGCTAATGAACCCGACTGCCATTCAAAGGTATTCATTTTACCAAATCTGTATTTACGAGTAGTTTTTTTCATTGTTTCTGGTTATAAAGTACGGGATGCGCTTCTTCTGTGCAAGTTTTTAACGGGGCATGTTGATGTAAAGGCTGCTTCTGTTAAATCATAATATTGACAACATCAGAAGAAGATGAAAAGCTATATCATTCGTCGGTTGAAAAACTTATTTCATAATACGATTGTTCAACAAAATTATTTCTACCCTACGTCTATGGTGCTTTAGATTAGTAAAAGTGTCACCACTTAACATCGAAAGAATCTAAAAAGTTATATACAAATTTCCAACTATATTTATTTTCTATTACTATAAACATTTATATTATTACTATAATAAAATTTGTATTAATATCAAAAAAATTATATAACAAATTCCAGCTATATTTAATTTCTATTACTATACAAATTTCCGAAGCCGATAAACATCATTCGAGTATAACAAAAATCTTTATCAGTAGCTTTAATCTTTTCATTCGGAGATTAAGTACTTTCGTCAGAACCTTCGTTTCATTGCCCAGCGAAAGATTCAAGGTAAACAAGGCACAATGCGTCAATTGTTCGGAACAAGGTCGTTGGAACGTCAAAATCGGAGGTCCAACAAATGATTGATCTTCAAGAAAGAAAATCACGGTACAATGAAAGAACGGTTTTGATAGCGCATGCCGATGATTCTTACTCACCTGCAACAGCACAGGTCATTTCGTCATCGGATGGGAATGCCATGAGTTTTCTTAGCGTGTCCTGTGGGACGTGTCATGCTCGAAGGAGACGTAAAAAGTCTATAATGTTTTCGTAACTGTTGCAGCTTCTTTCGAAACATAATAGCGCGCCGGAAAATGGTGCCTCACCAATTGGAGAGAATTGAACAATCGAACATCCATTCCGAATTACTTTGATTCATTGATAAATCAGTTTCCATTAATATAAATGAATATTTTCAAATAAATATTATCCGTTGCAAATTGTCGAGTGTTAAACATGCAAAATCCTACTGATGAATTTTGGGAATGAATATCGTGAACACGGTTGTCTAGATATTTTTTTATGAAATTCGAGTAATTATATTTATGACATAGGTATAGATTATTAAATTGACAGTAAAATAAACGATACATGATAATGAATATAAGACAATAAGAAAACTGAAGGAAAATAAAGAATTCTTAGTTATAATTACAATTTATGTAAACAGATCGTATTTCATTTTTTAAAGCATAGCAATTAAGAAGATTCCGCTTGTAATAATATTTCTACAGCTGCTGTATGCTTTACGTTTCTTGATATATTTCAATATAACGAATAAATATAAAATATAACGAGCTAATAAAGAATCCACGTGAAATAATAACTCTTATTAACTTACTATCGAATCTCTATTCACAAATATCGTTATAATTTCCTAAAAACAAAGAGTAAATCAAACTGAGATCACAGAAACCGCATAAAAGCGATGAAAGTAATTTTTCGGTCGCTTGGAGTATCTCAACAAAATTCACCAAATTTAAATTTCGACGGTTTAAATATCTGTAGCTATGTATACAGAATTTCTGCTCGTTATTAGAAGTGGCGAATGACAGAACAAAATTTCGTCCTTGCGTATAAGTTTCACGCAGGAGCCACGTGTATCTCCAAAAACATTACGATCCCACACAAGTAATATTTCCCAATCATCCTCATAATCCTTAATTACACCCCTCCAATCACGTTATTATTCACTAACAAAGAGAGACACGAAGAAAGAAAAAGAGTGAAATAATCAACGACAATCGGCGTTTAATTTTTACGCGAAATTTTTACACGCTCCATTCAAAGATGACTCGTTCGATCGTTGAAAAGTGTCAATCTGTCGACGACGAGAAAAAGATTCGATGTCGGCTGGCTAACGGTCCAACGTAGATGCTATCGGCCTCTCTCGTGACTAATTATCGCGAACATTATCAGCGCGTCGCTCGATTCAAGCTGAATCATCGGCGAGGGCGCACCTGAACTCTCCCCGCGAGGAAAACGACCTGTTCCCAGGCGAATCGTGCGAATAGGAAACGGCAGTGCATGTATATGCATGTCGTCTAAGCCTCAGGACGTATAAACGCACCGATCCCCACGAATTAGAAACGAGATACGCGTATAGTAACGCGCTTAGGTTTGTGCTCGTATTCAGAGGCGATTCTGTTCCGGATTAGCGATGATCTCCTTTGTCAGGGCAACGATCGGTGTTACAGAACGGACTGAAGTTTGCGTATCGCACAATCAGACGATCGATAAATAAACGATAGATAAATGGAAAAACAGATTGTTACTCTGGTTAACACGTTATGTCATATACATACATTATAGCTCTAGAGTCTAAGAATTTTCTTCCATTTTCATATGCTCACCTATGACATTTGATGTATATCGTGAATTTTAGATTACATCCAAGTGTTTTTTAATATATATTAAAATATTATTTAATTATATAGCGTTAATATATGGTTTTATTTACTTAATATATACGTTTCATGGATAATAACTGTATTGTAATAATTCGTTTAATTTCATATCATCTATGTTTATCGAATTACTACATGATGTATCTCGTTCATCATTACTTCCAATTTTGAGATCGGTTATCCTCGTCTTTTATCAAGGGATGATAAACATTACCTTGGACTAGTATTAGTTTCTTATTAATTTATATATTGTACGTCCGTGTATTGCCTTTAAGAATCGACAGAAGTGTCCGGATACTAACGAACAGCGGGGCATGTACATCTCCCCCTTTGAATTGTAAAAACGAAACCACTGATTCCCTCGGATCTACCACCGTGACCATCATCATCGATAGCATCACAGTCGAAATGATCGCGTGGGACCGCGATTCGAGTGAATTGCGAAGGAAAATCACAGTCGTAGGTTGCTGCACTCTCACCGACGTCCTAATAAGAGGGTGTGAGGGGGTGTAAGTCTAATATTATGTAATAGGGGCCACGTGGCAGGCATTCAGTGCCCCGGAATCGAATTCGGTCAGACCTCGAAGCTTGGCTCGGGCATCGATTGTCGTAGGAGAAAGGAACCGCCCGTATTCCACATAGCTACGTTCGGTTTCATCCCTCTCAAGTCAACGTTCACAATGAACTGCACCCCGTGGCAGCCAGTATTCAGCCTTTAATCCGATTATTCCTTTCGAATCAACGAACACCGCGTTTCATTTCGTTCCGTGCACAGTTACGAACGATGTTCGACCTGCGCATGTAATACGGGCGAGGAAATCCCGTGTAATCGGTTACATCTCGACGAGAGAACCTTCCTCTGTTTACATATCATCACGTACCGGGGTACACTGGATTTTGAGTAGATAAAAAAAATCGGGAGTTTTGTACCAAAGTACCAAAGCCTTGGCGGCTCCATTTATGACATATTATGTGTGCGTTATAATAAACATTTTGAAATTTCATCACCACTGTGTTTGAGATTCGACTATCACGGTTGGATACATTGATAAAGTTTAAAACAAATGTGAACGTTATTTTGCGAATTTAAATAGTGAATTATATAAATATATTAGGTTGTCCGAAAGGTGTCTTTCTTTTACAGACACGTCTTTTACAACGATGCATCTTTATACAAACATGAAACCTAATCTGTAGAACGTTGTGATCTTTATCTTGATAGAACAAAATGGATCGTACGTAATTCGATAAAACAATATAAAACAAAAAATGTTGTGTATCCATTATTTCCTTATAAAACGAAAGAAACTTTTCGGACGACCTAATATATAAAACAAACTATCAATTATTATATATGTAACAGTCCATTACATTAATAAGCTTCAATAATCAGTGAAAACATTTATAACACACATTATACGCTTAAGATACCACGCCAGCGTTTCATGAATCCTCTTTCCTCCAATCTAACATTCACGCTTTATCTTCTCTTCTTTTCGAATCCAGGGTCACTAAGCTGATAGCAATACTCAATCCGAATAGTAACGCTTACTTCCAGTAAGATTTTCGAAGAGTAATCTGGCGAATGACAATTAAATCACCACCGCGGACGCGCTTCACCTTCGTTTTCGAATTGAGTCGTCAACATTTCGCGACATTTCTTCTCTCCCCCGCGAATCTTTGCGAAATAAATAAACGAAGTAGCACAGAGAGTGGCGTAATGGCGTTGAAGAAGAAAGAAATCGTGTCGGCCGTGGAACCGTGTATGGTGAATTGGTATTTAAAAATATGCATGCCGACAGATGCGGTTTCCATGTCGCACGCTTCCACCGGCTCCCATAAATATGATAAGGCCCTATAGAGAGATATACGAGCCTATAAGCCGGTTTCGCGTACCTACCGACTCGATCCAACCGACCGACGATTCTCAAAGCAAAACGAGGAAAAGAAGATTAAAAAAAAGTGGAAGAAACGAATGGAACGAAGATTACGCGTTAACTTTCATTAATTGGACGGTTAATCGCTGGTTCGTGAATCCGATGACGGTGAATGATGCCACTTTATTCTGGAACAGAGTAGGTTTTGTACAAATCTCTCATAAAATAGAAAATTAAACGGAGAAGTGGGAATTTCAAGAATTGAAGATTCCAAGATACCGAGGCTCGAAGATTCGAAGATCTGTGAAACGTGAGATTTCAAGATGCAAAAATTCGACAACTCCTAAATCTTCAGGATCCGGAAATTTCTATATCTTCACGCAGAAACGAATGGATCGAATATTATAAATTTAAGGTTCATTGATTAGAGAAGTTCGTCGCTTATTTGCGAAACACGATACTTGTCATTTTACGCAGTCAATATACCGTCTGAATGTCGCAATTATCAAAATCTACTTAAACTTCCAAGCAAAGGGTCGTCTCGACAATTTCGCGTTTCAGGGTAAAATCCGCGAGAACAGCGTCGCGTCGTTGACGCGTTCGCATCACGGCCAATCCTCTCCCTCCGTTCGTGTTTTCAATGGTAACAGAGGCCCCGGTGAATTTTCACGTATCCATCCGTGGAAAAGTAAAATGGCCGTTGGCGTGCGTACGGCCGTTGATCGATAAAAGCGTCGCGACGCTGGGCGTGTCCGCCGCTGCAAGCCGCCTTCGCAACGCCCCGCGAATCGCCGCGAAACTCTCTGAAAGTTTACCCGTGTCGTCGACAAACGGCGCACCTACAAAAAAGCGAAGACCTCCTGCTAACAAACTCCGTGTCGCTCTCTTCCTCTTCGACCTGTTTGCGCGTAGATTAGAGAACTATATTTCGAAGATCGAATAAATCAAAAATGCCTGGTTTTTTTCCTCCTAAATTCGCAATTTTCCCTTCTTTTTTTTTTGGATCTAAGAAGTAGAATAAATTAGAATAGTCCAATATCAATAAATTAATATTCGCTCAATATTTAATCAAATTTATATTTAATCAATATTTAATCAAAATCGAATAAGTCGAAATCTTTGAAAACTTTTGCACCTGAATAAATTTATTTAGTTGCAAATGCAACGTACAGAAAATTCATCACGATGGCCTCCAATATACGCTCAAACTAGTTTTCTCATATCACATCGATCGTCTTTCATTTGGAAGGAGAAGTTAAATGGAAACTAGCACACCGTCTCGTTTCTCCTTGCGACGATTCGTTTTTCCCTTTGTTCTGGACAGCTTTCTTTATTTCAATGGGTACGTAGGAGACGATGGAGCAGCCAGGACGAAGGAACATAAATGGATTAGGAGGGTCCTGCCGGATGACTAAGTTTTAGTCGGGCCAGCGCCGGCGCCAAATCCAATTTGATCTTAACGTTAACTCGATCTCGCGTACGGTTACACGGTGAATTAAACGTCGTTGACAACAGCAAGGTAAGCGAGGTCTCAAAAGTACCCCCCGTGGACGTCGATACGAACCAACAAGTGGCGATCATATTTTTCATCCCTTAAGGGGACGACCTTTGGTCAAGCTACACTTATCTGTCGTGTATTGATTTTTAATCGAGCTTTATTTTAATAGAGGATGAGCTGCTGCTCAGTTAGTCGATAATCAGACCGTGGACTTTTATGTATCTACGAGAAGTTTAAAGATGCGAAAGTAAATCTTAGGATTCTGAGATTTCGGAACGTTAGAATTTGTAACTTTTTAAATTCCTAAACTCTTAAGTTTATAAAATACTTAGTAAAATACAAACTTAAGAGTTTAGGAATTTAAAAAGTTACAAATTCTAACGTTCCGAAATCTCAGAATCCTAAGATTGGACAATTCCACGGTCTCAACGTTCGAAAATTAAAATATTCTTATAACGATTTTTAAATTGCCAGATTCCCAAGTACCAAAATTGTCCTATTCGCGCGTTCTCGAATCTCCAAATTCCTAAATTCCCAATTTGCCAAATTTTCAAATCTCGTAATTGCCGGATTGCTAAACTCCAAAACGCGCGGATTCCTAAACTCTTAACATCTTAAAATCCGTTCGCGAGATCATCGCCACGCGTTATAACGAGATACAAATATTTATCACAATCTACATGAAGCAAGTTTCGTTAAGACGTTAAGTCATTCACGTCACCATCTTCCGTGGAACATCAAAGCGTTCCATATAACTCGGTATCGTGCTCCTTCATCATCCTCAAAGGATCGTGGAACGCTATGGCGTATACAGAAGCCGACGTAATCGTGGCGAATCCGATTATACGTTAGAGGTCCTGGTGCTGACTTCGCGATTTCGCGACGTTCACGTGGCGTAAACGCGACAAGGAGGATTTCTAGGTTGCACGATGGATAACTGAAAAAGTGTGGAATCTCCCTGCTGGTTTCATTGGGAAGGGTCGAACGTCGCCACGGAAGATGATTACACTGCGGAGGGCGGACTGATAAAATTGGGGAGAACAAGGTGAATTCGGATGGCTTGGGTCCGGTTTATCGAGCTGGAACAACAAGCGGCAATCAGGCATAACTCGATCATTTCATTCTTCTACGTCCGTGCTCCGCCCTCGATCTTCCTGGCCCTTCCTGTGTCGCTAAACCCCGGACTGCTTGCGATACATACGCGTAGAGGTCGATTCAAAAACGCGACGTTCAACTATGTTTCATTATAATTCTTTCTTTTTTATTACGAATTGGTAGGAAGAATTTCTGTTTCTCGTGCTAAAAAGTTGTTACAATAGATTTTATATTTTAATTTTTCATTAAGAAACTACTGCACCATATTAAGCGAGATATTAAAAGTGTTTTTTTTTTTTTTTAATAATACAAAATGATTTTAGAGTTCCTGGAATAAACAATGAGATGAACTTTTATTCTCTGACTCTTTACGGCGAACATGACTGCGAGTAGGTATGCCTCCCCTATACAGAGGAGCTAGCCACGGATATTCAGTTTGCGTAGAAAAAGAATTAAACAGAAATGTAAGTACAAACATCAAGGAAATTAGCAGAAGCTGATTTTTTCCAAGTTTTCTTCGAAACAAGCGTATTTTTAATACGTAATTAAGCACAGAATCAAAACGATAATTACTGGTGTCAAGTAATTAGTATTAAATAAATTACTTGAACGCCGATTATAATCGATGCTATTGTAGTATATGGACTATAGTTATAAAATTTTAACTTCTCTTTCGTAACAACGTCTAAGTGTGACAACTTTAATTATTTAACTTTTCTCGTTGTCTTTCTATGATACATCTTTGAAACTATCTGTAGCATCATACTGCACGTATACCTACAAAAGGAGAAACAACGTCAACGATTGTACACGAGTTATATATCTTCGCAGAATCTCTCCCTCTGTTTTATCTCGACGAAATCGCGAATCCTAAAATCCCAAGTTTCTCGGCAGCGCGAATCTACAGAGTTGGCACGTGTTTCGAATATATTTAGCTGACTCGTATCAGAACAGAAGAATATATCGACAAACAACGAGTATCTTACTTTCTCGCGATACAATCACAGTTCTTGAAAATAATATTTCTCTTGCCTGATTTCAGTTCCTTACAAGTCATTAATAAATATAAGTTTATTGATAACGTAAGATCGCATTGAAGCACGATGCCAGCGAGAAAATATACAGATCTTTTCCTTAGGATTTAAAGTTACACCTCTTCTACTTGGACGAACTTCAAATTCTAATTTCGAGTAATTCACAGGTACAGTGATCAACTGCACAATTACATGAGACGTAGAATCTGATAATAAGACGCTTGTAGCGGCACATGAACTAGAGGACAATTCGAATCATGTTGTTGTTTTGCCTCGAAGTATCAATATCGTTAGGATACACATAATGTAATAATAAATAAATTCCAATAAATAAATAGACGACCATGTTCTCCAGAAGTCAGTCAGTCGTGCGAATCAATACCAGTTTTATCAGTTAGCCTCCAACGATCTTATTAGCGATTATGTACACTCTGTCTTTAGCGAATCCGTTAGTACGAGCATCTTAGCGAATATTGTCTGTATTTATTTATTTACTATTGTAAAATATACTTGACGATTTTAACTTCGAATTATCTCGTCATTTAAACAACAACACAACCTCCGCACGCTTCATTAGGAAATAAACGTGTGTGATAATACTGTTTGCTGCCACTGTAACGCTCACCATTGTATATTAACAATTCCAACAAACATATCAATAATACGTTATCCACATACAAAATTCCAATGTAAACGAAATCCAAGAAAGTATAAACGAAAAAGAAGTTGTACGGAATTCGACTGGAAAATCTGCATGCAGATATTTAGAGCGTACAGAGAGTATACTAGCTAAATATTATGCACCCCCGTGGTTGGCTCCTCATTGGTCGATTCGGTGGCTACATACCGCGCAGGCGGGTTATCAAGAGAGGAGGGGAAGAACGGGCTGCAAACCCCTAATTTCTGGAACAATAATTTCAGTGATCGGCACGGTGGTCGATTTGCGAATCGCATTACGCCACGCTCAAAGGGCCAACGAGACTCGATTCTGTTAGTAAATTCTGTCGGCCGATTATTACGACTCGGAACGAGCTGACATATGTAATGTATGTATGCGAAGGGACCGAGTAGGCGGTCTGTTTTCATTGAAAAAGCTCACCTTTCTTTCCGCGCCTCGTTTCTGCCCGTTTAATATAATACATAATCGATGATTCGAAAACGATTCGAAGAGAATGACGTTGTGGAGGTTGAAGTATTGTCAGCTTAGATGTTTCTGAATGGTATATCTAACGCAATACGCTATTTGTTTTCTTTATGAAGAATAATTCACGTGTAGCAGACTGTAGCAGAGTTGTTTGAATCGCCTAAGATTTAACATTTTAAAATTCAATCTTCACCTTTGCACAGAATGGTCGAACCGTTGTATATTATGAGACACGTTGTGAGAACGACAGAATAAGAAAACGTCGTTTAAAAAAATATCAAGAACGAGAAAATGATTCGATTAAGCCTACGATAGTGTATCGAGCTGCTAATCAGATACTTCATTTGCCGAGACTATCAATGACTGAAGTATGAAACTTACAGGTATATGTTGAGGAAATTAACAGGAAAAATTATATAATGCGAGACAAAATAAAAACCATTGTAAAATTATAGAAAGTTTCTATAAATCGATCGTTTTGATTATTTTGATAGTTTGAAGTTATTGGCCAAGTTATCTAATGCTAATTAATCTACAAGTACCAAATAGAAAAGAGCCAAATTGAATTTTTTGAAATGCAACTCTCTTTAGATAGAACGGTGGATGTGAACCGTAGATGATAGAATCGGAGAAAATATTCCAAATATTCAACGTCCTCCGATTTGGAATGTGTCCCAGCTTTGCACCTTCCTGTACCGCGCAACATTATTCGGTCCACTTGTCGGCACCCCTCTGCGTAGCAGCCCCTACACAGCCACCCTTTCGTAATCCTGTTAGCGAGCACGACGCTTCCACGCACCTACGCAATGGCCTGCCTACTCCCTTTGTTCCTGCAGCCTAGCAAAAAACAATGCGCGACACGGATCACGATTTCGGCGATTGTCCAGTCAAAGAAACACACAAATTCGGCAGCTTTCCCATCTCCAGGGTTCTTTTTTTTTTGAAAATCGAAAGTTTTGTTGACTGTTTAGGAAATTCCAGAAGTTGTAACAATGAATCCAAGTTCGCTATAAGATAACTGCCATTAAAATGGGATAAAATATAAAGATGTTTCGAACACGAGACCAGGCAAGTGGGGAAGAAAAAGCGATTACGATGTAAATTGATGGAAATGATCGTGGGGGATGATAATTATCGCGGTGGAAAAATGCCAGTTGATACGGTCGGTCGATCACGAGTTTCCAGAGCTGTAGCGAAGGCAGATAGAAGAAGAGAGGATTACCGATCGCAAGACGTGGCATGGGGCTACGAATGGAAATGGCTGGTGGCGGGTACAACCCTCTTTTAGCTTTCTTTTGGACGTTGCGGCTAATTTGCGGCTACATGGTTTGACAGGAAGGAAGGAAGCGATCGGAAATGAAGGGAGCCCGCCAAGATAAAGGAAGAAATAAACTCCTTCTTTCCTTATGATTTGCATGCAATTTTCAATTCCACCGACACTGTTCCTTTGATGTTTCCTACCGATCGTTCCTTGATTAACGTCCTATTACGCGCCCACAGGATCCTTTTTTTTTTCCTTCTCTTGCTTCGTCTCACTAATGTATCGTTGGTAAGTATTAGATGTAAAGTAAGTTCGTTTTCGTTTCTTTGCGTTGAGGTTGACTGATTGAAGAACGAGTGGATGAATTTGTAATACCGAGGATTTCAAATTGCACCCCTCCGAACGTTTCGAACGTATCAATTGTTGCGCATGGGGTGTTAAGCACGCGATAGAACGCGACATGTGCTACCAGCCGCCACGATTCACCCTGTGTCTTATAAAACGGGAGAATAGGGTGGCGTGTACAAAAAGAGAGTGACTCTTGATCGTTCGACGTCCCTTTGGTTAATTCTTTTCACTCGAGTGCATTACTCGAGGATTAACCCCGCAATCCACTGTAACCACCAGAAGGGGTAGAAGTATTCACAGCATAATACAGAGAAGATAAAATTCGAATAACAATTTCGAATCTTGCGACGAGAAATTGACTCAACGCCACGATATATCGAACAACACATTGATGGTTCATTAATTAATATAACGATATCGAACGATTAAATAACTAAAAATCAATAACCAGCCTAACGATTGAAAATTACTACACAAATTGACGATCATCGATTCTCTGATCTTCGTTCACAGAAATTCCCTTTGTCCATTTTCACGCATATCGCGTGAAAAACTCGAAAGAATCTCCGGACTGATTTTTATTAGCATCGGGATACGGGCTGGCATAAAACTACGCACAGGGCGACGATAACGAAATCCTCACCCTTTTCGGTGCACCCTAAAGTTTAGCGATCTCTAATGAACTGGTAGTCCGTTAGTTAGTCTAACTCGTCTCTCTTTCTCTTTCTCTCGCCTATATACCGGCTGTGCTTACATACGCGCATGCATACATATGTACTTTGCTCCATTGGCACACACGAAGAGAAGAGAAGAGTCGGAACAGAGAGAAAGGGACGTTGGGACGCTACGCACACGCGAATACAGATAAATCCTGTTAGCTGTAGCCGGCGCGAGAGCAAAGCCGAATTTTCCCGGCTCGCATCTGTGAATATTTGCCCGTGGGTAGCGCATTACATGCGCGTTGTAATGCGCTCTAACTACGCTCTGTGTCTACGATTCGACGCATCGGACGCCACGCACACGATCAAACGCTGCAAACAGCGGCGCGATGCGTGCTCCGGGGCAACGTTAAATTTACATTTTTACGGGATTACATTGGTACCGTTGTGCCGATCGCATGACCACTCCCATGGGAGGATTAAGCGATATAGTTACAGCTGTAATACAATCGCACGTCTATAAGACTAGAGTTTTGTTCATTCCCTTCCGTCCCACCGTGTGGAAACCTCTACAAATCTGTGGATGCGCGCAAAAATACCAAAAAATCAGCTCCAAATTTTCCATTAGTGGACGCTTCGAGAATCAATCGTTTCACTAATTAATTTTCTGACAATGAAAAAGCTACTGCTATATAAATGTTCGGTAACTATGATTTACATAATCCAAAGGCTAATAAATTTTCTAGATAAAGTTAGAAAAATTTCGATTCCGCTATCCGATTGAAAGCTGTGGAGAGCTCGTAAGCAGAATTTTTAACGGCTTTCCAATTACAATTTTCCTAAGACCAAAATTATTAATCGCTTCCCTCTACCTCACACATGTACATCACGTTGCGTTCAAATCGATGCACGTATGGATATACCTACTTGACACGTTCATCACTCAAAGGAAGTTTTCGTTTCTGGGAAGGCAGGCAATCGTTACGTCGCGCCGGTCGGTTCGTTTCACGCGGAGGATATAAGACGCGTGATTATTACTGACATGGGTTTAAGATTAATGCTACCACAACAGAGGTGGAGGAAACGAAAGAATGGAACCAGCACGCTCGTTCTTTGCGCACCGTGTTTATCGTGATATGTTAATGCAAACTACAGGAACGAAGGTGAAGTTCCAAGTTTCCAGATCGGTTTGAAATCTCGGTAACACGATCATGACGGTTGTAGCTCGTTACTGAGCCACAAATTTTGACATTTACATTTATATTTTTCACAATATACATTCTGATTAAAAACATCGAATCTAGATGAAGAATCGTTTTGTCTAAATATTAGGTTGTCCCAAAAGTTTCTTTCGCTTTTTATAATGAAATAATAGATGCACGACATCTTTTGTTTTATATTATTTTATTGAACTATGTACGATTCATCTATTATTTCTTTATAAAACGAAAGAAACTTTTGGGGCAACTTAATGTTAACAACCACTACTGCTACACTTTTAATATTTCATACATTTTTGCATGTTAGAGCGCGTTTTATGCAGTTTTTGTATCATTAAATTTCCCATGAATGTATAAATACTCCGTGGTCTTCTCGTTACAGTGCTAATGAAACTGCAAAATGTTTTATATAACATGTATAATATAACGTACAAAAGTTTCCTGTATATTGTGTGTATTGTGTATAACGTGACGCGATATTTCTCTTGACGCCTGACCTGAACTGGCTATCGCAAGGCAAGCACCAGCGAACGGAAATGAACGTTACATTCCGCAGAAAGGATCAATGGCGGTGAAGCCAAACGATACTTTTCGCGATTCGATCACTCCTAGAGGAAGAAGAAAATGAAGAAGGGAGAGAGGAGAAGAAGAAGAAGAGAGAACGGTTGTCGGTGTAGATGTCTATCGATTGCTGATAATCTATGATCGAGACGTCCGATGGCATCGAGTTATTATGTAATGGGACGACAAGCAGGAAATAAAATCGACTTGTAACATCGTGACGCATCTCGCGGCAAAGCCAAAGTCACGCACAATGCATGAAACGACAGGTAGATACGAGCGAGTACATTCACCGACGTAAATAAACGATTAAGATCTTCGATGCAACGATATCGAACGACCGACAATATTGGACCACCAATGAGCCGATCGTCGATCGACGATGTATTCCTTCCGGTCGAATCTTTCGATGACAGCACTTGTATCAGCCACCTTCCAATTCCTTCTTCCGAGCGCAGCTCGAATTCTTACAATTTGATCTGCGCATAGGCGACAAAGATATTCCACCGAGTTAGGATATTAAAAGCAACTGGCTACGTATTTTACGTAAAGTACAACCAAAAGAAGGAAACTAAGTCAAAATTTCCTTTTAATTTATTATTTTACTACACGCAATTTGTCGAATTACGAAGCAAATAATAATGTAATGTAAGGTTGACTCGTGTATAACTCCAACTCAGATTGAGATTAAGACGAATGAAATTTTTAACGTTTATCGCAACGATACTTGAAGAAATGATAAAGTCAAAGTCAAAGGGGTTAAAACTGACGGCGCGTGTGAACGTATGAGATACCCTCATCCCAGATCGAGCCTGGTCTCTCGACCAGCAACAGGGTTATGAAGTTGACGAATGTGCTAAGATCACCCAAAGGTGACTGGCAGATTGTTCGCCAGCGTTCTCAGCGGTGGTCCATGCTCGCCACAGCTCCGATCGATAGATTCTGACCTTAAACGAACGCTTCGCCACGCCTCTCGAAAAATGATAGATTTCTAGCTAACCCGATTCAGACTTCGACACAGGCCGCTTTGCGATTAAGCGATTTATTGCGGCTCGCGCGTCCCTGCTTAGCGGGTCAACGTGTGTGGCGTGTCAAACGGTCACGAACACGGTGCTAACGCAACCAGATGGAAAGTATTCGAACGTTTAGATGAGATTACTGCGCGATTATAAGGTTGTTTGACGTTACAGTATTACGTATAGGTACTACTGTTCAAAAGTATCTGGACATTTGCTTATCTTAAACAGGGTGTACGTAGTTCGCAAATCCTGTCGATCAGATCGAAATACATCCGTCATTCCTCAGATCAAATTAATTTAAATATATATACATATATATATATCATCAGAAACCAAAATTTAAAAAGAAAATCTTCATCTTCGCAAACGGAGGTTCGCATCATTATTACATTGATCAGCTTACATTATTCTCTTGTTGGCGAACCGATAGAAAATTTTGCAATTTGGTATAACATGGTTCAAAAGGAGCTTTAAGATGGTTAAAATAAATTTCTTGTTGATTCTCTTTTTCTCGGAGTTCTCAGTCTCCTTCGGTTTTTTTTATAGATAAACCTGTAACATTTTCACAACTATGTTTCAGCGGATATCGAGACGAATCCAGCAAGTATCGTGACAAATATTTCCCGCTTTCTCGTTTCTTTTTCAATGTTTTGACGTTACAAATGGCAGCTTCCGTGACGTAGTTGATGAGAACGAAGCACGTGTTATAAAAGCGGCCATTCCAGCGCTCTTTTAACGATCCCATCATCGACCGTAAAATTCGCGATCTCTGATTAGCCGAAAGTCCAGGTTATAAGGGTAGGAAGATGGTCTGAGAATGGCGAAGTAAATTTCAAGGCTCTGCCTTAACGACGGGGGCGTGTTTACGGTAGGCAATGTCCCCTAGTTTTTGTCCGTAATTAGGCATCTGATATGGCGGCGTTCTTAATCAAAGTTTGATCGCCGCGAGCATCCCTCCCAACCCTCCACGCCCAAACTACGCAAAAATCCACGGATATTAGCACAAACGTCTTGCAATCCCTTTATGATTGCGGTCTACCTCCGAGGAGCCGGCCTGAGATTATAAATCAAGCAATCAACCGCTATAAAAGTCCGCCCACGCGCGATCGCGAGCCTCACTTTTTTCCGCGATCAAACGACGAAATTTTGTTGGCGTTTCTTTTTCTCAAGGAGATATTAAAGCTTGGAACTGCGGGACGAACTGGGGGAAGAATTTTTCGAGATTTTGTTAATTTGTAAAATCTGTAATTGGGACTATTGTTGCGAGATGAATTCTCTCTTTACATTCTATGGGATATTTTATAAATTATAGATATATATATATATATATATATATATATATACATAAATGTAATTAATATTGAAATAAATAATTATTGTAATAATTGTAATAATTAATGCGATAGATCTAATTTATAATTTATATCTATTGTCCAAAAAAATGTGTCGAAACGTATTAAGGTATTTGTATCTGGATATGATTAGTTTGAAAGATATTTCATTTTATTGAACTTCTATACGAAAGACGAGAAAAACATTGGACATGGAGATAATATTTTGCCTCTTTTCCTGTCTTTCGTACGATAAATTTACCAAATGCATTCCTTGAAATCACTTACCAAATACTCGTTGGTCATTTCCTCTTACCTTTAATAACGGAAGCAATTTAGATGTCCGATTTAATATTAACACCCTGTATACATACAAGTAGATACATAGATACCTTTTCAGGTTATGGCAGCAACCCTCGAAATCTGGCGTCGCGATTGCGATTCTCCACGGTGTGGCAGGATTTCTGCGCGCGGCGCGGACGGGCCGAGCAAAGACGATTGTTGCGCCAACAAAATACGCGAGTGGCCGGTCCAAGTGAAAAGAAATCAGGACCAGTCCGGGCCCGGTGCATTGTCGCGGCTAGAAGCGACGCGTTTATATATAACTGAGGAGTTTAAGAGCACAATACGGCATAAATCAGCGATCATCGCGTAGCCTCGCGCCTGACCAATTCAGAGGGAACACGCGTGGGCGCGTTGCCGCACGCGCGACCCGAATCCACTCCGAATCGCGTACCTTATCGCTGATTTTCCGTTCTTTACGAGCGTCGATAAGAGAGCTTAGCCAGATTGTAAGAGGCAGGCGACGATTGTGATTTAAAAGACTATGTACATACCTATTTACAAACATACATTGGAATTGTGAGTTTCATAGATATAAATAGCAGATGAAAATTAGAATATTGATTGGTATATATGTCTGTTCATAATATCTATATTTAACAAAAATATAAATATAACAAGTATATTAGATTAAGTATATATTTAACTTATTATATATCTAACAAGGAGGTCTGAATTTCCAAGTAAATGTAGTAAATAGATATACATATACCGCGAAAATATATTCGTATTCTATAAGCAACCGTATCGTATTATGCATGTAAACAGATAGACGTGCATCTAGTTCGCAAATGATCGAAACGTATTCTGATTTGTATTCGCTGGCCGTGCAAGCCCAATCATTCTATTTGCCAGTGGATGAGACGAAATGAAATGAAATCCAGAAATTCGGCTTATTCTACTCGCGAACGCGTCGGCTTTATTACTTTCATAATAATCATTCGGATCCTCTATGGATAGAGCGACGAATGAATATCTGATTAATTTGTACTTGCTATGAATTTTCTACATTGTATTTCTCACAGCAATTGTTTGTATTAATGAATAAAATACGGTATAACACATTAAAAAGCAAATTATGCAAGATAATTAAAGAATCGTTTATTTAGTTACATTCTGGATAGAAATAACATTTAATTGTTAATATTTAATCAAGTTTTTCTACAGAAATTCTACTGAAAATAGAAACTTTTATAGATTCCAAGAAAAATTCCATATACATACATACATAGAAATTCTATAGGAAAATCTTTCTGGATTTGAGGTTAACTAACAATCTGGATTTAAATATTTGTTATTTTAATATTCATTTTAATATCCGCGCAAAATGCAATAGAAAAATACGGATGCTTCGTTGCTTAAAAATACTGATCAAGATATTTTCTAATAGAAGTAAAGAAGGTTTTTTTTTCAAGTAGTTATTTCTCTTTCGAAACTATCCAAATTGTACTTTAAATATTTCACATACCCATAAAAACGTCGATAGTATTTAAATTTTCCTTTTGTTTTGAAACATCTTGTATTTTAATACAGTTTTCTGACTACTATATCACCTTCCCGTTTTATTTTTGAAACAAGTAACTTCCATCCATATATAATTTTAATTGCACCCTTCTTCTTTTGTATTTCGTATTCAATAAGTAAAGAAAATGATATAAACAATGAACATAATAATTCAGTACAAAAGCCTCATTAGGTGGTAGATCTATTCTATACTTTATCTATGGTATAATTCTTAAAATCTCAAAGATCAACATCTATGTTTCTTCTTATCTATGACATTATAGCAGTAGATGGCGTTCTGAGATAAATAGTATTAAGTTGTTTTTATATGATGATAGGCGTATAAATAGGAAACATTCAATTTAAGGGAAAATATTACAGTTAAAAAGAGTCTTTATTAAATTTATATTTCTTCATGGTGTATATATGTGGTTATATTCCTAACAATAAATAACTACTTATGCTTAATTTTAAACGATAAACAAGGGCATGCTTCCTCATGATAAATATAAAGAAGATATCATATACTATTAAAAATGCAGAGAGAATTAAACGAAATAGTTGAGAAGTCATTACAAAAAGCTTACGATCATAATAGAACTGGGAACGTAGGAAAAGCATATGCATATTATACGGTTGTTGCAGAGCTATGTCCTCCAAAAAGATTAGAAATTGAAGAAGCATTTGTTGATGTTCTCTGTATGTTGTTATTTTACCAACAGTACTTTTTAAAGCCTAAAAACTTAAAAATGCTTTTATTTAAGGTCAATGGGGAATACAGTTAGCAAGTGAGAATAGATTTGCAGATGTTGTTTTGTGTTACAAACGTTCATTAGATATTTATCCAAACAATCCTCGTATGTTAAATAATTTTGCAGCGCATCTCTTAAGGTAATTTAACTCATTGCTTGAATTAATGTATTATCAGTCAATTTAAAATTAATTTTTTGACGTGACAGATATCATGACCGCTAAAATTCCTTATAATGAGGAAAAAAACTATATTGTTAAAGGAATAATGATCCAATAGAGGCAATAAAATACTTAAAGGGAGCCCTGCAAGCGAATCCTAATTTTTTACCAGCAGAAAGGAACTTGGAAAATGCATATAGCATGGCTGTAGATAGATGGCATTTTCCAATGTTAAATGACAAGCAGAGAAACATGGCATTTGAGTGTGTAATTCGCAAAAGAATTTCTCAAGGATATGATACTGTATTAGATGTAGGAACTGGTACAGGGTTATTAAGTTTATATGCACAGAATGCAGGTGCTAAAAAAATTTATGCCTGTGAATGTTCACCAGCGATGTTAAAAATTGCGGAGAAAGTATTTGAAACTAACAATGCCAGAGACATAATATTATTACCAAAACTTTCTTCGGACCTTGTAATTCCTACAGATATTGCAGAAAGGTTAGTTCTACGATAATAATAATAATTATATAATTAAACCAACAAAAAAGCTTTAATTTCATTCCTAATCTTTTAGAGTAAAATTAGTAGTTACAGAAACCTTTGATGCTGGTTTATTTGGAGAACATGTGATACCATCCATGATGAGCGTACATTCAAATGTTTTGGATAAGAATGGCATAGTAATACCAATGGGAGCTACACTTTACATAGCTGCTGTTGAATGTGAATATATAAGAAACAAATCAGCTGTGATGTTTGATAAAATAAAACATTTTTGTCCTCTAAATTTTGATAATGTGTCTGTATTATTGGATGAGGAATACTACGACACAGAAAATTTAAAAAATGTGGAAGTTAATTACATAGTAGAACCCACAGCGTTTTTCACTATCAATTTCAACGACTTATCGGACTTACAACAATTTAATACAGATGGAATAAAAAATATTATAGATATAACGTGTAAACGTAGTGGTACTATAGATGGTTTAATAACATGGTTTAAGTTACATCTTGATGAGGAAATAACAATAGACACTTCAGAAAAAAAATCATGTTGGCAAGTTGCCATTTTTCCTACAATACCAAAATCATTACAGAAAGGTGATACAGTTGCAATTAAGGGAGAAATGTTGAAAGGAAAACTTAAATGCTCATATTCATCAAATAATTCTCAATGTGATAACTATGATCATAAATTTTTGTACCGTTTACCAAAAGAAGTCATAACGTTTTTAAATGATGTAGAGTACATAAAATTACTTACCGAGGTTAGCAAATCATTCACTAACAAAGAAATACACAGTATTTTAGATACTTCCCCATTTCCTATTTATGGATTAATATTACTAAAGGAAAATAAGCATAGCAATATTTTATACTACAAAAATGAAAATATAGCATTTCAACAATTTATCAAACAAATAGCAGAACAAAATGGTTTCAAGGATAAATTATGTATCATATCAAAGTATAATAATATTTCCGATTCCTTAGATACTATATTTATTCATGATTTTGACATTAAAGGAGAATTGAAAGATTATAGTGAGGAATATAATCATGAATTTTTTCGGTAAGAATATATTCAAAAGCTGTGTAATTACATTTTGTTTATAACAGAATGAAAATTTTGATACTTTTACAGATGTTTACTTAAACCAAATGGCATTTTGTTGCCTGAACAGATATTTTTTGTAGGTCAGCTTGTATTTTCAGATGACTTGCCAAATATGGTTTATGTAGAAGATAAAAATTTACAAGATATATCAACGTTTGCATTTAATACACCAAATTGTGAAAAGGTATATTTAAGAGATCTGTTTAACATGTTCGCTGTCAACATGTTAAGATAATTTGTGTATATATACGTAAAAATTAATACCGAATTACCTTACATTACTCCTTTACAGGAAACACATAATACTTTTAATAATACAACTTCTTATGGCATTGCACAATACATTAACGAATTTAAGGTAAAATATAAAATGTTATAATAAGACAATATAATTGCAAAGTTTTCCCTATAATATTATATACAATATTACAGATAAATCAAATTTTTGATTTGAATTCAAGTTTGTATTTATATGAAGCTTTATCCGATGTAAATGTATTGATAGAATTGAGAGAAAATGAAGTTGCTGAACGTGTGATAAATTTTGGAAAAATAGGTGCAACTAATAATAAATTATTACCGAATGCTTTAGTATGTTGGTACAAAGTCAGATTGACGTTAAATCATAATTATGATACAAAAAGAAATGGATCGTTTATGAATCATATGGCAATATTACTAGAAGATGAATTAAAGAATTCCATTTTGCAAGGTAACGAAGTATGTATAAAAGTTCTACAAGGTGAAGGTATAATTCGGGTAAAAGTAAAATGATTTTAAAAACACAATTTTTTATAATTATTACTAATTTTAAGATATAGATTTTTTTACATTTTTCAATAATTTAAGTACATATATTTCGATACAAATTAAAGTGTATATACTTATAATAAACTCTGTGCATATAAATACTGTTAAAAGTGACTTACATTAAGTACTACAAAAATAAATTTAATATAATTTATATTCTCATACATCCCCTTCATGTAGTGTTATATAATAAAAATTTTATAAAAATAATATATATATTTTATAGAAATAATAAATTTATAATTTACTTTGTAAATTATCGTCTAGAAATTTACATATATGTGGTGCTACCCACTCAGGATAATTATTATGTACATCATGATTTCCTCTGACTTGAATTACAGTAAAAAGCTCAGTTTTGTCAATAATTGTTGGTAATGTTTTTACTATTTGCAACAAAATATTTACTCGTATGGAACTATCGGCTATAATTATTAATGTTTTAGTTGTATATTTTTTTAAAATTTCCTTATGTTGTTCCAGTGTAAAAAATGGTCTAACAACACGTCTTAATCTTGTATCACGATTAAATTTGTACAAATCACCAACCTTAGTGACTGCACGTTTAAATAAAGCTTCTGCAGCCTCTATTCTTAATGTCTCAAATCTTTTAAATTGCAAAGCATGCATCACTTCATCTTTAGTATAAAGTATATTAGAATCTTTAGTATAAGTGTTTAAATTATATATATCTCGAATATAAGGAACAATATCCTTAATCAAAAAAGGTAGAAATCCATCGAGTGCTACAATTTTTTCAAGTCTTCCAGGGTACAAAATACTGAAATATGTTGCAATATGAGCTCCAAAACTGTGTCCAATATATATACAGGTTTGCCATTTTAGTGCATCCAAGACAAACAATATTGAATGGACATAATCAAAATAATGCAATGGCATTCCACGTGGCATTGGAGATGAGAGTCCGTGCCCTGGCAAATCTATATTCACATATTGGTATTTCTGTGGAAGGTGTTCAATTAACCTGTCAAATGTACCAGCATTGTCCAAAATACCATGCACCATTAGAACTTTTTTTTCTTTCAGAGGTCCATAGATCTTGCCTGCAATATGACCCCATGGTACTGGGAATTTCACTTCTATTGATGTTCTTTCTTGATTCATATTAATTTTATTAAAATATTTACTTTATACAAAATAATCACTTTGTTATTTTATCTTCCTTTATGTTCTGTAGGACTAAAAATTCTTACTTACGATTAGTCTTAAATATAACTATATAATAATACTAATACAAAATTAATTATCATTGTAAATTAGGTAGATAAAAAACCTCAATAAATTATTAGAGTCCAAAGTTCAATACGAATGATAGTTTCACAAGTCATAGTGATATAATGTACTAATCATATTCATAAAATATTGTGTGTATTACTTGATAAATAAATCCTATATTAGGAATATATATCTCATGTTTACATTATTACAGAATACTGTAAAGAACATGATTTAACGTTCTTTTTGTTTCAATTGTTCTAAAACATGATGTCATAGCTTCTGTAAGTATATGTATATGTATATGTGTGCATATATATCGAATTATAATTACATATTCGTTATTTTCTTAGTATTGATTATCCTAGTTAGAAAATTAATAAACATAATTTGTACTAAAAGTATTTATTTCTTTATGAAAATTTAAACAAGAATGTTACCCTTAAAGTCTTAAAAATAATAATTATTATTATATATGTATACATATTAATTATATATAATATATGGCAATGTATTTAGTAAACAATACATGAAAGTATCTCTGTTTGAGATATTCATAGTATGTCAGGCATGCACAAAATGAGAACCTCTTATCTTCCATGTTGATTTCATACGACTCAATTTTCGGACAGTTTTCCCTATGCTTCAACCTATTTCGATAATGAATGTCGAGATCTGTTTATATAATTTTGAATGAAACTTTTAGAATTTAAACATATAATATGTTAAACGAAGATGCACTAAACTTTACTTACAGTCATATAACTTTGTATTTGTATAAAATTAAATAAAAATGAATAATATTTTACATAATAACTTATTAATTTAAAAGATAGGAAAAAGGTTATATTTTTGACAATTATGTTTTTTGAGAATAAACCATCTCATTATAAATGGTTAAAATTATCAGAAAGGATCATTATTAAGAATAATAAAGTACCAAAATTGGTTATTTAAAATTTTATCATAAATAAACAAACTTATTGATAAATATGATAGAAAATAATTATAATTATAAAATAACCAATCTTCTCCCTATTTCCTCGTTTTTCATCGTACTAGATTCTTGTTATTCAAAATAATAATAAATGGGAAATTAAAGTTTTGTATATACCGCCAAATTTGTATGATATCAATGATTGATATCAGGTGGCGTAACAATTTGCACACCACTTGAATATACAGGAGTTTTCTGGCTCTGCTTTGTCATGGACATGCAAGCTTCTAATGGTTCGTACTTGTTTTCCTACGCTATGTGATATGCTCGCGCGTTAAATTACATCGTAATTTATGATTCTGGGACTGAATACTTTACACAGGATATGGTGTATCTCCAAAGAGAAACTTCTTCTTTTGAAACATGTTTCCCAGTGGAAAAGGTTGAATAAATGTTGATTTTCAAAGCTTCGGCGTCGCTTTGAGAAATAAATCATATTGAGTTTTTTTTGCACATTTTATACGACATAGAATAGAATTCAGATGCGATAGTATCAATTCAAAAAACTGTTTTTGTGTAATAAATTACGTTCTGTATAGTAATTTGTTAAATGAATTCTTTTGCATGTACTAAAAATCCTTCGACCTATTAAGCATCATAATTTAATCGAAATTGCAGTATTTGTAGAATATACTTTGTCCTACATCAAATATTGTTCGTTCGATTGTAATATCCTGTTATTCGATACTAAAAGATATTAATATATATAATCTGTCTAAGAGTAATATTTCAATCATTATGTGAATATAGGAATGGATATTTGTATGAATTCAGTGTATGCTTCCATCCCTGGATTACCGGAACTAGGGATGGTATGGATGGGAGATATGATGGTACATGGAGAACCTACACATGAACTTATGTTGGATCCACGTCAAGCTGAAAGTCCTTTTTTTCCTCATGGTTCAAATCCATATGAAAATATTAGAAATCACCAAATCGCACCTACAACTATGGTACGATATCTACCACCTCAGTTCCCTAATGAATGCTCAGAGCCTGATGAAGCTGTGGAAGCTGTCGATTCCCAGGAAATACAACAGGTAAACTCTAATCCTTTAAACACACATATTTTAATTTTACATTGTACCTATAAGTAATATGTACACATTAATATTTACCATTATTATCATTTTTTCAGGAATATGATTCACAGTCTGAAAGACAAGAAATGACTGAATATTTGACATTAGAAGATTACATTGGTGACGAAGAACGAGAGCAAGTTGTAAACAATGCAGCAACACAAACTACTCACTATAATCGCAATAGGAAAATAAAACCTATAAAGCATCCTGGATTGGTTTTAAAGACACCAATTGCATATCAACCACATACAGATTTAAATTTTATTCCCATTCGTAGGGATGGTATAGGTTAGATATAGAATTCAAGATCATAATTATAAATTATGAATTTATTGATGTAAAATTGTAAACTTCTATTATCTTGTTATAGCTGTTTGCGAAAAATGTGGTGCTATTGGTGTGAAACATGCATTTTATACTAAAGAACGACGATTTTGTAGTAGAGCATGTGCAAGATCTTCAGAACATACAGCTCCTACTGCTGATTCTACATATAGTCCATCACATTCTGTGGAGGCACACGCATCTGTAAATTCAACTTCTCTAAATGAGTCTAAATTAACAAAGAATGTGAGTTACATGTAAAAATTAATTTTTAAAAATATGAAGAAGAAATCATATAATATTTTTTAAATATCTTAGGTCATAGTACAAGAAGAAACAGACATAAAAGAATCTTTTGAACTAGAGAAAGAGAAAGTTATATCAGAACCAGTAATGCCAGAGGATTTACCTGTAAGAAGAAAAAGAACTGCTGAAATGGCAGGTTCTTATGATTGGACCCCACAATTGACAGAACCTGGATTTTGTGCTGCTCCAGTATCTTGTTTTAAACATGTCAGTCTTCCATACAATGTTAATATAGTACTATTGACTTTTAATTTAGATTCTGATACTTTTGCTATTATACTTTGAATTTTGCATAGATTTTATTTCAATTTTCATGTTTCAGGCACCTATATCAGAAATATGGGATAATATCACAGTTGGTATGAAAGTAGAGGTGGAAAATACTGATTGCGACGAAGTATGTGAAGCTTTCCCAGATTCCTTTTGGGTTGCTACTGTGTTACGTATATCTGGATATAGAGCTTTGTTAAGGTATGAGGGTTTTGGACTCAATGATGATAAAGATTTTTGGGTATCTTTGTGCTCGAATGACATACACCCTGTGGGTTGGTGTGCAACCATTGGAAAACCTCTTATTCCACCTAATAGTAAGCAAACATTTATGATGCTTACATTGTTATGGATCCCTCTTTGTTTTTGTACAAAATTTGTAATAATGAATCATAATAATCCTTTACAGCAATTGCTGATAAGTACAAAGACTGGAAGGATTTTCTAATGAAACGATTGACAGGTGCAAGAACACTGCCAACTAATTTTTATAATAAAGTTAACGATAGTATGAAGTCGCGTTTTAGATGTGGATTTCACTTGGAAGTCGTAGATAAAAATAGAATCTCGCAAGTAAAAGTAGCAACGATACAAAAAATTGTGGGTAAACGATTACATGTACGATACTATGATTCACCACCCGAAGATAATGGTTTTTGGTGCCACGAAGATTCTCCTCTTATACATCCTGTTGGGTGGGCAAAACGGGTAGGACAAACGTTGGATGCATATCCTGAATATTTGGAGCGTGTGTCAAAATCAAAATTGTGTGAAGACGACGCAACTGAAGACCTTTTCTATGTGCCAAAGAACCATCATGTACATCTTGGATACACATTTCGAGAAGGAATGAAAATAGAAGCCATTGATCCTCTTAATCTCTCTGCCATATGCGCAGCAACAATTATGCAAGTTTTAAAAGAAGATTATATAATGATCCGTATAGATAGTTATGATGAAGATGCAAGTGGTGCTGATTGGTTCTGCTATCATTCATGTTCACCTTGTATTTTTCCAATTGGATTTTGTTCTCAACATGGATTACCACTTACACCACCAAAGGGCTATGATCCTACTACATTTACATGGGATACATATTTAATAGAGACGAATACTATACCTGCTCCTGTGCAGTTATTTAATAGGGTAACTACAGAAATAATTTTGATAATGTAATAAACATTAGAGATAGTATTTTTCATAGAGGTAATAAATCTAAGAAATATTATAAAACCTTTATAGAAGTACAAATTTTGTAGGTTTTGTACTATTTATTATATTTCGTATTCATGTATAACTACATTCATTGCTTTTCAACATATAGAAATTTTCATTATAGGAAATACCTCAACATGGATTTATTGAAGGAATGAGGCTCGAAGCAGCTGATTTAATGGATCCTAGATTAGTTTGTGTTGCTACTATTACTAGGGTGATTGGAAGGTTATTAAGAGTACACTTTGATGGTTGGGAGGACGAATATGACCAATGGCTAGATTGTCAGAGTCCTGACATTTATCCAGTTGGATGGTGTGATTTGGTTGATCATAAATTAGAAGGGCCCCGTGTACTCAATAAAAACACTAGTCCTACTGGTAAATACTTGTTTCATATTCTAAAAAAATGTTGTAGTTTCATATTTTAACCCATTCATTGCCAGACAAATTTAGAGCATCTTGCCCTAGGCGTCAAGATTTTATTTAAAAAAAAAACATGGAATTTCACATAAACTAATATTTAGTTGCAGATATAGTACTAAAATGGTATTTACAGTAATTTGAAAATGAAAAAGCACTACGAGATAACTCGTAGTCGGCAGTCTTGGTACATACATACTACAAGATATCTTGTAGTTGAGAGTGAATGGATTAAAAATATTTTCCAGAATGAGTTTTGTTTCAATATTATTAATATATGTTTTACTATTCTTGTATGCCAACTTCTGTTTTCTTTTTCTAATGTCATAAATGAACATGCTCATTTCATTTATTAGTAAAATCACCAAGAGGCCTTAAACGTAAAGCTAAGAGAAAAGTGAAAAAAAGCAGCAAAGTATCTTGCGCGAAAAACATCCTACCTCGGCACAGTGAACGTATTAGTACGGCTCGTGAACGCGAACGAGAAGTAGAGCCAGCCCAAGGAATAAAAATCGAAAGAGAACGTGACTTGGAAAGCCTACCAGAACAAAGAAACAGGGAACCAGAGCCAGCAGAAGAACCAGCTGGACCTGATCAAACTTTACCTAGTCCTACTACTGGACAAGGTCAAGCATTAAATGATACTCAAAGTGAGATACAAAGCCCTCCACCACCAAAAGAACGAATTGCAACGTCGTACATTAATGTAAATATATTTTGATATTTTTTATATTATATTACAGATGAATATTAATTAATGAATACTAATTTTATATTTATATAGTAAATTAGTGAGATTAACGTCTAGACATTTATGCATTTAATATTAAACCTTGTTAAATTATTGTTGAATTTCACACATAAAAAAGTTTTAAATATGAATATTTAAAGTAAGTGGTATTTTCCAGGTAACGTCTGCTTCTAGCAAATACATCCCAAGGCTAGCAGATGGTGTTCAAAAGAGTTCTGAATCTGGTGATTTAGTGCCATCTGAGTGGAATGTGTTTGATGTTGCACAATTTCTTCGTGTTAATGATTGTGCAACATATTGCGATAATTTTAGTAAACGTAAGATAGATGGAAAAACTCTATTAACACTCACTAAGGACCAAATAATAGACCTAACCGGTTTTAAAGTTGGGCCTTCTTTAAAGATATATGATCTTATTCAACAATTGAAAATCAAAGTGAATCCAGCTCAGGAAAGGTTGAAATTAGGATTGAAAAAATTATTATAACAAAGATAGTACATAGATAATACCATGAATAAGTTCCATCATTGCATACAAATAAACATGGATTTACAGGTAAGGCATATAGATGCAAATAATTAAAAATTCATATTTCATCATGGTTATATACAGTATTTGTTATATACTTTATTAATAAAATGTGTATGTGTATGTATATAAATATACGTATACATGTGTACATACACATATGAAATTAGGGAAAGGTAAAGATAGAGATCCTGCTCTATCACCTAGGATGTAAATTTGGAAAGAATACCATTTATTTAAAAGAGAAAAAGAAAAAAGCCACAAAAAGACAAAAGTGTGAGATATTTTGTTTTGGAAAATAGTTAAATATTATAAGTTAAAAATATAATTTGAAACTTATTTATTTATGCATTTATACACGTTCAAGATTGGGGTTAGGTTAAAATTGGTGTTTGATAAAATATTAATTTTAATTTAAATGTCTCACAAAATCTGATTATCTGTAAATTACTTTTTGAAGTAACAGAAATTGGAATACTAAACTACTTCTTTGTAAATTAAAATACAATACAGTAGATATTTTAATGCTTGCAAATAGATAAATGAATTCCAGAACTGAATGAAACATATTTAATACATATTTATAATTTCATGGAGCTTGGACTAAAACTAACGTTGTATTTGGTAGAGAATACAAGATTTATTTTATATTAATATTTACATTTACATATAAATTTATGTATAAAATATCAAGAGAAATTCATGCATACATATTGCATTTAAACATTCTTATGTATATCAGAAGTTATTTTATTATTCTGACAACATTTCTTTTACAACGCCGTTATTTGTAAATCCATGCTTTCACATTGCACTAAATTAATTACAGATGCATGAACCACATTAAGGAAAAAGATACTAATGTATATTTAAAGATTTTTTTAAACAAACAGAAAGTTAAAGGGTGTAATTTAAAAGGGGAAAAATTTAGAAGTAAATCAACAAAGATATATAATATTTAATACGAAAAAGTAAAAAAAGAAAGTAGTAAAAATAAATCATAAAGTACAAATTAGTTTCCGAGTATCAATTCATTACAGCTTCAATCATATTTGCCTTGACGATATCATTCGCAATACTAAATTAGTTTTATATATTTTAATAGATTTGTTGATTTACTCTCTACTGTAATCAAGAGCTACGCGTCTGTACATAATTAAATAAAAAACGGAACGGTCAACTTCTAATCTTGTAAATATAGCATTTAGCACAGTATTAGGTTTAGCTCGTTTTTTTTGAAAAAAAAAGAATGAAGAGAATGTAACCACAGTGTAAAAGAAGTATAACTATTAGAAAGTGGTTGATGCATTTGTATAACACATATTGTATCTATATGTAGCTTTATAATCATTACAGTAAAGTAAATCAAACCAGTCGAGTAAAGTCTAAGACTGATTTGTCTTAGGCTCTTTAAATACTATTTTTAGTACGATAGGGTAACATTGTTACTCTCTTTATTTATTCAATATCTTGGAATCTCATGGGGTACCAATTCAATTTGGTATCTAAACGTTTTCTTAGCAGTTAATTGATATAAGGTTGGATATTTGACTAATAATCACTTAGATTTTATTGTGACGATACTTGTTTCTGTTTATTATGTTGATTAGCTATTTCACATTAGCAATGTAAAGAAAATTTATTAATTTGGAGAAATATTATATGTCTCTATCTGCTGATCGAAAGAAAAGTAGTAAAAGTTTTCTTGAAATCATCATTGTGTACAAATTGGGAGGCATTATAAATAGTGTTATAATTATAAACTGACAAAATTTGGGTTCTGCTTTAAATACACTAATCACATTACTGTGAGTACAAAAGAAGAAAAAACAAATTAAAAATACAAATAATAACAGATTTCTACGTGTTATATCAACCAATTTTAGTTTGAGAACAAAATAACGTCCGTTGTAAAATTTAACACTTAGCCAACCGAATAGCGGGATCTCTACCCTCTGTGAAGAACATCGCTGCGTGACTGAACGAGGAGATCTCTCTTTTTGACTTTAGCAACGCGTTTTCTTCATTTCTTTTTCTTTTTTTTTTTGTTATTATCAGTTATTGTTTAGCTGGATTTGTTCCCAATTAATTGCGCCACTTTTTCTGCTTTTATAAAGTACAGTATGTAATAAAATACACCAATTTAGTAGTGTTAAAATTAATTAAAGAGCTACACTATCAGTTATGACTAAATAAAGTTATAATCGAACGATACCACACTGTAAAAAAATATTAAAATGCATTATGAATTTTTAATTTCACGTTCAAGTCGTGTTATTTATCTTTAGTCATCTTTAATGTCTTTAATTCTACCTATATTTTTTTATGCTTTTAATATATATTTTTAATTTGATGTTTTGTATAAACAATATGTGAAATCGTTAAATAAAATCATTACCGCAAAATATAATTAATCACTTAAATAATTTTTAGATTTCTTTGTTTTTTAATTAGTGAATATTAGTCCTCGATACTTGGAAAAATGCGCGGTGGCTAAGTGTTAACATAATATAAAAAACCAATTTAAAAATATTAATTTTTTCGGAAGAAATTTTTTTAATTTTTTGTCCGATTTTGAAATGTGAATATTACAAAAAAATTTTGTTCTGGTTAACACGTTGAATGCCACGGGGGTCACCGGTGACCGGCGCGCCAAGATTTGTAGAAATACATAATTTGAACAAATGTCAATAGTTATAAATTTTTTATTATTAACATCGTTACTACAATGGTATGACGAAATTAATGCAGTATAAAACATATAAAAATAGTTTTATTTATACATGAAATGTAGATCTATTATGTGCACCCCCGGTCAGTGGCTGTCGAACATGGGAAAAACCCGCTTTTACCGTGTTTTACTTTAATGAACAATAACCCTAAGGAACGTTTCGACTTGAAAGATGTTTGATTAATATTATAAATATTATATATTTATTATATATTATATATTTGAATAAGTATGACCGAGGGATGGATTATGGTTTATGGTAGGTCCCGGGACGTAACAACATAGAACAATTATTTAGCAACGCGATGAAACAATATGGGATAATTAATAATCGTAAAAAATAAGTGAATCGCGCGAAATCGCACTTCAGCGCCACGGTGGGGTCACCGGTGATCTTAGTGAGATAAATTCATTAATGATGATTATACGCCGTAACATATCTCTTGTAGGTAATATTTCAACATCATACGTATCGCATAATAAAAAATTCATCGTGGCGCCACGGGCAGAACTAGCGTGGCATTCAACGTGTTAAACAAATTATCTGTTTTATACTGATCAGATAATTTCAAATATATAAACGCAACTAAGGATGAAAAATCTAAACGATACATGTATTTATGCCAATTCTTTTATACGAATCATCAAGCATTTGAATAATACTACATATTAATTCAAATAAAATCGAGCAAAGTCTAAATGTGCACCTTTCCTGAAAAAGATATTACATATAATCAGCCAAATAGCGCTGATTACGTAGCTGTTTCATAAGGTATTAGTAAAAATGCTTTGTGATTTCATATATACATACGTATCATATGCAATCTGCATATTGCATATATGCGTTCTGCGTAAGCCATCAATTTGGCCGAGGAATTCATATATGCGTTTGGCGAAAACTGATAGAGCCGAAAGAATCATATATGTGTCCCACGTAAATGCGTCGCTATGAGTGACAAACTTATATACGCGTTCGGAGAAAACAACTGATAGAACCAAAAGACTCATATGTGTGTCATTTTATTTATCCTGTGGAGAATCTGTGCATGTACATATGTCTAGAATTTGACATCTTGGAGTGTTATGAACGAAAATCGCGTCTAAGTAGAAATGTGCGCTGGCAATTTTAAATGACTATCGTTGCAGCAGCTCGGCCCCACGGTACGATTGACTTCGAACTGTCTCGTCCGCAAAGGGTTAAAGACATATTTTAAACATGAGATCAAGACGAATTTTACTTATATTTCCAAAGTTTCAAATCGAGGAATTCAAGATAGAATCAACCATTTTCCGGATTAATGAATTAAATAGAGTAAGAGAATGTAGATCGAAAAAACTTAATATTATTTTCATTTACTAAACTGGATTTAAGGCGTATTCATAGTTATCTCTTTCTAAATCATAACAGTATAAAACCCTCATTTTTTACGATGTAATGTATAATTAATATAAACAATAACTATGAATACAGTCTCTAAATATTATTTTAGCCTGTCATTATATCAGAGTACGAGAAAGAAATACCGCAGATAATCAACAGTATTTATCGATAATGGTAAAATAGGTTCAGAAGTGAGAACATCTTTTATTTCCTCTTTTTATTTGTAAGTTCATCACTACTATATTTCATTTTATAGAATTAAAGAAAGAATGATTACGAAAATAAATGTTTTTCGCATATATTGTATAAAAAAAAACTATTTGCAAATAATGATGGAAGTACATTGTTTATATTAAATCATCTGAGTGTTTGTATTTCGGTTGCCGTTCCGTTATTTTTGCATGTGCAATCGTCGACCGCCAGATGGCATTGGCTGCACGACTTTTCACAACTTATCGATTTAAATAAGCTTATCGCAATTTCTATAGCAAAATTATTTTGAAGAATATTTTATCGAAATCTTATTTATGGAAAATCAAATTATTTAGATAGTTTTAGGAAAGTTATTAATTTCTAGTAATCGACGAAACTAATTTACATAAGATCTTGTTGAAATGTATTATTTTTTATACTTATATTTTTATCTTTCACACATTAATAGAGAAACAATCGAAAAATATAACAATTTGTGAACGAAGACAGTACATTAAGATCGTTTACAACTTTACAACAAAAATTATACATACATTCATAGTTAAAAGTACAAATAGTCAGTTTAAATTATAAAATTACATTATTTCAATATTCAGAATACGGATAAATTGTTAATGAATATAGTAGAACATTTTTTATTTATTATATTGGTTTACACATAGTTTTGATTTTTGATTATTCATTTTTACATCGGCATAGAGAAGTGCAGAACGAGGGACTTAGGATGTATGATACGTGCGAGGAAGCAGCGAATTTTTATTGTCAACTTTCGTATCGTGTAACATTGCGCAGAGAGCTCGTTGAAGGACCAGGATAGAAGGTTGTTAGATGTGTACGCGCGCGGTCATGGCTATACAAATGGTTCGGGGTTAGTGTGCGTGGGTTTAGTTTCGCGCAGGTGGGGGAAGTGGGGGAGACTGGCGTATTCTATGGGCGGGGCCTCTGCCAGCTGGCAGATGTTTCCCGCGCGGCCGCACCATTCCTCTAGCGTAAACCTACGCAGCGTGAAAGTAGTCCCTTCTAAAGCGATAAATATTTCTAACAATAGCTCACCAAGCAGACAGCTAACCACGTCAGTGATCCGACGTATGGCAGTACATAATCTGCACGCAACTATCTGCGGAAAATCATAAAAATTTGGTGCGAAACTGAAGATGAGCTGATGTGCGATTGGTCCAAAGAGAGTCATTGTTCAGGGCAGAGTATCATATAGCGTTCACCCTAACCGCGTACATTAAACTTGTCACGAGTGCCTCGAAAACGCTCCTCCAACGTTCGACACTGTGAATCACGTCTATGTGTTGTGCTTCGTGGAAACATAAACTAGATTGAGACAACAAACTTCACCGTGTGATTATATTTTCGTTTCTACATATCGTTTCTACAGTGCGCGAGTGTTATTTGCCTCAAGTTTCATGACAAAGTTTAGCATGTGCCACGTGATGATTCGGTGTACACGGACGGAATGATTTGCTTCGTGACAAGATTCGTGAGATGATTTATTTGAAATGTAGTATCAGTTTATGCAACATTGGACATTACTTATCGTAATTTTCGGTACATTAAACGAACATATATAATTAATCAAGAGTGTTATCGTGTAAACACGATAAAAATAATTGGTGTTAAAAAATAAAGGATTTCTAGAGTATATAAGATTTGAGAAAAAATTTGTAATAGAAAGTGGTAGATGTCCAAAGGGGCGTCGGGTGAACCATAAGTGTTGACGGCACTGAAGCCGGCGGCGGAGTGATTCGCGGCACTCTGTGGGGGCCCTCAGCTGTTTCCCGCCAAAGATCGCCATTACAAAACGCGTTCGGGCGTTGTGTGTGCGCCGCGCGGAGTGGCTGTCCCGTGGACGAATCTCGGTGCGTGCCACCGCGGTCTAAAAAGTTAATTAACGAGTTCCGTGAAGGATTTGCGTCACGTTTGCGTGAAGTGTGCGCGTCGATTTTTTTCGAGTGGAGTGCTGCGAAAGAGAGAGAAGCCCGTCGTCTTTTCGCTGCCGTGACGACGGCTGCTGGGACGGTGCGGGATCGCGCGGCGGGATTCTCAGTGCTGCGGACCAACGAGATATGTCAGTGTTTGGTGGCGAGGATCGTATTCTGCTCGAGGAAATTGTCGAAACCACCGAGGAACAGGAAACCAATTTGTGCGGGTGAGTCTTTCTCTCATTGATCACAGAAAAAAACGACGACGTGGAAAACGTGAAATTGCTAGGAATGTGCACGGCCATGTGTCGACTGGGAAAACTCGTACCGAGTTACATACGCGTTCGCGTGTACGTCAGCGTTATGTAGTATATAGAGCGGTGCGGTTTGACACGCCACGTCATTTATGACTTCAATTCTGGGAGTGTGAACCGCGAAATATGATGGCTGAGTCAAGAATCGCCCATGTCACTTTTATCATTAAATTCAAATTTATCTAATTTTGTTTCGTAAATACTGCGTCTAAAATGAGTGACTAAGATGTCTAAGATGTCGCATGCGTCGGATCGCGATGGTTAAATACACGTAACGTATTTTTCGTGAATTTTGACCGAGATGACACGAATTTGTCAGCGAAGGAAGGCGTGCTCGTCCTCCTTATCAAGTCATGCCGATTCTAACAACGTTCAGCGGCAACTCTTTCTGTTCGCCATCTCAGTCGTTGTTAGCATCGACGTCGACGTCGCGGTGGCATTGGCGAGACTCGTAATCGTGACACGGACGTAAAACGTGTGTACAATACAAACAAAATCCTAGTAGGCTCTCGATAGCCAGCTGTCGCGAAGCCGGCCGGCCGGCCAGCCGGCCGGCACAATAGTCTTCGCATTATACTATGCTACTACGTAATATTTCTTCGAGTTATAAATTGGAGACTCCTTTCTTTCTTTGAAGTTAGTATTTATTTTTGTTGTTGGAATGATTGATAGAGGCGAGTTGGGAAATATTTTGCGAGGTTGTGTCAAACCGGACCTTCCATGCGTTCACGCCCAAACAAGCATGGCGCGGGAGTCACTGCCGATATATCAATTGTTCTCTAACAATATAAATGTAGAATTATTGCGTAGAATTGTAGATTTTGAAATTTTACATAGAGTCTTTTTTCGTCTTATTTAATTATTTGTGATGTTAGTAAATGACAAATAGATGTTAAATTTTGTTATAGCTTGTGTAAATTAATTTTCGATATTTTCAAATATTTGTATATCGCACAATATTCTAGGAAAATTATAAGAATGTTTTTCATTGTCGTATATTACGTAAATTAATTTTAGTTATTGATGTTTTCGAATATTCATATATCAGAGTACTCTATCGTATAGTATATTATATTCTAGGAAAATTGTAGTAATTTGCTATGACGAGCGTAATATAAACAGTAACTGGATGGCTACGATGCGGTGTCGCTATTAATCGCTTTCTTAGAACGTTATCTCTGAACAGGTTTAAAATGCATATACGGTACTGGCGTTTGCATTAACTCTCTATGTGTTCGTTCCCCTCGCGACGGTGTTGCCATCATAAAATCTGTCATCAATTTAACATCATAAAATCATCAATCAACAGAAGTATCATTAAAAAATTGTGAAAAACACATTCTATTTAAGACGTAATGAGTACGACGCAAATTTAAATTGGCACGTACTTCTAGATTACGGATATGAATTGAATATCATAAAAATTACAGAATTGAGGCAAAATGTAGAATAGATATGTAAAGTTTTTTATAATTGTAGAGAAACGAAGGAACAATTTCTCCCTATACACAATTCTAAAAATTTCACGAATTCTGGTAAACCATTTCGTAATATTACGTATATGTATATGCAAAGTTTTACAATATAGAGATACATTTTTATTATCATGGCGTAAATATTGCATGAAATAGACACAATTTATTCCACTGTGTAGAATTTTGTAAATTTTCCGAACTCTGAAAAAGCTTTTCGCAGCATTACACATATGCAAAATTTCACAGTATACAGATAAACATTGTATGAATCAAAGCAAACTTTTCTTTCAGTACACAGTGCTAAGATTTCTTTAGATTATTGTTTACACCAGGGTTGAAACTAAGTGGCGTGGTTTTTAGTATCTCTTTGCAGCAGTTATAGAGAAAAAGGATGTAAAAAGAAGGGGGAAAAAAACAAAAGGACGAGGAAAGCAAGTTCCTTTGTATACGGCCGAGTGACCGACAGACCAGCCAGGTTATACTATGTGCGTTACGTAAAGCCACGTTTGTTGCACAATAATGGGTCTCTATAAATAACTCGAAGCATGCCGCATCGGCGCGACTTCTTGTTTACATACGCTCATCACCGCGCTGCATTACGTTCACTTACACTTTACACGGATAGGCTTCGATCTATCGTGTCTAGGCTAAACGTGTGTAAATCGTGTTCAAGGTACACAGTCTGCTCGCGTGTAGTTGTGAAATTCGCGAACGTTGACTACTTGTCGATATTACACCAGGCACAGCGCCTCGTATGCTTTCTTTGTCCGTTTGGTTGCGCGACGTGCACGCGATAACGCGCGTAGGTAATGCGAGAAACTACTACAGACGATATGCGTGTAATAATATATATATATATATATATATATATATATATATATATATATATATATATATATGTATATATGTATATATGTATGCGCGTGCACACACACATACACATGGTGTAAAGGAAAGCTGTACAGTGTACGCCATAATTGATATAGAGCTTGAATGAAGAAACGAGGGAAGACGTACGATTTTACATGTGTATGAAAGGCTCGTTGGAGGTATCAAGCGTAAATCATTGCATTAATGCACGCGGCATACCTTACGTTCACGCTCGCGGTATGTTTATGTCTATTCTTTTTTCTTGTTTTTGGAGGTTAGATCGGTATGAGTGAATAATGATGAATGTAGGTATGATGGCGAGCATGTAAGTAGGGAATATTGTTTATTTGAGAATTTAAGTACAATTGTGTTAAGCAATGTTACCATACAAATATATATGTATAAATATATTTGAGTGAAAGTTCTACATCGACGATCTAACCTTACTTTTACTTTCTTAATTTTGCTTTAAGCCTATGTGTGGATTTCCGTTGTATTTTTACTGACAAAGAGTGACAACAGTTTGCATTTTAATCACACATGTAGAGATCTAAATCTAATTTATTTCACTACGAAATTAAAATTATACTATAATATGGTCAGATAACATTATATCGTATCAAGAAAAACTTGAAATCAAAAACAGATTAAAAGCGTACCCGTTTGTACTTAAAATGAAATACAATATTTAGTATGTAACAAAGGAAGAAAGTAATTTTGTATCATAATCTCGTTTTTACCAATCGGTTGACGGGTATTTAGATACTTGATCAAATTTTCACTTACGTTTCCTTGTTGCATGTGATTCCTGCAATACCCCATGATACAAAATATTGGCTACTATCGGCAGACGCACCGTGTGCGTCAATATCAGTAAATGTTAGATCGTCATTCGCAGTATTTTTTGGTCTTACTTCTTTTCCATTTGAAAAGTGAAAAGGATAGTCAGCTTATTACGAGAACATCTGATATGTGTTTATTCTTTCATCACACGATCCAGTGTATCAGCTGATTAAACGTTTTGCTATTACATAATCGGGCACGATTGATACATACTTCACCGATCATGATAAATTTTCTCTCTCGCGGTTTATCGCTGCTTTGTACGCTGATCAAACGTTTCACATATATATGCAATGTGTCATTTAGTCGTTGAAACGATGCGTCACGAATTTATAATTATGTAGTCGGATAATTATTGTCAAATATTAGTCACTTAAGGCGTTTCGATGTTTTTACACTGCTCGAAGCGTAGATGGAAATGACATTGTAGATTTAAACGATTGAATGATTAAACACTGTGTTATACGTTTCACGGTGTAGAGTTAATACTTTTATTATGCATATGTAATATCATGTCGATTTATTAAAACGTACAGAACAGCACGATAACCACTTTATAGAAAGATGAGTTATTCTATAAAAATATTTGAACATATATTTTAATATAGCAATAAAAATATCGTATTTGCGTAGTCTTACGTTCTCCTCTTATGTTTGTATTTTCTGTCGACCTTGTTTTACTTTTAAAACGGTATTTGATTAATCTTCTCACTATATTGTTGAAATGTTGGAAATTAAAAGTCTAGATAGAGGTTTAGGAATCGAAGAGTAGAATTTCATAATAATAAAAATAGCTTTGTGCGCTATAGGTGTACGAAAACTTTCATAATTTTTCTTCGCTCTCTCTCTCTCTCTCTTTCTCTCTCGTTGCCTATCGGTTATCGATTTTATTTCTCTTTTGATCGCTGCAACCATCGAGAAAACATCGATCACGGTCGATTCTAACAAAGTTAGGTTACATATTATTGGGTTATTAATTTATAAAAAAAAATATTGAGTTGCCGTCCACCCACCACTTAGTTTTTTTCTCTATGACACGTTTTTACACACACGTACACACAAAGCGCAGATATAATTAATGTCGCTCGATGCCCTATCGATTTTCTTTCAGTATTTACGTCAGCTAAACCTTTGTCGGTGTGCGTGTCATGCTGTACTTATTAGTTATTATCACCACATCGTTTATCAAGCGTTGGAAAATAAAACTCGCTCGACTGATGGTACTTTTTCGTTCGCTCGTTTGCACGACTTAATAAATCGGTCGAGCCAATCCTGACCACGGTCAACGTGATTGCACCATATCGTACGTAGTTGCCTTTTTACGTATACATGTGCTTATAACACACCTAGCTATATACACGTATTATGTACATAGCAGTATTACGAGTAGCGATGGGATCAAGTTCAATACGTACAAATCAAATCCACTATCCAAGGTAGTTAGCTTCATACGGTTCGAAGAGTACTCGTAAGTTACAGTCGAAGTGTTCGATCTTTGCAAACTATTCTCGAACTTCGGATACTGAACTTTCGAATTCGCGAATTTCGAAATACTCGAACTTCGACATTTTCAAATTTCCAAACCGAAAAGTTACTACGATAGTTCTGTATACGTTTGAATTTGCGACTTACATACTTCATCCTGTGATTAGTTACGAGTAGCCAATTAGAGCAACAGAGACAGCTGAATGTACTGCACAGGAAATAAGAAAGAGAGATAAAGAGTTTGAATTGCGCATTGCGCTTGCACCAGGTCAATCTCCGTGTATGAGTGCACTTGTACTTAATGCAGAGCTACATACGTAGTATGTACGTAGTATACCAAAGTGTCGTGTCTCTTCTTTCTTTGTTTCTTTATTTATTTTCCTACCTCTTTGATTTTATGGATTATTTCAACCATATGTATACTATGTATGCGTCGTTTGACGCGGTTAATGGTATTAAGCACATAATGGCGACATTGAAGTTATTGTACAGGGTCATTCACTGAAAGCAGGCTGCTTTAATGTCGTGAAAAATATAGACGATGAAAACTGGATGATTCCGATTGGTGTAACGTGAAACGTGCCTTACGTTTCCGAGGTCGTTCATTCTTCTTCTATCTCTTTCTTTTTATTTTTACTTCTTTTTTTTCTGTATATATAACGAAAAGCGAACGCTTGACCTTAAACTTCTTTCTGGCGATCTTCGAAGTTAAATTTTTTAACGTAAATCGAATTTGATCTAACTTGAGCCTCGTAATTTTGAGTTATTTATAGTTATTTCCCATATGAAATTTGTTTTTCTATTTCACTATGATTCAGGAGCGTCTTGTAAAAATCGATCGAGTAAATCGTATTGGAAATTTTCGAGGTTCTAATGTTACTTTAGCTTTGTTCTTCTTATATTTACAAAATAAGTAAAAGATTCATAATTACTTGACCGTGTGATTAGAAAGTGATTTTTAAATGAAGTTTTAGTAGCGTGTAATTATACACATAGAGAATTATGAAACGGAAGGCTGGTAGATTTGTTGGATCTATGCAGAATATAAACAATGCGGTTTAGCTTGTGGGTATCGTGAAAAATTTTCTTGTCATAGCTGTTAGATGTGGTCTATATTTCCTAGTGTAATAAGGAACGTTATACGAGCGACAAAAAATACTAATGGACTTCTAATTGTTTTGAACGTCATTGAAAGAGTATGTATACTATCGTTCCGAAGTAAAATTGGTTTCTGGCATGTTAGTACCCGAACATTTTTTAATTTACTTTACACATATTATTATAAATATATACGATCATTTATCACGGATAAAGAAAAAAAGATATTAAAAGAAGAATTGTTTACCTTCTGAAACTACTTACTTATTTATCGTTGACCTTTAAAGTATATATATCTTAAACAGAACAAAGTACAATAAAACGAAGAAAAGCGTGCAAAGTTCACATCGAAATCTTAAATTCCAATAATCTTATATTTAATGCGAAGATATTAACGTGTCTAAGGTCAGGTTGTCAGATTCTTACCTATCTATAGATTCGTCTACTCTTTATTCATGTACGATTTCGACACCTGGTATTTAATTATTCGTCCCCGCAAAATCAGCAACTTCACTGATTGAAATAAATAGCGCATCTATATATATATATTTTCGTAAAAATCGCGATCCTCTAAATTTGTTTTATCCATTAAGAAATTATGACGAATACTTTTATGCGTTATGTGGATTTTACGCATTCCTGCCTCCTTAAATTTCACATAAATGCATAAAAAATCCGCAATCTAATCGCGATAGTCGAGTCTCATAACAGTGCTAATGAAATTTTAAAACGCGTACGAGAATACTTTCACGAGTAACCGTACGTGGACTACTTCGTTAAATCATATTTGACTCTACTAGAATTTTGCGAGACGGCGTATATCAGCCAGCCGAATTGAAATTCCTTATCTCACTTTACCCGATTCTATAATTAACTGTGATCGCGAAAAGTTCTCGTACAAATTCGTAATTTCTTATCAAGCATTTGCTTCATTCGTTCAAAATCGGCCCGCTTAAAACAGTCACGAAATTTTCTGGCCAATGCTGCTAACGTTTCAGAAGAATCGAATCTGAGTTCTCAGAAAAGTCAAACTGGTTAGCCAATTTTTCTACATTTCTCATTTCGTTTCTCGATTGTACTAACTCGAATGGTGGTGCAGCTAACGCATTTTCCGAAGAAAAGTAGTTTGTTATGCATATCGATTAGCTATTGTATCGAGTGAAAAGCTTTACCGTGAAAAGCATAATACCGTTTCTTTGGATTTGTACGCAAAAGAGGTACGATGTCGCGTCGCGGCGTCACGTCATTGCACCGCAAAATCTCAGCACTTGCCTGGCCTCGTCTAGGAATGGACTTAACACTTGCTGCAACTGTATATATCTTCAAATCTCGTTATTTCTCCGTACCTACGGCCAAAGGTTAAGTCTTATAAGTATTACAACTTAACCTAATCTTAAGTATCATACTTGCAATTAAAAGGCAAATTTATCTGCTGCCAATCTCACAGTAACGTGATCGACAGCTTGATCGATGTATCAGTGTTTTCTGATATGCTACGCAAGATAGTAGGATAAAAAAGAAGTTTATTGTCGAGATTACAATTTTGCAATCCGTTATGCCATTCTCGTATAATACAGCGATGAACATTTCTTTTTTTTTTAATTTGTTGATTTTTTTTTTATCGTACCACAGTAGACAGCTAAACTACGAAAACTACGTTTGTACAGTCTTGAAACGCCTTTCAGTTGTGGAGGCTGGCAGCAGACAACAATGGTTCCTCTGTTGACCTCTTACGCTCCACATACCCACTGCGCACCGCAAACTCATGTTACTTACACACGTGTATGCGAGTATTACTCATGAATAAAGTCAAAAGGACCAACCTCAGACGGCAATAATGCCTCTGTCTGACGCCCTTCCTTTTTCTCTTCTCTTCTTTTCTTCTCTTTTCGAGTAAGCTCGCACATCACTACTGACGTAGCTTCATAACTTCATCTTCGAGTTTGCGTTCAATTTTTGAAAAAAGAAAATGTCTCACTTTCGTCTTACCTCTCTCTACGCTATTCTTCGTAAGTATTCGAATTTTTTTTGGTAGTAATATTTCAATTTATAGTAATAATAAATTTGAATTTCGATCACCAAACTGTAAATTTAAATTATCTTATTAAGAAAAAAAAAGTTTTTTAACAAGTTCTTGCAGAGTGGTAAATTTTACTCCGAACCACACTATCTTAACCATTTAGGAATCGTTCTATAAGACCATTTCCGTGTATAATATGCGTAGTTGATGCTGTTGGTTCTTTGCAAAGGATCATTTCGTCCTACCGGGATCATCTACCTGGGTTTTTAGTCGTGGACGTAAGATAGAATAACGGATAGCCGGTTGTTTCTTTATTCGTTGACCTTGGACCATTCCGCACCTGGATTTTGAAAGCGAGATAAGATATACCTGTGCTCGGATATTTATGGGAAGAAAGAAAGCTTTTTAGAAATATTCTTGGCTTTTGGACATTATTGTTTGGCTTTTCCCGGACTATAGAATTATTTTGAGACATTTCTACGAATTTCTTTCTCCGTTTCTTCCTAGATTTTGGCATGAAATAGCGAAAGTAGCTTTGAAAATTTAAAATAATTCTAAGTTATTAAATAATTATTCCGTCGATCCTTTTCCGAGTGCAATATTACATACATGCAGCTTCAAGCAAGGCTCAATTTCAATTAGATGAAATAATCTTTATTCGCATTGTTAAAAACATGAATATTTTTAATTCTCGGTTTAAAAATATAAAGAACGTGATCCCCCTGTATCAGGAAGCGAAAACGTGTGAATGGAAAAGAAAGGAAGAGAGTATGGAAACATTCTTGGAATCTGACGCTGTTACAAGTAGAAAATTACCGGCTGTCGTTGGTGGTTGCGTCAAAATCAGACAGCTGGTCGGCCGCGTCGTTTCACGCATCAGGGCACTCGCATTCCGATCGTCATCAATATAAATTGTCATTGTTTTCGTCGCAGGTGTTGCACCGACTGATTAACGGCCTGGTCTATCTACATTTAAAGAAGAGTGGTGTTCGAATCGGTATTAGCTGGTTTGGAATGTCTGTCCCGTTTTAAAATACAGTTCGAACGTATGTTAGATGCCTTGCTGGAGTCTACTTTTTCTTTTGAACTAAAAGAAACAAGTAACAAGGTTTTAATTCGAGTGAGCTCGTAATACGTTGTTTGCTGCGTCGAATCTCGTAGCCTTCAATTGTGACTGAAATTTGTTTTCTTTGATTTCATTTAAAAACAATTTGCGCAACGTGGCGTCACCCGCTTCCGGAAACAACTAGGCCACGACGCCAACGTGATGTCATAAGCGGTTAACGCGTTAATAAAAGTTTGTTTTTTTTTTTATTTATAGAATAGTTGAGAAAGAAATGAATTCTAAATAGATTTCAATTTTTATAGAACATAATTTATTTTCAATGGGAATAAAATAACTGATTGATTTAGGGATGAAGTTAAAGGAAGGATATTTTTGGTGAAAAATGTTGCAACCCTAATCACGATCCGTCATATTTTAATTAAGAGCTGTGTTAAGCAATAAAAATGAAAATACGAGCATATGTTCGAGCATAAATTCATCGAGCTCTCGTCGTGTTTGCGATTACCGGCGGCTACAGATAATGTTGCGCCATATTACGAAATGGTACAATTAAAATTAAATAATCTTCGCGTGTATTAGTCGCAGATACGAGAATGTATATACAAAGTGCAATTTATCATACATTTATTACACGCTGTCTCGCATTCGAGCGGTGTTCTCCTAAACGAATATCGCATTCGCTTATTTAACAATTTATTTTTAACGACTTCGCTCAACGGTATATATGTGTAGGCATGTATACCTTCTACTTATACGATTAATAGGATTTTCAACTCGAAGCCCCATCCGGAAGGTTCACCTCAACGCGTATATTGTTCATAAACGATTCGATTGCATCATCTGAGAAACCACAAATTCCCCCACAAATCTTATTAGAAAAAAAAGGAAAGAGAAAATAAGGGGGACTGCTTCGTGCCGCAGAGTACGATATCGAAAAAATTTTTTAATATCGCACACAGTTGTTCACGTGTGTCAATCAAAGGTCAGCAATAAACAAGACATTTTATCGTGTTCAAATTTCAATATAAATACATTTCTTATCATATTTCTTGATATACATTATACATATTGATATGTGTGCACGGTTTAATTTTAATATAGTGTTATTATCCCCTTTTTTTACGAAATTCCTGACTTGTACATACGTACCGTGTTCTTCGTCTGAAATTTTTATTAAAAGACACGTATTATATATAGTCTACATTATAATATACACATATATATATACATACACATATCTTCCTAGGAAATACCTAAAGAATTAAATAGTAAAAAAATAGGAAAATGAATGTGAACCGATACGATTTCACGATACAAGGTAGAGACGGGAGTGCGGCTAAACGAAGTAAACGGGTGAACGAAGAAGAGCCAGGAAGACGAGGAGAACCAGAGACAGAGGAGGCACGTACACCCGACGCGACGTGGCGCCCGCTGGCCTGTGCCTTACGTCACATAGCTAAATATATGCCTGGCCGTTCCCAATCTCATTCCCATTCTCGTTCTTCATTCCATCCCGTGAGCTAATACGACAGCAGGCATCCTTACTCTGGCAAAGACATCCGCGAAATTGTCCTCCGCCTTTCCCTCTTACTTTGTTTCTCTGCATTCTGTAATCCGATCTATTTATTATCCTATCATTTGTGTCTATTGAATGACATTTTTAAATTTTAGCTTTTTTTCCTTAGACCATTAACGAAAAAACTTATCGAACGTACCGCTATATAATTATGATTTTGTGCCGATCGTTGAATGACATATTAAGTTCCGGGAAACGTTTGTCGGCTTTGAAAAGCGGTAATAAAGAACGGTAATATTGGTGATAAGGGGTGATAAGGATGGCACGATACATACATATATATATATATATATGACATTGATGTAAAAATGGTTCTTTGAAAATATGAAACTTCATATAATCTCATCTTCATTTTTAATTTCTCTTCGTAATTTTCATAGCATAAGAAAGATATTCTATATGAAATGAAGACTCTGATAAAATAAAAATTTAATTGTTGTTATTAAATTAAAATTGTTATTGTACTATTGGAATTAAAAAAAGGCAAATATAATTAATAACAAAATGTAATGAACAAACGTAATGAAATAAAATGTAATTAAATGTAAATTTTAACAATATAGTAGTCAATTTCAACTAATTTTAATAATATGTGTTTATATGTATATATATATGTGTGTGTATATATTAATTGAAATGTAATTTTACTGAAATGGGAACGTAATTTATGAAGTGCTCTTTATTCGAGTGAGATACACTTAAAAGGAGAATTTAGAATAAGGAGAGGTCGTGGCTTAGGTATACATTGCTCCATTTCGGGGTTTGTTCTTGATCCTGTTAACATCTGTCGTCGGCAGCTTCGTTTCTAGAAAAATTTCTGCACGGCAGCTGCCGCTGGCAGCAATCTTTCCGCTTATTCGCTCCTATTTTTTCCTCTGTAACCACGTTGCTCAAATATCTTCCTAACGAACTGTAATTGAGGCTACCGGAGACAAAATGACCAATATTCGAATTGAATTCACGACATGTTACAAAATTTCACAGAACAGCGAATTGAACGTGTTTTTCGGATATTAATTTTCTTAATTTTCTACACCTTTAAACATACCTTTATTTATATTATATATATATATGTTATTTATTTAAAATTACATTCAGTCGTATCTTAAATATATCTTCACAAGTTATCTATTTATCAAAATTTTATTTATTTTCCACATTTTTTATTTTATACATCTACAAATCTACTTTTCGTGTGCTATAGAATTTGTAGGATATTATTAATTCATGAGACGGGAAAGAATTTTAACAGGGTCCAATCGTTGCGTTCTGAGAAACGAAATGAAAGGAAGGAAAGAGAAGATAGGCCTCCGCAATGCGTCTGATAGGCTTCGTTCATAGGGAGAGTTTTTCCGAGGTTGGGTAGCTTGGCTAGGGTGTTCAAACCCCAACATAAACCAACAGAAGCGCACAAACGTAGTAGTAGTACGTATACATACCTATACAAGCACATTTGAAGAGCGTCGTGCAGTTCCCCTATTCTACCCAAACTTAGCCTTGGGTCTGTATACCGAGTGACTCAACAAAATTTCATTCAATTTATTCAATATTATTCAATGTTCCTCTTCTTTAAGCATTGCGATTTAGCATCCATTGCGTGTTTCTTAATTTATGAAATATATCTTTAATTCAGTTTTTAAGACGAATGTTTTTTTCAATAAATAAATTTCTTAACACTAGAAAATTAATTTCGTATAAAATAAAAAATCGTTCAACCTGTAAAACATAAACTCCGATATTCTTCCGTCATATCCAAAACATCGAAGTTATTTGACTAGAACCATTATACGCGCGTCTTGATAAACAAATATGGTAACATCAGATCACTGCATCCCGCCATGTTGAAACAAACAGATTCGAAAATAACCAAAGTATACTCCGAGTTCTGAGTAGCGTATTGGAAGTGATGAATGAACCGAGCAGGCTTTTCAAACGCCACGAATTTACTCAACTTTTCAATGAACCTTGACCTTTCGGCAGACTGTACTTCGAGCCGTTTGTTTCCATTGGAGTGGCTGGAATTGGTCACAGAATCGGTTAAAACAGAAGTGTGAACCTTACAACTTTTCACGCAACTTTAACGCAATAGTTGCACATACAAACATGGGTGATCAAAATATTTTGGGTGCGGTTTACATTAGGTTATTTAATCTTTATCTGATAGAATACAGAATACAAAGTAGAATTAAGTAACCTAATAATGTAAGCCTAATTTCTTTCGTAAACTCGAATCTGAAATGTCATACTCTGGTCCTTCTCTGACTTCTGCAGGATGATTTCATTTACCAAATAATTGCAAATAAAAAGAAGCTTTGAGCAGCATATTTGAAACATTTGAATTGTTTAATTTTAATTTTAGTGATCTTTTGTTGAATTTGAATGGATTTTAAGGTTAAGTAATAATAACTTAGCCCAGATCTAAAACAATTAGGCGCGTTGTTATCTATAAGAGCGTTCATATGGCGATTCTCATGACATACAGTATCGTAATACCGATTTTTCGTGTTTTACATTCATAGATTTTCTAATCGTTAAATTCTAGTCGAAAATTAAAAATCTTTTCTAATCGTTCAATCGTACTAAATGTATCCATAAAAAGTGTCTATAGATGTTAGAACACTTTCATGAGGCAGTTCGTATAAAAGTAACTTTATAGTCAGCGTTTCGACTACGCGTTTCATTGATCCTCAGTCCGAAAAATCGAAAGGAAGTTTCTCGAGTTGGTCGGCTAGTGACAGCGTTATCGTAACCGTCGCGTAGCCGCGTCGCTTTTTCTCTCCGGTTTTTTTTTTATAGAGCTCGACAAGACATCCTTTCCGGTCGTTTCCTAGTCGCTAGCAGCTGATAGGCAGCCAGAGATAGCGAGGCTCGTGCGAAGGCACCGGTAACAACCAGCTGAGTGGCGCCAGCCATCAGCTGTTGGTGACTCACGCGAGAGCACCGCGCCGATATAACACAACCGCACAATCCGCGTATTCTCTCTCGCGGCTCGCTCACTGACACACGTCTGCGCATGCGCGAGACGCTACCATAGCTACACACACGCGAAAAGCGGACGTGGCAACGCAACGTTCGGATACGAGCGGTGGATGTGTAGGTACATATACATGTACAGCCCACGATAGTATTCGAACAACTAGTGTTTGAGAGGGATGCTTGAAACTGCTATATACGGGATCGTTCGTAACTGGTGGTACGGGGTGATTCTATGCGGAAAAATAAGACGAAAATATGGAATACAATTTGTTTCGTACAAGATCGAATTTGAAAATTCATCAAGTCTACTTTAAACTTGGCTAATTACCTGATAATTAAGCACGCGTAAACAATCAGCAGGAGGTTATTACGCATGCGAAAATAAATCGAAAATATAAAATAAAATTTTTTCCCTTTAACACCTCATTTTCAGGCAAATAAAGTTTGAATATGTTTATGTAAGAACTGATATTTCGTACACGATATTTTCGCGCACGATATTTTCAATTTTATTTTCCTCGAAAACAAAGTATCTCATGAAAAGATTTTATTCTACGTTTTTAACACATCTTCATACGTAGTTTAGCTCCGATCGATTATTTACTCTTGTTCAGTCCGGAATTAGCCAAGTTTAAGTATACTTGTCAAATATTCAAACTTCATTTTCTCGGAAACGAGACGTCATACGAAAAAATTTTATTCTGTAACCTCGCCTTACTTTTTTCTCGTAGCATCGTCCCGTATCCAATTGTACCACCAGTCATGGACCACCCTGTATATTTTCAGTTTGTACAATTGCCAGCATCTGCATGTTTTTGCGTGTGCGTTTATAAGAAGAATAAGTAACCATTGGGATAAATTCGATAAATAAGTTTAAAGGAAGTAGCGATACGTAATTGATAATACGAGGAAAACTGGACGAGAAAATGATCATATTTGTAGCAAAAAAATAATCCAAGGGTTATGTATGTGTCGTTTAGAGAATATTTATAGTATGAATGTACCACAAGTTGCTCGTTATTTATGTTTATGAATTTTACTGATGATGTAACGTATATTCATTATTAGTAACTATGACTTATAAGATATCTAGTATAAAAATACATCTCTTAAAAAAGATCTTATTAAGATATTACCGCAATATAGACGTATACAAGAATATTTAAATTCTGTATCAAAATAATCCAGCATTTCCTAGTTACAATATCATTCAAGCATTTAAAATTCTAACTCGCGTGTTACATATTTGGAGTAAGTTGAATGTACATTTTCAAAGTGCTTTTTCTTAATTATGCATTCAAACTGTCGAATTTAATTTCGAGATTGCTCGTCTTACATTAACACGAATTCGAATTTTGTAATTCTTACTGTAGATGAATCTGCAGATCCAGTATTCAATTTGAAAGTCAAGAATGCGTATAAATGCAGAATCTCCTAATGTTCTACCTCTCAGGTTCAACGTCGTTAGTGTTATTTGATACGATAACGTCTATTCGACGAACACGTGGGACACGATAAACTCCAGCTCCATGGAGGATGTTTATCGTGAACTCGAAAGAGTAGACCTGTGTTACTCGACGATTTCGAAAGCATCGTAAACTCTGAAGTGGACGGTACGATTTTTCCTGATTTGGACTGACATTCTTTCCAAACGAAAATGGCGTTTGTGACTAACAACGGATCATCGGATGCATTTATTAAAATTTAGCCTGATACTAATGGTCTTACATACGTATACAACGATTGTAATTTTAATTTTAAACCCGTAATTTTTCACGATCCACTTGAAGATTACATAAAGTGTATCTAATTGCTGTCGAGAGTTGATTGATAAGCAATTCAAAATTGATCTGATATAGATCTGTGAGCTGGGAAAAACTAGACAAAGATAGTAATTCTCACGTGATCTTCAATTGAATCGACTTTGAATTATTCATCCGACGTTTCTCAATGAGTGTAATCCTCTTAAAAGCATGTACTATATAAGATATTCTCATATTGTACCTAATATTTGACTCTACCCACCTAAAATCAGCTCACGACCTACACTTTAGAAATGTGTCTCTATATAGATATATAGTATATATGTACCTTTATATGTGTGTATATATATATATATATACATATAAAGATCTGCGATGAAAAGGAAGGTAGCCACCTACTTAGTCGACCTACTTCTACGGGACTGATCCGAGTGAACTCAGCGGGTATCCAACGAACGAGCTGACGTCACAGCAGCCAACCATCCAGCCAGTAAGCCGTCGGCGTACCAGCTGATCTAATGTAACCACTCGATGGGAGAATGCCATGTGGAATTCTGCTGCGTGGACCACGTGTTATTATTGCATATCCTGCAGGAAGTGCGATGACTTCACCAGCCGTTCATTCATACACTTCCTTCTTTAAATTCCTAGAATCTGCAAGTTTCTACGTATAACGCGTTTGCCTCTCAAATTTGTTGGTTTTTATGTTTTCACGTTTGCCAGAGAAATTAGATTGCGATTAAAGATTCGTATAGTTCTTGTTAAAATTCTTCGAAATCTTAGCTTCAATTTCAGTGTACACCGTGGTTAAGTTTAAAATTCCTTCATCTATAATGTCTCTTGCATATACATACTATAATGTTTCTCTTTAAATTTCATTCCGATTATCTGATGGTAATTTTAGCAATTTCAATCATAATAATGTAAATCAACTAAAATAGTTCCCATGTGTAAAATCCATCAAATATTGGTAAATTAATCTTCTGTTACTTCGAATAATGAACAACGAAATAGAAATTTAAACGGGCTGTTAAAAAATCAGCGCTAAAATATCGAATACAAATGCAAATACCCATAGCCGTTTCTCACTTAGCAAACCGATTCTTCAATTTCCACAAAATCAAATAAATCATTCGTATAATACGAAACACGTATGCCCTATATGTAGGTATATTATATACATATGGATATATTGTGGTGCTATTATCGGCACGCGTTGAACGAATGTTTCAGAGAGCAGGGCACAAGGTCACGGTCTTTCCCTGCTGACTCATCTCACATCCGCTATCCCGATCTTTTCCCTCTTTTCTCTTTCTCCCTATCGTCTCCGCCGCGCCTCCGTGTAATTTTACCAGATGTTTCCTAGCGGCAGACGCGCCACCCATTTCCCATCTCTCTTCTTCTTCTTCTTCTTCTTCTTTTCTCTTCACCGCCAACATTACCGACCAGAGAAACATTCCCATCTCCTCTTCATTTCTAAACTATTCATTACATCTGTTCCTGTAATGGCACACCGTTTAGTTCAACTGTTAATCTTCCACAAACGCGTGCCTCCTCTTCCTTCTCTGAGGTTTCGTGAATATCGTGTTTGGAATCAGATGCAGCTATTGTTTGTTTTTGTTTGATCTTTCCTTTTCTTGACATTATATTTTATTTTTTCTTTTATTGGATTTTCGAAAGTTTATAGGAAGTTCGTTTCAGTTGTACAAGTATTTACAATGTCTACAACAGAGTTTCGCGTTTTTAGATTGCAATATCCTTGAAATTAAAGCGGACCCTCAAATAGTATCACTGGAATACTGGGATCGCTATAATGCTAATTTATGTTAGATTACTAAAATTTCGAGTACGTAATTTTATTTCGTATTTCACGTTTCCCGTGACAGAGATTCGCGATAAAGTTAAATTAAATGAACGATTTCGAGATTAAGCAATCTAATCATAAATTCCTATGATCCCCAATGGCTCAATACCAGAGTATTAAAATACGAGACAAAGATAATTTTTATTGTGAATAAATTGTGCGGGAACTCCGGACGGAATAGAGTTTCAATAAATTGTCGCGAAACTAAAGAGAAGAATCGTCATTCCCAGAGCATAATGTTGAACACGCTGAACACATTCGCTTCAAGTGTAGATTGCAGACTCTCGAAAAGCATTTCGTCGTAGCCAGCAAAGAGATAACCGAAAATCAAAGAGACGAAATGAAAGAGAGGACACTGACACGGGCTTGGGTATATCACTTTCTATGTGCACCCCATATGACATCCACGTTTCGTCGAGTTTTGTGGCGGCTCTAAATATTTGATTTACAAGCAGATAAGAGAGAGAGAGAGAGAGAGAGAAGAAAAGCAGAGAAATGAATGTGCAGACAGAAATATAAAAACGGCTGTTTGTCTGGATATAAGGGCTTTTAAGGAAATTGAAAGCGTCGTGCTGTTTGTTTCACAGAAACTACATAGCAGCCACGACTTATCGACAGTTAAATTCGCGGTCAATGAAGCGAGACATCATTGTCGTTCTGTGGTTACAGTTTTCAAAGGCTCTAGGCTGCACGCAATGTCAGCGCTACATGAAATTATTCTTCGCGTATTCGTTTTTTCTCTTGTGCAACCAGGCTTTTCAAATGCTTTTTATCATCCAACGATATAGATTTCTACGTTCGCCACGTATTTCAATGTCAATCTTTCGTATTATTCTTTTCGAATGTTTAGTTGAAAGAAAATATCCACTTTTCCATTCTTTTTCAGCAATAAATATGAAATCCGGTATTTAATATAAGAGGAGTTTGCAGATCTTTTCTTATGACTTTCCATTCATACAGTAGAATTTTACTACTCATAATCTCATCTTATCGTACAGTATATTTTAGTTTACTTAAGTTTAATTTATAGTAGTGTATTTAAAATAAGATTAAGGAAGACGATATAAGATTAAGGAAGACTTAATTCTTGTATCGATGAAGCTAAAAATTAGCAAAAGTTTCCCATAAGAAAAGAGTTTGAAAAATCAGAATGAGTTTAGCGTTAACACTCACAAAAGTAAATAAATAGTCAATAAATATTAAGAACGTATGATTTTTGTTTGGCAGAAGCATTGGAACAATAGAGGAGGGCTCGGTGACCACGAGCGTGACGGTCGCCGAGGTCGCTGATTCGCAGGAGCAACAGCAACAGCAATCGAAAAGCAACGGCGCAGTATCTCGCCGTGTTGCTGGTCAGAACGTTGCGTTGAGCAACGGAAATAGTACCAGCAACGTCGGCCGCGTTACACCGCGAAGCCATATGGAGCAGGAGAAGCGTATGCGGCGAGAAATCGCCAACAGCAATGAACGACGTCGGATGCAAAGTATTAACGCCGGTTTCCAATCCCTAAGGACGTTGTTGCCACATCATGAGGGCGAGAAACTTTCTAAGGTAAGTCTTATATTCTTATCTTCTTTCCCCCTTACTTTTTTTAACTTACAAAGAATTAGTGTGCGGAATCATCCTTGTACAAAGAGCCATTGTTTTCACGCTTGAAATTCCACATATCAATTTCACGAGGAAGAAATTTCGCATGAGAAATAAAAACTCGAAACCTTCATCGAAATCAAGCTAGCTGTGATGTGTGAACAAAAAAAGGAAAAGAGTGAATATAGGATACTCTTGTAGGTTTTTCGAAAAATCGATCGATGAAAGTTTTTTTTTTTTTGAGACGAGCGTATCATACTACATCATTAGTTTTAGACGCTTTGTCTTATCGAAAGCGACACTGTTTACTTCCTCCAATAAGTTACCTGTGCTGGAGGAAGAATTTAATCCCCATAATTCATCTAGTCATCGCACAGATTGACTCTTTGAATTCGTAGTGCTAGTTGAATGCGTGCGTTTGATATCTAAGGTTAGTTTCTTTTTAGGCGTAGTCATTTTTAAATAGATGATAGCGCTATATTGTTGAATGAATTCAAAGGGTTGATTTCTTCAATCAATCGTAGTCAGTACACGGTTAGTCATCACTTGCACGTATCAAAAGGAAAATGTTGTATTAGATTAGTGAAGATCATGAAGAAAAATTATGGTAAATTGCCTTAACGTTTCTTGACACGAAAATTTTATTCTAAAATTTTACTACACCGCCGATTAACACCAAAGTATAGTTTTATTTAATTTTAGGATAAAATACGTATCTCTAAGAGATTAAGTTTACAATATTTATAAGATTATTCGTTTCTTTCGTAAATTTAGACCTAATTATTTCCTACTGTTTAATATTAATATTCGTATTAAAATCAGAAAATAAAAAATAAAAATAGATTTATCATATTTTTTCTTGTGGTCCTCATCTACATATTCATCATTTTCTTTCATTTCTTCATGATTGATTTTAAAGTAACATTTGATTATATCGAATTAAATAATCCGATTGAAATAGTGCAAAATGTGCAATGCGTACAAAAAATTATTCTTATGCCGCACCTTTTGCACGTGCTCGAGAATGGCGGTAGCCACAATGTCGCATGAGTGGTGTACGGTTGTTCAATAGTACCACTCTGCAACACTTCATTCATCCGACCTACTCTTTCATTCATTGCTCTGTGAATATTGCGTTCTTGAGATGTAAAATTTTGTCAATCTTTCCGACACTTTCAATATCCTTATTTACTGCACTCAATCAGATTAAATATATCACACTATGAATTAAAACCTACCCTCTAAAACCGAGCAGCAAATTCATAATACAATTTAATTAAACACAGTTGAATTCACATGAAACGTATACCATCAATTAAAAGCTGACTTCGAAAATCAGTAACAAATTGAGAATGAATCTCGTTTTCATAGTGTTCTATATTTATTGTTATGAAAAATTCATATATTTTTCTAGATCACGAAAATGAAGAAGATGCAAAAGAGAATATATATGGTTATAACCTAACTGAATAATAATTTCTTATTTAAGAAATTCTCAAAATCTTCATTTTCAGTCTGCTGTATAATAATTTTCCAGCTATAAAATACGAAAAGAAAAACACATAACGAGATATAATTTATAGCATATTTTCAAATAATTACGATCTCGTTAGAAGCCGTTAATTCTCCGAATAAAATATAAATATTTCGCCGCCGTGCTGATGCTACGTGGTTCTTAATAGGATGTCGTTTCTACTAAGGTTAACACGTGGAACGGAAACGGTAACCTGTTTCGCTTTGGTAAAGTGAATTCACCAATGAAGCTGAATCGTTCTCTCGCGCGAACGTAGAGGAAGGAATATTACGCAACGAATGGTGTGTGGCTTCGGGGCAAGCGGCAAGCTTTTACGAATTGTCGCCTCGGCGTTGTTCGACTAATTTTAGCATGTGAAAGTCGTCGCCCGATCCCACGCCGTTAAACTAGATTCTGTCCGGCTTTCGTGTGTATGTATGCCTAGACATGTCGGTGGCTTTAATCGTTCGTCTCGTCAATAGTCCAACACAGTGTGACACTGACCGCTTTAGTTTGCCCTTATACGGTTGCTTCTCTATGACGTTGCGAATATCAGCTGACGCCTGTTATCGTTTAATTGGAGATACGCGTTGACCAATGCTCCTAGCTATCCCTTCATTGTATGTGTAGTTGGCATTTGATTAGGGATATTGAAAACTTGGGATATGGCAGAGATAAATATTAGCTTTTTACAGCACTATTATGGATTTTGTTGAAAAGTTTGAATACGGTTGAGGGGAATGTTAAATTGTGTATTAAATCTTCTATTGACACGCTTTTTACTACGAATTATCAATTTTAAAGTTAGTTAGCTAAAATACTTTTTACTTTAATCTTTAATGTTTACACTTTACGCTTTATCTTGAATGTTAAAGTCTCTTTGATATCTAATATCTTAACGAGCTTAACGAAACGATTCTCATAAACAGCCGCGAATAATCTGTCCACGAAATCTGCAATTGCGTAAATTTTACGTTTATCTGTAAGCAATTTACCTACTCGTTGGTAGGTTACGTGATACATGGACGATATCTGAATGCGACGTGTGTAATACGTATACGCGGATATCCACGTATTTACGTGCAAAATCAGCTGTTAATTCACAGCAGTGGCCACGAGTCACGCGGTTATCACGAGGTTCTAACTGACAGTACTGACGTTCGTAAAGGATTCTTTTGTTACAAAAGTTACAATTACAAATTAAAAATGAGTAGAAGAGACATAATGTCTTTCATAACCATACTCTTTAAATATTCTTTACAAAAATAAAACGCAAACTAAATAAGGATATCTAAATTTACGATCAAATTAATTTTACTACTCCACTAAATAGAACCCAAGATTGCCATATAGATAGAAAAGCAGCAGTTTCCCGCTACTTTTCACGTAGGCCATGTACCTCTACATACAAATTCTTGGTGTCTGTGTGCAAGCGCGTACTTTCGCAATACGATATTTCGCGAACCAGTCCTCGGGCCACATGGTTCAATTCCCACGCATTTCTCTTAAGGAGATCGCTCTGTTCCTTTTGTTCTTTTACTCTTTCCCTTCTTTTTCGCCGCTTGCTCTTCCCCTCCCCCTCACCATGCTTCACCCTTTTTATCTTTTTCCTTGTATTTGGCCTCGCTTGCCTCCATCTTTTCTTCGTTCTTCTTTCTCTTACTCTATACGACGAAGGCCAAGCTTGGTCGACGAAATTTGCTGGAACCCTGGCCCACTAAAAACTACATTATAACACTGCTGTTCATAAATATATGAGACACTTCGATCAATTTTTATTAATAGTACACGTATCGATAGTACGAATTTTACTGAACTGTATAAATTAACGATAAACTAATGCTCAAAACCAATAATTACTTGTTGTTGTAGAATCGATAGATATGATATGATATTTAAGTTATTTATGTAGAACTCTTGTCAGCGTTTTATGAAAATTAAATGTACGATTCGTTGAAATGTTCACCGGTTTTTGAATATTAAAACGTGCTACAACGAGTCATGATAATGTTTGTCTATCAATTTGGAAGAATCTTCTCTATCTTAGTTACAGTTCGCCAATCTTAAATGAGACGAGGATAACGAACCTCTTTAACAAGAATAGTCTCTGTAACGTTTTATTCTATAATGTATTAATTTTTAAAAATAAATTTTTGTCGTGTCAGAATATTTTGCAGAAGCTTTAACGAAGGCTTTAACGAATAACATTTTGGCGGATTTATTTAGAATTTTATAAATAATTAATTGGAATATATTATAGAAATAAATGGAGTTATTGGTAGTGTATATATACTTGGCGATTTAACTCCCTTTCGCTACATAGCGAATATTGACGAGACCAATGTCCAAATACGAACCCATCTCTTTTTTGCCGATGCGGAACTTTTTGCTCGTTACACGCGACAGCGACCATAGGATACAATACTCTGGAGAACTCACTTCTTGTTAACCATTAAATCCATGATTTTTTTCAAATTAAGATTACAGCAAATCACATTTCCGCTTTTTATGGGAAAATCACGTTAAAATTCTGTTATACTACCGGAGCAATCACCAGTTCTTTGGAAACGAAAGAAAGGAACAGGCGATGGCATAGGCGTAATCGCGTAGTCTCGAGAAGTGTCGCGTCTTTTGTAACGGCAAGCAGCACAGCAGCAGCGGCACTTTGGAAAAGAAGAAGTAAAAATGAAGGAGCGCAAATGAGCACAGACGCCTCGACCCATTTTCATTTAGCACTCGCCAGACAAAAATAAAAATAAACCGCTCTCCTCTCTCTGTTCGTGAGCCTTTTAACGAAACTTGCATCGTGCCACCCGCGGTTATGTGTGTTGTGCGTGCGTGGGTCGGGGTTGTTTCGCACGCATAATCGTGCTTTTGTGCCGCACGAGATCGATCTCCCATGTAATACAGCCCTCGAACGTATTTGCATTGAAACTGCCTAATTAATACCGGTAACCATCGGCTCTCGATCGTCACGCTTCATTTTTTCACGCCTGTTGATAAATTTTCCCTAGCGAAGAAACACAACAACTTTCTGATCTTTTGACAGTAGAATCAAAATGGTAAAAATAATCTTATTTGTAGAGAACCTTTACATAGAGAATAATTATTTATTTTATTGTAATAGATTTATTACTATTTAGTAATAGTACGATAAGTAAAAAGCATGGAAGGAAACAGAAATGGGAAGCAAAATTTTCAACATCAACGAAGTTCCTTCTCCAATGTTTTCCCTTGTACGTTGTTTCCGTGGTTCTTTCTCTGCATCTGGATCGTACGTGAGCGCGTTCCAGCTTGGTAGGAAAGAACGGCGGGAACCCAGACATCACGTGCTTCTCCTTCTCCAGCTTGTTTCGTGGCAATGGTGTAGTACTACCGCCGCACACAGAGTCCAATAAGTTGCTTTGCGTCGTTGCCTGCGTCGCGTATCCTAACCTTTTTTCGCCACTCATTTTTCGCGCCGCACTTTTCCTTATCCATTCTACATACACCGCAGATGTTAACACTTTTCAGCACCTAAAGGCGCGTACCCACTGACGAACAGTTTTTTTATACTCCTTCAATTTCTTAATTCTTATTCATTATACATATCGTGTCGGATGAAATATATCGTTTTTCAGTTGATAAATTAACACAAGATTTAATGAGAAAATTGTAGATATTAGAAATATTATAAATAAGTATTATGACTAGTACTATATTCAGGTATTTGGATATATAGTGTTTAATTTTATAAATTGTTTAATTTTAAATGTATTAAAAATCTTCGTCGGGTAAAGCACGAGAAAACACGACGAATGCAAATTAGAATGAAAGATATTCTAAAATCATATGCAATATTTAATCAAAATGCTTGCGAGTTACCTGTAACTCAACGATACCAATTGAGGAAAATATTATTTGCAAATATATTCGTGAAACATAGTGGTACTTTGAGTGAATATAAAACGCTTGCGAACTTCTTGAAAACATCGTTCACGAACTGTTCGCTGGTGAGTACACGCCTTAAGGAAGATTGTATACACATGAGCGTACGCTACATATTTCTCGACTTCGTTGGCCGGTTTTGCAACAGCGATTCATTCGGTTCGCGAGTCATCCTTTCGTTGAAAATCTATCCTCCGTGTCGAATGATACGCTTCGTTTCATACTGCATAGGGTGTTTCGGAAATATAAGAAGAAAAAAGAGAAATGAAAATGTATTATTAAAAGCGGATTCACATTATAGAAGTGGGCTCTGGTATATGAGGACTTCTTTTTAAATTTTTAGAGATTTTTCTTTCTTCTTTCTTTTTAGACTTGTTCTCAGTAATTCGTTATTTGGTATTGAATTTATTGTTATTTCAGCAATTTAATATTTTCGCGAATATAATTTACGACATAATTGAAATCAATCTGATTCATTAAATATTATAATTTGATATTTTATATCACGATGTTTCGTCGTACAACGTAGTAAAAATTTTAATTTATTTAATACAAAATTTATTCATGTTATTTAAATTCATACATTTTATATAACATATATTACAAAATATTTCATGTATAAAAACATTCAATTTATTTCTTTGATAAAAAAAAAAAAAGAATGAAAATTTACACATTTATGATTTTGACATTAAAAAAAAAATGATATAACATCTCATAGCTTGAAATCCAATAAAATTTTATATTAATTCAAGTATCGAAGAAAAAAAGATGGAAGCAATTATTTTCATTGTCGGAGCAAACTTGCTGTACCAACTGAATGATGGTGTAGCTGGTTCAGCCGAACGCCAGCTAAAACGTATGGGCCCAGGAGCATCTGGGTCATTTTACTCTTCTCTCCGCAATTCCCCTTTCCATCGGTTCGGACCCTGTTCGTCCCTTTGTCTCGAGCTTCCCTACGGTCCCTCTTTCTGGTTAAGCCGACCGACAAAGGTCTTGCCATCAGTATATACTATATACCTGCGGCAGCCGATACAGCCGTTGCTTTCTACAAGGTGTCCCAAGCGGACAGAAGAGAAAGTTCCACGGGATTTTCGACTCACAATCAGACCACGATACCGGCAACATGAATTATTTTGTTTCGTCTTAGGTTGAATTTCGTGTCCCAGTTTCTAATATATATATTTTATTGACTTCCTGGTTTCATAGACCAGGAAAGGGACTTGTCTTACATATTTCTAACTCTTTCGTTAACGTACTTTATTTAGAACACCTATCATATCCAAGGATCCACACCCATTCACACTCCCATACCAAACACACATATCTCATCTTATCTGTAATGCTGAGCCTAAACGTACACATATTCCCAATTCTTAATAATATTACGTTAAAATGTGGAACTTATAGCGAAGAAATCGAAATGGAGAAAATAAGCATTTGTATACAAGTTACTAACGATTTTACTATAAATTTTATTTAAAAAATTACACTTGCATATAAACAATTCAGTTAGCTTAATATCAATCTTTTTATAACAATCTATCGAGATTCTGTAGTTCCGTAAGTTGAAAAGCTTATACATAAATCGTTTTCATAGTTGTCATTTCCTTGAAGCTGAAATCTTTCCGTAAGATAACATCGTAATGAATAAAGCAACTTTGTAAAGGTTGATATAACGTGTGAATCGCAGGAACAGCTGAGCGGTTGAAATTCGAATCGTTTCGCCGTAGTAAGTAGGTTATTCAATCACTCGACTATTTTACTACATCGAAACAATTTCCAGAAATATTATATGTATCCTTCTGTTTGTTGGAACAACGAAGAAAAATCAGATTTCTTGTTCAATTCGTATCTTAACTATATCGACCTCGAATCTACACTGTATAACCACTTAACACTCACCAGTTGACAAGTTTAATTTCAACATTATTAGCGCTTCTATTAAAGTTTCGTTTTTCCTCTTCACGTTTCAAGGTCCGTAAGAGAAGAGGAGAAACAAAACAACGAAAAAGATATTCCGCGTATTACTAAGAGGAAAATTAAAGAATATCGTCGTGAATTAAATTTTAATTAATCATAATATATTAATGTACATTGTACATAGATGAGTACATGCTTTTGCGAGCCACTCTATAGATATGGCAGACAACATGTGGTTGCAGCGATTGATATGGGGAAGTGACGTGTCGAACAGAGAGCAGTAACGGTATAATTAAGTCATCCGTAGAAATAAATTAGCACCGTGATTGCATTATAATCGCGTCTCTCAAGTATCTATCCCCCCGGCCTTGTAGTTTAGAAGCGTGTCGTTGGTACAAATATGCATGCGCTTCGTCACCTAGGAATGCAGAAGGAAACTCGAAGCCGCAGTCTCGTATAACGGCTTGTGGTATAGCTTCACCAACCGGCACTAAAATACGCAGTATGCTTCCTTTGCGATATATTTATTCCAGGATACAACAAAACGTAAAAATATAATAATCTATCGAGGAAAAGTCGTCTGGTTATAAGATGTTGTGTCGTTACGTTGTCCGCGTTGTGAATACTCTAGAATCCCATATAACGCGACAAAATTATTTATAGAAATTTTATATAGATTATTGCCTTAAACATGTGAGATAAACAGACAAGAATAGAAGTCGTAATTGATTTACCACGCTTGTCTTCTATGCTTCGTTGTAAACTCGATTCATTCGTGACATACAAACGTATACGTCTTTGAATTGATCCTGAATCGAAAAACATATTAAAGTATTTACTATATCGACAGAAGCATGAAATGCAAATCCTTACATTTAAGTTCTACTTTATTTTTTTATAGCTAATTCATATACATTTATATTTATATTTGTATAAACATCCAATGCAACGTGCTCGCGAAACACATGATAATTCGAGGAATTTCATAGAATTTACCAACAGTGTTACATCATTTGACCTCGAAATTAAGTCGCTGTTCATTTAGTCTTAGATTTGTATTGTTCTACCTGTTTGCACGATTGACGTCGATTGAATTATTCGTACGATTCATGACCAGCGCAAGAAACTACGTTCATGATTAATTCTCCCGCAGACCTCGTGTAAATCACATTTACGCGCGTTGCGCACACAGAAATCGGTCTCTTTGCTTTGTCACGTAATAGCGTGAAAAATAGATCGTTCTAGTTATTAAAAGCGTGCGTGGAGTTGCATTGTGCGGTGAACATACGATAAAAACGTGAGAAACTTATGTAGAGGGTGCTCGGTAGAAGTGTCTGATGTTAATTACGGGTCAGGTGTAACAAAGGATCATTTTGTATAGAAAATGCAGGTATATCCATTGGGTTCTAAAATGGAATTACTACACATCATAAAATTTGTGGTAATCGTTATTTGCTAATAACAATATTTTTAATTAACAATATTTTACAAATTATTAATATTAATAAATCGTCTCATACGGCAATAATAAGCTTGGCAAATAAAGTACATGAAATTTTGATATTATTCAAATTTTTTTTTGTATTAATAACTGAGAAACAACAAATTTTTAGATATGTCATTAACATAATAATAGAATAATATGGGGCAGGTTTCTGACTCGGTTTTCTCCAACTTCGTTAGCTCCTCGTATCGAAAGAAAGTGGATGCAGGTCTTTGTCTCGATGACCTGTCCCCAGACACACCTTAGAGTTAGGAGTCACCGTGCGTATTTATAGAACGTGACTAGCGATTGTAGTGCTATTTGTCGGTAACAAGTTACCCTAATGACGCTATTGTGCGTAACGACTGTTGCACCTGTATTTTCGCAGCTTCGTACACGGGAGAATTTTCATCGACTTTCTCCTCTACGCGATTTACGTGAAACGAATACCTCGATTTTGCATAAATAATATTGAGAATCGAATAAACCTTATAACGAGGTTCTCTGTTAAATTTCACTTCTGCGAAAATATCCTTCGATGTTTTGGAAATGATATATAAAATTTTCAAAATTAAGTTTTTCCTTTTTCACGCTCACGTTTTAATAGCGCGACTGTTTAAGGTTTAAAATTCTCGCATGCTTTTTTTGTTTCCCGCTAACATTCTTCCATATATTTCCCTGGGAATGAAATGTTACAATCGTTTGCGGAGAAGAATCCTGCGACAAAACAGACAATGATTCTCGTCGGACTTCATTAATTACTTTTAATATGTCCCGTGATTTAATCGTGCCGCCGCGCTCTGTCGTTCCTGTGCAGCTCGCTCGTAAAAGTCGCGGATGTCAGAGATACGGTGGTTGCAATTAATGGATAATGCCATTTCATTCTACTTCGTCGTTTTTTTTTTATTCATTCTCCTCTTCCTACTACCCCCTCCACGTTTCTCATCTTTTGCTTGTTCCTCGTGTTAACTCGAATACCATTTTCATAACATATAACTAGACTGCGAATTTGTACGCGCTTATAGGGAATTTCAAGATGAAAAATTGTATAGAATGCACATAATATACAACAACTTATAGTACTTCTCATGATATTTAGTAGACAAGATAATTTTCTACGTAGATTCTAGTTTTTTATTTATATTCATAAATAATAATACAAATCTGCATACGTATCTGCAGTCTACTTACAATATTGTATCTCGAAAGATAATTTTCATTACCGTATCTCCTATATTCTATATCTTCTATGTTGCTATATTTTAAAAATTCTACGAACTTATTCGCGTCTTTCCTTGCGTTACAAAGGAGCTGTCTTCCAGTAACTATTTACAAATTCGTCTCCCGATTTTCCCTATAAGCGAAACCATGATTAGGCGAAAATCATTTCGAGTTGGACATAGGGAAACAATCGCGATAAGGATAGCAGTAACAACACAGGATAACGAAGGCCACAAATCATTACACGATGTCGGAACGTTCAACTGCAAGTCGTCTCGGGACGCATTTTCTTCCCGTCTCGAGCCAGCAAAGTTATACTCGTAATTTACATCAATAGCGGACAGACATCTGCGACAGACGTTTCCTCCGGGATACGCATTCTTTTTTACGTCTTGCTTTTGCTTCGTTGTCCTCCATCTCGACATCTCATTCTATTCTCACGATGATAAACACAACCGATAACTCGTGTATTTTGATTGGTAATCTTGCTACGAGTATTGTCGAGTATTGTGTAACGAGCGTTGTGTCATTCTTAAACTGCGAATTTTTATGCAATTTTAGCTTTCACATTGCTTTTAAGATTGCACATCTTTTCTCTAACGGCGTCTCCTTATCGAAAACCGTATAGTTCAGGTTCTAGTCTTATAACGTTTGAATTTACGAAATAAATTGTAGAACCAAAATTATAATCATTAGACGCCTTCGTGATAGATAAACGAATAATAAAAACAGAGCTGTAACGTAACAAAGCTGTAGCAAGACGAAATGTAAACTAAAAGCCTAAGTTTATGGTGGGTCCTTAGGTGGGGGTTAGGTTGGGGTACAGACCCTTGGCGGCAGACGTAACATATATATATATATATCGATATATGTACATGTATGATGATCACTTCATTATGGTGAAAAATAATTACCAATGATGGTTGTTTTTTCTTTTTCTTAAATTAATTACGGAGATAAGTATAGTATACGGTTTTGTATAGGTTTTCTCCGCTTTATTGCTAATGAATGCGTCTCCCGACCGAAAGCATTGTCGGGGCGGTTCGAAGGCACGCGAGGACTCTCGTTTGAAGCGTCGCTGAAAGGAATTGCACAAGCGTGTATACTTTCTCGCAACAGGATTTTAAGGGGTTACACGCGTACGCGTTTTACGACTGCCCCGTTGGAGGTGGTCGAAGGCACGCTCGTATAACCGAGCTTCGACGCTCGTCACGCGTATGAATATTTAAAATTGCAGTCGTTCTTCGACATTCATCGGGTTACGACGTACGCCGTAGGTATCGTGTCCTCTCAGCCATTCTAGACTAATATGGGTATCTCGAAACGTAGAGAAAAGATGACTAGAGAGTCGAAGGTGATATAAAATACGGAATAATACGATCCTCCGTTTATTTATTCCTTTTTTGTTCTCGGAAAAGGCTTGAGATATTTTCTGTTGGATCTTTAGTGTCGAATGTAAATCTTGTCGAGGCTTAAATTCAGATACCATAGAACCTTGATTATCCGAATCAATTGTGAACGGACGTTGTTCGGGTACACGAAATTTTCGGATAATCGATGAACTCCGTTTCCACGAAAGAGAAGATTCTTTAGTTCGAAGTATTTTATCTTCATGGTGATTAATATTACGTAGGAAGGAGAGCTTTTTAACAAAATCTCTTCATTCTGATAATCTGCTTCAGTTTCTATGCCTGTCTCCTTTATTAATATTCTCCTCTTCCTTATTAGCAACCATTCCTCAATTTTCCATTAACTCTATCGACCCTATGTCTACGTTTCAGTGAAAGATTCCCTGATACGGCTGTGTGTTATCACATTTCGGATCACGGCCATCGTAATACGGTTTCATTATTTCATAGAAATAACTCATAATAAAAAGGCCGCGAGCTTTTCCAACGATCCAATATACCACGTACAACAGTACTTATATAGAAATTTAGGGACCGCACGAGTCACGTGTTAGTGAAATGGAAGTTTGTCCAATTGTGTCACGAAAAGGGTCGCTCTGGGGTCGTGGTATACGCGTACTAGCGCACAGTGTACGCGAATAAACTATAGTAACGTTGAAACACGTGGAATGGAGCAGAGTGGGGAAAAAAAGGACGTCGTTTTACATGCCTCCATTTGGAATAAACGAGTGTACGTAATACGGTGTCATTATCGTCGCACGCGACGAGACTTGGCGCCATGTCGAAGTCCTGTTCCTTCGTGTTACCACACGTATATACGACTATATCGCGCGGTATAGTTATCATGCGGGCAGTCTCATGTATTTATGCATGTCACCGTGGCTGAACAAGCGTTCTATAAGAAACATTTCTACATATGCATTCGTACGTTGTTCTTTCGCGTTCTTTCTAGTCCAGTCTAATTGCTATCAATGATCAATCGAGAGCGACACCGAGGTGAAACGAGAGATTCATACGGTGGCAAAATTTTGTTGTATCTACTATTCGCGACTTTTAACACTAGAACTACCGACGTTTGAGAGGCAGCTATCTCTAACAAAACAGGACAAAATGACTAATCTTTAAAAGATACGTAATAATGGCATATTTTTATATTTATTGATTTATTATTATCTTAGAAAAGGAACTACATGTTCTGAGATCATAAAAACTATATAATAACAATTATGACAATAACAGTAAGCACATTAATGAGGAATATTTAGTACTCAAATCTTTGGTAACAAGAACATTGAAATAAATTTCCATTGGTAAATATAAGAGGTATAATATAATAATATAACAAGAAACGTAATAAGCATAATAGAATAAATAAAATACATATATAAGTTAAATTATTAGGTACAAAAGTTGTCACTCGTAACGTTTCTTACAAACGTTAACTTTCTTTGACGCAAAATTTCTCTTATATTAAACGAATAAAACAAAATTAAAGTATATTGTATTGTTCCTTTAACTATCCCTGCAAAAGTCGTTACATTATTGCGGAGAAAGGATATAACATGAAGTAGGAATTTTAAGATAAAATTGTCAAAACAGTCATTTTGACCCACGTGGTAGTTCTACAGCTGATCTCTATAGTTGTATTTGAGTTAAAATCCAAGTCTGACGAATAAATTCGTTAAGATATCGCGAACGTACAATGACATTTGTAAATAAGGATTTGGAATTGAATTAATAAAAATTATTACATCACGCGAATTCTTTATTTCCTCGATAAGTTACGAGCATCAGCTTACATTTCGATGCTAAAATATCAGCAAATTTACAATGCAGGATCAAGGAAAAACATATTATAATTAACAGTATAATAGAAATAAGAATGGCAGAATTAATTAAAATCGAAATGTCACGAGTAATTAATGTATTAAATACGACAAATTTTAGTGAAATCTGTTTCACTTAAATCGAAACGTCGCCAAATCACAGACAATAAAATCGATTGTATTGTATAGCGTTTAGTACTGTTGCAATTTCGTATTCTTTTTTTTTTCTTCCTCCTTCTTGTCATTTGACTGGCGCAGCGTTACATAAAAATTCTTACGTAAAAGTTGCGGGAAACTTAGGATAGACGTTGCTTCACTGAACGGTATGCAGATGATGTATAGAACAGTTGAAGAATTTTTACGATTAGTTTTGCAATAAAATACTACTTAAATGTCTAAACTGACGAGGAATTTCGAATAATCTGTTTTTCTTTCTTTTTACAAAATTATGTTTTATTTTACATACATTGCATTTTTTTTTTTTTTTATAAATCACTCAATAACATACACGACGATCAAAGATTAATAAGTTCATCCATTATTCATGAAAATCTAAATCTACTGTATGTGTCACGTTGTATCAGTTTTATTTCAATTCTATTCGCTTTTATCTAACGCACCGCTTACACATTAATATTTTCTTAATGTTTTCATTCTGCTAACAAATTCAGCCGAAGGATTCTACATATTTGTCGCAAGTCGATCAGTAGCCACAATTGACTGGCTTACGCAATAGTATCGATTTTATCGCATATTCATTTCCGATATTAAGTAGCGATAATTAATTTACTGAATTACTCGTTCCTAATCGTTGTGGTCGACCATAATTTATTATTATTCGTTATTTAATAATGTATGCTTACGTAAAGATGGTGTTTTCGTGTTCGCTTATTCATTCAGCTATTTCGTATAATTGTTTCTCCGTAATACACTAAGTTATTCTTATTCGTAACCGTGAATACTTGGACAAATGTGAAAGGCAAATTGTAAACCTGTTAATTACAGTGCGAATAATTGTGTTGGCTACGTAGGGTACAATGATAAATTGTAATGACGTTCATGCTTTAACGAAAGAAATACATATCGTAGAACATCGTGTTATTTATTATGCACCTGTTCTTTCATCATTTATTATTTATAAGGTCAATATTTCTTTTACGTATTTATTTCGATTCAAGGTTCTTGAATACTTTCTAAGAATTGAGTTCACGGTCATACTTATATATATATATATATATATATATATATATACATAGTTATATTTATTATATTTTATAACATTGACAAAGTTTTCACTCGTGCATGTTATAGATTTTTAATGTGCTTTTTACTGTAATGCTTTATTGCGGAAGAAGAGTTGTGTTGTCAACAGTGGCACATTTAAGTAAAGTAGATTTTCTAGAAAAATTAGGAAATTCCGATTAGATTATTACACTTATAATATTAAAATTATTACAATTAGGAATACAAAGTTAGAGAGTTTTTAGGAAATAATTAGAGAAAGAAAAGTTTGCTTCGCGGAACGAAAATTTCGAGGGTATTCGAGAAGAGGAAGAAAAAAAAGAAAGGGAAAAGAAAGAGTCAGGCAGAAGAGAAAGAAAAGCCACAGAAAACAAAGGAACCGAACGCAGACGCAAGTTATTGGCCTGTTTACCTCTTTGCCTGCGAAATTATCCACTCGTTCGACTGGGCAATAGTCTGCGGTAATGTGGCCAAACGAAGGCCATATTGTCCGTTTAAACGCCGGAAGAAATCATCAAACTTGCCGAGACGTGTTCACTAGCGAATATTAAACGTGAATTTTCTCCTCGTTCAACTATCGATTCAAGAAGCAATATATTATATTATCATGAAATTTGTATTCTTGAACCACAAAAAAAAAAAGAATTAAAAATATCTACACTACCTTTCTTTTATGGTATTATAGAATTCACAAAGCAGAATTGAAGTACAATTACAGAATCAGAAGTCAAAAGTGTTGATAAATGATGATTAAATTGTTTTTGAATATCTGCAATTTTCTTAATTCAATTTCTTTTTTTTTTTTTCATAAAAATTCGTCTCTTTCAAGACTTAAGGAAAGTATATTTGTTGTTTTTATGAAAATATTCTTCTACAAATAATATTGATGTTTTCATGCGTATAAATTTTCTGAAGCAATTTCCCGGCTAAGTTTCATCATTCTCGCGAGAAATGTGAAAGTTTGTAAACAATCGTAGCACCAGATTAGAAGAAATCTTACCAGTGGGCACTACGCAAATGATTGGAAATCCTTTTCCAGGAAAATGTGATGATATACAACACAGCATATATAACAGTAAGCTGGTGAATCAAAAGATTCTGATGTGAAAAATCACATCTTCGCAATCGAAGTATCACAATTGCTGTTACACTGTTGTTACCAGAAAGTATTTGTAATATTTGTAATTGTAAATATTTGTAATTACGCAACAATTAATGTTTCACTATTAACGCCACACTAAAAGGAAACAGCGTATTGTAGTAAAATAAAGGTAGCTTCTCCTTTTTTTTCTTCATAACTATTCGTTCGTTATTTAAACAATATATCGAATAATTCTATAATTTTGAAATTTTCTAACGAGAGATCTAATTTTTGCAGCTTATCTGTCATTTGTTTTATATGAAAGAAATTTTTATCAAAAGAAAAAAAAAGATATTTTGCTGAAACAAATTTTGATATTGCTAAAACATCGTAATATTCCTTAAGTGTCTGCAAAAAAATATTTTCCATCGACAAATCAAAAATTCAATAGTAGAAGATTGATATTATAACAAAATTAACAAAAAAAGAAAAACATATTGCTTGAAATATTGTACACCACCTAATGAACAAACCTAAGTTTCTCACGATAACTCACCGTTAATTACACCTAACCTAACGCTAGACGACATAGAAAAATACTAGACAGCTGTTCGCTCTACGGAAATATAACGGGGTGGGAAAAGAATGTAAGAATTCTGGTTGGTCTAACGAGTGACACAGAAGACACATGGCGTAGGGTAAAAGAAGGAGGACAGTAAAAAGAAAACAGGCACACAAGGTAGAGGCGATACTCCCGATCCATTTGACCGAGTTTTTTCTCATGTCGGTTGCCTTTTTGCCCGATCTCCCACTCGTGCCACGAACCCGCCTTACGAGATCGTTGACCGAATGACACGGTGAACACAGAGTACGGAGTCACTCGTTCACTCGCGACGTCGTTAAAGTCGGGGGAAACAACTGACTTGGTTTTATCGGCGCACGTGGGACAACCTTATCGGATGCACATCCGCTTTATGCGTCTGCTGCATTTATCACTAGCGCTATATCAGTGTTTCCTAACTTTTTTCTTCGATCATGCCTTAATGCTCAATGATTTTTATGTCACCCCGAACGAATCTAATACGATTGTGGACAAGCGTTCGTTTTTATTTCAATCTCAATAATGGCGCAACTTTTGCCTAATGAAAAGTCTAACAAATAACTGTCAGATTAATGGGGAAGCAACGTGTTAAAACTGTGCTATATGCTTAGTAAAAACTGCGTGGACGTGTCTTCTGTAATATTCTTTAAACATTAACCGAGAATAAAGGATACACGAGAACTGTAGAGATTTTTACCAAGGATTTTTATCGATCGCTTTTGGAAAAAACTCTTATTAGAATACATTATAATAACACCATAAAAATCTTCCAATTTAAAATGTAAAGGTGTTGAGATTTCAAGAACTTTAATTTCATAAACAAGAAGGCAAAGTACGTATCGCAACTTGGCATTGATTTTTCTGACGCAATCCAAAATATGTAAATTTCAGAGGAGTGGCTGTTTAAAATTTACATTTTCGAAAATACTAGATACAGGCCTGATTAATATAATTGCTTGTTGAAGCGAAATTGATGGCGTCGTAAATACTAAATAAATCAAATTGGAGATTTTTTTCAGTTGTGCCGCTATCAATGCCAAACAGCGATATATCGCTAGAGAAGAATTTCAAGTAGTCGGTTCGAAACTTCATAACCCTTGGCATCGGGACCGGATTCTGAGTAATTATTTTCGTCATCGAGCTGCAAACAAGCGCAAGAACTCATGTGCTCTTGCTATTTGTAAACAGAGTGTTTGTCAACAACGACCGGGCCAGTTCATTACGCCCTCCGCTACGTTTGCCAAACGAATAAGTCCGCGATCATTCAACCCGTCCTCCTTTTTTTTCTTGTTTCTTCTTCGTTTTTTTTTTTTTTTTTTTTTTTTTCGAAGATCTACCATTGTACAAGGTCCTTTAAGAGGCCGAGGCAAGAAAAATATGCGCGCGGATCAACGATGACTCGTAACATCAGCGTCGATTACGGTAATTAATCTTCCATGGTTCGTGCCATTTGTTAACATTCACGACATGAATGGCGCCGTTATTAGCCGCTCACAATCTTTCAGTCTCTTCTTTCAGCCAATGCTTTTGTAAGATCACACGTTTGCACGGCAAACAACGAATTATTCTAATTAACTGTAGTTTGTCGAACAGAGCTTTTCGAAGTGCTTATTGAATTTTTTCATAATCCACGCGTTCATCCTTAGATTTATTAATTGGATTGAACGACGTTATCGGAGTTACGAGTTTGTGCCGTTCATATCGACGTCTAATCCTCTTACTGTTCTATGCTTTCGAACAATTGGAAGAAATTCTAAGACGTTTGTCGAGGTATTTGCATTAGTTACGTCAACTGTACGCGTTATCCAGATCGACTATATTTCTAGAAGGGAAGCAAATCATCGACGAATGAAATATACTGGAAACTTGTGAAAGCTGGAAACAATAGCCATTTTGGAAAATCACATGATAAAGGATAAACAAAGGGATAAACGAGTAAATATTGGCATTGGTCGTTTTATTGGAATGCAATTCGTTTGGGGTCTGTTCGCGGGCATTGCTCGCATTGTTTCGCCTGTCCTTGTGTGCAACGTTGTAGTCGAACCGCAAGGAATTCGCGGTTCAACAGTTCGATCTATGGATCGATCATCCATTCCACGCACTCGAAGCCTGCATTTACGTGCACCGAATTTCGCGGTACAGTCATGGTATGTCGCGAAACTTTATGTATGCCGGACTGGCCGCAGGTGAACGAACCTGATTGATTCGTTCTCATAGCGTTTTATCGCACAGATACAAGCAATTTTAGGTCGACGAATTCTTTAGCTTTTATTTTTTACCATTCTCGTGCCAAACGTATAACACGATCGAAAACAAAAACATCAAACCAAAAACAAAAGAGTAGAAAGAGAAGAGAGGAAATCTAGTGGAAGCAACAGATTGCAAATAATTTAACGAACGTGTATGTTCGTAGCTCGTATCGGTGGCGTTCATGCAGCATACTACACCGTGATACGCGCGAATATGCATACCACCCTTTGTAGTAAAAGGGTTAACCTTATTGCGGGTTCCTCTCGACGGGGGGGGGGGGAATTACGAGTAGAGGGGAGTAGGACGACAACTAACGTAGAGAAATTGCATAACATTATTAATTGCAATTAACGTTGCGTTACATGCTCACGCAATGCTAAGCTGATTACAGGCCAGAGATCGTACGAGTGAAATCTACACGCAACATAAATGCTTTACCGAGAGTCTGTCAGGCTGCCATTTGCTGATTTTAGCGAAGTCCTCGACCGTGGCTTTAGCGTTATAAATTTCAGGATTAAAGCGTGATACGAGCTGAATAAATTCATGGATGCACGCCTGGAGCAAAAAGATACCGCCATGTGTTTGACCAAGTTAGGGAAAATTAGATGTACTGTTTCGTCGTAAATACTAGACTACGGGATAATAAATAGCGTAACGTTTCGTATCGGTTCGCTGGTGTTACTCGGCGTTTAGCGCGATACAAAGATTCGCGAATTTCCAAGAGTCTATTCTACAGATATTTGAAATAGAGGAATCCTGATCTTTATCTAGACGGTTCGAAAATAAGTCAATTTGCAAGTTACAGAGAGAGAGAGAGAGAAAGTTTGAAAGAAATTTCACCGTAAGAATATATATGGCGAGATTGCTGTACAATTTTTTGAGAATCGGAACTTTCAATTCCATCTATTTTCTCCGTAATATTGAAAAATCTGAAAGAAATGCGCTAAAAATTGCGGAATATTAACAAGCAACCAAAACAATAAGCAGCGTATACAAAAATTGAAAGATACGAAAGTATTTGCAGGATAAATAAGACATCCCCGTTATAACAATTATAACAGAATTACAATTGGAATCGATTAAATTGCAAACCGATACGCGTGTATGATCATCATCGTTATAACACTTTGTACGATCGATTCTATCGCTGTGTGGCTTATATCTGGCATAGGTCGGTTCATAGCCATCGCTGTCCGCGATTGCATAAATTCAGTGCATAGGCATGAAGCGTAGTAAGTAATAGATATAGTATAGTACACGCTCCGCGTACTATGAGTGGCCACTAAATGGAAACGTGAATGAAGCTCGGGTGTGCAACTGTGTTTCTGCGATTCAAAGCACGGATAAGGAAATGCGCTGATTACGTGGACGGAAAGAGCCGGAGGAAGAAGGTGGTATTATTATGTGACGTTACGTGCGTAGTACGTCTTATCCTAATCTGCCGAACCAGTGAGCAATAGGCTGTGATAACATCTCTTTAGCTTCTCGTGTGCGCTGTGTATTCGTAATGTGTACCGAGGCACGTACTAGCGCGACCAGTCGCTCGTTCCGATGAATGAAACGCTTTGAACGTGGTCGTGGCCGTTTCAAGAATAAACTCCACCTTTTTTTTTTTATCTAAATAAGACTTTGATAACGCCGCTTGGTGTGTAATTTGGTCTCTTTGCGAGGTAAATATAGAAGCTGTGATTTATTTATGCATTCCACCATATATTTCTACGATTGATTAACTCGGAATTTGTATACTTGGAGAAAATTGATTTACTTTGTCAAATACAAATTATTATTCCGGGACTAATTGACGAGGACTTATTACAGACAACTGGGAATACAAATTCAGGAATTATTGTAAACGTTCACCGGGTAGAAACGAGAAATTTCAAATACGCGGACGATGATCGTTCGTATGAAATTTGTGCGAGGCAGCTCGAGTCGCGGAATAACCGATTTATGGAGAATAGCTCGATAGACCAGTTTCACCATGGAGAGCAACTTCTAATTGGAAAAGAAAGTTTAAAGCTTCGGTACCGCCGTTATCCGTTAAAGAAGTACGCGCGTTAGACGATATTTAACGAGAATGAGAAATTAATCATTAATTTTGCACGTGACGTGTGTTCTTACTACAGCCATAGAAAAACTTACGAAACCTACAACCTATTCAATGATACCTGTTTTCTACAACCTACAACCTATTCAATACCTGTTATTCTATTTATTAGTTTTACTCGTGTTTTGTTCACGTTTGTATCGTTACTAGTTTTCTTTCACGTAACGGCGATTCTTAGTTTCTTTTTCTTTTTAATGCTATTGTTAGTTCGGAATTCAACGAAATATTTTTTCTGCATCGAATTAAGAAATTCATGAATGACGTGGCAGATTGCCAAATTTAAGTTACGTAATTTCTAACGTTCGCTCGACCTTCACAAGTGTTTCAACATAGGATATTAATAACTAATTATCGCTAAATAGTTCTGTGTGCTTCAATTAATTGTCGTAAATACTTTGTAAAGAATATAGATAATTCTGTCTTGGCGTGCTAAGGATTAATTAATCTAATCTCCTCAAATGTCCGATAAAAGTGAAGATGAAAAATCTGATATATTTATCTAAATATATCATAAAAGGTAAGGGAAAATAATAAAAGTTAGGATTAATGGATTCAATGAACGGTAGTATTGGATTTTGTCTTGTGTCATTTTTAACGGAGCGCGACGACAGGAATAACGATGGTGTTCGTCAATTTCTCGTGCATCTCGTGGACATTTTCGCACGATCGAGGGAAAGCTAAGACGGCGGCTATTCGGTTCTTAACGAAGAAACTAAAAAGTCAGTGTAACCGCGTACGTCATCGTGAGAACGTTCCTTCCATTCTCGGGTTCAAACCTGATCCGAGAGAAAGCTGGTTTGAAAATGCGATACCAGACAGAGCCAGCCATAAACCGACGGAATCGGCTGTCGATATTATACCGATGCATATCGTTTTTTTTGACGCTTATTGAATACGTAAAAGACGAAATCCCGGTCGACAAGTGCCCATTATTTGCTTGGTCTATTTACTCCTACGTTTATTTTTTTTTTTTTTTCTTTTACATAACATACACACGTAATACGAAGAACTCGGTGATAAAATCAGGTTTAATGATTCAGTGTTTGAATGGCAAATTCGTACAAAGGATTTCTTACGATGTTCTAATACCGCAAAATAGAAAGAGTACAATGGATGCGTATTTGTGACAACAGCGTATCGGTCTGCTGGTTCTTTCACGTTTTGTAGATCGACGAGAAGACGAACTCGTGAAAAGAGTACTGCGAGCATTGAATACGTTACATTCATATAGACCGGCGATGCTATCGATCGTTTGATCGAGGACGACATAAAGGGGACACGTGAACGTAGGAATTACATTTTCACCTATTGTCAAGGTGTTCCTCTAGCTAGAAACATCCATTAGCAGAATGCATTGACATTAACGATACGACGGCGGATTTTTATGCATTTGTGAAATATTTAAAATTGTAAAAATGTGCCAAGTGTATGTAGTATGCGAAGTACATAAAAATTATTCAGAGTGAAATACTTGCTACAATGTTTAATGGACGAAGGAAATCTTTACGTCGCGTTTCCTCGGTCACGTTAATAGGTCATATGAAATTGAATAAAAATCCGCGGTCTATACGTTACGGGGCTAATGACATTTGAATATCTTTTGTGCAAGATACGTAATATAAAACACACATAAAAGAGTTGTAAAAGTCTTGAAATACTTTAGCGAGCAGCTGTATGCAAAATAAGATTGCGAATAGGTATCGGTGGATGGAACGTTTATAAAATACTGTTTCATCGGGACTGTTGTCCTGGTTGGTTGTGCGTACGACATTCCAGTGGACGTGGGCGGGTCGACGGACGTGTATTTCGCGAATATTATACGATTACGTTCTCCCAAGCCATTAGGCTCGCGGCGAAAGAATGCAGAAGGGAACTCGTTAGCCGAGGAATGTTGCTTTATTGATTTTACAACGACCATTATCAGAATCAGATACAGTTGTTGCACCTTCGCGTTCCACGCGCGTTCGCTTATTATAGATTACACTTCGAAATGTTCTCTTCACGCAATTTCATGGACGCGAAGGCATTGAAGTGTTCGTAATATCGAATTCTATATTAAGATATATTAAAGATATAGAATTTTCTTAATTTTCATACGATCGATCTATTCGACGAAGAGTCCTGTATTAAGATCGCGAGCGTAGAATCTGCGAACGCACGCGAGTATTTTCTATTGGCCCGTCTATGCACTTTTGCGGGTGTTTATCGGAAGAAAAATTGCAAATTACTAAATTGCTAAATTTCCAAATTGGCGAACACTCGAGTTTCTAAATTTCTAAATTCTTGAACGCCTAAATTCGAAGATTTCTCCATCTGTATGTTGCGTATTCTTTTTATTAAACAAGTTTCTATGAACTATGTGACGTACTCGAGTGCATCTCTAATCATTAATTCACTCGAAGAGATTATTTAACGGAGCGAAGAGAGCGTGCGCATTCGATGCAAAACAATCCCAAGTCTTGACTGCAGGCTAACTCGTAAAACTTGTACTTGACCCTATTTTCACCACGATAACTACTGTTGTTGATGTTATTGCCGTGGACTCTGTACGACTGGCCGTCGATACAGACCGCAATAAACGAGGGTGAGTGACTATACAATCAGCGTCGAGCATTTATCGCGCCACAAATGCACATTCCGTTCATCTCCGCAGATTATAATCCAATTTTATCGTCTTTTAACTACTACGATAGAATAGACCCGCGTAATCGGAAATTATCTCGTCGCGTAAAAGAGAATTAACCGACCAAAGAAATTATATTTTATATGCGGAAAGATAGCATGATTATTGTGTTGTGCGTATCAACTGGAATTCTTCGCGTGTAATTATAGCTGCTTTGTAATTGCTATTGGTAAAGTTCGGTTTTATTCGAAAATAATTTACTCGCCAAGGTACGTGAACGCCAATCATAGGAAACTTCTACGTGGATGTATCTTGTGTATATCATATGAAACATTTTATTGTATAAAAGAGAGAAATTTCCAAATTTTACGATTTGAGAGCTTGAAAATTCCTGCGAATATTGAAATACACAGGTAGTTACGATTAGACCTTCGAAATATGTTACGAGTAACGCTCGATCACTATGAAGTAAAACCTTGAGTATTACGTTCGATTTGGATCTGTACGTACGTAAATTGAACTTGATTCCGTCGCTGTTAATGACTGTCCAATCAAAGACGTGAAAAACCAATTTGCTTCATCTACTATTTTCTATTTTTCGTGTTTCATCTACTTTCTTTTATCTCGAAGACAAGTCAGAGCGTTTGATTGTGTTTTGGTCTGGAACCATTTAATGGAGCACCGTTCGACAGTCGATTCTGTTAATTAAAAGATCAGTTATCGGAATTGCTGGACGAGCAATCCAAGAGCAATTTCAACCAAAAAATGCAATTTGTTTTGCTTGATTGTTTCGATCCTCCCTTCTGCCACTCGATGGATTTACTGAATAAAAAGATACTAGATGGCGGACGAAATATTTGTTATATTGAAACTTCGTCTGGTCGAAGAAATAATAACTCTTTTTCCGCTTGAATGGTTATAAACGAACAACATTTATTTATTAAACCCATTAAGAACTAAGCAATAAATGTTCTAAGTGATGAAGGCGATGAAGAGGTTATTCAATAGATCCTCGGAATTCTTCTTTTTCTTTTCACAGCTACGATGTCTAGAAACGGAATTCAATGATGTAAACTGACAGGGAAAAATTGCAAATGAATCGTTGTTTCTTAATGGGTTAGAAAGATCGTAGTGAGTTTTTGATTATTTGATTCGTCCATGGATCGGCGTTCATTCAGTTCTCACGGCGTGACTGGTGAAATATACGATCGGATGTTGTCATGAACGATAATAGAAAATTATCTTCTATTAGCGTTCTACTAGCCGATTTTTTAGTCTTTCTTTATCAGACAAAAAAGAGAAAGAGGTAAATGTTGACCTTTAGTACGATTGATATCTTCGTTCATTCATGCGTCGCGTTATGTGAAAACGACTTTGAAATGAATGAGTTTACATCTACCAGTTACGCTATTAGCATAAGAAAATAGAAATTAAAAATCTAATTGGCAAAATAATTCTGCTGATAAGTAACGCATACGAAGATATTGAATGGCAAAGCGAGCTAAGTTGCACAGTACGATTCACACGCGCACCACGCGATTTGTTGCGTTTCCACGCGACTATTTCACAAGCGTGGCCAGCTTTTTCGCGGATACGCCACAGTTGACCACAAATGTGTCGTCTAGGTTCTCGGATATCTCTAGCGGGGCGGCGTGTTGCGTTTCACAAAATGTGGTTCCAGAGTGTGTGCAAATAATTTCGTAGCCGTTTCTCGATCACGCGTTATGCACCTTTCGTTATAGGTGAGAAAAGTATTTCCACTTACTCACAGACAGAACAGACGTTTATTATACATCTGACAGCTATAGTCGTTTCTATTTGACAATTTAAGATAAAAACGTCGATAACACTGACTAGATAACCAAGTATTGCACGAATAATTATTTTAAATACGTATATAATACTAATAAAATAAATGTTTAAAGATGTTTAAGACGGATACTTGGATACTTGTGTAATTTCCGCCGAATATATCTATTACAAGCCTTTCATTCGATTAAAACGAAGACGAGATTAAAATATTAAAGAAATTCGGGGATCGCAGCAGACTTAAATAAGAAGTATGATACTGTAGTAGGTGGTGAATCCGTGGAGACGAGAAAAGACGAGGAACACGATGACGATGACAACGACCAGAATAACACGAGAGCAGTCGGTGTTTGTAGTTGTGTGGCGCGTATACGGTTTCAGATCGACGGATAGACGAATGAGAAAGGACGGACTGACAAACGGATAAACGGACAAACGGACGAACCGACTGGCGGGAGTTGGAGTACAGACGCCACATAGCCAGACAGTGAGTACCGTGCTATTTTCAGGCTGCAGTCGTCTACCACGCTGCCAACCTAACCTTACTTAATCCCAACCTCAACCTTACACAGCCGGTCGAACTCGGTTTTCTCTCTCTATCTTCCACCACGTTCCACGTTCTCTCTCTCTCTCTCTCTCTCTCTCTCTCGCGCGCGCGCCAGTGTTGTCTCGTTTTCAAGCGTTCCTCGTTTCTCCTATACGCCACTTCTTTCTTCAGATCGTTTAATGTTGCATAGCCTTTCTTTTCTGTGCTTTCCCTGTTATTCTCATCTGTCGATGGAGTTTTTTTTCTTGTGGATTCTGGAAATATTTGGGGACCGTCACGTCACGCGTGCTGCCTTATTTTGATATTAGGACGACGATTGGAACGCGGACAATTCTCTTCTATTCAGTCTTCCCTATGGTTCTGTGTAGAAGAACGAGGAAAATGATAATAGCGCGAGATACTATTTCCACGTTTTCATACATTTCATATGATCTTCTACTTTCGAATTTTCCATAAACGTGTAATCGTCTGTGTGTCGTTAAAATGAACGACGATAACGTAAATTTTAAATTTTACGAAGCTACCCGATGACAATAATTTCGAAGTAAACATTTTCGCCTGAAAATGAAAACAGCGTTGGACAATATTCTACATAGTCGATCCGCGTCTCATTTGACATTTCGCATAGCATCATGTCGTAAATAAAGTTATCGCGAGCAAGCGATTCCCTGACAGCTTTGGTCGAACAAGATTTATCGAATTGCCACGCATAGCTGCTCCGAATTATCAGCTGTCGCCATAATCGAGTCACGGGTCTTTGTTCGCAGAACGTGCCGCCTGTCGAAAAAAAAGATTTTGCCATGTCTTATGCAAATTACATAGTACGTGGTTGACTATTTTCAGTGATATGTTATCATAATTGCTTGCTTTTTTCTCGTTGGAAAATGAATGAACCGGAGGCGATAAAACCCTTGGAACTAACGTTTAGTACCAAAACCCGTGTCTTCCGATTACAACAGTCGCTCTATGCACTTTGCGAGTTCATATGTTTTTCATCTTTGCACGACAATTTACATCGATAGTCGATAAATTAGAGTACCGACAAATGAATAAGAAAAGAGCGCGCACCGCGTTTAAACACAAATGTCGAACACTTTTCAACCTTCTTTTCGTATAGGTTACACAGGCTTCTTTTTCTTTTCTCTTTTCTTTTCTTTTTTTCCTTTTTTTCTTTGAGGCTTCTGGCAAGAGATTCGCCCTGTATTTTCTTAGTTGGTCCGTTGCTTCGTGAAAATTACCATGATGATCACCGGCCAAACCACGATGTTCACCCCATTCCTCGGTTGACCGTCGTAAAAGTAAATTGGAGTGCAGGGAATATAAAAATAAATGGGAACGATGTTAACCTCCGCAAGATTTTGCATAATTGCGTCGGTCCCGGAAGTCGCGGGACCGTTCGATCGGCTGCTTTGTGACGTCGAACCGGGCTAATTGGAAACGATAGCTAACCGTTCGAATATTTTCTTACATTCGAGATAAATCCATTCTTGTGCACATTTTCGACATTTCTTGAGTTTCCAAATAGTCGTCATTTTATCGTAGGCTGACCTCTTCTCATTCTACGTTGACGAGGATAGATAGCGAAATAATATTGGAATAGTGGAATTGTCGCAGGTCATTACGTTTAAACTTTTTTTTACACCTTGTATCATATTATTTAAGTTAATTATATGTACATCTTAATTTATATATTTTCAATAATACAATCTGCCTTTGAATATGTAGTAGCTGGTTTTGTTATACGTTGTATGTAAAAGTAAAATGTTTTCTATATTAGAATGACGAAAATGCACAGGAAGAATGGATTTCAAACATCTTGTTTGCGCGATCGTTAAAAATAATATAAAAAGGCAAAAGCGGAGTTCTTCGATATCGCGAACGCTTGCACGAGGCAAGGAAAATGTGGCCATTCTTATTCCCGTAATAGTTAACGTTCATGAATGAGTCGTTTGTTTTACAAATTCAATACGAGACCACCGGGATAGCGACTGGTGGAAAGCTCTACATTAAGGCTATCGATTATAAAGTCGATGATCGTGCTCGAGTAAATTGAGAGCGTACGAGAGAAACTATCGTTCCATTCTCAACGATAGAAAGTTCCCCGTAAAAAATTGATCACGTTCAGTTACTAAAGATGGTCCAACGAGATACTTTAATATTCTATCGCACAGGTACCGTGGTTTATTGGCTCAGAGTTTTCTCATCGAAGTTCCATTCTGTGTTTTAAAATCATATTTGCACGACTAAGACTCTCCTCAGACCTCTTCTCCTCTGTATACTCTTAGAAACTAAAAAGTTTACGCAGTTTTACGGATGGGAACTGTTCGTACAGGGTTTTCGAACGTCTCCAATTCTTACGATTAGCTATTTTTCCCCGTTTTTCCGTATACACGATATACCCGTTAGCAGCATAAACAAATCACAATTTATCGTTAAACTTTTTAAAATTCATCGTTTCTTTTTTCTATCCTGCCAAACAAATCAATCGGCGATCAGCGAAATACGGAAAATACAGATCACTTCGAAAATTCCCATTGAACAAACTGCGCGTGTATCAATCTGCTAATTTCAACGAGAGCGCACGCGTCTTGTTAAACAGTTTCAATATATCAGCCCCTTAGTCCACTGGAATTTAATAGTCGCATTATGCCGGTCCTCCGGGAAAACGTTGCAAGCTCGTCGAATAAAAGAGGCTGAAAAGAAGGTATAGGAAGGATGAAAGAAGAGGACGACGTTAAAATACCAAGGAGGCGTACATGAACGGAACCGGTCTCTCTCCTCGAGGTGGTTACACAGGGACGAAACCGTGCTCGAGTTCAGATAACGAGGTTGCCAATGCAGTTTTGCAAAACTGGTTCTTCGTGCAAGATTTCTGGCCAATGGGCCAGCGGTTCTCTCATAACCTCTCTCTCTCTCTCTCTCTCTTCCCTATATTATTCTTTTCATTCGTATTATCTCTCCCCTTTCTGTATTTTCCACCGAACAGACCAGTTAGGTAGATGGAAGAGATACAGCGAGGTCGTAAAATCGGTTAGCGATTGAAATTTGCAAGGTTCTATGGAAATTGTTTATCAGAGCCAATGACGCAACTTTTTCGCCTAATTACACAATCTATATCGTTTCTATACGATAAATAGACTCACAAAAGTAAATTGTTAATTTTTTCCCCGGTCGAATGACAATCGCGTATTTGGATAACGAGATTGAAAATTGATAAAAATGCTCGGATGGAATTTCGCTTCCGGAGGATTCATATTTATATGAATATCACAAATTTTTTAAGGTAAGAATACGAGTATTTCAATGAATATTAATATTAGACTGATCGATGACGTAACGCTAGCGCCATGCGAGCCTCAATTACCACTTCACGATATGCTACATTCGAAAAGTTCGTGGCGTTTCTACTTTTGCGAGTTTAGTCTATCGAATAACGAAACATTCGAACAAATGCCGCTCTTGGTTGGATCCTGCGAAATATCAAGGATCGGAAATTCGTTGATAAAACGTTTCCTGTTTCAGCGAGGCAAAGTTGAATCTCATGTAACCAAAAGAATTTTGTATCGCTGTTATATAACATTGGTGTGGTAGCACGTGAAATTGCTAATTTTGGAATAAACGACGATCAACTGCGACTTGTAAACTTCTACTCAACCTATGTATGTTTTGCTTAGCATATTTTTACGTTGTCCTCTTATAGTTCCTTTGTGTAACGAGTTCTTTTTTGTATCGGTTTAACCATTTGTTGAGAAGCGAACAATATGAATTTATGAATTTGTGAAGTCCTTTAACACATTAGCCTAGATTTTATCGTAGCTGTAATTGTTCAAGATTTGTAATAACGAGATTGGGCTCAAGGCGACAACTGGTCGCTGAACGTAGCCACGGTCACGGGATGGACGTTTTGCCTGACGAAGGTGTGGAGTGGTTGTATGGTTTTTCCCAGTAATATGGTTGTGGTGTGGCATACGGCCTCAAGATCGGGCCCTAGCCACATGGGATTGTATTTTGGTGGTGTCGATATAATGGGGCACACGTTGTATTAATAATCAAACTTCAGGCAGAATTACTTAGCAACGGCGATTGGAACTTCTCGATGTTTCCAATGGAAATATAACAAACAAGTGCAATTGTACAGCGAGGAAAATTTCCGTCAATTGATGATTCGTGAGATGGCCTTTGTGGGTGACACATCAAGCAGTCTTTGCAAGCATATTGTCAAGCATATTGATCGTTAGTTTTATTGTTCGCTAAACTAATAGTTCGAAAAGCATATTATTCGTTTGTCTTGTTAATCGTTAAATTTATTAATCCGTTAAACTCTATATTTATTAAACTTTGTTAAAGTCTTGTGTAAACGTGTAATATAATTTCTGTCTTATAAAGTAATGGCTAATTCAGACGGAGAAGTGTTCTAAATTCTAATGATAATCCGACATATTTATTAATACTTAGTCCATATCTTTCGGCCTTGGACGACTTTCGGTTTACATCTCTAATATAATTTCATTACATCTCATTTCTCTTACGCTAGCTCTTCTATAACTATATACAGCTGCAATTATGAATTTATGAACAATATGAAAAAACGAATTTAGAATATTATTAGTATTTATATGAGCTGGGCCAGGGTGCAGCTGCGATGAGAAATGGATACTATACGATAATCGTACACGATCCGGACAATGGCTGGATGCTAATAAAACTTCTAAACAGACGTCGAATCCATCGAATTATGATCGAAAGAAAGTTACGATGACTGTATGGTGGTCTGTAAAAGGGAATAATTCATTGTTCTTTTCTGGAACAAGGAGATAGCAGCATCCTACTGCCAAGAAATTGATTAAGAAACAGGTGGCATTATTCGACCGACGCGGACCTATTTTTCTGCGTGACAACGCTCGACCGCGTACATCACAAACCACTCTACGAAAATTAGCTAAATTGAAATATGAAATGAAATATATACGCCATACTCTCTCGTTTCGCCATTTACAGTTGCTTTTAAAAAATAAGACATTCGACACTCGAGAAGCTGCAATCGCAGCATTCGAAGAATTTCCTCGCGCCAAAAACACGAAGTTTTACAAAAGTGGAGGAACGTGCCAGTCGGAATCTCGTTGGGAAAATATCGTTAAAGCTAATGGTTCATATTTCGATCGAGTAAAGATTATACTTTGAAAAATATATTGTTATATCTATTACCATATATCGTTATCTGTTTCGACAAAGAAAAACGGCAATTTAATGCGGTACGACCTATTATCGTACCTCGTTGCGTCGCTTCTACGTACTGTACAGCGCGTGTTAGAGTCTCGTCTTAATTCCTGATCGACCAGCCGACACAACTGACCGACCAGACGATGTAACGACGAGAAGAAGGAGAGAAGCGAACGGTGCAGTCGGCGGTTTCTACTTATCGTGTTATATCTGCCGGTGGGTGCCGTTGCGGTTGCATTTGTGGCGTGCTTCGACTTTTTATACGGCCTTGAACGCGGCCGTCCGATCAGAACCAGGACGAGAATACTCGGCTCTGTCCCGAGATAGCCAGCTGTCTCGATCGCGCCTAGTCTTATTCCTCCGCTGTTCGATAACTCGATACATACTCGCGTCTCAACGAGATTTTTCTTCGCCAACGTGTTCCGATTAGACAGAATAACGCGAGTTATCACGTTGCGCGAAAAATTATATACGCGCTATGTTTCTCATAGGAAACGAGCTTCTGCGTCTAACGTGTATCACTGCGTTGATATCGGAATTTTTCGGCAAATTTATGAATAAGTAGAGAATTATCGTAAACGGATGAATAATTGGTTTAGTTCAGGCGAGATTAGGTGGAATATCGATAGCGTCGCTAGTAAGAAGCAATTAATATGTTCGTTGAGTGCTACGCATTTTTTGCTTGTTTTTTTTTTTTTAATAGAAATTTTATACATCGCGAGAAATTTCTTCTTTTGGTCTGCCTTCGCTATCGTTGGAAGTTTCGTTTCTTTTTTTTTTCCCCTGTGAACGGTAAATTATGGCTCTTATCGTTTCCCTGATACGGAATATATAGTTCGAACGGAAACCCTTGCTGATTATTCTGTCTGTAGTTGCCGCGTATTGCTGCGAAAATACTAACACGCGTCGTGTAAAAAAAAAGACAGAGAATATAGTTTTTATAACTGTTGAGCAAATACTCACGATGAACACGTGTATCATTTTGCGGTGAAAAAATTAAAAGTATTAAAAAGAAAAAAAAATCCCGCTACGTAACGTACCCGTGTAAAATGAAAACTATAGATTGTCTCTTTTCGCGTCGTAACGAAACTTTGCACGTACTTCAGTAGTGGCTTCTCTTATGTAGAAAGTAATTTGAACAATTTTAATAGAGCGTCACGAGATGCAAAAAAAGCTGAATTAAAAAAGAAGCAATTTTCTGAATCAATTACGCCTATCATAGGAGCCGTTATAAATCACGCGACACCGTGATAGTAGAATTGCACCGACTTAAATTAAACATACAAGTACAGAGATAAATGAACTCCTCAATTACGTTAGTTGCAAATGGTACGTGTTTGAAATACTAGAGGAGATACCGAGTGGTTGCTTCTCGAGTCTAAATGGAGTCTAGATATCATAGTTGCAAGCCTGCCACCTAAGTGTTCAAATATGTATCTTCTTGAGCCAGTGTATACTAATATAGCCGTATCTTCTATACATAGTCGCGTACATCTTCTATATGTATTTCCGATTTTCTTTATCTAACGTAATCTGGCAATATCTCGATTTAATTCTGTATATGCGCACGTGGCACGTTGATAAAAGGTCTCTACGTGCGGAGTTTGTCAGGACGTCGATCCACGGAGATCCGGTGTTCCATGCGTGAGGTTAGATCGCGCGAGAATACGCGAGTTCTGCTCGTAAAAGGCCAGCCGGCGGCTAGCAGGGCGCGGCACACGGCTCTGTGCTCGCTACTTTTATGAATGAATGCAGTTCGAGTGGGTGTGCGTAGTTGTGACTGCGCCTCCGCGCTTCTCCTTCACGTGGTTTGTATGTGCGTGTTCCCTGCGTGTTCCTTCATGTGTACAACGTGCGTACACGAAGCCGGGGACACGGAACCCGCGATGATGATGCCCGTTCCGTGGACAGCATTCTGTCGTTGGCCGCGTGGTCGTAGCGCGTCGACACACCTGGAGTGTCGCCACCGTTGTTCCGTGTTTCAGACGAGCGAATCTGTTAGATCAGTGTCTCCCAACCATTTTTCCGATCGTGTCTCAGCTGAACGCCTTCGAGATTTTGACGCTCCACGAGCACCAGGTTCTCGAGAGCTGTTATATAAATAGGTACGTGCTTCGAGTAAAATTCAAGCACGGGAAGCTCGATTATCGCGATGATTTACGAGCACGAACAAAAAATTTTTGGGAGAGTGTTTAGATTATTTAAAGGCAACGTTAACGCGATCGACACTTTTTACTCGCTAAATTATTCCCAAGAAGCAAAATGACGCGTTCAAGCTACTTAACGAGTTATCGAGTGCGACAAATTTCGAGATTCTCACGTTACCAGTGGAAAAACACGGAGATGTACCACCACCATCTATTAACGTTCTTTCGTAAACAACTGAATGAAAAAAGAGAGGAACGAGGCATCTCGATCGTCGACTTTTTGCATCACACTCCCTCGAACTTTACTTCAAACTTCCAACTATCACAACAGGTTATACAGCGCTTGAGATTCGGCGGGTCTCTCCCTAAAATAGAATTCCCTAGCACCGGTAGCTACGGGAACAATACACAGAAAATAACCACGTAAAGCGAAATACGACAAAAGAGCGTGATAAACGGCGAACATTGGCTCGTTCCAGTCAATAATCTTGGTGCCCATCGAGTACTACGTATAATTTGAAAGATTCTGGTTCACGTTCATCCTAACAGATCAACACGTTATTTCGCAGGAATTCGCAATACAATCGCCACGAACTTCTCGAATAATCCGATATCATTCGCCGCTACTCTGCTCGAACGAGAACGTCTCCTGAGGATCACGTTCTGGCGTATGCACTTATGCAGTGGTACACGATCGCCGCCCTCGCGGCGCATGCAACGAGCACGATGGCATCCTGCTCGTCGTAGGCTTGAAACGAGCGCCGTAAATCACAGTGGGACAAGCTTAAAAAGTCTTTTAACTCGCTGGCTCGTCTGGCGGACGTGTGGGCCCGCGATCGCGGGATCGAGATCGGTTGACTTTTCGTGCCTCGTTGCTTTCCACCCACCAGAGCGTACACGCGCACGTGCTCATGCGGGTATATAACTGTACCGTGTGCGGATACACGTTCGTGGAAACCAGCGTTCGAGCCTGTCTTTCACTACAAATATAGTGCTGTGAACGGTCGTGTTCCACCAACGGGGGGGAAAAAAGGAGAAAAAATCGGCGTAGGCAAGAAAAAGAGGGAGGACAGATAGGAAAACACGTTTGATAGGCGTTCGTGCTAAATTTCGCGAATTCTTCAGATTCCGATATCGGTTCGCTGAGTTTCCTTATGGACGAAGCCAGTATGTGCTACGTGTGATTCATTGCGAAATCGATGTACGCAGACTTTTGTTTTCCGGCGAGAGAGAAGATATGTAGAATGCGTTTTCACCGTTCTTTCTTCCTCTATTCTTTTTTCTTTTTTTTTTTTTTTTTTTGTCATTTTCAGGAAGTAATTATTAACCCTTTGCACTCCGAGTTTTATTTCAATTTCGTTACCAGCAGCTCCCAACGCTTTTATTGTGCTTTACTTGAAATTTACTTTAATTAGAAAATAAGACGATTTAAATAAATAAAGGGGGAAAGAAATTCACTTGAATACCAGTTTTATTCACGCTATTGTTGTATTTTGTAATTTTTAAGTGTATGATATATGTTGAAACGATTTCCAGGATGCAATCCTGGTTTTATTTTTCACAAAAGAAGGTGCGACTGAAAAAATGTCGAGTGCGACTCGACAAAGCAGCTCCTGAGATGAAAACTGATGTCGAGTCAAACTCGACATGGGAGTGCAAAGGGTTAGATATCGCCTAATCGAATGTTGGAATTTTACCGGAAAAAATTGCAAGCAGCACACATTTCCTTTGATTAACGCAGTTTCGGTTCTTAATATATCGCGCATGAATCGAGCGTATCCTAAGCTTCAAATCTTCTAACGAAAACGTACGATAAATTAATTTATTTCAAATTATTTATTGTATATTTGGAATCTGTATCTACACTAGAAACATTTCTCATATGAAAGTATACAAATATTTATTGAATTACAACAGCGGAAGGTAAACGGAGAAGCACCGCGTGTTTCCTCGTTCTAAACGAAAATTACAATTCACCGCGGGTTAAGGAAAATCATTTTGTAAACGGAGAAGCACCACTTCGAAAGTTTCTTGCTTTTTAATCGGAAATCACAGTTGGCCACGAGTTAACTGAGCGAATGAGTAATTTACGTGGAAGATATTTTATTTTCGCGAGACGTTCGATATTAACGGGGTTCAGCCTCGAATCTGATCTCGGTTAATTTCCATTTCTCTTTTACCTCGAAACGGCTGAAGGAAATCTAATCCTGGCATAATTGAAAGTTAAGCTAACGCAAAGCAAAGCAGAGCGATTCATAATTTGATAATACCTAATAGCAGCCAGTGGAACGGCGCTAAGATTCATAAGCGGCGTTCCATGGATACTGTGTTTCTTTTTGAACATTGAAACTCCTTATCGAAGAAATTATAGAGTAATGGTACATCTTCCCTTGCCAGAGCCTCCAATTTGACGATCTACTAAATCACATAACTGTATTGAATAGAAATTTCACTGGGCAAGTATCTTTTTGTTCGTTTATTTTAAATATCCTTTTATAAGGCTTCATTTTAAACGTCTCGCTTATTTTCAACTACAAAATAATCGTCGAATTAGAAAAATATATCGATGATGATTGGAAATCTTTGTAGAGAAAATTATTCTTTTTTTTTTTTAATAAGTAATATCGTAGATGATTTTACATGAACGTAAAGATAACCTGGTGAGAGTAATTAATACATAAATAATTCGATATTATATTTATTACAGTTCAAACGCTAATTTACTAAAATTCCAGAATTAATTGACTATGAGGCTAGCAATAGCGATCTAAAATTAACGATACAGCGAATGATAATTGCTTTATTTTAAGACGAGAAAAGAAGTTGCAAAGACTAAGAGACGTTAAATTAATCTCGAAATGGAGCGTTCAATAACATTGAGAAACACAGCACGTAGAAAAAAGACCAGGCATTGAAATTGCTGCGTTTAAAAAAGGAATCGAAATGGCATAGCTGTGCTGCAATAGTAAGCAAGACAAGCATCCTAGAGGCTGATCAATTAGTTGTCGAGGGATAAATAATGTATCGACGCTCGATTAGATCACGCGTCGCGTTAATTGGACCGCTAATTAATCGAGGTCGATTACTTACCGCAAGGGTGAAACGATATCCAAGTTGAATCTGTGCCAACTTGCTTTTCAGAGAGTCCTTTGAAACCAATCGTACTTACTTCTGAACAGCGTCTCGACTTTTTAGTCGTCCTTTGTATAAATCTTTATCCTATATATTTTTATAGATATCTCTAGTTTCAATTCTGGTTGTAGTTTACACGGTTAATATATTCACGATGAGTTCGTGCTTTAATCTTTCTTACTAATTTTTAATTTCTACGATTTAATAATTCTGTAACCTTCGAAGCAAGGCAATACCGTTCTTTCCCCCTCCCCGTTGTAACACAAAGACCGACGATATGTAAAATTAAATTTCGAAAAAGACACCGACGTATTAAATTGATAATCCGATAGAAAAACAATCGAATTGCTGTCGAGGTTGAGGTTTACAATAAAATCAGAACGAGATTGAATAAAGTAAAGGTAAAAAAGAAAAAAAACTGAAAGAGAGAAGATGAGAGAGGAGAAGAAGAAGAAGAAGGAGGAGGATTAGAAGACGTGCAGTGTACTTCCTTGCATCATGCCAACAGCAAAATTACTATTTCTCTTTGTTCAACGAGACGGTTAATACCGCCTTCTTGCGGCACCCACTTTCTTTCCTCTGCTTTCTATAGCAAAATTGGCTTTGCCTCGTCTTCTTCTCGCTTTTCTATCCTTGCCTATCATCGTTGTCTTATTCGCCCGTCTCTACTCTACAGACTCACGGCTGTCTGCCGCGTATCTTCTGGTAATTTGCGGAACTCTGGAATCCAGGAATTCCGTTTCAGACCGTACACTTGTGTGAATATCACCGCGGTTTCAAGGAAATCATCTTGTTTTAACCGGGATTTTCTTCGTCTGCCGAACCAACCATTGTTTATGCAAAGTTCTTTACAAGACGGGAACAGTTGGCCAGATCTTTATTTCTTAGGAATTTTTTTTTTAACGGTATTCTAAGAATTATGCGCTTGGAATCTTTTATTTCACGTTGGCAATAATTTTGGGAATATCTTAGCATTAATTTTTAAGTTGCTAGGGAAGTGTATAGTTCTAATTCTAATCAATTTCTGAATATTTGTAAGAATTACTTGTACGTTTTGGAAAATACGCCTTGAACACACTGGATATGTAATCGCTCCTAACTGGTACTCGTTTGAAACTTGCTACTACGTTTAGTCTGTCATTGAACTTTGAATGTTTTACTAGAACAAGCTACGACATTACATAAAGTTCGGAGTTGCACGAAGTTATAAGTGAAAGGCGTTATTCGAACTGTTCGCGGTAGTTGGCTATTTATAGCGTATTATTAAATATCATTTTTCTAGAGCGAATTTTCTAAAGACAAATTATTGTAGAAACGTAAGTTAATGTAAACTTCAATGCACCGAAATATTTCTATGTATTTCTAAATATTTCCAATTATATAATATTTACATTATATAATGTAGAATCCTATCTCCTCCAATAACAATGTCCCACTTCGTAATACCATTTCACAATCCCGAATATAATCCGTAACCGTGAGAACAGGATCCTTCAAATTCGCTTGCATAGAATTTGAATGAGAAATAATCGTTGTCACGAAACATCGTATTTCTCTACGTGGTATTATTTATTGTAGCATAGTCACAGCTTGTCCTTATTTCTGTCGGCCGGCTCGTTCGAACGTTCCTTTCTGAACCATGGTGCAAATGTAAACGTCCCTCGACTAGAGCGATGATCTAAGGAGCATCGATATTACGAGCCAACTTCCGGGATTCTGATGGAGATACAATTCACGAGGCGCAGAGGCGTGGGCGATACGCATAACTCGCGAGAGCCTTTTGTCGGATAATTCGTGTACGTAGTACGTGTAATCGTTAGCAATGGACTTAAGTACGTCGTAAACAGTTCCGTCCATTAAGTGTTATAGTAACACCGCATGAGAATCTGTGCCTAAGTGTATAAATCGATGGCAAATTGATAATCAAAAGCAACATTTACCATGTTTCGCATGAAATAGCTCGATTATGAATTTAAATCATTTATTACAAAAAAGAAAAAGAGAAAACATTTAAATCTTATAGAATCACTGGACTATAAATTTAAATGATTATAGGAGACGTTTAAATAAATCCTATTTATCGTTCATATCGATCGTACTGGATTTGATTCGAAATTGTAAGTACATATTGAACTTGATCCCATCGCTAGTATCCTGCGAACGTAGAGAGTTTAATCGTCGATCTTATCGTCCTCGTGTTACACGCTACGTTGCGATTAACCATGGGGCACAATCTGGCCGACAGTTCCAGGAATTTCGGTATTTCTAATAACAAATTGCGTTGTCTTATCGAATCTCGGTGTTGTCCGTCGTTACTGATCGGTCAATTAATTTTCGCCGCGGGAATCGCACGCGTGATACCATTCGAGAAATTATATAAACCCGCGGTTTAGAAGGGACACAATTTTTTAACTGACCTTCTGTGTGACCAGAATTTTGTACATTTATACGGAGGGAAAATCGGTGGGAAAAATATGCAAGAAACAAAAAAATAAGCGCAAGATAATTGAAAAGATTGATGAAGAAATAATCAACTCTCATCTAGAGATCTAGAAAACGTAAAAGCGAATCATCGTTATCGAAAGTCGTATTTTTTCAAATTCCCCTCGAGTTTCTCACAGATTTACGATTCTCTCTAAAGAAGAATTTCTCTGTTATTTTCCTCGAAGATGTATGCACCTACTGCAAATACTGGGCGTAAAATTTCCTTTCTCCAAACGTAGAAAGAAATCGCAGCATGTCTCGACCATTTAAATGCTCCCAAACACGTTCGCGGGGAAGAAAAAAACGAGTAACGATAATCTCGTTTCTCTGGAGAGTTTCAAAATCCATCGTCGTCCACGACAACTCATCTCATCGAGATATCAAGTCAAAGGGGATCTTCGTGTCTGAGTTTCAGGCGATCTAACCTAACCTTGCGCTCTGTCGAGTATCTCAGCGTAGGTCCAGTTCAATATTCAAAGTATATACTTTCCAACGACAGTTCGAAGCCGGTTTTACTGGAAGGCTTGCAACGTTAAAAGCAGTCTCTTTTCTTCCCTGCGCTCCTTTATATTCCTGTTTCCTCCTCTGCTGATCATCGGTACGCCGCGATCTCTCCTCCTCACCCTTCGATGAAATAATAGGCGGAAGTGGTGGTCCGCTTTGCCAGCGGTCTCTCCATTTTCTTACGATCGCGTTCAAAGGCAATCGAACTTTCTTCTTATTCCATTGCTTCGTTTGTGTCGCGTCTATAGTAATCTGCCAAATGTCTGCTCAGGCAAATCGCAGAAAGAAGCACGCGTATACAGAAAATAAAAAGAAAAGAAAGAGAGAAAAAGGAAATAAACATATTGGGTCGCTTCGAAAAATCCTACCGTTTTTATTAAAAACGTCTGCTCGATAAAGAAACGTTCGAACAAATATTGCTACTTGGAACGAAGTATCTCGATGAATATGAGTACCTTAAGCATCAGTGAAACGCGATACTAGCGCTATGCGAGTGTTAGCTAGCAGTGTACAATATATTGTACACGTATATGCACCTTCCTGCAATTCCTAATTTGTTTCTTGTTTGGCAGATTTTATCAATCAAATGCCTGTGGCGAAGTGCGATAAGACTGAACTGAACGATAAAGTCGATCATCATGGGCGAGCACATGTAGAGCGGTTGCTGGAAAACGCGATATCAGATGTACGAGCAACCGCTGCCAGCATACCGCAAGTCACACGTTCTAACGTTGTTCATATCAGGCTAAACCGCTCGCTACGATGTTCGTTCATGTGGGATTGTCATTAGTTTCCGTGTGTTAACCGCGGAAAATTCTAACGATTGCTATAAAATTATTTCGAGAAAAAATGCACCTTAGCTGCGACATTAAATCGTTCCAATTACTTTTAATTGGAACTTTTTCTCGTCGAAGTTACGAGATCTTTCCAGTTTGTCCTACGCTTTAAAATGTTTTCTAACGTTTGATTATGTTTCGTCAAACGTAACTGAAAGGACGCAGCGGAACGTATTATTGCAACTGAATTATTTATGCAAAGCCGTTATTATCGATAACATTAAGTAGAGATATCGAAATGGCACAATTTCGTTGTAAATTCAGTGATAAACATTTGCGACGAACGCTCGTAAAGGACTATGAGTAATTTATGCATTTACGAAGCGCAACATCTTGCGTATCCTTGCATCCAAGGTCTCTCGATGAGCGCCGAAGACGTTGTTGAAAGACAGTCAAGGAGAAGTTGAATATCTTGTTACGAGGCATATCTAAAATACATACATTTCGGCAACAGGTACTTTACTTACGAATAACTCAAGGCATAATAGGCTTTGAAACGTAAATCGACTTGATGAATTTCTGACATTAATTAGCTGCTACCGCCACTGATGGGAGGGGGGCCGAGCAAAGAATTTATAGTTCTGGGAAATGAACGTCCATTCGTGATTACCGTATTTTCGTTTCGATGCATGCTGCGCAATATTTTCATAAAATGTTTATTTTGACAGTTCTATAAATCCCTATTCGCAGGCTTTGCACATAAAGTACCACAATTCTAATAAAGCATCGTACAATAACACGCGTTGTCTTCATCAACATTAATTCTCTTCCTTTCGGAATTGTCTGTCTATAGAATTTTCTATGAAACATATTTTTTTTTTTTTTCTTTACAAAACGTCATAATATTTTCGTTTCCCAGCTACTTTTTGTTAATGTTCCATTCTTCAGTGCGGATAACAGCGTTGAATAGATACAAAACCAGCTGCTAGCGGAAGAATATTTTTCTTCGTTTTTACTATCCATTGTCATTCTCGTTCGAAAACATCTACTGATCTCACACTGGTTTCTGACCGAACGTGTATTATATTCAAATATACAAATATTTTGCTTGTCGGAATTAATCGCACCGAATGTTACCGCAAGTATACAATAATTATTCAATTAGTACGTTTTCCATACCAGACTCACCGCGTGAAACAATCGTCATTCGTTGTAAAACGATAAAATCCCATCATCATGCGGTTTATCTACTTACTTCAACGTTTGTCGTATAAAGCAAATACAGGATTGTACTTTACTATTTAAGTTTAGCGGGATTCAATGCCTTGGTGAAATTTTATTTTCTTAAATCCAAATACCATCAAGCTCTGTCGTGCAGTTATCTACATCTTATTACGAAATTTTAAATTTAATCAATTTCACGTACCCTGATATAATCGATCGTATGAAATGTAGATTCTAGCAAACTTCGTAATAGAATTTCTGACAATTTTCACAAAATACTCCCATATCTGCATACATCTTGTAACCATTAAAAATCTGTATCACCAAGCAATTTTGGCGATAAACTTCGCTCGAAGAATCCACGTAACATACGCCCAAACATGACCTCTAACTTGCCAAGAGTTACCGTATCACATCTTACGTAACTTGAACTCAAACATACGAAGCGATTCTGCAAGCAGCCATCCCTCAAACCTTATTACACCTGCACAAACTTCGCGGAAATCTCGTACCCCGAACCAACTGTGTCTACTATTCTCCATTTCGTTATTACCAGTCGAACAGTCGAGTCTAAATTCGGTTGTACGACCTTTCGATCGGCGACAAATAGGCACGAGCCGAAAAGGTCGCGATAGGTTGGGTTCGGTTCATGGTTGTGTCGCTTCCGGAGCTTCATCTTGGTCGAGCATTCGGTCAGATCCCAGAATGGATCTCGGCCACTCGGCCGGGTCAGGTCCTTTGAACCGACCTGGTCGCGAGCGCACACACCTGCGCCGCTCTCTAATCGAAAAAAAGTAGAAAAAAAAAAAAAAGAAAAAGAAGACGTATGACTGTTCGTGTCTCGCATACAGAGACTCACAAAAATAGTGGAACATTTATAGAAGCGTTTCGAATTTGAAACTTTCGCGATGGTTAGATGACACACATTTCCGCTTCTTCGGATTTCGATCGTGTTTTTACCGACAGCTACGTAACGAACAAGTGTGCTACCTTATATTTAGAAATTGTTATTTTACTCGCTGACGCTAATGAGACAATTATCACGATTATATAATTCAAGCGAATATCATGATTATATTGGTAAAATTAAAAATAAACCTAAGAGCACGTTCGTATAGAAATTACGATGTATTCGCTGTACACAGCGTGAATAACAGTGTTAAACGCAGAATAAACGTCAAAATTGGTCCCCTCTAAATATCTCGTGGCTTATTATAGCGAGCAAAAGAAACAACAGTACCGTAGTGTTCTGGCCGCTTGTCATCCAGTTTGACATTTTAATGCTTCGTTCTTACGATATTATCCAAAACATTGAAAAACGTTTTCGTGATTTTTGAGTCGTCATTATTGCGGCAAATGAGCGATATGGGATGTGTATAAAGAAAACGTGTATAAAGTCATATATGCATATATATGTAGATAATGCGTAGGATGGTGTAAATTTGCAACAAGGTCACTCGAAGCTGCGTCCAAGATTTTCCATGTTTTTATTTTTATTTTTTGTTCCACGGTTCGCGCGCCGCTGTTATTCGACGAGAGCGTTAACGAGATTTGATTTTTCAGCGCGTACTGCGTCTTTGATGTTCGGCTTATCGAGCCGGCTTAAACTATCGATTCGTTTCAGTGTTTGTGTTTTGGATAGCCGCAAGTGATAGCGAGCAGTATTTTCGTAGGTGGATCTGGATCCCTCCATTAATATAATATCAGCGCGTGAAACTTTAGACACAAGTCGCAAATTATCAGTACAACAAGTTTGACAATAGAACGAAAATTGATGTTTTATAAATAAATTTCGTAAATTACAAGACATTTCACCATCATAAGTTACAAGTTATTGTGCGTAACAAGCACCTACATAGTTGCAATCATAAAAATCATATTCTACGACATCAACGGAGCACAGTCTTCCACTCGACATTGTCTTCCTAGAAAAAATAAAAAAATTTCGCTCATCTTTAAATTCCTTCTATTAGACAAGAGGATAGAAAAATATTTATCGCGATAAATATAACCGAAAGAATCAGTATTCCGTAGAGAACACCGACGAGAAATACAACGTAGTGTTGATGTATCGATGTATCGGTGTACAGCGAGGGAACTGCAAAGTTCTCGTCTGAAACCGCAGCATCGAGAGTTCGTAAACCTCGATGTGCCGTAAACTCGGCCCTGAATACGAAGCTTCTAACTAGCCACGATACGGATCCCCTTCCGCCATTCCCAATACAAACCAATTTTTCTCAATGAACTGCCGTCGATAATAGTTCGTAATTTCTTTCGCCGATTTTTCTCCCTTCTTATTCGAGAGTCGAATAATCATTGGACGATTTCAGAGAGTCTTTTGCCAGTGGTCGTAATTAGATGCTTTCCGTGTACATAATATTATCGTACTGTTTTTAGCGAAAACCTTTCATCTGACACTGTTTCATCTTTTCAGAAAATTATTGTCAACATTTTTCATGCTCCTTATATCGTACAGGTTGTTACGCAATAATGACTAGATAATGAAAAAGACCGAATAATGAAACGATTAAACTTTTGTTGAAAATTAATTTTTATCGTTAGATCTCGATGACACCTGATGTGAACTAAATAATGAAAAAGACTGAATAATGAAATGATTAAACTGTTGTTCGAGGTTAATTTTTATCGTTAGATCTCGAAGACACTTAATATGTTAATACCAATACTACTGCTAAATTGTAGTACAATTATTCAATCACCTAATTCAAACCTGACTTTCAAAACTCTCGCGCTACGAAATCAAAGATTCGAAATCAAAGGTCATCATTCTCTGTACAGAGGTGCAGTAAAATGTAAACCATGTAAAAATAGATATCTGTCAATCCTAATTACGCCCGCCCACGCTGCGCGTATACAGATCCAAATAATCGATCAAATATCAAAGCACGCAAATTCCGAGACCTCGGGACCAAATCAAAGTTCACCGTTCCTTCTCGCAATCTCGAAATGTAAATATCTCTTAATGCCATCCTAACCGCGCCAAATCTCTTACCGACCTGTACTATCCTATACGTCAAGTGAAACACACCAATCGACGTAACTGCGTAGAATTGTACGACACATAGTACGATACAACAGTACGAAGACTAGCGTAGATCGAAAGAAGGGACATCTCTCAATCTGCGATAAGCTAAACGACGAAAGTTCTCACTCTCTGAGAAATTATCTCAAAATCGAAATACGTATCGCTCAATCCCATATATTAATCACGTCGACCGTACAAATACTAAGCAACCTATCATCCTAACACACGTAACAAGAGTCGCGAAGAACGCCAGCTAGCCAGTATATCTGCGTAACATCGTACCATACACGTTACACAGAATCATATAGCGTGGATTGAAGGATCTCTCGGAAGGCATCGTCGGCCCCGAAAGCTCGTTGGCTGTCGTAGGAAGCGCAGACCGAGCATACCATCCAGTCTGGCCGCCTGGCTGGCTGGCCAGCCGGTCGATCAATATTGCCATGGCTACGACGTGCAACGTGGAGGAGAAAGAAGAGAGGAGGCGGAGTAGGTGGCGGCTGGCTGGCTGGCTAGAGAGAAACACGGGGCGGAGGGGTAGTTGCTCATATTCCGGTTACACACGAGAGGGTTGAGAACCAGGTCTGATTCCGGAACGCCGGCGTGGAGTGGGGTATGGTGGAGGGGCTGGATGTACGGAGGTTACAACGTAGTAGTAGAAATACGTACTGCTACGTCACGAGACCTACACCTTGCCCCACCATGCCAGCCACCGCCGCGTTCTACTCGAGCGATTCATGACGACGTAGAAACTGCTGCTGCGCTTCTCTCGCTCGCCTGCCGCGGCGACGCTGCCTCGAAAGAAACGCTGACACCACCCGGCCCCTTTCTTCCCAGATATACACTCGAAACACGATCGCCAAGACACCAGTAAGAGTAATTCCGACGTTGTTTGAACAGTGGTCGATTTATGTTGCTATATAGACGAATGATTTAGAGAAGATAACGATTAGACTGCGGATATTTGTAAAGATCATGCAGATTTAGTTTTGGGAATATAATTTAGGAAATGTAATAATGATTTATATATCGGGTCGCGGGTTCCTTGCGGCTATTTTCGTTCCTTTTTTTTCCGCGCTGGCTGTGTAATTTTTATCTTTTATCGTATCACTAGGATATAGAAACGATGATAAACGTAGTAATTGCATTGCGAACGCTCTTACTTCTGTAAGTAATTTCTTGTTGGATTTAGCAATACATCTGTGGTATTTTAAAATATTACGATTATGGGACTGTTTGGAAATATTGAATTCTAGCAATAATTGGAAACCGAATTAACACAAAGCTGCCGTCTATAAGAACTTTCCCCGTTTACATACTCGTCATAATTGCACTGCCAACGACAAAACCATATAATCAAAAATATCCCCGCTTTCCACTGCAAACCATTAATAATCCCTCGAATCTCCTATTTCGTTATTTGTCTAATGACGCGTAATTTCCAATTATGCATAATCACATATTTCTAGAAGAAATTTCCCTAACTTCTTGCCAATAAACGTAAAAACGTAACACAGATGTAACCTCTGAACGGAAGAAAACAAGTGCCGGGAAGAAATTACATTCGAATTAGATTAAAATTGGCATAGCAATTTGTGTAGGGTTGTATAATGGTTTCCGCGCGTCTCGAGAGTCGCCGGCCAGCTTCGTTAAATATTATTTATCGTTTCAATTTGGTTGTAAATGGATCACGGTTGGGTTTATAGCTTTCTCGAGGTAAGGAAAGCCAGAGTGGCCACGGTGTATCGAGTTGCGCACGCGCACCACGCGATTCTCCTCCGCCACGATAATATTTCGCTACTTTGTGGCGAATAAAATCGCGACAGGCTCTCCGTTACACTGTTGAAAGTTGTCTCCGCTCGTGACACATGTACAACTCGGCCGATTTTTCTTCTTTCGCTTCCGCATAGAAGAGAAACGAACGACCTACGCGTAATCCATGGCAATACAACGATCCAACAAACCCGTACGATGCATTGTTGCTAGAAGCTATATTTGCTAGGTTAGAAATCAATTCCTACTGGCAATAATTTACAGAATCTTTTAAACGGGCATCATTTATCTTGTTCGAAGAAATGAAGAATAATTCGTTTCTGGACTTTTCTTGTTTGTTCATGGGCAAATACGACGGTATCTCAAAATATAAATTCAAATAAAATTAAAATTACAGAACAAAATTAATGCTAAAACACACCACTGACCATCAATTCTCGAGTTTCTACTTTCGATATCTGAAATTAGCGCTTTGATAATCGCGTTAATTTTACAATTTCGTCGTACATTTTCCAGCAACTATGTTATACCGAAGTCAGCGGCGGAATCGATTCTTCGTTTGAACAATGTTGATTGCCGCATTGTCTTCCAGTGAATGTTCGTTCGGAAGCGGAGAACGAACAGGGGAGGTTTCGAAGGTAGATGCACGCTCGTGACTGATATCCATATTGCAACAATATAAAGGGGGAGAAACCTAAGTTGCACGCGCGTTGGCGTGCAAGAAATTCCCCTTTTCCGTTCCTCGTGCTTCGCAACGTAGATATACGTAGATATACTCGATTACTGCTACATTGTCTGTCGGCTACCAAACGAAAAAGAATGAGAAACAAAGTTTGATATGATCGTTTTTTTAAGGCACAAGATAATAGGTTGAATGAGGTGAACTTCGCTTAGTAGCTGATTTATCGAGAACAGGATGGCTCGGGTAATTAGAAGATCGTTGCGTTGTAATATTTGGCAAACGTTAATAGTAAAATCGGCAAACATTAAAATTAATATTACGTTTGAAAATTGGCTTACAATTTACGAGACAAGGATCTGATAAATTAAGGTTGGAAATGTCGAATTTATTCAGCGTTATATTCCGAATATATCCTAAACGAAAACGTTTGTCCCAAATGTACGAAAAGATTGATATCCATCAATCTATCTTTTAAGAAAGTAATATTACACAATAAATAGATAACGTGAAGTATATAACCGCGTAATAATCTGAAGACGGACACATCCGATGTTCTATATGCATACACTCAGCTGGAACATACGCTGCGTCTATAGGAAGACTTCGACTTCCTTTGTTTCACGGTTGGCCGGCCTGCGAAAGCAGAACATGCACTATTGTACTACAAGCTGCAAGAAAACTATATACAACATATATTCTACGTAGACTGTAAGTCGATGAGGGAGAAATCGATTGATTATGTAGCGAAACGCGTGGCGTGCCAACTCATGAACCTCGAACCTTTTGTGATCGATCGATTCTCCTTCACTGTTGCAACCCACGCGAAAACTTGCCGATTTGTTCCAGCCCTGTCCTGTTCTACCTTCGACCCGTTAGTTTCTCTCATTTAACTGCAATCTCACGATTTCTTTCTTTCATTTATAGAGCGATCACGAGACAAACGTATCTCGCTCCCTCACAGGTCTCACAATTTTTATTTTTATACAATATCTCGGAAAAGATTAAATTTTTGTTACTCCGTCGAACGAGTGGCACGCGAAATGTATTTATCGTTGATCGTAATGGTCCCTTAATCTTTTACCAACGAACGCACGAAATTCAGAACGTAGTACACATGGTAACTGCGTATAAACTTTGAAGCGTCTCTCGAGCGCAAATGACGAGTGTTTGGAGTAGAACAGACGAGATCGAGTGGCTGCTTGTATTTGAATAGATTCCAGAAATGCACTGTAAAGTTTCGAGCACAAGAAGATACATAGGATGAGAGATAGTTTCAAGAGAGCGTGGTGCAATCGAGCAAACGAATTTAGTCAGTTTCGAGAGTCATAGGGTTTAATCAGTCCTTCATCCTTCATTTCTGTGCCATCGGAACATTGTTAATCGTCTTCTTCTCCGCTGTGTTTCGTCACGTAACAGAATCAAAACGTGTCTGTTATTAATATATTATAACGATAATACGATTTCGAGGTATTTTCGTGCTAACAGCAAGGATATCATAAACAAGAATCTGAAAATGTCGCCATAAGAAAGAATTCCAGAGGATTTATGTTTGAAAAGCGTTCGTACGTTAGATAAAGAATGATTTGGGGTCCTTGCTTACACCATCTTTTCCATCCTTGGTGTGAGCAGAATATGCTTCGAAATTTTGGTCAGCTGTTTTTCTCGCGTATCTCATATGTACAGTATTTTTTTTCTGCGAATATATTTGGAACAAGAATATTTGTTGCAAAGATTATTTTCTAATTTCTAGTCAAGTGCGTTAGTAGTAATAAAGTAACTGGGACTATACTGGAAGGCCACGCGACTTCGACCCAGAAGTTAACGTGTTAATTGTTCTTTAAATAAAGCTTATGTTCTTCCTAAGTTGCAACTTTTGCTCTAACTTCTACGTAGAGTAGACTACGTGTATCGTATTTCGCGGAGCGTGCATCTTGTTTCTTTTTAATCAGACGGGAAGAAGGAAGGGAATACGACATTCCATAGTAGGCGGATAGTCGATGTTTTTGTTTTCGCTGGCGTTTATTATTATGGCGCAGGGTAACCTACTGTCTTCTCCATCGCTTCTATTATCCAAGAAGCCGCGTTCGTCGTGTCATAATTCGCGTACACGTTGAACGTAGTACGGGCATTCGTTCGCGAGTGCAACGTACACGATCCTGGAATTGGTCTCGAGGTGAGAAATCAAAAACTTGAATCAACAAAAAGCTTGACATTAAACTCTTAAATTAAATGGGATCATAATATTTTAACTACATTTATACCGAATGTCGTGGCATTTCCTCGTGAAACTATACTCTGGAGTATTGTATAAGTATAAATAAGAACTAGATATGTGAGAATATTAACAAACTGGATTTCCTAGCTAACAAATTAATTTTATAAAATCGAATAGAAAGGTCACTTTGAAAGTGTGGCTTATCGCATTTTTCCCCTTGTAGCCTCCAAATGGTACGTTTATAATATTACTTAATGTATTTTTAATCTCCGTTGCTCGAGATACTTCTGATTTATGAGAAAATTACATAAACATTCGCCAAGAGGGATTTCAATTACCCTGGAATGTTACGCAGATGCGTACGAAGCTCGAGCGCAACGATTGCTTGAAACAACAGACGTAATTGCGACGTTACGTTCCTTCCTTTCACATTTCCTTGCCGAGATTACTATTATTAAGGATAAAAAGCACACGATTTTCCTGCGAACATTTTATATCACACGACACGGAAGTTTCGAAAAAACGAGAAAAATTCAGGTATAAATGTACGATATAGAGAAAAACATGTAGTTCTTTAGAGCCAATACTCGCAAACCATTTCCGTTCGATAATCCGGGTAAACGGAGAAAGTAGTGGATACGTAATTTTCTCATTGAATTTATATTACTCGGCAGCATTCCTGCAATTTTTTCTTTTTAGAAAAACATGGCTATTTTATTTAAAAAATTAGATTATTATATTATATATATATAAAATTGGATTACGTCAAATGAACTGTTAATTGTTATTACAATACTAAATATTGGTTCCTTATAATATACAATAATTCCTTATAATAAATATAATTAGACGATTTAATAATTTCCTAATGATATTGCTGTGTCTTTAATTGCTTGACAACGAGGTACGAGACAATTGTTGAAATTACAAAACTCGAAATAAGATGGCAATTAACAATAACAAAGTTTCGTTGTTAGCTTCTTCTTCGGGAAGAACCGAATTTAAAAATTCCATAAATACGACTATATTATCAATTCATGACTGAGTATGTTTAAACTACCTAATACATATGAACGAACGGCTGTGTACACACTGTACGTGTTACGTATGCAACGAGGATGCAGTGCTCGCCGACGTTCATATTTCTTGTCGACGACACACGAGGACAGAGAACGCTAGTTCTTAACGTGCACGCAATTCAACTCGAGTCGGCTTGACTCGATACGCGCGGCGAGCACTTTCTCATTAATGAAAACTCTGCTTCGTTTCTCCCTTGTGGTGCGGCACACGTTGCTTTACGCATTCTACGCGGCGCTACAACGTGCGTGAAACGAACGAGCCTCGTGCTCATGCGCAAATACGGGGTGAGTACGCGGCCATTCTGCTTGACATTTTAATTGGATCAGGCGTCTTTTTAATTGGGGCCTGAAATTAACGCCGATTCGCAGTCGAATTGTTGCTTACCGCGTCGATGTTCGAATCGGTTAAATGTTTAAAATGACCGTCCGACAACGTCACCGCGTAATTGTTTGCGAGTTAATTAGCGATTGACAGAGATGGTCCTGCAATTTTTAACGAGAATCGAGAAAGCTCCGATGGAAAAGTTCAAATTGAAAATTATTCATTTTGTAACAAAAAATCTTACCGGTAAATGGATGAATTGCGACGCGGCAAGCATATAATAATTTGTACGCTTAAAAAAATCAGTTTTTCGATGGCAAACAGCCACGAAGGAAAAGAAAATGTTGTGTGGATGTTGTCAACCTTGACGCACTTAAAAAGATCGATCGATAATCATAATATCGTGCCAGCTTGAAGGTTAGGATCGTAATTTGCCGTAGGTCATGTCCATACGAAGAATTCTTATAAACGGCATGAAAGTATTTCACGACGCAGTTCGCACAAATGTATTGCGCGCGATGATTAGAATTAATTGTTTACTTAATTGAGAATACTGAAAGATACCGAAGAATCGTTACGTAATCACGCGTTCAATTTCTTTTTCCCAATCTGAAACTTTTATTTCAATGAAATTTCGTGTTCCCATTGACGTGTATAGCCAACTGGCTAAAAGTCGGTTGAAATAAGTCACGGCACGTGACAACGCGGTGTCCAGTAGCCAGGAAGGAAAAAGAGGTTGACGAAGAAGAAACGCTACGAGAAATACGTGTAGAGAAAGAGACGGAACATGAAAAGAGTGAGCGAACGATCAAGGGGAGCGTAGACTACCGGATGTGACGTTTCGCCCTTCTAAACATAGATACACGCCATGCAACTCTACCTCCTCTTCATCGTCGTAATGTTGTAACGTTGTAACGCCTGCTTGCTCTGCTCGACTCAGCGTCGGTTCCTCCACTCTCTCTCTCTCTCTCTCTCTCTCTCTCTCTCTCTCTCTCTCTCTCTCTCTCTCTCTTTCTCTCTCGAGCCTCTACTCAAGGCTACTACTGTCATCAGGAAGTCAGGGCCGTGAAAAAAGACGTCAGCCTTCGTCGCGTTCCGGCCTGTAGCGAAATATTTTCAAAAGAAAAAGTTAGACGCTCGAAGTTGTTCCTTCACTTACTCTATATACGAAGATATACTCGAATAACGTAACTCATAATTTACAAGCAGACTGTAAATTTTTATGAAAATTTATATATACATATAAAAATAATGAAATAAAATAAAAGAGGCAGAGTACCGTAACTTGGATATTTCACATGTTTTCCTACGTTATATGCGTTCTATCATACGCAATTCTTGGAGCTTTAGATTGTACAAATGCATGAAAATCCACGGTCTATTTATAGCTCATATCTATATATATATATATATATTCATAACATAACAAAACGTGATAAGTGGTATTTTTATAGAGGAGTAATTTAAAGATCTATCGCAACGCCTGTTGGCCGCTATTTTAGAAAAGCTCGAACGCAACATACGTACATCAAGAATCAACAATCTATATTAAGCTTACGTTGCGTCGTGGCGGTACCTCGCAATGGTCGTCACTCATTTCCACTTCTCTCGAACATTGGCAGAGAGGTAGGTTAGGGTCCAGAGGTTCGTCATTGCATTGCGCCTATGACAGCGCTGCTCGTTGAAAAATGCACGCAACGTGAAGTAACGTAGCAAAAGAAGCGCACGTCCTACAATTAGATAAAGCCGCGGCACCAACGTAACTTCTGATTCATTCACAGAACCGCATTACGTAATTCCCGACGCCTGGTACAATGAGTAACGCCTGCGAGTACGTTATCGCTGCAAATGTTGCCGATTGTAAATCAACGTTTTATCGTGCCGTTCGGATTCCTCTAATTCGATTCTTCCGATAGAAAAAAAAAGCATTTGTGGGTTTCGTAATGGACGAAGACGAGTAAGAAGTCGGCGACGAAGTTCATTTTATAGTTTACGGGCCAGAACTTAATTTTTTATCCGTCTGCAAAAGGAACTTCGCTTTACGTATTGCTTTTTTTTTATGGGAATTTTAAATATTTTCCAGAACGTATTAACTAACAGAAATAAATTTCGTGTAAAATTTATTAAACAAAGTAGCGAAGGGTTGGCAACCCTTGTTCCCAATCTCTTCGAATTCTCCCCTCTCTTCAAATGATTTAACGACGTGTCAGCGACACTGGGGTACACGATAAACGCGGAAGGGCTGTCACCATTAATTATTTTCTTTATAATTGATATTAATAAACACGGTGCAGGTTATTGCATCATACATTCGTTACACAGTCACGAGGAAGAAACGCGCGTTTCTTAGAAAGGGTGTAACGCTAATGGCGCTAATTTATGACGCCGCACTTCCCAAACAACATTCCATGTATAGTTTCGTGTGTTACATCCTCTTCCACCGGAAATAAATTCAGTGTTATTCGAAACTTCCGCGAAACTTGTTACTTAAATTGTAATCTCTGGATACTATATAAAGAATTTTAGTCATTTTAATTTTGGGGCATTTTATCAACTTTTTCATTCGAATTAAGTATAAATTATATATTTTAGATATATAATATAAATATAGTATAAATTAAATATAGTATAAAACATACTATAGTGTTCGGCTATTTTATTGTATCTTTGAATTGTATAGAACTATCGTTAGTTCTATTTCTATTATTACACAACTATTTTTGTGTTTCCTTTATTATTCTAGCAGGCTGGCTAGGATGTCTATCTTCTTTTTTCCAATTTTCCCAACTTTCTCGTATAATCCTAGCTAACAAGGATGATTCCGTGAACGCTATAACCGCGAGTGTTCGCCTTAATCGTAATTGTAAGCGCAAACATAGCGTGAAACGATAAGCATTTTATTTTTATGTTTATTACAGGTAAGTCTGCACACTTCATTTGCGGTTCAGGGATTCCTGCCCTGGTACGTGCTGCGTTCCCTGTGGTTAACAACCGTGAGTCGATGTTTGAAACCAATTCTTCTTAAATTGATTTCCTACCAAATACGTAGCTACTTAGCTACACTCCTTTCACATTTAATAAACATTTCGTAGATTACATTTGCTTGCGTGAACTTTAGTATGTAAGATTTGTACCAAAGAAATTGAAATGAAAAGTAACTATAAGCGAGAAAAGAGACGAGCATCTCTCCACATATGTACTTTATAAGAAACCACTAAAATCAACAAAATGTAGAGACGCACCACAAGTAAGTCCATGAAGTTTCTACGAAAAATTATGCATCGGTCATTCTGACTATTCTCATAATTTTTATATTAAATTCTACGGCACAGTATTAATAAGATATACGGTGTGTCTAGTTTGAAATTTTAAATCTAGTGATTTTAAATTTAAAATTAGCCATACGCGAAGATAATTCGAAACTGGACTTGGATGACCGAAAATAGGCAGAAAATTGAAGAAAAATATGATTAATTTGGGCCACGAAATCGCGTTACGGGTGCGAGCGTAATTTCGGTACAGACCTTGAAAGGTCACTGAGTCAGCTCATCACTGATACTGACAAATCGAATTATTCCCACCCATGGGAAAACGAACGGAAAGAAAGAGAAAAAGAATATGCCTGATTAAGTTTCCGTAATATCGAATCGTAGTCGCGTCGCGATCAGCCTGCACTTGTCGTTGAAGCCGATCCAATTCGGATATGACTTTGGATAAACATTCATCTATAGAACTTCAGTTGTGAAAGACGTTTGCCAACGAAACTTCGATATATAACGATTCGCGAAATAATTTGAATATCTAGTTAATGTAGAAAATTTTTATGAATATGCATATTATACGTATTATACGAAACATTTTCAAAGGTGAAAATACTTTAACCGTAAGAAAACTATATTATATCTTGCTTGAAGCGTATAATTGACACCTTCAATCTATAATCCACGAGATGTGAGGAAATTTTCTGCAAAATATAATTTTTTTATAAATTTTTGCAAACAATTACCGACAGATATGTTTCATACAATAGAAAAACACATATTTAATCCCGCAGTCAAATTAAACTTTTTATTCAGTTTTGATAGCATTAAATTGATCGATGCGGAGTTTATTGAATTTTAAAATTCCATCAAATGCTAGAAATTACTTACGCGTATGCGTACATGTCGGTCAAAATCAAATTTTCCTACGTTCTGAATTTTCATTCTGTTAATACCACACTGCCTAGAAAATGATGGAGCGGGCGCGCGTCTCTATTACGTATAGTCGAAGGTTATCGACATTTTCTATGGTTCGTAATGGCACGTGATCGAGTTCGTCGTAAACGACCGAGCAGAAGAATGCTTTTCGCGGAGTGCGTATACGTGCCACGCCGCGATTGTCATACTTGGTATACTGGTGTGAGAAAACGAATAAAGGCATTTGTCACATGTGCCCTTAAGACTGGCTGGACTTCACCCTGAAGGGCTGTAATGCCGCACAATGGAGGGCCTTCCACGCGTGAATGCCCCGATGAATCGTCCGGCAGATGTAGAACCCTTCGGTGACTTTCTTTTCTTATTTCTATTCCTATTTCGTGGCCACTAGATTTTCTTAGAAATTACGAAATTTATGCTTTTCTATTCCTATTTCGTGGCCACTAGATTTTCTTAGAAATTACGAAATTTATGCTTTTCCAAGGAATTTTAATCTGCTCCAGCCACAGAACTTAGGAGTCTGCTAGGAGAATTTCGATAGTTTCGTACATACGGATAAATCTTGTCTCTTAGAGGTTTGTTTGTTCGGATTTGAAATGATTTCAGGCAAATGGCGATGGTTATGACACCACAGAAATTATATTTAACAAAATTTATTCATAATTTATGATCGTGCAAATGTTTGTAAAGTCTTTGCGTAGTGTTCTATAAACATAGACTCTGTGGCACTTCAAAATATTTCATCATAGACACTTGGAAAAACCATAATTTTAAGGGTCAACGTTTGGAAATGACCTCGATCATGAATTCACTGGAAGTGAACTTGATCCTCACGGGGGGGAAACGAAACATTTTAAGGAAAAGAGGACATTGTTTCTTTGGTTGGGGGGCTGTGGAGGTCGAGATTCTCTGCTAAGCAAAATAACAGGAGAAGTGCACAGAGATCCTTACGGTCGAGAATTCTGCACAGCCTCCGCCTACAGGAACCTCAGACGGGAGCATCGATCTGGGCGTCGGCCTCAAGACAACCCCTCCATCCCTTTTCCACCCCTCTACGCTTCCTTCATACTCTTCTCTCTATTCCTCTTAGCCTTCTCTCTCGTTTTATCGTGTGGAATAGATAGAGAAGCTTTGTCATGCCCTTTTACTTTTTATTCAACCACGGAAACTTGGCCCAAAGTGGACCAATTGTCCCGTTATTGTTTTATTCCGCTTTTCCCTTTCCAGTATTTACAGCGTGCCGAGCATCGGGTTATTATTGTGTTTTTCTTTCCACCCTTCCTCGAAAGTTTCGTTTCTTTTGTACCAAGCCGTGCTACCCTTTGACGACTACGCGTCACTCGTTTCGCGATACTTGTTTTTATCTTTGAGGAAATGGTTGAGAAGGCTCTTGGATTTTTAGTTGTATTTTTGGAGCTGGGTTTCGCGTCTAGAAAATTATCGTTAATTAATCACGGCCATAGGTCTTACGATCGAATATGATCGATATGGATGTATCGAATATATATATGTCGGAGATGAATGGAAAGCCGGAGTCTTTCCTTTGCAATCTTGGGAAAGTCCTTTAACACTTTAGCCTGGATTTTATTTTAGCTGTAATTGTTCGAGATTTGTAATAACGAGATTGGGTTCAAGGTGACAACTGGTCGCCGAACGTAGCCACGGTCACGGGATGGACGTTTTGCTTGATGAAGGTGTGGAGTGGTTGTATGGTTTTTCCCAGTAATATGGTTGTGGTGTGGCATACGGCCTCAAGATCGGGCCTAGCCACATGGGATTGTATTTTGGTGATGCCGATATAATGGGACACACGTTGTATCAGTAATCAAACCCCAGGCTGAATTACTTAGTAACGGCGATTGGAACTTTCTCGACGTTTCCAATGGAAATATAACAAACAAATGCAATTGCACAGCGAGGAAAATTGCCTTCAATTGATTATTCGTGTAGTTACCCTCGTGAGTGACACATCAAGCAGTTTCCTGTGTGTTTCAGTAATCGTATTTTGTGCCTAAAATTATTTTACGCATAGTAAGGAGTTTTATCCCGTTGACCGTGGATTCGTTTGAACTCAGAACATTGTTATTAGACGTCTCGTGCTCAAAATTCTTATGATAATCCGACATATATATATATATTAATAAGGTGGAAAACGAAGAGTAAAAAGGAAATATTAAGTCGTGAACAGGATAGAATAGAACAGAATGGAGCAGAGTCAGAGCTGAGTCGTGTTTCCGGCAAGCTCCAAGCTGATGACAAGCTCCAAGTGACGAGAGTACAATGCCGAGGAGACTGTCCTTCCTGCAGGAGATGAGTTCTTGATTGCACTGACGTTACTGCGGACGCAATGTCAAGGCGTCAGAGAGACACCAGAAGTGTCGCCGAATTGCGATCCGAAACCGTTTCCTTTGACCGTTTGCGCATTCCGTGTGCCATCTTTGACTCTCTTTCCTATCGTTCTGCATCGAATATCTGCGAACGTTTATTTAACCTGGAAACCAAAGATACTGTAGTATTTTTGTTGCTTTAAAAGTCGAGCGAGATGTAGCTTTACATTAAAACTATATTCCAGTACATTTTCAAACCTTATTTTTCTCTGCTATTAACTTAAAAACTGGAAATTTTGAGTTATATCATTGTGACGGTAAATGCGCGGCAACGCATTGGTAACATAAGAAATGTAAAAAAGTTAAAAATTGAAGAATTTAGAATTACGTAATTTTTTTAATTATTATTAAAATAAATGAGCTATATTTGTCTGGAAAATTATCTTTTAATCGTTCGAACGATAACGAAAAAGGATCAGTCGTCGTAAGAGACAGCTGTTAAGCTTCATCCATAGCTCAAAATGAAAACTGCATCGAATTTCCATCGTTCTCACGGGGACTAAGAGGGTTGAACGTTTCACGATACGGTTGGTTGTCTAGTTTTTCCACTAAGAATACGCGCAAGGAACGATATTCTGCCTTGCTTCGTGCCTACTATGTTTCGTTTTACCAATGCACCCGTGTTCGTCCCTTTCTAACATTGTTTCCTCTCGTCTCGCGGCTGTTTCATCTCGTCCATCCGGCACTTTGTACACTTTGGAGAAAATCACAGCAATGGAATGTGTTTATGAGCGTCTCCGTACTTCTGTGCCAAGCGTTTTGCTGGAGAAAGCGCGATATTTGCTCGAGACGTTACGAAACAGTAAAAGAAGCTGAATTAATTGCGAGTATGCTAATCATTCTCGGGCGATGTTTGCTTAAACGATTTTCGTTGCTTTCAGTTTATCTAGAAAGAAGGAGAAACGTTTTAATAAAGTCCCAACAAGACCTCGGAAAGCTCTAAACAATCAAACGGTACGGGTTTATAAAAATTGCAATCAAACATTCGAGAGGCGGAAATCTATCGAAGAAGCAGAAGACGACGAAATAGTACGTAATTGAGGATTGGAGAAATCAGTGCGTACCATCGAGATCTGCCATTGTCGTATTTTCTCGGTGGTACGGAACTGATAAAACCAACGAAGAAGTGCTGAACATAGTCACGTCTCGGAGCATCATCAACCGTAGCTTCTCACGAAGCATGTCGAGAAACGTGCCCTCCGGCGCCTTCTTAAAGAAGGGTAAAAGGGACATACAGGGAAAGAGAAGTTTCACTGGATATGCCGTCGGCGAAAGCCAGCCCGGTAGATATTGGGAAACCAACATTATGTATAGATTAGGTCGTGTTTTGTATCGTCCGCTGTCGTAGTAATTTCGTGTAATTTTAAAATTTGTAAAAAATTGATTGGATTTCAACGCAAAATGTGTTCGATTACTGTTTTGGAGGAGAGGGTTTGGTCTCGTTTATTCTTTGTAGTATTTTGTCAAGATATCCAATATCCGAGCTTCCAACTTTTATTTTTGTCACCCAGATTCTTGAAAGAGTATGTATCGTGCGTCATCTCTGATACTTCGTCATTCCTGCATGACATGCATTTTTAAGTTGAATAGATGTTTCATTGATCAACGAATCGGTGAGTAAGTTTGAAAAAAATAAGTATGACTCATTTATGTAGTAATTCAATTTTCTGGTCTTTTCTCTGATATAAATATTGAAAAATCTTCAAAGGTTCTTCGAACGTCTTAATACAATAAGAGACAAGTATCTCTCTTAAACAGCCTGACATAAAATTTCCTCTTACTTTTCTTTCTTCGATGCAAAACAAACTTAATGAAATAAACCGCTAGAAATGAAATCCTCAGCATACCACGCAAAACAATGCAGCAGACATCATCATTACGCATGCAAGATTTATTCTCTTCACCATACCCGACGTCTTTTTTGCCAGTCATATTTCCCTTCTCAGCTATTCAAACCGTAGTCCCTCTCACGGTCAACCGACCACGCGATTTGTCCGCGTCCCAGGATCGGTTATCTCCTGGCGTAGATCCATCTCGTTCGTCCGATATCCTGTCTCGATCACGACTAGCGTGGAAAAAAAGCTCGCAAGGACGATGGTGTAACTATTCCGCGTGATTAGGAAAGACAGATAAACAGAATGTGACGGAGAATATCGCTCTTCTTAGTTAAAACGTCGTTCTATCCAGTAAATTTTTTTATTTTTCTAGATGCAGTAATTCACGTTGTATAACGCACATAGGATGTGTACAGTGGCAACGAAAAGTATTCGCACACCATTGTATCTATTATAGCGCTTAAATGCTGATCAATTACGTCTGAGCGTATTAAATTTCGTATCATTTAATACGGTCCTTGTGATTAAAAAGTCGTTGCGACACTGCGTTAAATGAAATGTAAAATTTTGATGGAAGAACGAGTCATTGAAAAATAAGGATGCGTGTCGGTACTTTTTGCAGCCACTGTACATACAAGTTTTCTATGATAAGCGTTCAAATAGTTTCGTGAGCATATATTTGATTGTAAAGCGTGTGTTTCTCGAGCAACACCTTAGTAACAGCATTGCAAAATCCAGGGAACATAACGCAAGCGACCGGCATAGATCACGCAAAGTGAAGCAAAGCAATGTACTACGTCGCACGCGCGTTGTAACGAGATCACTTTGCAACGATTGCGCACCGTGTCGCCGCAATGGCATCTATGCCTAAGGTAATTGACCCGTGGCTTGCGTTACGCAATTCTTAACTGGGTTCCAGGAGACTCTGATTCCACGTACGCGTTAACTGCCTTTGATCTACAGTCACCTGCACTCACCGACGACAACAATAACGACGATGCTGTGTGATCGACGAGCACGACGAGGCGAACGAACGTTCTCTCCAGGGTCGTTCGACCGCGTCGATATATAAGGTGTCCCAGTAATCATGCTACAATCGGCAAAGGGATGATTCAGTATGAAAAAATAAGTTGAAAATACGGAATAATATCTTTTCATACGACGCTTAGTTTTCGATAAAATATAACTCGAAAATCTATTTAATACGCGAACTTGTCTAATTATCGACCGAGTGCGAGTAAACCACCAGCCAGAAGTTAATTTACATGCGAAAACAAGCGAAGAATGTAAAATAAAATTTGTCCGTTTGAAAGCCTCGTTTTCGGCGAAATAGAGTTTGGATTTGTTTAATTAAGAATTGGCCAGGTGCATTTCAATCGATCAATTTTCACATGTCATTTTTTCGGAAACGAAACTATTTTCACACGTAGAACAAACTTCTGTCGATTGTTCATTCCTGTACGATTATTCATTCCAATTTGTAAGAATAGTATAAAATAAAATAAAGATCGTATCGAGCTACTCGAATCAGATCGATTTGGAATCGATTGTCTGACCATGTGAAAATAGTTGCGACCCATGCGCCACCTTGCAGACCCCGCCAAAAAAGTTGTAAACGTGATCAGTAGATCGCCATTATGGACGTCTCGTGTTCGTTGCATAATATTGTCCGCGTGTATCAGTTACATTACTGTTAAAATCTCAAATGTCTAGTGTGTTCTCTTAATATATGTAATTAAAGTATCTAACGTGAAGTCTTAATATGATTAAACGTGTTATGTATAACCTTAATTTAATTAAAGTGTGTTCGCTAGAAGAAATTAGTAGTAGCGTTTCGTTGGACCAACAAATCTGGCAAGATTGAACGTAGAAACTTCAACGAATACTATTTCAAATAAATAACAGGTTAGTAATTAAAGCGGTTTCAAGCTGTTTATGTTTTAAATAACTGAACTAATAGAAACGAGGTTTTATGCGTGTAAAGGTATATTGTATTCTCTGTAAGCGTCAGATATACATAGCGTGCTTCTGAACGCTTTCAGTTGGATATAAAGGTACACAGAAGTTTTCTACCAGTGTGAGATGCTTATATTACAATACCTTGAACAAGCATATATATCTGAACGAACAGAAACGTTGGAAAATAGGAATAGGAACTAAAAGAGATTATTACATTTCTTCTCAAAAGCTTTTCTTCCTACCCGATATTACTTTTAATAATATTGATATATGTATTGCGTTCACAAAATTTTTATGCATTATTTCGCCACTTGATCCTCCAATGGCAGCCATGATTTCGTAAAGAGTGCTAGGTCGGTGTTCTGACGCTTTCGTCAAGTGCGTGAGTTTCGCTGCTTCGTGAAAACGCTACAACGAAGCTTCGTTACACTGGCCTACCATCGCATCTCCTTGCTCTGGTAAATTACACGCTGATAAGCCTCTGGTGGGAACGTAGTAGTCCTTGCGAACGGGCAGTGCACGCGGTGATTCGAAATACTGCGACGTAGGGAATGTTATTTGGAATGTCAAGCGATCCTACCTGTTCCGGGTAATTTTGGCGGTTGTACGTTAAAGGCGATTAGTCGGCGAACGACACGATCGTAATTGTCCCATGGTAAGCGGCAAGAATGCTACCCATAGCATGGAGATACCAGTGCCGATTATATCCACAGCAGGCTATCGACGATGTATCGGCTGAGGCGCGTGGATAAGTCGATGACGAATCGATAACGCGAAATATTTCGTCTAATACAATTTTTAGGTTAGAATTTGCCTCTTCTTCTCTCTCTTATTTAATAGACGTCACAGTAATTGACCTTCTATTTCTTTCTCTCTTTTAAGAGAAGAATTTCGCGTTTTCTAACCTCCAAAAAATATCTAAGGTCTATAGCAAACTATATAATATAACAGCAAACTATAGGATAATTCTTAGATAATTTCTGTTCACGATTTCTCTCTTCAATTTTACGTTAAAGATTTTTTTAACGCGTTAAAAATTTTTTAATCTAATTTTCCAATAATTTAATCCTTTTTAATTTTGCTGAAATAAGAGAAATATTAAAATGTATAAGGATTCGAAGATCGTACTATTACGATCCTCTATGGTTAGCCAACAATCTGGTTTATTGGGGACTTCCGTGACAGGGCAAAGATTTGTTGCTCGTTGTATAAATGAGAAGCAAGGATTGCGAGATCCAGACGATAGAAACGGTGTCGGCCTGTAGCTCTAGCTACCTCTAAAACCAAGATCATTGGACGTAGCATGTCTTTGGGCCGAACGTGTCCTGAATCCGTGGACATTCCAGAGCTATCGGTAGAACGGAACTCGTGACGATCGGATGATATTCCAGCTCTAGAATTTCTATTTCATTAACCAATCGGCCACTCTGTTCCCAACAGAATGCAGGAATTTGTGTCCCCTTCGCTATGCTCGATCGATCGATTGCCTTTCATTGTTTTACTGATTTCAGGTATTTGTAAACCTGAAATTTTTCATTTATCCTTCCTTGTTTCCAAACAAAGGACAGCAGCCAACATTGATCTTAAAACAAAGTAAATTTTGCATTTTGTAAATCCCATTTAGTAATTTCCGTTTAGTATTAATATTGATGTGAATTTAGATAGGAGAGTAAGTTGATGAGTTCATGGCCAGACGTTATATGATATTTATCTATAAGTTGGGTCGTGAAATTTTCAAATCAGCCTGGTAAATTGCTAGAATATCGGATTTATTTTGATGGTCGTCGTGCATAAATCTACTCGCTCCTATCTGACTAGAAATTACTTTCATGTCGTGCCCGTCATCGTTATCTCTACCTAGCGTTTCAAGTATAATAGTTCAAAATTAGTGCACACGCGCGTTTATCGTGTTTACACGACACGGCATAATGTAAAAATGAAATACATATCTTCTCATTCAATCTGCAGATTCATCTCAAGATACTCTCAATGTAATGTCAATACGTATACACACCATATGCATACGATCGGCAATGTTTGTCAATAGAAATATATGATAATAATAATAATAATAATAATTGAGATAGGCTTTGATTGATTATATCGTTTGTTGAAAAATAGCAATTCGTTATATCGTAACTGGAAATCCAAACAAGTCGTCGAATACGGTGCGTTTGCCGCTTTGGTCAATGTAAATAAACATTTGCTTCATCGACGAAACCATTATCTATTAGTCGCGAATAATCTCGGAAATCTTCTTCCTGAGTCTAAGCACGCTAATAGACAATTTTTCTACAGACACACTTTCTCCACATAGCCGGCATACCGTGCCAAACAAATCATTTCAAACCTCCAACGAATTTCCCATGTTTAACATAAATTCACTACATTTCTTCGTTAGCCCTTAGAGTGCTATGGACGTACATATACGTCTGGCGAAAGGCATCGGTGTGGACTAAGGACGCATATTTACGTTTGTCAATTTTTCGGAACACCTACGCAGGAGTAATACTATTACGTTTGTGTGAGATAAATATAAATGCATTTCGATGCTAATGCCGCGTTCGAAGGAACTGTCTTTGAGAGAATATTGGTCTACGGACGAACAGTTGAAAAGCAATATTTTCCGCAAAATAATGGCACGAGATCGATACGTGGTGTTATCACAAATGTTGCATTTTAACGATAATAATACAGCAAGTGACGATCCTTTGGCAAAAATACGACCAGCAATCGATAAATTAAAGATTTCCTTCTCGCAGTCGTTTGCACATTACGAGAATCTAGTTAGAAAATTTAGTTTTCTAATTTATTGTTTTCTAGTTTATTACCCAGATTCTAGTTTATTGTAAATTTCAATGCTTATGATAAATAATTAATTCTAAAAAAATAACGCTCTTGAATCATTTAATCTCGTGCGAAAGAATTACTATAACTTACTACGATTTGCGCTTTGAATAATCAATCAACAGAGTTCAGTCTAGCGAGAAAGTATTCAGCGCTCTAAGGGTTAATAATAATCGATACCTAATATAATCGAATGGAAATTGTCGAATCAAAGATTCGCATATTTGCCTTAAGTTTACATTAATTCACTTAACTTCGCTGTCACATCGTTAGTTACGTCAATCTTATATATTTTCGAAAATAGTTCTCGTCTCATCAATCAAGTTTCGGAAGCCTTGCTATGATAAATACAAGGACGTGCCAATACTTTTCGCAGCCACCCTGGTTATAAAGACGTTAGGCACGCTCCTTGGAATTCGTCTCGGAAAAGATACGCAAGGCGCGAAAGCGTGGCAACGGTCGCTGCGTCAGCTTTACAACGCTGCGATTCGTTAGCATGTCGCGTCGGTTTTACGAATAGCGAAGCGAAGATCTGTGTAGGTCGGAGCGCTCGTGGGAAATCGCCTTTTGTCCCCTATGGTTCACCGTTTCGACCCCCGTTGCTGTTTCTTCGTCGTTAACGAGCGGCCTGATAAAACCATGGCAAGCTAGTTGGTATGTGTAGTTGTAACGGCAATAAATCAAGTACCATCGTTCCTCGGCACAGGACATTCCGTTAATGAGCTCAACACTCGTGGATAGGTCGAGAAAGGCGTTGCCGCGTGCCGCTTTCACGAAGTGTCGCCATGATCGAGTTCCAGAAAAATTTCCTACCGATTCTGTAGCATTTTCGATTCTCTACGGTTGTTCTTCCATTCGAGCGCCGATAACACGAAGTCTTTGTAACATTATCGTGCAAGGAAAGTTCGGCTTTTTCTTGATTCCCTTTGTTATATTTTATAAGCAGGGTGCTGAGTTCTATACAAAGTCAGTTCTTTTCGCGAAGACAATTCAAGCGACGGATCCTGAGAGATTCGATCGATTCGCTGTATATTCTAACGATTAATTCTACCTTTCATGGTTTTTATTTTATATTATTTTAATTATATATATATATTTGTTATATTTTATATCTTAGCACGCCGCGTGCATTCTGTGCATTTTTGCATTTCTAAATTTATCACAAATGCGTAGAAATCCGTATCCTGTTTAGAAAGGCATTGGTAAGCTGAGTTGTTAAGTTTAATTTATGTTCAATTTATACGAAACTTTTTACACTGCATTTTTGAGAAGATTCAAAGAAAGTCGTCAAGTACAGCGATATTCAAAATTATATGCTTCATGAGTGAAACAAATTTCTATTTAGATTCTATTTCTTCAATTACGTTTAGAAAAATATGAAATTGGATAAACATCCGCGGCCTGGTTATTACTGTGCAATTATTTCAATCACCGACTTTCGAAATGCTATTAAAAAGATTAAAAAAAATATATATATATATATATTCGACTATTTTCAAATGATCTAAACATATGATAGGACGTCGAGATAATTTGCTTTCCACGCGTACAATGTAATATGTAATACATCAATTCGTACTTCAAAGTATGATTCATGGAGTGCAGCAGGTAATAGAGAAATGGACGTCAGGTATCCAGAACTATGATTAATTAATTATAGCGTTACAGCTCAATCGCTAATGTATCGCAATGTACAGTGAATGTGCTACAACAGCTACAACATAAGTCAACCATTACACATTGTATAATATAACCAAAACAATTAATTCAATATAATTCATTTGATACGCGTTTCTTTCCCAACATACGTAATACTAAATTTATCGAGCAATAATTTTAATCATTTTTACAAACTGTGAACGTTTATAAGAATTCGACGACGATACCTTGCATTATAATTCATTTCATTATCGAATGCTTCGAAAATCGCTATAGAACGTAATATTATCCGAAGTATTTATTGGTAATATAACTTACGAATAACGTTAAAATTTTAAAATATTGATTGATATTTACATATATAAAATCCTTTTTCACCGAGAATTATCGCCACAGTTCGTTGTACAATACGTTATTTTCTTTCCATGTTCGTTTTGTTTGGAATTATTGAATTCGTATGATAAACATCTCTATACATACATAATAAATGCGATTATGAATATTTTGATGCACGGTAATAATTTATACCGAAACGCGGGCTGTTTTTATTATTTTGTAGGTTAATCAAGATATTCATATTTTAACCACCTCCTCCTATCGACGTTAGTATAGCGTCACTGAATAGTTACACGTAGTAGTTAATCTCGGGGTTACTTTATCAACACGCTGTATTATATTGTAATATATTGGATTGCTCGAATATTTTGTAGTATTTTTATTATGAATTTCCATGAAACGTATTGCCATGATCGTGATCCGGAATATTTAAAATAACACGCTATTTATCGCGGTCTGTAGAAACGCTTGTACAAAAACATAGGCAAGAAACGAAATACTGCAAAATATACTGCAAAATACTGAAAAAATTATTCGTAGGAATTCGTTGGCGAAAAAGGCGAGTTATTTTTTTTTTGAGAAAAATCTCGTAAAGTTATAGTTGACGGAAAATCTTTCCTAGAAAGGTCGAAACTTTCGTTGCGAATTTTCCGTGTAACCTGATAAGCGATAGAATCCAATAACGTGAATTAACTGAAAAGAAATTTACTTTTGTCCTGAATGGATTAAAAGAAGCAGAAAAAGTAGAATTGCGCAGTGCGGTATATTTTGTACGCGATGAAAGTTTCTACGTGACGTGCATTGCCGATTCGATCTTTGCCTCGTGATATTATTTCAAATATTGCGCGTGACGAATCGTTTTGTCCGAATACGTAAAAGGTGGCTGTTTTTCAGCCAAACATGGCTCGGTTCGCATGAATTTCCTACGAACAAGACGCGATAGAAACCAACGAAAGAAACACGAAAGCGCCACGATATCAGAGTTTACAAGGCTGCTGCATTAGCTTTATTGTTTTCCCATAACGATTCTATGCTATCGATATTGCCGACCGGTTGCTCTTCCACCCACCAAACAATCTTGCAACAAGCTGCAATCTGTTGCGTAACGCTTTTATCCGTTAACTTTGCCATACAGGATAACAAATTTAACGCTTAAGATCGAGCTATTCTGAGAAAAAATAAAATGCACAGTTTGCTGATACACTGTGAGTCATGCGTCACGAGTATAAAGTCGTTAAAAAAATTTCTATTCTTACACAGATATATGGTTTTCTCTTGTAATATATTTCATTAATTGTGTAACTCTTTAATTACATTTGCGTTAGATTTCGTTATTAATTATTCAAGAGGATACAATACAATTTGAAGAAATTCTTTTCATCGGGGAAACTGTTGCTTCCAGCAGACGAAAGGCTGCTGCTATTCCGATGAACGATATTTTAAATCGAAATCGATTGTTACGAAGGAACGTGTTTCTTTAAGTTTCTGGAAACAGCGGTTATTGACAGATATGCCTCTTTTTCTGTTTCAGGTACGTATTACAAATCTTCTTGGAAGCATTAGCATAAATGAGTCAGCACTTAAGATGAAACTTGCATTATTTGTTACAAGGTGAGATTTCCTTTTCATCATTTGTATTTTCGAACAACGTTCACGTAGTATTTGCAAAATGTTCACGACGATGCTCGGGAAAAGGTAATTTCATGGGAATTAAGTAACATCGATGCATCGTGTATCCTTTGCGTTACTCGTGTGCATATAGAATCTCCGAATGTTTTATTAATGGAACATTAAGATATCTGCAAGTTTAATCTCATACCGTTCGGTTATTAATAAATATCGATTGGATGGTTCAAAATAAAGATACAACCGTGTTCCGAGACTTTTGAACGAGATTGCGTATACAATATACAAGTGGATCGATTGGTAATCGACAACGTTCGAGAACGTACTATACACGGCGCAGCATACAACTCGTGTTACAAATTCGCGGATTGAATTACGATTCGATCGAACCTTTAATTGGCGATAAAACCCGTAAGACTTCGTTTTTTTTCTTCTTCTTTGCATTAATGGAAAGGTGACACGGCCCATGTAACTGTGCAATGAGACCCGACGACCAACTCCGAGCTCGTTATATCCGCTCTGTCATACCGTACACATACTTTCTTTTGCTTTCTTAAGCGACCGCCAGAGGTCGTCCAACACTTCCGGTCTTCGTTCTTTCTGTCTCAAGCTTTATATTATTATGGAAAATAGACCCATGCAAATTCCGTTTCAAATAAATATTTATTTCCATTTTCTTTTTTTTTTCTCCGTACGTATAAATTGACTTTTGCATGGTATTTCGTATTTAAATCGCGCGTATGAGGAGAAACTGGAAAATGTAAAGGGACTGTGCGATTCTTCGATCGATCAAGTGAAAGTAAGCGATCGTGTTGCAATCAATCACGATGTTCGACAGCTGTTTGTATGTTCGGAGTAATAATCCTTTATTCGGCTGTCTTCCGCGCGATCATTAATCAGTTTGAAATTAACGGTTCTTTGTTTCACTGACCCGAGCAAGAAATTTCTGTTGTCGTACGTTGTCCGCATACAAAACGAAACGAAAATTCTCAATCGAACAAATTGTGAAAAGTCGCTGCCTTAGAATTCTATGACGTTTCATTGAGACGAAAAAGGATAGGTGATACGATATCTTCTTTTTTTTTTAATTTTGAAACGTATTAACAGGTATCAACAGGTGAATTCCAGTATCTACGTATACGTAGAAGAATGACAATAAATCATTCGCGGTTTATTCAAATGTACACAGCGATCTATGTATTCTTTATCAAAAGATGGAAAAATTCCTTTATTTTCTGCATTGTTGGTACAATCAATAAACGAAAATTAATTCGTTCAATGGAAATTCAACGATACGATAAATACAGATAAATATAGTAAAGTTTGGCTATGGTATGGCGATTATTTAAATTCGATTAAGAAACGATCGACGTGGATTGCCATGGCAAATCGAATCTATCTCTTTAGTATACGACCAAGCTGTCAAGCTGTCACTCAAGTATTCTATTTGTGGAAAGTTACTGCACATTCGTGAAAGCGGATGGTCTGGCCTGTCGATAAAAGGAAACCGAGACCGTGTAAACAAATGCGGGACACGCGCGTCGCTCGTGTACGCGAAAAATGAACGCTGTTATTACCTTCGTTCACCATATTTTAAGCAATTAGGGAATTGTCGATTCTCATTTATACAATTATCCGTAATTTTGATGCTAATGTAAAAATAATTTTATCCCAACGAAGGGAATTCACAGGGATAAGTAAATTATCAATTAATAAAGGATCTTAACGCGATAATTAGGATAACTATTATGTCCATAAATCCATATTATTCTCTTAATTATGATCGATGGCGAGCGTAAATGCATCTGAGGCTCGCGTAGCCTATCTCGCCTAAGAAAAGCTCTGACGAATGGAAAATTCATCTGGACAACCTGACGATGACAAATGAACGATTCTGCCAGCTTTTTCACCTGACTGAAACGATACAAAAGAAAGCACCACCGGCGCCGCATACTCGAGATAAACCGTTTTTTCTTCGAACGGTACATCAGCTTGTAAATAAAATTATGCTTACGTCGAAGACAGTTAGCGAATAAATTGTATCTTCATCTTGATCAGGATCTTCGTTAACGCGTTCACGATTTCGACGATTACTTTAATTATCACGATCTTTTACTATCACTTCATTTACCGTGAAACAAAACTCATTTGAAAGACACAAACGAGAAATAAAATACTTTAGAAGCTTGTAAATGCTACCCGAAGGAAGACGAATAATTTTTCCACGGAAAACTCGTGCAGTTGTATAGATAGCTAAAGGTCCAATGTCGGTTAAAACGAAGACACGGTGGAATTAACTTGGTAAATCTGTAAAGTAAGATTAAGCAGTGAAGTAATATATAAAAAGCGCGTGAGTGCAGTATTATCGACTTCTCGGAACAAGCCGATATATTCGGTTGGCAATTAAGTGATTGCTGATTTTGTCAATATCACCTCATGACAAAATCCGCAATCACGTGGTTGCCAAGCCAATAATAAACAAATTTTCTCAACGAATCAACGTTATTTGTCACGGTGGAATTCCGGTCGATCAGGAGCAGCATTTACCGAGGTTACGTCTGGTCCGTATGCATCAGTCTCCGTGCTGATATTTACCGAGTATGTCGATCGCATAACCGGTATGAATCATTCAAGTACCAGCCACGTAAATATCGATGGAACGAGCAGGCGGCTCGCAAGAAAGGGTTTCTAGTCAATAATGGTCTTGATAAAAGTGAATTACGATTGGTTCGACGACCTATATCCGTATGGCGAAACGCGAATTACCGACGGTAGGAATTTTCCAGATTACAGGGCCACGTTTCGTGACTGTGATCTTTTATAGACATCGTTCGGATTCGAGCAAGTCATTAACCTAATTAGTCAATATGTACTGGGGTCGCTTTGCTAATTCAGGGAATCGCGTGCTGTCTATCGTTCTAGTAGAGTCTCGTATTTTCTCTTTTTCTCTTTTTTACTTATTTATTTATTTATTTATTTATTTCTTTTCCGAGAATGTCCACGCGTTACATATGACATTCACGCAGTCTAGGAAATTTTATTTCTGGTAATGACGTGTTTTGTTCAAGGACAGGCTTTTCGCGTAGGTTGTTGACTTATGGTATTGTATCAGAATCAGAAATCAGTTACGGTGGCGATGAATGTTATGAATGTTATATTTTTTCCAAATTTTGAAATTTTAAGTTTTAGAACCGATAAGAGAAATCATAGAAAAAACGTTAATGAAAAGTTAATTGAATGTGTGTATTCATGTGTTAAGAAATGGAACATAACGTCTCAGCATCTAAAGTACTCAAACGTACTCAGAAATTACAAAATTCTTTCAGTTTAACGAAATTCATTATTTGTCATTCAAAACTAATTCTCAATCTGCTAACGTAATTGAAGATGAAGAAAGAAGGGAACAGCCACTATTTCTTCCCCCCCCCCCCTTCGGTTTAAATCACTGTATTCGTTGGAGAAATTGAAACAAGTCATTCAAGTTGAGTTTTATTTCCGCTACATCCAGCACTTTGCCATGATTAAGCCAGCAGTAATTCAATGTAGAGTTAATTGCCGCTTTTAACGCTAATACCGGGTGTAGCCTGTAAAGTTATAAATTATTGCTGCACCTTTCTACACAGTGCGGTATATACCTTGATATGTCTTGAAACGATGCATTAGCATTATGAAGTTAACCGTAAGCGGTTTCATCGAAAATACACGCGATATTTTAATTCGTGAACTCTGAGATTAACACAAGAACTATTAGAGACAGGTACGCTTGTCTCGTAACTTTCAATTTATCTTATTATCTGATAATCAATTTAATAATTCTGTCATCGTAAATCGTGAAACGTATGGACGAAATATGCAAATGTAGGATTTTCTTCAAGCCGTTAACCATGCACGGTATAGCTGTGACAATTTGATTATATATTTGAATATTGAAGTAATTCGCGAAACAGAGAAAAATAATTACAAATGAAAGGACGCCGGTACCTTCTTTGGAGAAATCCAACACCCTAATCCTGATGTTTACGACGACAATTAAACGATAGACGAAAATAGTTATGGAAGTCGAAAGGATGTCGGTGCCTTTCTTTGGAATGTTTGGGAAAAGCACCAACACCCTAATTCAGACTTTTACGATAGTGACGCTTGAGCAATAAATTAAGAAATAGTTAGATGGGTACTTAGGGTTTATGACGATGGGTTCGGGCTCGAGGTGACACGATGTGTCACCGAACGTAGCTGCGGTCACGGGAAGGACGCGTAATAACGAAAGTATGAAATAATTGTGCAGCTCCCCTTAAAAACAAGGATCGACCCGACGAGTGGGGAAAGGACTATATAAGGGTAGTTCCACTTGGATTACGAGTTAGTCGCCTAGTGCATTGCTGATTTAGTTGCTGATCGAGTTGCTGAGCTAGCTATTGAGTTCACTATCAAGTTAGAGTTATTGAGAGAAGTACGACTTGTACGTCGAGTCATACCCGGATCATTTATGACATTGGATTTGTCTTCCCGTGACCGTGGATTCGTTAACGAACCTAAATTCATGGTCATCGACATCTCGTTTGTCCGATTGCCGTTAATTACCTGTAACCTGCTGTAATCATCACATCGGTACCAATAACGACCAGCTAGAATGCATAATAACGATGGTGAATTCGACTAAAGATTCGCCAAACGCTCAAAATTCCAATCCAACTCCGACATATGAATATTAAGTTGTTCGAAAAATTTGTAGCCAAAGTTAAAAGAGACTTAAATAGTGTTACATTTTTTGCTGCCTATTATAATTGAATAACTTTGTCCCCATAAGAGAGGATATTACTTCGCGGTATTCTATACAAATGAATATTAAATAGGTATTATTCTCAAATTTGTCATTAACTTCTTCGGCTCTACTTAAGGCATGTACGACCCGATGAGTGTTTCTGGTGTACGTTGAACACTGTGCGTCATCTGAAATATTCTGCATCACGACGATTTCGTTATTTCATACAAATTCATAAAACCGCTACGAACTTTTCGAATAGTCCAATAACTTCGTTCACAACGATTACAAACATGGAAAAAGAGATAAGCTATATTTACCTAAGTACAGACGGCTATTGGAGTTCTCGATTCGTCAAAGGGGAAAAAAGAAAGAGAACAAAAAAGAGGAGGAGAGCCAAATAATGAGAGAGATAATGAAACCAAAGAGAGAGGGACCGTCCAAGAGAGTAAACGCAAATAGCAGTAGGCTAGCCGACATTAAATTTGCATTTATATTGTATTCCGTAATTTATGACACCGACTTATCTCGTGGCATGGATGTACGTGCTCGTAATTGTTTTCTCTACGTGTACGTACATACGCACCGAAAGCCCTCGTGGCTTGTACGATCGTTCAAACTACCCGACAAAAAGAGAAAAACTGGCGAACCTACTAAACACAGACAGACAACGGGGGGAAAAAGTGAAAGAGCTAAACGCAGAGGGGAGGAGAAGAGAGGGATGACGGCGATGTATAGAAGGGGTTGAAAAGTGAAAAGGGTGGGGGAAACGAGGAAGAAAAGGAAACAGAGACGATAAAACTGGCGGAGGAACGACGTGGAGAGTTCAGAGTTACGAGTTGTCGCGAATTATAGAGGGTAATCCAACAAGATTCACGACTCTGGTTTGAGGAGAGGGAAAAAGGTAAACTCGTCTATTGTTCGTTATTCGTACGCATACTTTTTTTACTTTAGTTTTCAAAATATCTTTATTTATCGAAACGAAAGTTAGAACACAACAGATTACGTTACGGTTAATTATAAAAAGAATAGTGAAAAGTAAAAAGAATTGGAAAGATTCTTTGTGTCTTTTTTTTTTTTAACATTGTCGGTGTAATAAAAAAAAAATAATACTTACCGTAGAATATTTGTATGAATGTACAGTGTCTGCAAAAAGCATCGGCATATACCGTGTGTACGCTTTAATATTATTTCGTTTTATTTCGCTCTCGAAAACTTTTATCAGTGGCTTTCACTTTCAGCAATTTTTTTTTATCATCGCTAATATTTATTTTCTACGATATAAATTTAATGACTGCGTGGTAGGTACATACTCGTAAAACGGGATCGAGACGATCGAAACGAACGAAGAAGGAAACCACAGAGCGAACGGAAAGAACTCGGTCACAGGCGTTGAAAGGCTGTAATGGGTTTACACGGTGGTCACTTCAGAAAGGACTCTTCAGTTTATTGGCGTTTCTGAAGCGAACCGTTCTTTGTGTCTCCTTCGAAGATTGCACTCGTCGTCTCTCCTTTACTACTTTTCAAATCTAGCTAATATTTCCATGATAAGTAAACTACGAATATTTATAGAAATTCATACTTCTACAGACGCAACTAAAGAAACATAATTTAAACAGAGATTCGTTTTACGCATTGAAAACTATAATGAATACTACGCTTTAAATATTTTATAGATTTTTCTAATGTACATGTATTCTCTGGATCTCTGCATCTTTACGTTTCATGCATAGAAATCCGCAGTCTAGTAATAGTCCATTAATATCATCGAGATTCCTCTGAAACAGCATCAAATTTATTAGAGAACGTTATCTGATTCGACTTATTAGAATCGAAGATTTATTTCGACGAATATTACTGATTTTTCGTGACCTTTACATCAGTTGGTAATAACGAAGTACGATAAATTAAGCACTTGCTTCCTCCTTCTCACGCACTGTGTTAACATCTATATTGCATGCTCGCGCCTGTAATTAATTCCTTTAGAAGCGTACAACTTAAGCAACTGTGACGTTCGAAGATATAATAACAAAATTCAATAACTTCGACTTTTAGAAATCACCTGATGTACCGATGTCTCGTGTCATAAGGATGGCGCATTTGGAGATTAACAATTAAATTAAACGAAACATCTCCAAATTAAATGATTTAATCGTAAATATCTTTATTTTTAAATATGCTGAAGTAACAGGTCTATTTCTTCCTGTCTTTTGTAATAATAAATTGTATTATCCAAGAAAGATCTTTCTGCGCCAAAAAGTACATACGTTTATCATTTACAAATTGTGAAACCATTTTTTGAGGCGTGTTTTGTGTATCTTCTTGTCGCGAACCGTAACTCATGTATCTAGATTCTCAATTGTTCAACTATGTTCAACGCAATTTTGTTTCCTGGAATTTGTCAGAAATCTTTCGATGTCAACAATGTTAGGAAATATCGCGGGTCATCCGGGTGCTCCGTTGGTTAACGTTTTAAATGCACTTAAGTATGCGGAGGCACGCGCGTGCCAGACGAATGGCGTAAACCCAGACAAGCAACACCGGTTTACGATACAACTAGTGAACAAACGTACACCGCTGTATACGAGTGTCCAGACAGTTTCGTAAAGTGTATAACAGTATATGAATTTTACCGAAATTGATAGAATTAATTGATAAAAATGAATATTCCATTATATGTAACAGCGATGATCAGGAAGATCAGAATCCTCGAAATTCGATTTATTCGTAATCTTACAATTAAATTACATTCTATCGACGTACTTTTCCTTTGCTTATACTTTCGTTCTGCGATGTATAATAATACATCGCGTAAGCATTGGTCAACCAGATTATTCAGTATAGTCGTGTTCAGGCGTGTCAAAAGTTAACGCTGCACCTTGCAACCTTCTCTCTTTTTTTCTTCTTGTTTCGCACTTTTCTTCGCCACGTTATCGTAATTTTCTTTGTTCCGCATAATAAGCCGATGCTGATTGGTTACGTGACCTGGCAGCTTCACGCTGTGTCCACCGTGTCGGAGACTTTGAGACTTTCCTCTTTCTTTTCTGCTCACGACTGCTCGTTTGTCCAATAGACGGGAACCGTTAACGCGCAGAATAATAGTCATGCAAGAAAAGTGTAATTAAAAATGCATTAATATTTCGTTTTTTCAATTTCTCTTCTAATTTTATCTTTCCTTTACTCGTTTGCATAAGGTTACCTAGTACTTTACATACTTTATTCATTTTTGCCTATCTGCGAAATGAAATTAGCTTAGAAAATTTTATTCACATTCGTCATATGATACATACATACTGATAAGATTAGTTAGTAATTTAGTTTGTAATAGTCACGCGAAGAATGTATGTAGTTGTGAAATATGAAAGTTCGTAGCGTAAATGTAAAATAAGTCGGGAGTTGACTTTAGCGATGATACATGTTAGAGATGGTTTCAAACAACTATAAGCATAATGTACATGTATGTTAGAAATTAACAGATCTTGGAATAGTTTGCCAAGTTGGTTTCTTTGTTTATTTTTGCGTAATACAATTTCTACTTACTTTGCCTACTTTAAAGCAAGAGATTATTCCGTGAAATATAGAATTACGCCGTGAAACATTTACTTTTCTCGTGTACAACGATGACAAGCGAATCTTTTAATAATTTCTTTAAAGTATCTAGTTACAAGTATCGATCGTTCCATGATAGAAACTCTAATAATTCTCTGAAAATAATAATCCCAATCCAATTATCATATGGATAAATTTAAACGATAATTGGGTGAAACTATGGATCTTTCACGTATTATCAAGCATAGAATGTAAAATATTTTNCTCTGCCATAAACGTAACTCGTATACAACGATGACAAGCGAATCTTTTAATAATTTCTTTAAAGTATCTAGTTACAAGTATCGATCGTTCCATGATAGAAACTCTAATAATTCTCTGAAAATAATAATCCTAATCCAATTATCATATGGATAAATTTAAACGATAATTGGGTGAAACTATGGATCTTTCACGTATTATCGCAATCAAGCATAGAATGTAAAATATTTTCTCTGCCATAAACGTAACTTACTTTAATTCTAAAAATACCGTTGAACCGGTTCAAATTGATAACACGCGGTATATACGCGTATAACCTGATTGAAAGGTTGGCAAAGGTTCCCCTTAAACGGAATAACAATCCATAGTTCGATCAAATCGTCTATCAAATCGAATGAGTCTCTCGTTCTGCACACCGGCGAGGCAATTACACGTGGCCATTCGAGGAGATTAATAACCGTGACGGAAAATAGACTAATATCACCACGATATCGCCAAGAACAGGTAATAAAAGATACAATAAACCGGCCGTAACGGTCGATGAGATTACGTAGACGCATAAAATCGTGGAAAGAAAGGTTAGGATGAGAAAATCGCGTAACCGGTTAAGAACATCGTCAGTCGAGTCAAATCAAAGATTATCGTAGATACCCTAAACGCAATTGAAACGAACGTGAACGATGTGTGATTATAGTTTATGTCGTTTTCTTTCTTTCTTTCTTTTTTTTTTTAACAAATATTTTAATTTCGAAGGGGAGTAGATATTTTGCAGAAAATCCTCGGATTCTATCGTCTCTCCGATATAAATATTTGGAGAAATAAATAGCGAAATGAATATTCTACGAATAAATCGATGGAACATGCAAATTTAATAACTATGGTAGGAACCGCAACACGATAAAGCTCGTATGCAAAAATAATTCGTATCTATTTCACTCGTTACGAGTTAATTCGTCGGCATAGAACTGGATTTAATCGTGTCAATCGGCGCGTGCACGTGCAATCGTTTGCACCGTTGGAAAGCTAAAATTTATAATTCTCCGCTGAGTTATCGTATTGTATTATTAGGAGGTGAAATTCGCAATTTCGTAACAATTGCGTTGCGCTCCGTAGGTAGAACTGATTTTTTAATATTATTCAGCGAAACATCGGAGGTGCTTTTTCAGATGTGAAATCAAATGTCTTCCATCTTCATTAACGATCTAATGATCCAATAGCATACTGACACACTATTTAAATCTAGTTGCAACGTTATTCTCGCTCAAAAGACGTTATCGACAACTAGAAGTCTTGGACATCGCGTCAGCTACGACATTACGTAAAAACTTGTCGGAAAAATTCGAGAAAACTTCGTATTTCCTCTAACATTGTAGCCAATAGAGCGAAGAACTAGGGGAAAGCTGCGTACTTCTGTGCTATATAGAAGCACGAAGATCGCAATATGTAGTTACCCTAGAATCCTCTTTTAGATGTTAGAACTTGATATGATACTTCTCTTTGCTTTTATACCATTTTCCATCGCCTGCAAGATGAACGTTTAATGGGACACTCGATTATCCATGACGACATCCTCGCGCAGCCAGTCTGACTAAATCGAATCGAGTCGTTCTCGCGATTATTTTACAGTTTTCCTTTGCATTTCTGAAGAACGATAGAATTCTTCTGATTTCAACGGTATGCTAAATATCTTTTGTGGCGACTGCAATTCGTGTTCCTCGAATAAGTACACGCGGACGAAAAATTTAAGATAAATAGCAGGGGAGGTCGTTGGTGGTGGATTAATCGGTTGCGTGCAGGTTGACCGATCGGTACATCGAAGACGGCGGATAAAATGAAAAATAGAAAACGAGCATTCAGTTAGAATCACGACATTAAACAATTGGATAGGCACGTGGCGTCACCTATTCCTTTGACCCGATTAATTTTCGCGATATTTCTCGCCTAATGCCGCTTTTATTTTTCTGGCTACACCTGGCAAGGACTTCGTTTGCCGGGAAATAAATCGTCAAGAATATTAGTGAGTTTTTGATCCTCGAGATTTTACCCTTAATTGCTCTGTTTCAGTAGTCTCGTGCCTGTTAACGTTAGACGTTCGTTTAAATACATATTTACATATACTTGTATATTTATGTACATAAACATTGTACGCGAGTGAAATATTTCTTGTAGTTGATAGTTCTCAATTGACGAACCATAAATCGAGATTGAAAGTAAAACTGCTAAACCATATCTGACTCCGTCTCTTCATAGTCTGAAACTTAATGAGCTACAAATTGATATTAACACTGGAACTACCGACGTTCGAGAGGTAGCTGTCTGGCATAAAATGGCATATTTTTATATTTATTGATTTATTATTATCTTAGAAAAGGAACTACACGTTCTGAGATCATATAAACTATATAATAACAATTATAACAATAACAGTAAGTACAATAACGAAGAATATTTAGTACCCAAATCTTTGGCAACAAGAACATTGAAATAAATTTCCATTGGTAAATATAAGAGGTATGATATAATAATATAATAAGGAACGTGATAAGCATAATAGAATAAATAAAATACATATATAACTTAAATTATTAGGTACAAAAGTTGTCATTCGTAACATCTCTTACAAACGTTAACTTTCTTTGACGCAAAATTTCTTTCATATTAAACGAATAAAACGAAATTAAAGTATATTATATCATTCCTTTAACTATACCTGCAAAAGTCGTTACATTATTGCGGAGAAAGGATATAACATGAAGTAGGAATTTTAAGATAAAGTTGTCGAAACAGTCATTTCGACCCACGCGGTGGTTCTAGTGTTAAAATAAAAACTTGTAGGTTGCGCGTCTTTAATTCCGTCATTTCGTAGTTTGAATTGTTATGAATCAAGGGTTATTAAAATGAAAATTCTGAAGATTTCACGATGACGTGTTTCAAGAAGGTTGGGGAAGACCGGAAGGGGGAAGGTTGTGACAGCATAAGCAGTACTTATGCGTGCATTTTGAAAATAAACAAATAAATAGAATAAACGAAAGCTTGTACACGTTTGTATGTATTTCTACAAACGTGTTGTATGCTCGCTTGTATATATTTTGCAAATTGCCGGGGCAAAAAACGAAATCGTGCGAGTAATCTCACAATGAGTCACTCGTTCTCAGTCCACGTGGCTCTACGTAAGAAAGTCAATGAGTTTGTTGACTCGTCGCGCCGGCAATCATTGCCAAGAAATACCCAGGCTCGCGTTGCTTTACGATTCTGAAGTCTGAAGCAGTGTTTGCGTTCCATGCAGGATATCGCGCAATCTGCACGGTGTGCACTGTAAACGATAAAACAAGTGCAGAGACTTATTGCGTTTCAAGATACATTACATGAAATACATACAGTGTCAATTCCTTTTTAATATCATCGTCATTGTTATTACCGTTCTATTTTATTGCCGTTTTATTATCGTTAACGCATTCGGTTGTTCCCTATCGGACAAACATTGCTCTCGGTACCATAACGCTAAAGACAATTGAGGGAAACAAAACGGGTTTCTTTTGCCTCGGCGAAACAATGTCGTTCAACCTCGTGTATTCTCTAAATATGTAACGAGAGTTGTTCAACGTTCCTTCAAGCTGTTGATCGGGTTAGCGCAAACTACGTAAACAACAAACTGGAAGACGCGTCATGCATTTTGCTGGCTACGGAGACGCAGAGTAAATCGGGAATCGCGCGATGCTAGCGCAAAGTCGCGCGTGACTCAACATGTAAATGTTGGATAGCACGGCTATTAATTTGTTACGTGTTTAACCCAAATAACCATTCCAGGATCGGTAGACGATCCGGCCGCGTATTATGGGTGCAGCTAATGCATGCGACGACTATGGGTACGCCGAGTGGCGCCAATCCCCATAAGGCAAGGTCTGCTATCCCGTGACACAGTCGTAAGGCTGTGCGTCGAACATCAGTGTACGGCGACGCCGAGGAAAAAGCGAGGAGAAATTCGTTATATCGAACAGCTGATACGTTTGTGTGCACGTTGCACGGTGAGAAAGTTGGTGAATGGTTTGACTCGTAACAGCGAAAAGCTGCATTTTAAAGTCGACCCCGATATCGTTGTTGCGATAGTTTCCTATTTACACGACGACGAAGGAATATAATTGTTTGGCTTAGTTTAATTAGAAAACGCGTATCGATGCTTTCGCAGATTTATTTCGCTTGAATTAGGAAGTTGGTTTTTTTTCAGTTTGCTGGTTTATCGAAAATAATAAAACCATTAATATAATACAATATTAATTAAAAAAAAGATGAAACTCGGGCGACAAGTGAACGCTATTTTGCCCCGCGCCATTGTGACGAAGTAGGGTGGAACGAAAGAATGGAATTGAAATTGTTCAGAGGAAGAATTCGATACGAGTCACGTAAAACGGTATTAAACGCGTGGTACGCATTCTGCGTATTCGCGTATCGATAAGATATCAACGTCTAGGGCGATGAAACTCGAGGCGAACATGCATATGCCACGGTCTGATACGCGTACGATAAAGATTTCTCCTATCTTACTACCTGGAATTCGTAGTAGACAGAAGGGAGAAACACGAAGAGAAAATAAGAGATGAATCAAGATCCTCTTGTAAATAGCGTACGTCTGCGACGTTGCGCGTTGCAGGCACATTGTTCAAGCATGTCTCAATAATAATTTGGAAAAATCGAATTTCCGGCTTATCCGTATTTTGAGTAAATTCGTAGTCTGTATAAAGAAATTTAGGTGAAAATTGATAAATAATTGCAAGTACTCTTTGCGCACGATTTCGTAACGATGCTCGATGCAGCTGTTTTCTCAACATTACTGTAAGTAAGTATTGCTGCTTGATATTACACAGAAGGAAAAAGTTCTTCTGTCTTTTTAGGCAACAAACTTCATTGTCCCTTTCGCTGCTATGGCTATAGTGGCTGTAATGAGTCGAGGCGATTTTTATACGTTACGAGCAGCTGTAGTCGCTGACTATGAATCTTTACACTTACATTGTAGATGATTATGGTCGTACAATATTTGCAACGCTTACATTTCTCTTTCCTTAGATAATCTATATGAAGAATGATAAAAGAAACGAATTATGATATCAATGTCGTATTTGTGACGTGGAATTGCGTTCTTATGTTAGTTTACTATACTTGTACAGAGTGCAATTTTTTTACGTACATCCGAGAAACTTTATAATTTGTGCAGTTGGGGGAGGATTGTGTTACAAAACGAAGGGAGGTGGTTTCTTGTGTATAAGTAAATAAAAAATTGCGGAATAATTTTTTGATACGATGTTTCGTTCGCGAGAACATCGAGCTTGAAGCTTTTATAAATTATTTCTATAGGTGTAAATGGTGGAATCTGGATTAAACGCAAACGAACAATTAGCTGTAGGTTATTCTACGTGTAAAAATAAATAAAAGATGTAGAATAAGATTTTTTCGTTTGATACTTTGTTTTAAAAAAAAAATCGAATTTAAAACTTGTCGGGTAGGCATAGAAACTGGAGTTTCTCATATGTAAATGAAATTTTGTATCAAAAATCGTCAATCTCTACATCTTCCACACGCTTTTGCTCTAAGCTACGATCTTTTTTATGCTCTGTATAAATATGGCATACCAACTATGCCCATTCTACTGGATATAATCTGTATTAAGATTTTATACAGAGAAGACGCGTAGCAAATGTCTATGATCGCATTACTAAAATAAACGGAGATAAGATTACAGTTAGATTAGAACTTTTAGTTCTGGGAAAGATAATACGGCCGTGCATAGAACATCGTAATAACAAATAGCGAACAGGCAGTGGTCGAATAATAATTGTAATTTATCCTTCAATTGATTATAATCGCAATGAATCTTTACTATAATAAACGATGACAAAATTTCGAATAATCATATATATATATATGACATTATTAATAAGAATCGGATGAAATGTGGCACCTAATCTAAATCAATGTAAACCATAAACAGAAAATAAGAATTAGGTTTGTGTTAGGCATTATTTTATTCGGTAGCCACGAGGAGGCGGTCTGCAACCAATACTAACGCGTACGACGGATTCACGGATTCACAATTACAGGTAGAATTCGCTGTAGCGGTGCCTACAGTTTTTTCAAATATCTCGGAAATTAAGACTGGGCGGCGCTTGGATGCATAGGAGAAAGTTGTTCAGAATTATGCCCCTGTTAACATGTTAAAGAATCGTTGAAATTGAAAATGACGTCAGCTTCCTAGATATAATTTCAACGATAATCGTCGATTATGAATTGTTGAGTCTTTATAAATGCAACGCGATAAATACGTATTATACGGGAATTGAACGTTAGTAATAACTTGTACTCTTTTTTTCTTTTCTAATTTTATTTACTCTCGCATAGTATGCATTTCTGAATGAATTTTGATCGGGAAATTTTCCGTCAATGGATAAAAAAAATTTCGCGATGTATCAACGAAAATCAAGGCGAATGAAGAGAAATTAGAGGGACAAAAGAGATATCGCTGAACGCGGGAATAAAGTGAGGTTAGGAACGCAGACTCGTAACAATGCGTGGCAGCTGCGCATAGACGCGTCGCATTGTTACGTCACCGCGATATCTCAATTGTCTCTAGAATGGCTATATTATTTATATACACGGGTTTATGTACCTGCTCATTTGGCATTGTTCTCTTACGCCACTACTTCACCTCCTTCTAGTGGCGGCAAAATTTTAAGCATAGTATCTATATGTACGTACATATCTGAAAACAAATTGGAAACAAATTCGCTGAAAAAGAGAAGTCCTCCAATTAGAACGTATCTACCTCTTGCGATTATCACCACCAAAAGAACGAAGAAAGAAAAGGAAGAGACAAAAGCTTAACCCAATTTTCTTGTTCATTTTTCATCGTCGGCCATTCCATCGCTCTTATCGATCATCCGCTTCCTCCTCTCTACACAATTCCTTCGCTGGACCACCTCTGGACTCCGTTCCCCGTAATCGTTTTGTTCCTCTTATTACTTTTCCTCCTCTTCTTCTCCTCGTTCTTCTACTCGGTTCTTCTTTTTCTTCGGGCCACGTAGGCCTTCTCGTTGCATTCCACAGGCAGAGCGAGTGGAAGGACCTCGCCAAGGTAAGCGGGTCCGTCGTTCTTGAATGCTGCTGTTTCAGACGTTGCAACCGCGACACTAACACTATTCTACACGTGTGTATGTTAGTTACACGCGTGATCTTTCCTTTTTCTCTCTCTCTCTCTTTTTCTTTATTAGTTTTTTCCTTTCTTTGGGAGCGTAGTACATGGCACGCATGTTTCCCCCATTGACGTTCACCGCAGCGATATGGTGCACCTGCCGTGTACTCTGGCCACCTTTCGATTTTCACAGCCATCGTTATACGCGTCGCTGGTGGTCCCCGTAAATTTTGGTCCTCGAGAAGATGGAAATTTAAGGGCCTGATCCCAATCTTTTTCTACATTGTGGTTTCTTCATTATGGTCTTCCAGAGATGTCGTACCAGACGGAGGATAGATTGTTGAGGACTTTGCGACACTTCGTTCGAGAAAGTTAGTAAAAAGTAGTAAAATTCAAATATATCGAATAAACTTTTCTCTTTACATCTTCGATTATTCTTTGCGGTTTATGGATACGGGCGTTAGGTATATTTCATAAAAGCGAATTTAAGCGAATTTATTTTAATATTATCCTACGGAAATTTCGCCAGAAATAAACAATACAATGTCTAAATACTTTTGAGTGATAGTGTACACGGACATCTTGTGAATTTTAGCACCTTTTTACGGTTCCCTCGGCAAACACTTTTCCCTGAGTCTTCGAATATCGAGGACAGTTCCGTTTACCGTCTCTTGTTCGTTTCACTTAACGCCATGAGTACTTCTCGCGCGTTTAACACAAGATAGAAGAGCGAACGGCTAAGCGTTAATGAGACACCTGCGGACCAATAACGGAGAAAGAGGAGGATCGCGAAAGCCGTGTCGTGCCTTCATTCTCCACGGAATGGCTCGTGAATCCGTGGAACTTCCGCGACTATATGCATTGCAAATTCCTCCGGTTTCCTCGGTCAACGTCGATCGACGTTCCAGGAAAAAAGGAAGGAGCCAACGACCGTCCCTCAACGAAGATTTCTACATTTTAAACACAGCGTTGGCTACATCGTGAATTTCTTATTCTCGATAGATTAAACAACAACAATTAATCATTAGGTTTAGGCTCGAAAAATTCGTAACGAAAATTAAGAAAGATTTAACTACGATCAGACTATTCATCTCTGACTTCAGCTATCTATTCGTAAAAAGTTATCCGTTTTTTCAATTGTGAATTCTTTGGAGTAACTTTCACAGCTTTTCAGTGTATTTCATATCGTGTCTGTGTACTTCGAATAGGTTTTTAAAAGCTACGAACAATATAACGCGGAGGATTTTATCCAGGTAATACAGGTAACTATATCGTATCATCGACAATTCGATTTGCCAATCACGAATCTCGCCAACCAATAAAAGCATTGAAACAAGATTGAAGTGCGAAAACATCGATCTCTAACCCGCTGCTGTTCGAATAATACGTTTAACGTGCGGGTGGAAGCCAATGAAACGGAAGTCAACAAATGGAAACAACGTGGGCGTGAAAGTTGGAAAGGTCGACTAGGTTCGATCATCCATCAATTTGATCGTGGAAACTAATGCAGGTTTATCGGCAATTCCGGTTACGTCGTTTCCCGAAACGTCGCGTCCCTTTGCGGTGAAGGGCCGTAAGTCGAGCATAAATCAACCCTCGTTGGCAAACCCAAACACACCTCGTCTCCTTCGTCTCGAGATCGAGAGCTGCCCGTAACGCGACGTTCGAACGTTTCTCACGACACGCTGGCATATCGAATTTCCACGATTTATCGTCCAATTAATCCTCCAATAACAATGTACCCAGGTAGGAAAAATCGTTCAGCTTTTAAAAAGTATGACAGAGCCTCCATTCTTTGCAAACAGATACACGGAATATTATTTGCTATTTGCCATAACGTAGCAACAATGAAAACGGAATTTTTTCCTAGGGCGTTAATATATTTCATTTTCTTTTCTAAATTTCAATATTCAACTTCTTTGTACAGAAGATTTTATTCTCGAAGGCTCGTGCAGTTATACGCGGTGAAATGTATAATTCTTCAGTCAAATCATTCTTAACCGTCGCGGCAGCAAATTTTTCCGACAACGTAATATTTACGAGCCGGTAATAATGCTCTTGCAACATTGTAGAACAATGTTGGGCGTGGTTGATCTGATATCGTTCAAGTGCATCATCCTGCCTCAAGAGGGAAACGAAAGATAGTTTTATTGCTGACTGGAAAAAAAAAAAAATAGCTTTAACGACCGGTACACGGTACATATCTGAGAATCACCAGTTTGTTTACGCCAACCTAACGTTCCTTAAGACGGTCGAGGAGAAACCGATTAACTGTCGACATATTTCACGTGAAACGGGAACTGTCGCGACGCGAGTGCCGCTAGAAAGCGCACAGGAAGTTGTTAAGCTCTAGCTTGGGGCGGCTGTTAATTAAAATAAGTGCGATACAATGTTTTCTGTCCACCTACGGTACTGCAACTACTACTTGACGTCAGATCATCAAACCTGTAGATTTCAATGAGTATAAGAGATCGTTATCGTTGTTTTAAAAAATTCCCTGGTTCAGTTTTAATGTTTTATATGAATAGAAAATTTCAGTTAGATGTATAAAGGTTCAGTTAAATCAGTTTGTGTAAGTTTAATAGGACTCTCGGGCGCGCACAAATTTACAAGCCGATAATATCGGTGAATTTACAAGTTACAAATTGCAAGTTGTAGCAGAATAATTAGCACGTATTTGCTAAAATTTGTTTCATTTTATATCATTTGTTATCAATTTTTTTGTATCGTTTTGTGAAAGAAATTATTAACACTAATAACTTGTACAATATCATTAATTTCTACCATAATCTTCTAGCTAAGATCTATGCGGATAAGCTAACTCCTCATTAGAATGTTTTTTTTTCTTTCTGTGGGCTTCAAGAAGTTGCATGTAAATTAACACAATGCAAAATAGATACGTCCATTAATTGGCTCGAACGCTATAGAAAGATAAGATCGAGGACTCTCTCAAGAATGTAGTTTATCAAGCGATGATGTGCAATTATGAATAACGATGTTTCTTTTCTCGTTTCTTCTCCTAATCTGTTATAATTCTACGATCTAAAAATCTGATCTATCGTTTGGAAAACGATCGACGACGATCGTGTTCGTTACGAACATCTCGATCCTGTACGTAATTTTGCACTGAGATGCTGTGAACGTCGAAATCCCCTCGCTAGGTCATTCACGAGCTCTGAATCGAATGGGAGTAGGTCAACGTGTCTGGATCTGGACAAGCTCGTCGGATAATCACGGCGGGAGTATCAACGTCGCGAAACTTTCTTGTCTCTGTATTAAGGGGCAGGGGGAGGGAACAATGTTCGCCACCGCCAATTAGCAGCTAAATATAGGTGACAGTAAGAAGAAAGAGCAAGAACTCGAGCAGCAAAGCGACGCGTTATGCGATATACGGAGGAGCCTCTTCGTTAATTGGCAATGCTGTGCAATAGAACGTCGTAAATGAGTTATCTGCTAATTACGAAATCCCGACACAGCGTGAAATAGTTGGAGAAGTTCGAGAAAATTTACCGAATGACCAGAAACTATTGAAAGGTAAATTTTTTCTTTTTTAATTTATTCATTAAAATTTACAATCAATTCTCACATTGAGAATCTTCAGTGATCTTCTCTGGCGTGGTACAGTGGCATGGCTAATTATTTATAATAAGTTAATACCTATTATAGATATGTATAATTTATAAGTAAATATTACTTAATATAAATATCTAATTAAATCTAGAGCTAGAGGTCTAACGGGTAATGTCTCTTCAGCCTGCGGATTTGGTCCGACGTATCGAGTAATCCAGTAATTAGGGGGTTTCGATGATTGATGACTCTTTTATTATATCTGTTGCTATATTTTACTACCTCCTCTTTGACTGTGGGTATATTGAGGTCTCGATGTGTTACTTCGTTGCTGACGTACCAGGGTGCATTTAATAGGGATCTTAGCGTTTTCGATTGAACGTATTTCAATGTTGGAACTACTTGCTGTTCCCCATAGTTGGATACCGTAGGTCCAGACAGGAAAGGTAAATAAATATGAGGTATAATTAGGAGTTGTACAGAGGTGGTAATACCATTACCATACCGATACATAATACAAAAAAGTATTAACCTACTTGTACCGGAGAACCACTAGTTTGCAAATATTTTAACATCAATTTATCAAATTTAATTAACGTAGGAAAGGCAAGGAAAAACGCGAAGCGGTATTCTGTGTATAATGCGTTTACGTCGTGTTTGTCTTTCACGCGTTCAATTTGACAAATTAAAGTTATTAAAGATATCTGCTGCGCTAATGGTTTCTTCTTTTGTAGAGAACGACCAGCTGGATCGATCAATGTTGTATTAAAAGATCAAAATGTACTCATCCGATCAGGCTCCTTAAAATACAATAAATTTCAGTTGAAACGTTTTTGTGATAAAGTCGATAGATAGCAAATTATTTCGTGTGGTAGTTTTCATTGACTTAGCCTGTATAGTCCTTCGAACGTAATCACATTACATTAAAATAATTCACATTTTGATCTCTTCGTCGTTGAATATTCTAGACCTAAACGTTTCCTACAAATCACACATAATTGCCGATAATTATAGTCGTAATACGCCTTACAGATAATTGCATATATATGTTTCATGTAAAATTATTTAACTCGTTCCCTCGATAGTTAGTTGACCGCAGATGACTTAACCTGTTCCCGTTGCATTCCCAGTGACGCAATACCAACGTGTCTGTCTGCCTCACGTGGACGCAAAAGCATAGCCGCGCGTTTGTCGTGCGCGTTGCAAATACTTTTTTTTTTCTCCATGTAGTCGAAGCATTTACCAGGGATGTGCCTACGGTGTAAGAACGTGGAATTCCAGCGGAGTGTTGCACGGGTCATGCTCGCGCGAGCGCTAAGAATCGAGCTGGTTCGTTCACTCGTTATATAGTTATACGGTTGCGTTCGCGTAACTTTTGCACAACGCAGCCGCGTTTTATTTACGCTCGATCTGGCATCACGCTGAAAATACTCGTCGCATTTTCCAGCGGATCGTTCGGAAGCATCGGGCGATTCCATAAATCGAAATGAAAATTGAATGGAAAGAATCTATTAGAACGATGAATAAATCGATAAACTTGAAGAGCTCTGACATCCATAGTATGATAATTCATGTTCAGCGGTATATCGGGGGGGGGAAGGGAGGCGTGCAACTAATAAATAACAGCGAGACGATGCATGGAACGAAACGACGTTGCGTAAGAGGACGTTCTCGAAGAGAAATTTGTTAATGCTATTTATTACGATCGCAATTGTATAGGTAATCGTGAATGAATGCAACAACGGGGATAGGAGCTGCGCAAAAACTGATCACGCGAGAACAGATTGCAAAGCCAGTTGCGTTACTTATGGCGCCTGTAAATTACGGGTCTGAGCGGAGAGAGAAAGAGGAGGAGAGGAGCCGGTATTGCCTCTCGCCACACCTCTCCTCTGTCGTGTTATTGCTCTTTTTCTCTTTACATAAATATTGTGATGCCTGCTCATGATGGAGCAAACGTTGAATTAACAAAGGGAATTCCGTCACGTTGATTGTAAAAAAGAGAGAGAAAAAAAAGAAAGGAAGAAGCGAAAGAATCGTGTGCACATCGTATGTACGTTGAAAATAAAACTGAACGTTATGCAACGCGAGTACTGAAACGTTGTTGATGAAGAGAGTGATGTCACGACGATGGAATTCCATTCAATACGCGTGAAATACTTCTTTTTGTGATAGGAGCATATTCGCGAACCCATAAAGCGTGTTCTGTCTATTGAATTTTTCCACGTTGTTAATTTGTATCTATATTTGCGTTATATTTGTACATTTACATAGAGATCTATTAAATTTGTATTTGTATCATCTATTTAAGAGAATTTACTCAAGTACAGTCTAAATTTATATTAATTTGACGAAAAGGGAAAAATATTGAACCAAGGCGGCAGTTTCCCAAAAGTTTCGTTACGTATCATCTTTATCTCTTCGAGGGCTTAGGAAAACGGCTGGAAACATTGTACTAATTTCACGCATATTCAAGAAGAGAGGACAAAATGTTAGCTTCGTAGAATTTCTTGGATACTGACGTTAGATGTCGCAATGTCATCGATAATTCTGGGTGTTTCATAACAATCTCATTGTAATTGTGGATAATCATGAAGATGTTTCAGCGACTTTCTTCTGAACGGAGGCTGTGCTAGCTGTTCTCGTCAGTCGTAATTGAAACAATTAGACCGACACTTCGTTTCACCGGCCATGTAATTTTCGTTCTGCCGACGCTGTCTACAAAGTTGTTCCCGCGCTCAGGCCCAACGGTGCGTGTCTTGCTGATAGATAGGTCGACCTTAGAACCGAAATAAAAAGAAGATCTTAAAAAAAGATACAAATCAACCGTGCTATTCCTGTGGTAAAGTACGGTAGAACCTGGATTATCCGAGACGACATGGACCGGGCCTAACGCGGATAATACGGAAACGTCTATTAGCGTGCATGAACCGTACAATAAAATCGTAGAAAATTTTTGACAACGCAATATCGCGCGTATGCTGTGTAGTTAATCAACATCTAGGAGTAATTAATTATTTAATCGGTTGAAGGCTTGATTAACTGCTTTCACGATATCTGACTATGTTTACACTTTCCTACTTTTCGTGTAAAAATTTCAGCGAAAATGTAGTTGTGGCACACGGTTGAAAGCACCTCGGATAATGCGGAACTTCGATTAAACGGTACTCGGATAACCGAGACCGTACTGTATTCAAAATATAGAAAGTACAGTGAACATATATCATTCTATACTCTTGGTTCATCTTACGATTCAAAGGAACAGCAATCCATCAAAGAAAAAGAAACTTTTTCCAAATGAAATATTCGATTGCAAAGTAAATATTCGTTTCGCTTGAAATATACTCGCATACTCTGGAAGCATGTCCATCTCGTGCGCATAATACTCCCTCGAAAGCTTACCTCGCTCGTTCGGCTCTATCGGCTTTTCAGATCCGCATACCTCTCCCGTGAACCTTGAGTATTCTGTTTGCAACACCTCACACCGTTCCTACCTGTCTTTCTTTCTTTCTTTCTTTCATTCTTTTCTTGCCTCCTGTTCCCTGTCTACGATTGCCCGGCACCCGGCACCCATCTAGCCTATGCTTTGTCTATTTATCTCCCCTATTCATAGCCACGATCTCTCTCGATGAATCTGCGCCGTTGTGCCGGCATACCGCGTCGCTCCCGTTTCTTTGCAGGCTCGTTGCCGGTTTCCAGGCCACGGCTTTCCACAGTATTTTCTATTCTTCAGACACGATAAAGGCAGAGCTTCCTATAGTTGTACGATTTTTAGGCAATCGATTTTTAACACGTTGACCGTCGATGACGCCACGTCGGTGTCACGCGCAAATGGGTTTTGCATGACGTCGGAAATGTTGACGATTTTTATTAACGACACGTACGTTCGGCGACAACGAGAGGCGACTTTGGCTCGGAACTGCTATGCTTCGAATTTTCGTATCTCTGTATTATGCTCTTTTTAACAGGTTTAGATGATGTTGAAAGGGGCAGTTGGATAGTTTCGCTTCTGAAAATCTCAATGGTCGTTAATATTCGAACGGACGAATTATCGTTGCAAGTGGAGATCTACTCGTAGCTATTTCCTGGAAAAGCTTGCCGGTTCACCTTGTGTGGAATAATGATCGGTTACGATTGCCGCAAACGTACTTGACAAGAATGCAGTTTCACTCGCGACGGCCGCTGTTTTTCCGCTGCCATCGACCGCGACCAATGGCGGTTTAAGATGTCGGCGAAAGGATTTCTATTTCCATGGAATTACGTTGTCCGCAAGATTTATTGCGCCGTTTGCTCTTCTACGACGATTTCGCCCGTCAGGAATATCGTTCCCCGTCCTTCCCTTTGCAATATTACATTCTTCTATATCCTTGCTCACATAAACCAATGATAAATCGTTACCCGAGATCTATTTTCTGATCTAGCACATCTGATTGAGTTATTAAGAACAGAAGAGGGTTCTTTCTATTAATGTGTATTTGAAAATTAATAAGTTCGTACGTAAGTTAGTGACAATGTGGACAAATATAATTAGCCCTTTAACGAGAACCTTATTTCGCTTGTAATCTTATTAGGCGTCATTTATTATATTTATATGTTCCTCTATTATTTGTTATGCATTCGTGTCGACCGTCGTAATAATTTCTTAGCAACTGATAGATCATTAACTAGGAAACTATATTTACTATCTATGGGAAATCTATTGGTTTGTTTGAAAATTAATAGCAATCGTGATATTCAATTAAAATTCTTTAAATCAATCTTCTCAGTAACGAAGAAGAAGAATTTTCATATACTCATGTTCATTAACATATTCATATATGTTTATTGAACGGCGTAAAGACCGAATGCGACGATCAAAATCATCTCAATTATCGTAACCTTGTAATCTGTGATATTCCGAAAGGACGAAACACTTTCACAAGGACGATTATGAAAAACAAAAGGCGAACTAGTTCTCCTTCTCGTATATAAGCAAAGGCGCAAGAAACACCAAGGACGATGTCTTTGATCTTTTCGTTTAATGTACATAAATCTACAAGCTGATCATTTGAAAGCGTACTTACTCACCTGCTGCATGTGCACGGCAGTATTAATCAATTATTATTAAGCAACGCGTTTCAGGAAACTCGAACATAATTCTCTTTCCTTGTGTTAGCGAAGGATACTGTTAAATGTGTTTTACGTACCGATGAGGATTGAAACGTTTTTATTACATTCACTCGTTAAGCATTCAAAGACGTGTTTTAATCATTCCTATGGTCGGTTGACGAACCTATTCACAGAGGATTGTCAAAACACGGGCTGTTTAACCTAAGAGAAACCTTCCGTATTCCTATCGAGTCAAGTTCGTGATTAGATTCGTTGGATATCGTGACCTCGATGCATTTGTAGATTCCAACGTACACGCTGGATGACATTGATTAACGGCTATCGCCGTTTCCGACCTTTTCCTCCTTCGGGATCCTATCGGGAGTGTAATGCACTCGGTATTTTTCTCTACTTGAGAACTGGTATGGCCTCGACTTTGTCAAGGTCGATTTATTTATAATCGAAACACGCGTGTGTCCCGAGTCTAGGAACGTCGGCTAGAAATTCTACGAATCACGATTTTTAATTGCAACGTCGCAAAAATCCAATTTACTTTGACATATCTTCTTCCATTTTCAGCCGATGCAAAGATAATCTTTAAAACGAACCTCACATCGTTTGATCAGATAATGAAGTTCAAGCAAATTCCGTTGCCACGCAAAACATGGCAATATGTATTTCGTTAGATGAAATGTGAATTCGACGGAAATACGTTTTATTGACATTTTTGCTGAAATTTCCCTACGAAGTTTTTAAATATGCTAATATATGCTTATCGCTATAGGTATTAATAGAAGACTTTTGATAAAACTAGTACTTATCGTGCATTAGAAACCGTAAACGTCGTTTGTTTATTGGTAAAATTCATGTTCCATATTTGGATCAAACGTTATCTGGAAAATGATCAACCTGCGTTAACCTCCGCGATCTTCAACGAATTCAAACTGCGACTACTCTCGCAGGCAGAGTTGATTCATGGACTTCCATGGCTCTTGGCGTTCTTTCACGTTCTTTCACGATCTATTCATAGATCGTCGCTTCTTCCTCGTTCGCCATTCGCGAACCAGCGCACCAACGCCGTACCTCTTCTCGGTTGTTGCTCGTTTCCTACTGTTTTCTCGTTTCCGCGATACCGACCGATAATCTTTGCCTGGTATCGACAAGAAAGCGATAGCACGCGCTACGAGGGGGACGTGTAGCGTCTCTCGTCGATCGATTCAGCGAATTGCTCGACGAAGCGTAAACCCTAAGCGGCCATTACGGCAGAACAGGATGAAAAGCCTCGCCAGAGTCGACTACTTTACTATCGTCGAGCGACAACACAGAGAAATTCAGAGAGAGAGAGTGTGTCCATTAGCGATAGCCTCAAGTGCATAACAACATCGACCAAATAGGCAAGTGTCCGGATACTTTCGTCGACTATTGGGAATCTAAGGTTTTAGGAATTTGAAAATCGACGTTTGAAGTAGACAATTTGGAAATTTGAAATTTCGAGATTGGAAACCGTTGCGACAGAGTTTGCGAATATCGAACACTTGGCAAATACCTACAGTATATCTTCCGGACAATATTCGATCCCTGTGTAGCGAACCTTGGTCGTAGGATTTGATTCGGATTTGCAAGTAAATGTGTATCTACGTATTAAATGTGACCCCATCACCTGGCATTCCTTAGGGCTTTGCATGTACACCGGCACTCGCTACTACCATCGTCGCTGCTTTGGTCACTGGAGTAAGGCGAAAGGTCATTGACTTTTGACACGCTGAGCTTTCGCGTCCAAACGTTTCGCAATTTATCGTTCGACTAATGCGGACCACCGTTCGTGATGATTGCGTTTTGCGCGAATTTCACGCTGATAATTGTAAGTGTCCCTTTGTACATGTACACGTGTGGTGGGTTTACGTGGTGTGCGGAGGAAGTGGTTGCTTCGACAGGTCTGATTTTAATTGTTGGGAGTCGTTTAAGCAGGCGAGGTCCTACGAGAGGAAAGTTCATTCTGGTAATGGAGTTTCCTATTATTTGTAGCTAGAAGAACATCTATGTGTGTAACGTTCTAACGCGTAGTTTACATGTATATCGATTATTTATACCTGTTAGCAAGATTTGTATAATTCGTAAATGCGAAAATTTATATTCTAGAAATTATTTATGTAACGTTATCATTTTCATCTAACAATGGTTTCATACCGATTAAACTTGCAGTAAGGTAAAACTTCTCCGCTTTTTGATTCTACTGAAAATGAAACGTTGAGTCGTGATTGCAGTAAATTTGCGAACAGATAGACATTTAATTTTGGAAAATAGAACTTCCAGGATGATTATACACGGCGTATGTCGCGGGAAAGTCAGTTCGTAAATAGTCATAGCCGCTTTATTGCGATCGAGAGAATAGGAAGTAGATTACTACGGCTATTAGTTCGCTGTCATGAACTTCCTACGTCTTGCATACTTGGTCTTGCTGATTATAGAACCGCGTAGGATTTTATGGAATATAACGCTTAAACATAAAGATTTCGATCATTTCTCTGGGCGAAGTTAATATATCATCGGGATAGATGCGTTCCTGATCGTTTGATCCGTATCGCGTTTTAAACGTGATTTAGTAATTCCGTGTATAACAGTTGGTAACGTATTGCTCGACATAATTGGGGAATTACGTTTCTGGGTAGTTCGGACTGCTAAATTCACTGTTGCAATTCGATAAGATACCCATCCAATACAGTAATAGCTTCCTTCATTGGATGCTATCTATTTGCTTGAACTATCAAGAAATTAGTGAAGATACGATTAACGCGAGTAGATGAAACAATATGATACGCCTACTTTCTCTGATTTTCTAACATAGCTGCAGCTACTCTATTTCTATCTTTCGAAAATCAGATTTAACCTTTCAAAGCACTTAACAGAGGCATCTAAAGTCTTCGCCTCCGAAGATTCAAATCCAGCTTAAATCACCTAACCTTAATATAGCTGTCTGAGATGTCCGTCTTCCATAAATCAAAGCTAACTCTAATCTCGAACACAATTTCCTGGATAATTAAAAATCCCTTTCTCCGCCCAATAATAAAAACAGCCGTCCTAAATTCTAAGTTGAATATCCCACGCTAGATAATCGATCGGCAGCGTGAAGCATCTCGAGACCGTGGATCGACGCATGTTAGGTTCTCCAAGTCCCTGATGTCCCGTTAGCACGGCGTTTAGTACGATGCAGAGATGGTAGAAGACAGAGTAGCGTACACGGGAGAGATCGACGTTCACTCCGCCTCCTCCTCTTGTCTCTGGTTCACCGGTGGTCGCAAACAGGATTGTGTGTACCTACTACAGGATTTCTAGCACGGTCGTTCTAATTACAGGTAAAATCAGGAAGCGGAAGGTTAGTGGTACTGGGGCCCGATGAATCATTCGATCGATCGCCGATAATGAGTTTCGTCATGGGCGTACTTTATTCGTGCCACCCACGTGGCACGGACGCGAAACACGTGAAAGAGTGGCGTCAGTTGGTGTCTGGTGGTACCAGGCAACGTTGTTGCTCTCTTGCATACTGCGTCTCATTCCTCTTTGCTCGTTCAATCGGATGCGTCACAGGAAGCCGAACGCCTGACTGACTGGCCGACCGGCTGATGCTCCTAACCTATCGTACGGTCAATTCGTTTTATTCTACTCATTTATCGCGTTAGCCAATTGGCGTACTTTGCCGACCCGTCTGATGCTTCGTGCCTCGTTGCTATGTATTTGAAGAGTGCCAGAGAAAGGAAAAACATTTGATGAGGCGGGCGCTCTTTCGGCCTTTTTATACAACAGCAATTTCACAATTTTGGTTTCGCGTTCGCTGCACCAACGACGGTCAGAACACTCGCCTTAGTCGATAAACAGCCGTTTTCCATCGATTTTTCGTCACGCGGAGCTTGAGATACGTGGAATTTAGTAGTGGTGTTTCAGGTCGAGTTGAAAAATTGAAATGATAGGTTATGCGAGTTTGATAATGGTGTGCGCTTATGAATAGCTATATTTCATGGCTAAGGCAATGTATTAGACTCAAATAAGGAAGTAAATGTGTTTGCCTTTTGAAAAGACACGTATGAGCTTGACTGGTAGATTAACCATTAGCTGGTTGATCGTTGATCGTCATTGATTCTCCTGTGTAGGTGTATAAACATTCAAACGTAGCATTCAAATGGAAAAACGTGTAAGTACATAGCATGAAAAGTTATAAATAATCGTTTGTGATATATTTAAAACGATCCTTTATCCGGTTGCATTCAAGGTTACCGATTATCTGCTCTCGAGTGTATGCGTCATCATGGCGATACCCACGAAGTGGAGGACAGCGCTCACGAATGTCCCGTAAAGTAAAGAAGAGAAGCGTTTCGAATCGTTCGAGAACACGGTGTCACTGCTAGAGGTGACACGTAGGCGGACACGTTTTATCGAGCAGAGATTGGAATTTCGAGTCGTTGCACGCGTCGTCTTTAGTGATGGCCTCAACCGGGTCGTGAAAGTTCGAACACTGACCGATAAAATAAGTAACCGGTCGTTTTCGTTGCTTTGTAATAACCAAAGTGTACAACTCAATGATGCATTAATCGCTCCAAGTAATATTTACTACCTTTTACCGCATTATCGGACTACTAAAAATATGAATTATTTGTTGAAAGACATTTTTATTGCCTATATTGCTACATATATTTACTATTAGATATTACTATTGCATTATTATCGCTGGAAGTCTTTTTACCAATATAGAAGATTCTGTTTAACCTGTCTTCTTCTAAAGATTGTCTTAGAAAAGATTGAAATTTCGGCAATCTAGAAATCTGAGGATTCTCGGAAGCTGAAAAGATCGTAAAGTTTGAAAGTTCATGGAAATATTAAGATAGATACCGATAAGACTTTCTACGCTTATGAAATTTCGAACGAACCGTTATATCGTACGATTAATATTCGAACCCTGTACGGTGAACCTTGGTTATTGAATACGATTAAAATTCGTAAATACATATTGAACTTGATCCCATCGCTAGTCGTGGTACGTGAAAGTAGCCGCGTACCGGATAGACGCACACGACTGCTCGTAGGCAGTCAGTCCGGTCGCGGAGATACGCCCAGGCGGAAGGCCGCCAGGAATTCATAGACAATGACTTTTCTCTCTTTCTCTTTCTCTTCCCCTGTTTCTCCCACTCTGTAGTACGCGTCTGCTCGTCGTCATTCTCTCTAGCGTTCGCGGCACTCCACTTCCGGGTCGAGCCAGACGCTGCTACGCCGACCGATCGTTTCCTGTCTCTGCGACTAAAATGGCGGGAAAACGCGCCGACTGCGTCGAAGCTAGGTATATATGTAAATCGAGATATGTATGATATACCACGTGCGGATATATCGGGATGTATCGGAGGTCAACCGTGTGACTTGAAATCCGGATGAACAAAACGATCCTGTTGTATGCAAATTGGACGATGATTGGTCGTGAGATTGGTGGATTTAAATAGAAATAGGGTTTGAATGAAGAGAGTAAATATTTTGCTGGTCTTTGTTAACCCTTGACCTTACTTTCCCCAGCTTCATTCGATAGAGTTAGACGGAGAAGAATTTTTAAATGAAGAAGCGCGAACATCGTGATGGCCTTTAGTAATCTTTAACTTTCATTTTTTTTCTTTTTTTTTTTTTTGATAAGGTATAAAAGAAATTTTAATATAAAATTTCGGTAGTACGTTAATCTTTTGTATAAATACTTTTAGTAAAGAATTCCAAAATTCATTATCATATTTTTCTCCTTGTTGGAAATTCAGAACGTTTTTTCTGAATTCAATGCTTTCTCTGATTAAAATAGCTCTCACGTCAACATATAAAACAGAGACGTGCTCTTGTTGTTAGTTACCAAATGTGTACACCAACTTTAGTAATAAAATACATGTAATTTTTGAAAACTAAACGCCAGGGCGGAGTTATCTGAATAAGCTGAATGATTCATGATGAAAAAACGTTGGTCATCCAACGTGACTTTACCTTTTCTTTCTGTTCGCAATAAAATATTGGTGATGCATCAAAATTTCCATGAAAGCAACGAATAAATCATTCGTGTTTAATGTAAACCGGATTCAGACTGAATAATTAAGCGTCGGATGTAACAGGCTTTTCTTACTGTGCATAAAATCATATTAAATCTTTCATATCTTTTCTCCTCAAGCTTAAAGTATTACAATATTACGTAATATGAAATATTAAGGAGAGATTGTGTGAACTTATAACGTTCAAAATATATTATTTAATATTTGTTTCTAGAATATTCCCAAGTTTTTCGTTTCTAAACGTCAATTTCCAAAATTCTAATAATTAAAACAGTTGAAGTCTATATGTTCTTTTCCAATGATTATCTTGAAGCTAATCTAAGTCTCTAAAATCTTCGAATAAGTTGCAACAAAGCTCGAAAGAAAAAGACAGACTCTCGATTAAATGTACGCAGTTTCGAAAAAAAAAAAAAAGAAACCTGGATCTGTCCGTGTTTCTCGCTGCAGCGTGAACGACGAATAAATAGAGAAACGGAGTAAGAGAAATTAAAACTAAAAATAAAAACACGCGTAGAAGCGTGTAGCGTGGTGTACATAGACCGGGCACATGTGGCGAGCACGTTTTCGTCCGTGCAAACAGAATGAGGAAGACCCGGCGTAGATCCGGGAAGACGAGAAGCCGGTGGGGTCCACAGAGCTTAGTGCACGGCTTGCTGCGCGGAAGCAGCAGCTGACGCGTCGCGTGACGTCACGGCTTGCGTGGGTCGGCGTCCCGACGTCGCTCGATATCCCACTCGCCCGGGCGACGCTCCTTTCTACTACGTATTCCCCCTCTTTCGTCTCTCCATTCCCCTCTTTTTCCAGAGGTTTCTCTCCTTCCTTGCCCCTCTTCTGATCCGTACGCTACTCTCATTCTCTTTTCGTTTCCGTTCCGTTTGTTCCACTATTTTCCTCTCAACAGCTTTTCTTCTTTTTGTCTTCTTTACGCCCTTGCTGTTATTTCTTCTTTTCTTTCAATTAGGTTGTTAGTTCGTAATTTTGAGAGTTATCGTTTGGTTATTATTAGTGAACTTTCAGTAAGGAAAATTTTTCGAACTAACTCATGCAGTTTTCACGTGCAAAGATACACAAAATATTCAAAATATGGTGTTCTCTGTAATTCCTACTAAATGAACCAACTTTCCTTTTGAATTTTGTTTCTTTATTTGCATCCATGAAAATAAAAGTTTGTATAAAAACGCGCAATATAATACAAATATAGGCGTACCTAGTACAACCTAATATATATATATATTGTTTATCGTAGCTTCCTCATTTCCATCGTGATACACCCCATCGAGTCTCTGTCAGTCCACCCTCGTCTCCCTTTTCTCCGTTTCATTTTCACATTGCGTACTCATCATTCATTCTTCATGCTTTACAGTTTTCCCGGGATCTTTTCATTTCACCACGTCCACATCTCGCTGCGCGCTCTCTCCGTCTTTCTCTCTGTCTTTTTGTCCTTCTTCTCGTTATACAGCGTTGTCTTTGTAATCACGATACAATTAGTAAGATTATTCGACGTGGAAAAATAAATCGAGCATATAGGATAGAAGTTTTATACGGCGCTCCGTCTTCCATAAAATCGAAATTGTTCCAAGAAAATAGAGCGTGAACGTGTTTAATTAAGAATTGGCGCACGCATACCAACCGTGCGAACCGATTCTCAAATTTCATTTTCTCAGAAACGAAACGTCCTATGAAAAAATTTCAATCCGTATCTTCCACCTGTTTTTTCATATAGAATCTTCCCTTGCCTATTGTAGACTGATTATCGAAACACCCTGTATACCTGGAAGCACTAGCGAGAGGGAGTCGCTGGTCATCTTTCTTCTAATCTCTCCCTCTCCTCTCGTGCTGCTGCTGCAGAGCAGGGCGTGACATCACGCCCGTTGCCCTCGCCCATCCCGTGTCGGGTGCAGAGCAGCGCTGCTGGAACTCACCCTGGCAAGCACCAAAACCAAATAACCCCCTTCTTGCGGAGGCTGCACGTATTACAGGGCTTGCATCAACTAGCCTCTGGCGAGTTCGTTGAGTTTATTCCCTATCCCTCTATGACAGGGTGCCTGCCTCTCCTATGTATTCCAATATCTCGTTGTTCAGTCGGGATTTTTATCTAGTTACAGCTCTTTTCTAGGTTACCGTCCCTGATCCGATGTTTTATGTTTTATACACAGTTATTCCCGTTTTCTGTCCATTAGCTGCCTAAACCAATGCAGATCTTCCCCCGTTTTCTGATGAATACAATCTAAACCATATGTTAATTGTTGACGTGAAAGTTGCGTAAGATTGCAGAATTGGATGTCGTAATAAATCATATTTTGGAATTAATGTTTCCGTTTAACGGCATTAATTGAACTGTAAAGAGGGAAGGTTTTAATACAGCATAAATTGTATAGAATCGGTGATTTAATCACGAGGGAGAATGGAATTACAAAGCATCAACAGGGCTGAAAATAGGAATGAATTAAAATGGAAATTAGAATAAATGGAATAATCAAGTTATAAGGTTAATTCAATGACAAAGTTAATAAAGACAAGTCAGTTTAAGGTAGATTCTAATTTTCCTAAATGTAAATGTAAAATTTATTTAAGTATCGTCAATCCGGAAAAAGAATTATTTTTTTATATTTCGCAATATTATTTCACTATATAATATAATTTCCTTTTACTGCATATATATATATAAGAAATAATACATTTTATACCTCCTTATACCGCAACACAATATTTCACAATACAATACACATATCTAACACGTACAATTCCTTTTTCTGTTTTAGGTACGTATAAACAATCATCTTCACTGCAACAGTGACGAAATCTCATATCAAACTTCACTAAGTTGTCTTCTCTATACTCTAATACCAAGGTGCGATCACGATGATAAGGTAGAGTTCTGCCACTTCTAGTGGCGCTTGTATATGAACAAAACGAAGAAAGTTCGCACGTAATGTATCCCGCCTTTTGTCAGATCACACAAGGTTTGTTCTGCGAACCTTTTGCGAGTGGCCCATTTACGGATCGGCACAGTTTCGAGAATCGGCGAATTGAAGGCACAGTCATAGCCTTATCGAGAAAAGGGGCAGCGTGTATGTGTGAACCTGAACGCCGATCCATACATATATATGTATATGTAGTTGTGTGCAGACGTCAAACCGGGTCGGGTTGTCGGGCAAACAGTTTATTGGGGATGACTGCGATTACAGAGAGAACTTGCTGTCTCCTTTCTTCGCGACTCGTCCTGTCGACATGCTAACGCGATCTGTCCGGATGCACGTTCTCTCTTTTTTTCGTTCATTTTCGTTTTGGTCTCGTCTTTCGTATTTCTCTGTTCGAAACGTAAAAGGACGGGATGCGAGAAAGGCTTTGATAGATCTCGGAGAAAAGCAGCTTTGGCTCGTTTAGTTCGAACTTCAGTTACTCTTTCAGAATGGTATTTTATGCTGCTGTTGGACGATAAAGATTTGAAATTTTATTTCGTGCATTTATAATTGAAATATGATGTAGATATATCGATTCACCTGAAGGTTAGACAAAGTTCTATAGCAGTACATGTTATATTTTGGTAATATGTCAATTGTATTTCTGGATAGCGAAATTGAGAGATTTACAAAAGATGTAGGTCAGTTATTTTTCTGAAGGCTCAATTATCTTCACCAGACAGCAGATGTTTGTACATATTCGTACTCTCATAAATTTAATTAGAACTATACTTTGGATATTTTCGCATATTATACGCATTCTGTGCATTCTTGTAAGATTGAATCTCCCATAAATGAATAAGCATCCACAGCCTAATCATCATCAAACAATGTAATAACAAGTAACATTTCTGATTTGTATTAAAATATTTGGGAGTGGCGTGAAGATAAGCGCGCGTTTGAGAAGTCGTTCGGCGATATTCGGGAAGATTCGGTTCGATTCGGTTGATTTCAGTCAGCTGGCTGACAGGGCGTTGCCCCGCGCGCGATGCACCATTCATTACGAAGTGCTGCAACTGCAACGAGCGAACCTAGCGCAACCAGACTCTCCCCTCCCTCCACTACCACATTCACCATCCCCCTACTCAGTCTCTCGTTCTCGAAACCCTCCCTCCAGAGAGGCTCGATTCTGCTTCCACTGCGACTGCGACTGCGACCGACCACCTACTACTACTCCTACTACTACTATTCGTACTCTACTACAGCGCGTACGAGACTACTACTACTATCACTACTACTACGTACGATACTTTTATTATCGCCTTCATCCACCGTCACGGCTACAATCGAGGCCGTACCTAATATTTGCCGGAGAATTCTGTCGCAGCTTTTAATGGTTCCGTTACAATTACTACCTCAACTTCGCCAGCAGCGCCCAGAGAAAGAAAAATGAGAACGTTTTGGCTCGTTCTGCCCCGCTTCTCTGCGCACCCGTCGTACTTCCGCCATCTTCTCCCTCATTATCGACAGAGCTGTGTCTACGGCCGCGATGAATGACGCCACGGTTTTTTAGATTCGCCCGCGAGTATTGATGGATCCTTTGCAGAGGAGTGGGGGGAGTAGCGTACATCTGGTCGCGAGAATGCTTTGCGAGAAGCTTTTCAATGAGTACTGAGTATTGTATGCGCAGGCTATATGTGTGTAGAGCTTCTGTACGCGATCTGCGATTCTTCCTTCGACATTTTTACGGCTAATGAGAGAGCGTGCTCCAGTTGCACAGGTTTTTCAAATAAAATTCAATCGATCGCAGTTTATGAGAATGGAAACAAAGGGTTGGCTTTATTTGGTAGATTGAGAATTATCGCGATGTATATAAAGGGGGTTTTTCGAGGGTTCAAATTTTTTACAACTTTTTAAAGCATCGTCAAATTTTTCATACTTTTTTATGATCTAACGAAGTATCGTTAAATTTGTATAGTATTGAATAAAGCAGAACACTGTTTTATTTTGAAAGATATCTCTTTGATTTCATAATTAAATTTTCTTCGTAATAAACTTATTCATGAGTCAATCGCAGATTATTGCACAGAATAGGTCACAAGGTTGTAAGTGTCTACGTTAATGAACTATCGTTCATGATCTAATCAAATCTTAGGAAACATGATTACTACTATTGTCAGAAAATATAGACACGACTGTCGTTTCGTTTTCGATGTAATGACAGACGATTTTCTCCGAACCCAAGTCGCATAAGTGAGAACAATGTAAATGTTACATCGATGTTTATCAAACCAACAGTAATTGCATTGAATTAGCAAATGATGTGTGAGAACATCGGATAACTCGTCGTTCGTGTTTCTCGTTTATTCATCTATACTTTTTCCTGTTTTTTTTTCAATCAATTGCCATTAATTTTGTCCTTTATTTTATTTGAATTTTTTCTTAATTCTTGCTTTATAGTTATTTTTTTGCATTGATTTTCACGCTGTGATATAATCGAAGGTAATTATCTAATAATTGATGCAATGGTATTACTACTATCAGAAATCCTGGTTGGCGCCAGACATTCATTACGATTATTAAGTAATTTTCCATCGAATATTTCTACAATTATCATGGGCAATTTTATAATTTCTTATAATGAATAATCTTTGATTCGCCTATAAGGTATACAAATTGATTCCTATATAAGTAGATTCGGTGATTATTTCATTATTACTTATTTTCAAGCTTTATTGATGTAGAAATTGAATCTGTGATCAAAGCAGCAATAGACATGATTGACGTTTAAATATCGATGCAAATCGCAAAGAATGTATTCTTAAATTTTATATTATGAAACAAAGATAGAAATAAATGTTTAATTACCAAAGGTTACAAGCAAACGTTACATCGATTAAAAACTAACTTCGATCGATGATGTGAGTCGAATATTTTAACGTTTCTCGAAGATTCTTGAGAATCGATAAATCCTATTAGAGAAAGAGCCTCTATCGCGAAAACAAAGCAACAGCACGCGCCACGCTTGATACGCCCTATTAATTGCTGTTCTTTTTTCCCTCGGACAACAAAGAACGCGTTTATATAACTATCCGCTCTCGTGCGTAATTACGTGGACGGTCGATCGCAGAAAATGAACAAAACCATCGGTTGCCGGCTATCTTCTCTTCTCTTCTCTTCTCTTTTATTATAATTCGCCCGGTAATTATGACTGAATGATAGATAGAGGCGATGAAGTCGAGTCTCTCACGCTTGTCTGACGTAAACGCGATTGCTGGCACTAGGTCAACACACAGGCCAAATCAAACTTAATATACTGATGTTTTAATCATCGCCAATCATCGTGATTATTGTCGTGATTATCGTTTTGCGGTGTTAGGAATGCTTCAGCGATGATTCCATGAACAGTCATATTTTATCGACGTTTTTACTATCCTACTTTTATTCGATCATTATATTTGTTGAAATTTTCCTTGATCTAAATGCACATACAAAAATCTTACGTATCGCGTCAGTTATATAAACTAGAAACATATAGCAGTTTCAAAGTACACATTTCAAAGTATTACGAGCGTAAATATATTAATGTAGAATCTATATTTAAATTCTCCAAGTAAAGAAATTAATACGTGTAATAAATTATCGATCCAGATAACCAGTTAGCTCGGTTTCGTCGTTTAACAGGTTGATTAAAGGACATGTATCAACGGATCAAAACGATCAGCAACGAGGGCCGATTTAACGAAAACGTTGAAATAAACGCGACACCAGGGAAATCGATGTTTCGTGCGCGTGGACATGCACGACGAGGTGGATACGAGCCACTCTGGACGCGTCTGTCCGCGGAATCGCGTGTTCTATTGTCGGTCGGTGAAAAGTTATTTTTAACGTCGATTTTCTCAGAGAGAGAGAGAGAGACGCCATCAGGCTCTCCGCAAAACGCCACTGACCTCGCCAACCGCCGACTGTGGTTCACCGCGAAACTCATATCTGAAATGTCACCTCTTCTCGGTTCGTTCAGCTTCTGTTCTCTGCCCGTTTTTCTGATCGCTTCTATTCCGTCCCCTCTGAGGCCGCCTGGGACCTCTCGCGTTTCATCCGATACACCCTCACCAGTGTCCACCGGAGTGAGAATAGTGCACGTTCAATTTTCAGAATCATGATCGTGAAATGGACTTCGATAAAGACCTGTCGTGAGATCTTCACGCCTTTTTCACGAGTAAATCGATTTCGTATTGGAAAATTTCAAGATAACAAAGATACTACGATACGAATGCACCGGTAACCTAAACGTTGCTTTAAACGATTCTCACGATAATTATCACGTCGGGTTATTATCGGTTATGATCGGTTGAAATTGTTGATCAATAGAGGAAGATTACAGAGGATTGTCCTTATTTACGTGGAAACGATTTTTCTGCAACTTGTCTTTCTTGATCTGGAGAAACACCACTGTGACATGGAAATATTAGCCACGACTTTAGTTTACTCGGCCGACATTTCGTGATTAAGTTCTCCTGAGGCCGATATTACCGTCGGTCTGTCACTGTTCCCTTTGAAATTCAACATCAACGGTGGTTGCCATTGCTCCATTGCTGTCGCTGCTTCTTTTCTCTCCGCAAACGGTGTCGGTGTTCGTTGCGATAAATTGTACCAGTGCCTCGAAGCAGAGTAAATATTAAATTCAATCGTAATAAATTCTGAAATCGATATATGGAATTGGTAAAAAAAGATGATGAAGGTTTTAACACTTTACCGATCGGTTTTTCATCACCGAATCTTACCGACAGATAGCCTATTAATCGGCTTTTTGTCGTCGACAATCTTTCTCATTATCTGAGCAGTAATTTGTTATTTAGCTACCTTGCTCAGTTGCGTCAGTTGCGTTGCTTTGTAAGCTCCAACAGTTTTTTACCAATTTGAAAAACTTACTTTTGACCTAACTTTGAAAAGGATGGTATCGAAGAGTCTAAACCGAAACAAAGCCGGCGCCAGGGAGAACCTGAGCCTGAGTTGCCGGTCGAACGTGCGTATGCTGTTGAACTGCTAGCGGTCGGTAAAGTGTTAAGACAGCGTGTTCTTAAATATTTGGTCAATTATTTATTAGATAGTTAGTTATTGTTGGAATACAACGATATTACTCACACAGACACCTACACAGGCACTTCAACAGGACACTTACGCAGATCATACTCAGTACTGTATAGAGAGCGGGGTTAAAGATCTTTAAGGGACCGTGGGTCACTACCTACAGTCAGTCAGAGATAACTAGCCAACTGTCGACAATCCATGTCACTTATATACATTCAGTTCTGCAATATTGTTTAATAAATTAACATTATCTCAACATAACCATTGTGTCTTCCAACGGATTTATTTTCTTAAATTTTAAGATTAAATTCTAACAGTTATCGTTTGCTTTATAGTTAGCTCGTTTCACATTGAATATGTAGTATGTGCAATAATAAAGAAATTCTGAAACAGCAATACGCGTGAACGCAGACTAAGTACCTGCTGGTTTCAGCAATGAAGTGACGCCGAGACACGTTGGCCTCTACGTGAAATTGCACCGTCATGCACTTAACCGTGCACCGTATTTGCATACGAAGATTGACTACCGATCACTGCGAGATTTACGCCTTTATGGCCTCCTCAATAATCTCGATCGTACTTTTCGTATCGCTTACGCCTTATTGAAATTATAGATCCGAACAAGTGACTCGAGCAGGATGATCTTTTGATAAATACAATTTTGATCCTTTGTGCTGTTAGCCTCTCAAAGGCTAATGGCGATAACGTTATCCTAGAAAAAGAATTCTTTTTATATAATATTAATAACAAATAACGCAATATAATTTACGTTTACAATTCGTATCTCTGCTCGGATATTCGCTAGGTTGTCCGAGAAGTTTTTTTCGTTTTATGAGGAAATAATAGACGCTCAACGTTTTTTGTTTTATGTTATTTTGTCGAATTACGTACGATCCATTTTGTTCTGTTGAGATAAACATCGCGACATTTCATAGACTTGGCTTCACGTTTGTACGAAGGTGCACCGTTGTAAAAAAACACGTTTGCGAAAGAAAGACAATTTTCGGACAACCTAATAATAACAACGCGAACAGAAGCGACGGATTCCAACATATCGAATTACATATTCTATGGAACTCTTATTAGCATAATCAACGGTTTATACGCGCGTATAATAGCGTATATATCAATATAATTTATCGCAGTTATGGTTAATCCATGATGTCATTCCACCCTCCATACCAAAAAGAATTTGCTACATGTTTCTTTGTGCTAGTTTATCCTCATTTTTTTTATCCCACTAGTAGTGTGCCCATTTCCCAGCACGAGAAATGTCCTGTGAAGTCCTTTTTGTCGTACTGTTGCACACCGGCTCAACCAGCCAGCAACAGATCCTGTTGTGACTCTCAGAACTGGATGCATCATGTTGCCACTAAAACACGTTGTTGCTACGGCCACTTTTTATATGTGACACTTTTTCAACATTGGAGAATGAAAAATAGTGCTAAATGTGTTCACGGTTCGTTTCGCCGAGATATTCGTAAGTCGTTGTAGGATCATTTTTTCGCTTGCACGATTGCAATTCCTAAAGAGAATTTGTTTTTGCGAGTTTGATTTCTTTGAGAGGATACGTCATTCGAATTAGCTGCTAATGAAGATTAATAGACGTTTTCGGTGAGCCATTGTATAAACAAGTAAATGTAGCGCGTACGCAAAGCAAAATTCGGTGTATCTAGTTCCGAATTATAGTCGTCAAGAATGCACGAAAAGCACGCGAATTCAACAGAAAACCAAGTTCAAACCCAACGAATCCATCGACAACAAACGACCTCGACGTCATACGCTGCTTCCCCGCGAGTTCTCCAAATTTCGCGGTACAATCGCACAATTAAAAGTAACCGAGAGGAACGCGAGCGCTTGGTGTTTCCATCAAACGATTTACCATCGAAACCCCGTGCGTAGGCGCGAAGAGGCGTTGAAAAAGCGAGAGGGATCGCAGATGAAAGCAAGAGGGAACGCGAAACGCTTCGGCTAGACGACGATGGGAGTCCGCGTGAAACGTGGCGATGGAATGACAAGTAGCGGTTGAATCTTTAATCTTTCGCGACGTGGGATATTAAAGTTTCTCGAGAGTTCGGCAACTACTTGAAATACCACGGTGAAATGGAGTTTAAGTTTCGGCTGTGGTCGAGACACGGTGTGCGCCACTCGAGAATGGCAATATCGATGGGATATCGATTGGCATCTTTAATGCATAAATAAGAAGGAAGTTTCCTATCTTCTTTCTGTTCTTTCAATTCGATCGAATTCTTTCTTTCTTTCTTCGCGCCATCTCTTTCTGATCTTGAAGAGAAGTTTGTCGCGTGTCCTATTCTTTTCTTTTTCATCTCTACCTTGTCTGGCTTGTCACTCGGACTGCGCGATGATATCCGGTTCTCCATGAGAACACGCGCGCCATCTGACACACCATAGATTTTAATCTCGCTGCGTGCAGATCTGTCTGATACGACGCGTACGGAGAAAAAGTAGCTGGAATTCAAAGGAAATGTCGGCGCTCCGGATGAAACAGAAATTGATTCTTTCTTTGTGGAAGGAAAAAAAAGATTGCAGAAATATTAACTCTTTCAGTAGCAAGCTTTTTAGATTACCCGGAGAAATTCGCTTTTAACCATTGTTATTATTAAAATTAAAAAAAAATTCTTTTTTTTTTCGTTTCTCTACAGTGAGATCCGTTATAACGAGACGCGATAAAGTGCGCGCGTACCGAGCGAAAATTCAATGTCGATTTTCTCGAAAACAAAGCCTCAAACGAAAAATTTGTATTCTATATTTTCGACTTCTTTTTTCGCCTAGAATCACCCCCTTTCCGCTTGTTCCACCAGTTACCGACCACCCTGTATTAGTATTATCAATAGTAGAAAATAATTAAAGTTAGTATATTAAAGATAGCCGTTCGTTACATTAACAATTAAAATACCTTTTCGCAGTCAGTTAACGCACATATATTATTACTTGTTCGCTATTAAAAATAGAGAAGATAATAGAATTTCAATTTTGTCAGGAATAATTCATGATCTTATTTCTTCCGTGGTATTTTCAATTCGGTAATACCATTAATTCTGTCATAACAATTTTCTGATATTTTTTTTAAGGTAGACACAGCGCAGCCGAATTGGAAGGTAGTGTGACAGAAAACAAATATACATTTCGGAATTGTTTTTTTACGTAGAGATCGCTCCCCTAGAGATTGTGGTGCCATGATTACTGGGATACCCTGTATAGCGGAGTAATTTCTATTTGCAGAGGTTCGCTGAAAGCGGGGCTTTCAATTCGAGTTTCAGTCGATTCTGGACGCGGCACGTGATGCTAATATATACCTCTCCACCCCTTTGTTGTCAACTAAAAGGATGCTACGCTACGCTAGAACTTAAAGTTCATTATTCGCCGGGGCGATTCAATGAAAACGCCCACACACGAGCGTACGCGATCGCATGCGAATGAGAAAATATGCAGAGCAGGCTTCGATCGCATAGTTAATGCGACACGCGTGCATACATACATAGGAGGACGTGTCTCTTTGAGGCTCCCTCTGGCTGAACCGTGCCAGCGACCGTTAAACCTGTCATTTCGTAGTCTTATCGTTAACGCGCCGCGCTAAACGAGTTGTCGAAACCGTGAATTATTCAAAGCTTTTTTGCAACTCCACGCCGAGGCGGATGAAAACTCCTCTTTGCCTCGAGCTTCCAGTGTTTAGATTATTTTTCGAACAAATGGAACAAGTACAGATTTAAAAACGAGCACCCTAAACCTTCATAGCTTGGATGATTCTACTACAAAAATGATCTATCGTTCGATGATGATACGCGAGAATCTTCCAAATTGCATTTTAGATTAAGAAATATGTTGGAATATTTGGAAAAAGCAACTCTGCTTCGAAAGGGGAAAAATATGCGTCGCATAAGTTTTCCCGAATCGAGTTAACCCGAAATCACTGTAAATGTAACGTGTGAAATTTGCATTAATGGAAGACTATAAACATCAGGAAGCTCTACACACAATCCCATTATTCTCCATTATTTTTTATTCTAGGAATTTTTAATACATCTGTTTAAGGCTACTTATCAAACGTATTAACGAAAAATAGAGAAACAAAGTAATCATGAAGATTGAAAAAGGACGATACAAGAAGAAGAGGTAAGCGATGCGACGTATCGACGACAGCGTAGCCATTGTTCGACGCGATCGTTCTCTGCAATTCCTTGATTGTCGCGACTTCTCAAGGCGTGTAGAGAAACTTCGTACGAAACTCGTGCACACATATGTACGTACAGACGAGTAAAGAAAGAAAAAAGTTAAGCGGAAAAGAGAGATAAGTTGGTAGACGAAGGGCATTGGGCCTCATGCGCGACGATAATTTTCATGGAAGACTGACGACCGCTTCATGGTCGCGGAATGCAAACAAACCATGTCCAACGAGTACGACGAGGACTAGCGTCCTCCTCTTTCGCGCATTCTCGCGCGCAGCGTGCAACGTGGCGCGTGTGTTGCCTCAAGCTCGATTCACACGCACTTAGCCCAGCAGCGCATCTTTTTGTTCGCGACAACGTGTCCCTTGGATCAAGTTCACCGCTTTCTTCTACTTTGTTACCTCCCGCAGATTTCATCGCGATGCTCTCGATACATTTTCGAAAACATTCCGCAATGGTTGCAGAGATACTACTACCGGTGTGTGAAAAAATTGATTATCCTCGCGCTTTCTTGTTCTTCACCTTCGATGAAATTACTAAGAAATGTAGGACGCTTCAACGTGTTTCAGCTGCGACATAAATAAATGACGTTCAAAGAAAATAAATGAATGACGTTTAAAGAAAAGAAACGAAAATCTAATCGTCTACGATCCTAACTAATCATCTATGAATTAAATCTGACTTGAGCCTAACCATCGACAAATTCGTTCTAAATAAAAATCTCGTGTCGCTAAGGATTTATGCACGTTAATGATCCTAACGAGATCAGTCGGATCCGTAGCTCGATCTAGGTCAGGCGCGCGTGTCGGTCATCTAAAATCGCGACGATCCAAAGTCGATGCCGTGGTTGGTACCGTTGTGAACGCAGCTGCACGGTGTTGCGTCTCCCTCTCCTTGTCCAACAGTCAAGGTCAGGGTCGTCCACACGTCCAGTGACTCGACTCCGGCTTGCCATCCAATGGGCATCGTGTCTCCCATAAACGGCCACGTGCTGCTACACCAGGCCGCGATTCAACCGTACATGCCGACCAGCAGAAAGACGATCACGACCAAACGTCGGCTATTTGATTATTTTCTCTGTTCTCCGACACACGTTCGGATATAACCTTCTTAAAGTATCGAGGTCCTAAACTTTAAACTGTATAAAATATCGTGGTTCTTCAACTTTTTTATGTTGATCACCGTGGGACAGAAACTTTGCGTAAAGACTTATAGTACCCTTATCCCAATATACAGGGTGGTTGGTAACTGGTGGTACAAGCGGAAAGGGGTTGATTCTACGCGAAAAAAGAAGTCGAAAACATGGAATAAACATTTTTCGTTTGAGGCTTTGTTTTCGAGAAAATCGACTTTGAATTTTCGCTCGGTACGCGCGCACCTTATCGCGTCTCGTTATAACGGATCTCACCTGTAGATTTTATTATAAATTTTGTTATTAACAAATTTTTTATTACAAATTTTTATTCTATATTTTCGACTTCTTTTTTCGCCTAGAATCACCCCCTTTTCGCTTGTACCACCAGTTACCAACCACACCCTGTGTAGTATAGAATGTAATATAAATGGTATATATAGTACTGGTATCGCGAACGAATTATTTATAGTAATTATTGCCGAGTTCTAGATTATATTTACATGCTGTTTGATGAAATTGAGATGAAATTTCTGTAACGAATTAAGTTGGTTTTATGGAAACGCATCGGTGTAAAATTTTGTTAAAATCTAGTCTGTGAACGTTCCAAACAACCTAATACATGAATGCATGGTCTATTTACACACGAGCCTGCTTAAAAGTCAAAATGGCATCCCGACGAGACTCAGGGACGTTTCCACGCCGGTGACGCTCCCCCACGGATGTTCCCATGCTCCTTCGGCGCATAATATCGCGAACATCACCTTCATTCTTCCTACAGAAACACTATATTTCTTGCAAATGATTGCAACGCCAGGATGCGTAGATTGCGTTTAATTAATGCTTTCGTTTCGTGGTATTATGTATAGCGTTTAGAGTTATTCGATCGCGATGACTGGAATCTTATTACTCGGATGACCGTAAACGGATTCACTGGCGCAATGGCATAGAAAATGAACAAAGGACAAACAATGTTGGAAGAGAGGTAAACTCGTCAGCTTATTTGCTCGTAACGTCGACTTCTCCACTTTCTTGGATTTCCAAGTGGCAACGAATTTTTCGCGACGCGACTAAGAAATCTCGAGATCGCCGTCTCTACAACGACTCACGGCGCTGCGTTGTCAGAGATCCTGTGACGTTCCTACCGCAGATAAGGCACGATTCGTCAAACGGAGCGAGCGCTGAAGAGTTTCAGTCCGGCGTACACACCGTGTATTTCACGCTGATGCCGTGTTTCGAAAATGTTTCGATGTCGGCCACAAGAATATGAAATAAAAGAATATTAGTTTCAGTTCAAAAAATATAAACACGACTTTCATTATGATCAGACAGATAATTTATAATAACAGTAAAATTCTACGTTAAACGTACATAGTAAACGTACGTTATCTAGTAGTGACACTGTGGATTTAAGAATCAATAACGTTCAGGAAACGTGTGAACTGGCATAACCGCGCGAAATGTCACAGCTGGCCTGTAGAATGTACGATAGATGAGTGAATTCGTTTAGATGACCTTGACCGTGACCATGAATCAAGCCACATGAATCGCATGCAGCCGCGGTCAGGCTGTCAGCTTATCTACTCAAACATCGAATCTGGAGCACGTTAACTAATTACCGGCTTTTCCATGGCTCGGGCTGAAGCCGGTAATTGCATGGCCGTTGCTATCAGTGTTGACTCTCCTGGGAATACAGCTGTCCCACCGCATTCACTCCCGGATTAGAGTGTCAGATGTATTCTCGTTCCGCTGTTTTCTCTTTTAATTTCCTCTCCCCACATCGTTCGTTCGACATCCAACACATTTTTTTTCTGTTCTCAATTTTTTCCGATGAACGCTCGTACAACCACGTGCGAGATGATACTTTCAGTCGTTTCTGATAAAAATTGTGCGAGATCAAAGATTAAAGAATTTACATTTATTTTAAGAGATTTTTTCTTTTAATTCGCTTTTGCAGTGTTATGGCAAAACGAAGATAGTGATCTGTTGATTTCTGTACAGCGATTTTCGTATAGAAAATGTACGATTTCGAATAGAATGTTTGAAGTGTGAAATAGAAATAGTAGGTAGAAGATAAGCTCGTACCGAAATATATGCAACACGTACGCCGTCATACCTTCGATTTACGGATTTCGGAGAATACGACGATATCGTATTCACGGCAGACTGAATCGATTCAAGTTACCTCTGTCGTTGTTATTCTTCTGTTGCTCCGTTTCTCCATGCTCCTTTTACCCGTTCTACGCTACAATTTATCTCTCATTGATGAAATTTCATATTTCAATCCGCAGTCACACGTAATATCACAGAATTTCATCGTAACTTCGATGCTTGTTTATTTTTTACATAGTTCTGATATTTTCTGATATTTCGTTAGACATATTAATGTTTCCTCGGGTAAACGAACCACGTCTCGCGTTTCCCTCTACGAGCTCGTAGAAACTTCGCGTTATCTTTCCTAGTTGAGAGATTATCTTACCAAATTTCCTTGTAATTGGAATACTTCATAGACCACTTGCGATCCAACGCCTTCGAGCTGGTTGTAACTTCGATACGTTATAGAAGGGTGCATCTTCATCAGGTAAATCCCTAAATCCAGCCGAGAATAATATTAGTCGAGATCCGCCCGTTGCACCGTTCATCCGATTAATGTTTCTAAGGTTGTCGATCGATGCCGTTAGGTAGGTCCACCACGGTGTCTTATTTCTTGCGAATTTTAATTATCGGTGTTCCTCGTCGTTCATCGTGCGCATTACGAAAATTACCTACGAAAATAGGAGCTTTCAACAAATTAATGGAAGCATCGTGGTTAACACGTTGACTGCCAGACGAATTTTCCATGGTTCGCCCAAGGCGCCGACGTGAACTTTTCATTGTGCGATGCATATTACGTTGAAGTATTATTTGCAGCGAATAAAATGAGTTATAAAATCATGCTTGAAGCATTTTTCGTGGTGAGGGCCATCGGTGACCCCCGCGGCGTTGTAGACGATTATTACGATCGTCCTTTTTTCAAACGATCGTGCTACGTACTTTTAATATTTGCTGCGTCGCCGGTCACCGGTGGCCCCCACGGCGCTATAGCCAAATCGAGTGCCGGTGATCCCCATGGCTGCAACGTGTTGACATTCCTAGAAATATTACAGAAATTGTAGAGAAATTGAGTAACAGAGAACGATTGGAAAATTCGGAAATTATTTCTGCGGTGTACGGTGTGACGTGTTGTTGGTTAAATCAATAACGAGACGAGTTAATTTAATTAACTATATTTACAGATATTTTAAAATGTAGAATACAAAGTTAATCGCAATCTTAATCTGCGGTACTGATATTGATTCGCACGACTGACTGACTGACTGACTGACTGACTGACTGACTCGATACTGATATTAATTCGTGCGACTGACTGCGTCTGGAGGACATGGTCGTCTATTTATGCTGGTCGAGGGGGCTGGTCGAGGTTTGAACTTGTCGCAGGTTGTAAGTTACACGTGGCAGCGAAATTGCTTTGTCCAGAGTTTGTTTATCACATTATGTGCGTCGTACAGTGTTAATCCTCTGTGGCAAAACAACTAAGTGAGGCATCTTCGTATCGCAACGTCCTCAGACGCATATGCCGCTACATTTCAATGCAAGGATAGTATAACTATATCTTCTACATACCTTAGATAGTTTCACTGTATATAACCAAAATAGTTGGAAATAACTTTCGTAACAATCTTTAGTTGCGTTTATAAAAATATGGACTTGGATATAAGTCGGCAATGTAAACATAAAGAATTATACCTAAAACGTATCTGTATAAAAGTATACTTTCGATTCACTTATCCCATTTCCCAAACTAAAACAGAAAGTCCTCGAGATATAACCTACTCGACCAAAGGATAAAGATAAGAAGAACGAAGTACAAGAAAGGAGAGAAATAAGAAGAACGAGGAAAAGTAAGCGAACAACGTGTAATGGATAAGAAAGAAGAATCTGAACGTGAAACAACGAAGCACGCGAAGAAACACACATTCCCGAGGGGACACGGAAAACTAATAGTTTCTCGAGTCTTTAAATAATGGAAACGATCAGTTGCAATCGATTCATCGGCCACCACGACATACCTCCTCTCTCCTTTCGCCGTCTCTTTCCACTGCACGGACATTCCCACGCGCATTCCAGCCGCGCGTCTGCGCTTGCATTTTGTGAGCAATTAACGTACGTACGTACGTAAAAATCAGAAAAATATAACGTAACCTGCAAAAGCGAATGATCGATAATATAATTTTGTAATTTGTAAGAATTAGTAATAAAAAGAAAACTGATGGTTCACGGAAATTTTACCATTACGCGAATAATTAGGAAAAATTCACAACTTTAAGAAATTAATGGTGAAAAATAGAACATTCGTATTTTTTAACAACAGGAAAATGTATCGATCAGTAACCTACGTGAAAGGAGCGTTAAATGCCGCAGATTTGGAACTAGTAGACAGTTGATGAGGGACGGTTAATCGAGTTCGACGTTGGCACAAAAGTGCATCGAATCAGTCCCGCCCCCCCGAAAGAAGGTCATGTCGATTGCGGGACGACATGGCAATGCGCGCCGGTTGACGAGATATTTTGGCCATCGTCGCAGTTTCTCGGTGTTTTTGGATCGGCCCGTGGCCGCTACTCCAAAACGGCCTGCCGACTCGCCGGGTGTAATGTCCTCGAGTGCACGTACGAGAGTACACCACGTTCAGAATGCGGTTGCATAACGTTGCCCCCACTTGTGCCGTTGGTTATCTGCCCGCCACCGACTCTCCTTCCTTTCTTCTTCTTTTTCTGTTCAGCTCGTCGTCCCTTCTCTTTTCAATGCGGTTGATTTTCGTTGACTTTGCGTTTTTGTTCAGTCGATTTTCCCTCTTTTCTTCGACCCTTTCTTTGTAGCGCACATGGCTGCGAGTACGGTTCTCCTTTCTTTCTTTCTTTTTTTTTTTTTTTAATTTCGATTCACAGTTTTTCTTCTCTTCCTTTGCTTGTTTCCTATTTGAATGTTCGGGGAACTAATTTTGAAAGTGTTTGATGTTTCATACGCTTTCGTAGGGGCGATCGAGCAAGTTCAAAGGAATGTGGAGTGAAACTTGAGTAAACGTCGAACAGTGGAGAAATGGTAGTATATTTCCACTGGATAAAACAGATGATAATTTAAACTTCGCAGTTTTTTGAGGGAAATTGAACGCAAGTTAAGTCACTATTTTCTCTTTTCGTTGTACCATAGTAAGGTATGGGTTCGTGCCTTGGCAAGATGTCCAGCTTTTCCCAAGACCACAGAACTCGAATCCACTTAAGTTATTTTTCTTCTCCTACGTTCTCATGCCAAGTCCTCCAAATTCACTAGCGAAGATGGTCGATTCGTTTCTATGTGGTATACGTGTTTTTAATACGGTAGCCATAAAAAACATCTCTTATTCTCTTCTCTTCCGTTTAACTCGCTCAACTATACCATCTTTGTTAATTACGTCTTTCGTTTGTCCCTTCTCATTAAATTAACTCTGGTACTTCACGTATGTAGGTTTGTTTGGTGTAGAATAGGTAATGTGATTTATGGGAACTAGAATTGTGTGATAAGTTTTATTCAACGTGGGAATCATCTGTTTGTTTGATGTATTTTGAAAAGGTATTTTCAAAATCATATCTCTCTTTAACTTCCTGAAAGATATTTCCTTTAATTCAAACAATTAACGTTATTACAAACGATACTCTCTTTTACAAATGACCAACACTATCTTCAACACCTATTCGCTATCTATTCTCTTGGGGAAATAAAAAGTAATTATATATATGTATAAATAATATAGTAAAAATAACATAATTCCATATATGAATCGAAATTATTATGCTGTACAATGACAGCGATCGAGTGTTAACATCAGCTGAAAACTCGTCAAAAGCAAAGGAAATTCGAAAAAAATCTCACCCGAAGTTCGCGTACAAAAATATTTTACCACGGCAATAGATAAAATTCTCCCCTGAGAAATAATTCCGTTTTAAATATTTGCAGCTATCTGTCAAAATGAATAAAATAGGGCGCAAGACAAAGGGAAGAAAAGAGTAATGGTTGACAGAAAGAAAAATAGAAATCCTTGCCATGGTTGAAACGCAGCCTTGTTGCCTGGCTAACGTAAACGTTTTACTCGCCCACTGTATGGTCTATTAAAGCGAACGAGAATTGCAAATTACCTGCATTCGTTCGTCTGTCATGGCACATTGCGGTCAAGCGTCCCGGCGCCAGACGACGCCGCAAATGCGGCACACCTCGTGTCTCCAGCGTCCACCGGAAACGTACGAATATATTCCTCGAGGAAAACCCTTTGTGTCTACCCCTTTTTCAACGAATCAACCCTCTTGTTCTATTTTTCGACTCTTTGAATCTTTGTTGTTGCCGGTGGTCGATTGTAGAAACGCGCATTGCAAGAGAAATATTCTTATCTTTTGTGCATTTTTATCGCGTGCTTTTAAATTTCTTTTTGGGTTGATGGTATTTTGTATTAGAGCCATCGAAACACGAAGAATGCAGATTTATTTTTTGTTCGTCGTTGACTCTAGGTTCTCAAATTTAACGATGATACTTCATTAGAAGAAAAACGAAAACAGAGGTTTCAAACTATATGGAAGATCCAAGGGATTTTCGACCCCGGTATAAATCGCAGAATAGCGTAAACGCCGAAGAGTCGCGTCGATTTCAGTCATGTCGGTTCGAGTTAGGTTAGTTTCGTCTTTCAAAGACAGATCGTCGAGTAGGAAGTGGCTGCTGGCCAAAATCGACCGAATTTACGGCTGGACCACCCCTATAGTGCCGAGATTCTTACTATTACGTCATAATTGCCTTGACAGGCAGCTTACAAACGCGTTTTCAACTTTCGAGAGGATGGAGAGTGCCGAATTCCCATAAAATTAACATTTTATTCGGACCATTTATAACCACGGCTTGAATGTGATTGCAGTTTCAAACTTTTTCGGAGATTCCGCAGGCTTGCTTTTTTTTACATTTCACTGAGTTTTCTTTTTTTCTTTTTTTACTGTGCCTCGGCGAATCTCTAATTTGCCTGAAATACGTCGAATCCAAATACGCAGTTTACCGTAAATCGGGATACTTCATAAATATTTCGATCTAATTCTTTCGGGAAAGAAGTATCCTGCGAAGAAATTTTATTGCATATTTTCCACGTGCCTCTCGTATGCAGAGTTAGACCTTTGGCAATTGTACCACGATTACCACGGTATATCGTGTACAATCGGTACGCATTAGAAATATCTTACAGTCTACGTGATAAAATTTATTCGTTTGTAACGAGGTTTAAGCTTGTAAATTCCAAACGTCCGTATCTTTGGAGGTATGTAGTTACGTGGATACATGGCTACATTTACGATATTAGATCGGTAGATGTTGACGGATAAATAAGCGGAGAATGGTGACTAGTACTTACTCGACCGATTCGAGTAGACTTAAATGAATCGATCGTTTAGCGCGAAAGGAACAAGCAATACGTCCGGGATTATGTAATGCGAACAGTCGCAAGAAAGGAGGCATTCCTTGCTCGTGTACTCAAGATTAGCAATGTTATTTATACGTATCTACTGTCTATTGAACAGTCGAATGCTTTCGAAAACGTTATTTATACCTAATATCGCATTGCAATATTACGAACTTGTATTTATCGAATTTATCGTATATCGTACGTAACTTAAGGAATTGCGAAGGAAAATTAATTCTGTACTTTTAATTGTTTGCAGAAATGTTGAAATTTATGCTTATAAAGTACGGTAAGTTGCATAATATTCACCTTGGAGAAAATGTAGATTCACAGATGATGATGCTATATTCGTATAAGAAATTAAATTACATTGATTGTCCGGAGGTTCTTCAGCTTGTTAAGCTTACCGCTCCGTTTAGGTCTTTCAGAAAATTCCCAATTTTCCACACAGATTTAATTATACTTTTAGTAGTTACATTAATCGCATTTGCAGACGTGCTAATTTACTTGGCCATCGATTGAGCCTTATTCCGCGAGTCGCTTCCTGTATTCAAAAAGTAATGGTAGAAATGGTACCAATGGCGCAGCATTTGTGGTAACCTGTTGTTGTTACCAATTGCAGGTATTTCCTCGTTTTATATCGTTGTATTTATTTTTCATATCTCAAAGGGTGTCATCCATACATAAATAAATGATAATAATATTTACCATAATTGTATATACAGTATCGTTATAATAATTGTTGTTATTATTATTATTATCAGATAAAGTCTTTCCGTAATTCTGCCAAACCTTTATGAGAAAATGTATTCCTATCACTGGTAATTAATAAAAAGAAGAAGAATTTCGAAGGGGTGTGTATAGGTAGATAAAGTAATGTTTACAGTTCTAGAAGAAGAAGAAGAAGAACGATCAGGAAAATCGCTTTTCTTGAATTCGTTCCAGGTCTATATTGGATCTACGCGAATCTACATAATGGATCTGCATGTAATGGATCTCGTTTGAATTCTGTCCAGATCTAGAATTAATGTACGTACATGTTCGATTTAGATTCGCTTGCATCGGTTTCTAGTTTCATCCAATGGCACACAGGATTCGTTTGTCGTTATTAGGTAATCAACTTTCTTATTCGCGGTAATTTATTGCAAGTACTTCCTATAAAAATGTGCATAATAATTTGCATTACACATACAATTCGTTTCTTCTTGTAGTAGCAGGCAACCTATGTACGTATATGATGTTTCATTGGAAATACAAGTATCTTATTTAAGTGTTCATTACAAGACCCAGACCCGGAAGAAATGCCTTTAGTAAGCTAAATAATGGTCGAGTTAATTAATTAACAAATCCCATTTCAAATATATTTTTTCGAAGATTTATTTCTCCGAGTTCTATTACTCTTCTATCGCGCATACACAATACACAACGAGGACAGCTCGAAGCCATCGCTTGGCGAGAGAATTCTCTCCCACCGAAAGTCCTGACTCGGCCCTGGGGAGAATCGAATCGTTTTCTTCTTGTTGTGTCGGCGTCGGCGGTGTCGGCATTCCAAAGACCGAACACGATGCAAGAGAACGGCCACAGCCGGCCACCTATCGTACTCGCTCTCACTTCGTGCCCGGAGTTTCGCGTTCCTTTATGATTCTGCGTTCCATCAATAAAATCCACCCTCTGGCTCTCCTCTTTTCTTCACCTCTTCCTGTTCACCTCGCCTTATTGTTTTCTCACCGTTCGGACCACTCGATTAGCCTTCTTACATCCACTGCTACCTAAAAAAGAAAATTTTAAGGCAATTTTCTCTGTCGTAAATCGACTATTTTCCCGGGCTGCTGAGAAAATCAAGATACGACAGCTGTGACCGTGACTGAATGGGCTGACGACACGGGCCGATCGATAGGGACGAAAGACTAGAGGGCATAATGTTCTAGCGCGCAGCTGGCGATCGAAAGAAAGGAAAGTTCACAGCCGTAAAGCGTGATTTTAGCTCGTGACCCTACCTGCTGAACTCATTTCCACGCGCAGCTACCTCATATCCTTTGCAGTTTCGTGCAACCGGTAGTTCTATTGATATCAGGGATCAAATTTATCGAGATAGACGTGTCAAGTGACCTTCGAAATATTAAGTTGGCAGTTCAAACTAAATATTTTTAGTAGTATATTATTAGGGTGGAACGAAAAAATAAAAAAAAAGACTAAAATTACGTGACTATTTTATGTGTGTAGTGAAAGAACTCCACTCTTTCACATTGAGCATAGAAAACAAAAGGATTAACTTTCGTTCGAATGAATTTTTAGGTTGCTACGCAAACGAAACAGTTTTAGATAGATAGATTTCGTTAAAGATCATTGTATTCACAATATTTTAATTACATATAATATTTCAGTTCTCATAAATTTTGTTTTTGAAATAGTACAATTCTATATAATATTCATGGTATTTCCGTCATCCGCTGTATAACACGATTTGATGATTTACAGTAGTGACATTAATTAATGAGCATCGTTTGTTCGATTGTTTACGTTAATAACATTAATTACTAATCCTGTTGTCTTGCTTTAATTTAGAAAAAATGACCGTGCATTTTGTCGTGACACGTTGTTTATCAATGGATACGCGTTCGTTCTATCAACGAGACGCTTCTTGAAGAGTTCCAGCAAAAGCCATTTAAAAACGTATAAGATATCATACACATAAATAAGGCTCAAGGTCGCGTAAGTAGTTGGCGAATTTTGTTGGCGTCACGTGTGCCTGTTTTAAATAGAAGAAAAAAAGTTATTAAATTTCTTTCTGCTGAATATACTAGACGAAACCAGTGAGTGACGTTTTATTGTAATTTATCTTGAAAATATACCTTTTAATGACTGTTAAATTTAAACCGTTCACGTGTTCAACGCGTGATGTAACACGTTTACATAACGCTAAAGAGAAGTTTTTTAAATTCCTATATCCGAGAATTGTTTTAATTCAAAATTTACGATTTTCCTTGTGTTTGATATTTATTAAATACTATGTCACTACCAAGTAGTGGCACACCAACGCTATATTGCTCGTAGAATATTATCGTTGTCCATTTATTGTAAAACGAATTTTTATATATATATATAGGGACAATTATTAAAGTTTTTCGTACGCAGCGTCTAACATGATTATTTAACGTTTTTACGGAAATAAAATTTCGTCAAATCGAGCCATTGAAGACGATCAGAAGAACCAATTGTTCGTACGAAACTTTCTGAGCGGAGTTATTTAAAAAAATTGCCTGGCCAGTCGATTCGACTGGCCGCTTCCTCTCCGTAAATCGCTATCTGCGAACGTTCAGGAAACGTTCGAGGATCGACCTTGGCCCGCCACGACTCTGCAGAATGGTATTAACAAGATTTCGGCACGTGCGTCGGAACTCTGACAGAGCAAGCCGTACGCGTGGCCTTTCGGCTCCCCTAATCGTCGCAGTCGAAAAACGGCCTAAAAGTTGGCATCTCCCGAGCAAAATTCAATCTTTCGATCTTAACGTTGAAAAAAGATCTTTCTTTATGAAAGAAAAATCCTCCGATATGCAGAAGTCTAATTATATATGCATATAACTATAGCTGCTCCGAAATATATGCGAATATATGAAAATCTCTAAAGCACAGAAGATTATCGATCTATGAAACGTTTATTTATTTATTTATTTATTAAAATTTACAATCAATTCTCACATTGAGAATTTTTAGTAATTTTTTCTGGCGTGGTACAATGACATGGTTAACTATTTATAATAAGTTAGAGCTTATTATAGATATGTATAATGCCTATGAAACGTAGAATTCTTTTTCATATAGTTCTGTAATTGGAGGATATAAAGAAATAAGATTATGAAATTTTAGAGCAATAAATATCGATACTCTAGCGTGATGTAAAAAATTCTTGATTTATAATACCTCTATCGACAGTGGTAATACATTTATATGAATATTTATAACAAACGATATATTATTTTTTGGAAGAGGAAGCTTGATAAACCGCTCTAAAATGTGAAAGATTTTTATAGCATTCAGAGAAAATGCGTATAAACACGCGAACACACGATTTGGTCACAGACATCGCGAGCTCGAAATTGAAACCTGGGTGATTTAGCTAGATCACGTTGATCCCCGAAATCATGGCAAACAACGACAACCATTTTTATAGCTGTTTCTTCGTATTGCCGGCGTGGATTGTCTAGAGGTAAAAAATGGATTGCCTCGAATTTAAGCGATCGAGTCACGCGATACATAATCAACTCCCTGTTCGGTGTTTTATGAGCTTTTAATTTTTCTATCTCCTCCTTTTTAAAAGGCAAAGGAAGAAACAGAAATGAGAATGCTCGTGATATATGTCCAGTCGTGACTTTTCGAAAATTAACAATTAAATTCTAAAGTATTTTTTTTTTTTTTTTAATTTGATATTTCATATTTATTAATAGCCCCCAATAAATTCTGAAATATTTTACATCTTCGGTCGAAACATTCCAATTAAATATTTAACATTTCTTCAGATCTAAAGAATATCCAAATACGTATTCATTTCTGCGAATTATCAAAATTCTTCTAGCTTTATTAATTAAACAAATTTCGTAATTCCGAAATGAATTAAAACACAGGGAAAAGGATTAAAATCCGTGGATTTTCCCCAAGGAACGCGGATTCGGTTCCATCTGGATCGCTTCCGGTTCTCAATGTTAACTGTGAGTTTTTAATTGCACAAATAAAGAAAAACATGCGCGCAAAGGGCAGCTCTTTTCGTTCCAACTCCTTGTGCCCTTGACAGATGCCGAGTGTGTTCGCGATTATGCTCTAAGATCGGGCTTACGTACACGCAAACGCAATAATAAGAGTCCGTGTAGGGACCCGTACCCGGTTCCTCTGATATTATTCTTCAGACATCCTTTCTCTTTTTCGTCTTTCTCTGGTTAAGACTTCTCCTCTACTCTAGTTTCTTCGTCATTTTCTTCTTTTCGTCTTGTTACAGCGCACCTTTGCATTCTTTCTCCGCCTTTCTCTCCTCTCACGAGCGATCTTTCTCGTTTTGTTGCTTCCTTTCTGTCTCAACCTTGCCGGTGTTTCTCGTCCTCAATATTTCCATGTGTTTCACGTATTTATGCGAGTAGGAATATTTTCAGGAAAAGATCGTTTGCCGATCGTAAGATCGTTTTACGTTTCGGTCGGAAGAATTGGCCAACTTTTTCGCCAATTGGCTAACACTAACTTTCTTCGCTAGGTTTCCTTTTTTCTCATTTTTCTATCCTTTCGACGCGAACTATATTTAGATCGTTACTCGGCCAAACCGAAGATTCGATCGTATGATGTCATAGATGTATGTAAATATGCATGATTCGCAATATAACGCATCGTTAACATTTTCTTGACCTCTCTCACACACTTAACACGCTTACACGTGTTTGAATTAGCTGCTCAGTTTATGCAGATTCATATTTTTTTTTATTGGGCGCAACTTTTCTATAGAAATGAAACTTAAATAGGGCAATTTATTTCAATCGTCATATATGCGAATATTGTATTACGCTTGTAGTATAATCTGTGCGATGGACAGATTTCAATATTAAAATATCTAAATGGATTTTTTAAGCGATCTAAAAGTCGCTTTAAATGAAAATATCTTTCTATTTCTTTATTTTCTGATCTTTTATTACATGTTTTTATATGTTTTATCACAGTCTATGCTTTCTTCAAACCATGTCAAACATATCTTCGTCATATATTCAATATCAAATTTATATCTCCAAATCGATTTTTCCTTTACCTGTCGTCGTACTGTCGTTGGAATCGAATGACTTTCTTGACGAGTAATTTTTCATCAGATTTATCGCCATGCCTTTTCGCTTGTCCCTGAATGGCGCTAGGTGACGCAACCTTGAGATTGTAAGCCAAACCAAGCCACACGAGGAGATACGGCGAACAAACTAAATTTTTCTGCCATTCTGTCGATCTTCATCGAATGTTACAATCGTTGCTGTAATAGATTCCAAAGGTCAGATCCTCCTGAAATGTGCACACAAATATAAGCATTCTATTTCATTAGTTGGGTCCATAAAAATATGGATTTGAAAAGAATCGGATTCTTTGCAAATTCTATATTTCGTACCTTTTGTAATGAATAAACTTTATAAGATAATTGAAACTATATGGTTACTTTTATTTTTAATAATAGTTTTTGTACTAGTAGAAATAAAGCCTGAAAAGGTTTAAAACGTATAAACTTTAGCTCCACTGATTTTAGCTTAAATTTAATTCTCTTTTATATACGGTGTATCGCTTAATTCGTGTATGACTTCATATTGCGAAATATCATGTTCAGCAGTCTATGTATTTAAATTCTAGAAATTCTTTGTCCGTGCTTACACGCGAGCATAGACGAATTACATGGAGTTTTAACGAGTTGTGAAATACTTTCTCGTTATCATGATATTTTGAATTTAATAATCCAGCCTTTCGAAAGAAGAACAATGTGTGCAACAGAATTTAATACAATTACGTTAAATTGAATTTTAATATATTCATACTTTAATGTAATAGAGTATATTAAAATCATAGAATAATTTCCATTAAAGCAGCTGTTCTTTTATGCTCTTATGAATCTACTTGGAAATTAGTAAATTAAATGAAGAAAAACAAGATTTTTCTCGATATAAAAGAGAAGATATATAGATAAATCATTTGAACAATTATTTTTAAAATAATAAAGAACAGAAATAAAAATAATTGAAATCCTATATTAAAATAAAAATTAGAGAATAGGAATTACAGATTCATAGTAAAATAACCATAAATTAGGACCAGTGAAAAAAGCTCAATTTATAATACAATAATTCTACGAAACATTTTTTAACGTGAATCCAGATCTTGCTTTTGTCGCATCGAGAAATGCATCTGAACCCCGCAAATTAATCCGATACAAAACGAAGAAATCTAGAGGGAAAAATGAAAAGAAAGAGAAATTCAACGTACTCGGTTGCAGGAAAAAATTATTCATGAAACCAGTTCTTCGATTAACCAGTTAAATGTCCTTTGCATCATATGCATAATCACAGTGGAGACGTTTTTTAAATGTATATTACTTGGAGTTTCGAGTGGAACGAGTTTCGAGAGAGTAACAGCTGAAGATGGCTTCACGACGCACGCGGGCATCTGTTCATCGGCCACCTGTCGGCAGGTGCAAAACGTACAGCCCGTTACCTTCTACTCCTGTATCAATTGGCCCTTTTGTTTTCGCTGCTACCACCACCATTCCCGTTTTACTACGTACTACGTGCGTACGACACGCGTACGTCGCTGTTCCGGATGTTATCGACTCGACCAAAGGACCCATGGTGGTTCTTTCTCCCCCTTGATAAAAAACCCTTTAAGCTTCAGCCATGTAAACAGGAAGTATCTTACACCCCCTCCTCCTGTCTATTTATTTTGTATTCAGACACAGATTGCGAATAATTGTTCGGGAACACCTGCGTGTTGAACGAACCTTTATTCTTTTTAAACTCGGCCTAGTTCCGCTGTTTCTTGTCCTTTGGTATTTTATGGATTTTAGTTTGGTTCGTTTCGAAGGTTTTTATTGATTGAAAGTACAGCGAGATATGATGCCAGGATGGCTTTGGCAGAAGTTTGTTCGTTCTAGCGTCAGTTTGTTCTAAAAATATATAGAACAATTTTTCTATCGTAATATTCGAACACCGCGATATCTGACAAATACGACGTGAAAATTATTTAGCGAGTATTGACTTAGAACGGATGGAATGGATATTGATTTAGGTGAAACGTGTATGAAGATAAAAATAGTAGCAACACGCGCTTTGAAGATCACTTTTTAAATCTTCGATACATCGTTGGACCGCACTTGCAACGCTACGTTTTAATTTATACTTTGTATCCTGTATCTTACAGGATGATCGTCATCGATGATATTCGTCGCGCGTAGATTGTAGAATACAAATTATTGACGTACTAAATACGCCAAATAAGTATTTATTTCAATAGCATGGCGTTCTTATTTCAGGCTGCGATACTTCAGCAGACTGCCGAATACATATACCAGCTGGAGCAAGAGAAAACCCAACTGCTGTCACAGAACTGTCAATTAAAGCGACTGGTGAATCAACACGAGGGTGGCGATGTTCCGATCAAGAAACGCAAACCGGACAATCAAGGTGAGTGTGTTCACTTTGATCTAAAGGAAATTGACAATTTTATTTAGAACGATTATAATGCGTCGTTAACTAAATGGTATGCACCTCAAGTTGAAACTATACAATACGTCTTAAACGTGTTAAGAAAATTATGAATCAAATATTCGTATGATTTCACTACGACCATAAAACTGATCTATCGCTCTTGGAGGAAGTACGCAATCTGCGAACGGACGATCACTAATTTACCCGCGTCATCAGAATAACTTGCTTTATGATACTGACTCATCGGGAAGATTCGTCGAGGAATTTTTTAATTTGTCGGTCGAAAGTGGTGTGGAGATTAATATAGCAGTCGTTCGTCATTTTCGCGCGAGTAATTACATTCCTGCAGGCTCTGCCGGATATTCTATTCTGTTCACAAGAGGGAAGAAGTCGCAATCCGATCGATAGGATCGAAACTTCGTTTACTTTCCTTTGACTCTCACGGCGCGGCGCGATTAAATTTTCAATCTCACGCATCGGATAAAAATAGGGACGCTTCCTCTTTGTCTACAAAATCATCGATTTCCACCGACTAATGAATTATTTCGATATAATAAGCGTTGATTTTTTCATCGTCATTCTTATATTTATGATAAGTTTATAAACTCTTGACGTTTATACAAACTTTCATTTCATGACTACTGAAAAGAGGTATGACGAAGGAAATTTTATTAAAAATAAAAAAAAAACACACACACACGAAGGAACAAGATTTAAAAATTCTCAGCGCGTTATTAATTAATTCCTCATTTTTTAGTTTTATTTAATAATTCCAGTGCAAGTAATATCCTTATTAAGAATGAATTTATTTATTATATATTATATATTTATTTTATTATACTTATTATTATTAATTTAGAAGTCTCGAATATATCATATATAAAGTATTAACATATTCTATCCTAGAAAATAGTTTACTGTCAGAAGTTAGTTTTGTGAATTCTATTCTCTTCGAGCAAATCGACGATATGAAATACATTTAGAAACGTTAAATAGCGTAGAACTTAATCTGCTTTTGATATATGTGATTAAGTAATGAATTATCGATGGAATTTGTTCGTTTCAGGAGGTGTCGTGGTTAGTCTACCAATGCATGTTAGCGAAAGCGGTGACGAAGGATTGGGCAGCATGTCCCCAGAACCATTGTCGGTAATAACGGTGACCACAGAGGGACATTCTGTGGTCAACAGCGAGGTGGTAGAACTCAGACGACAGTTGGAAAGGGAACGTCACGCGAGGTTGCATCTAGAGAAGCAGATGAGAGCTATACAGAGTCAACTGTACCCGGAAAGATTCAGGGATAATCAACTGATCACTTATCAGCCTCACGAGGTAAATTATCTAAAAAAAAAAAAAAATGTTCTTCTTTTTATCGCATTGATAATAAATAATATAGTACATAAAAATTTCTCCCAATTTGTGAGAACAACGTGTAGAATATGAAGAGGGTGAAATTCTTAATTGCTGCTCTTCAGGTGATTGAACATACGGACAACGTGATCGCTCAAGAGACAGAGGAAGCGGTAGCGGCACTGCAGGTAGTTTCCGTGGTGTCCTTGGCACCGGTTGGCACGACGCAGACCGTGGACACGTCTAGTCCGGATCCAAGTTCACCACCCCTGTCTCCACAACCCGCCGATATGGTACCAGAAGAGATCAAGGAGGAGGAGACTGGGCCAGGTTCGCCGAAGATCGTAACGTTTGGTCAGAACCAGGTGTTCTCCGCAATTGACGAACAGACTACCGGTGACTCTTTTTCCTCGTCGAGTCGTGTCACGTACGCCGCGACTACGGGGGAGTTTAAAAACGCGTCACCTCAATATATCACCACCAGCCCCAGCAGGCCTTTCTCACCGGCCGCGGAGCCGCAACGACTACCAAGCGTCCTCGAGGCCGCTATGAAAGCGGAACCGAAAGTAGAAGTTGAGAGGTGAGTGTTCTGGTTTCCTGAATTTTATTTTCTATTAGTATTATTATACGTATTAATATATTAATGTTGCTGGTTACATTATGAGTGGATGCAAATTTGTATTTTTAGGAGAATAATTAAAGAAACAGAACAGTATATTTTTGTATATTATACGGGTTCTGTGTATTTTTATATCTTTGTGTATATATATATATATATAATAATATAAAAAATATAAACATAAAAGTCTGTAACATATTTATAGTGCAACTCGTTCCCAGCTTCTGTTTATATGCAACCTCCATTATAGGTATTAGATAACTTATAAATAATTAATAATATTGTATTGTAATGTATGAATAAATATTAATTATAAAATAATAATTTGAAATAAATAAAAATTAGAATAACATTCTGTATATGCATTGAATTTTATATGTATTGAATTTACTGTATATAGATTATAGATATAACAAAATTTCATAAAAAGGTATAAAAATAATGCCAAACAGAACAGTTTAATAAATTGATTATTCTATAGGTGGAGTCAATTTTTAATATTAATTTCGTATAATATATCACGTGTTATATAACATTAAGAACATTCGTGGGGAAGGCAATGCGTCTTAACAAATTTAAAATATGCTATCGTTTCACTTACAAGATATAAGTGTTTCAATTTTACGATGAACTTTACGTGATACATTTATATTGGCTGCATTTAGTATGTAGGGTAAATGTCAAGGTAAATAGTAACACATGTCTCCGTCTTATTAATATTTTATGATTCTTGTTATGAACGTCGTGCATTTGACTGATAACAAGACTTCAAAACGGTAAACAGCTTTCATAATTTATCAAATAATTTTCATGCGGAATTATCAAATTTTCAATATTATTTTCGAACTCTCTGATACATTTTACTAACACAAATTTATTATGCTCTATGAAATTCATTATTATCATGCTGCAGGTATTTATACATTTATGAGAAATTTAATTGTCAAAATGTACAGAATGCACACAATATTTAGAGTGACTGGAACAAAGTTCAATTTGTTTATGCACGTTCATTGATATAGGAAATTGCATAAATTTGCGATTTGTAAAACAACATGATAGCACGTATAAAAGAAAAAACATCCTAATTCCAGGTTGCCGTCGCCATCGAACTCCCTAGACGACAGTTCCCCTCAGGCGAGGCTTTATTTAGCGAACACCTCCAGACAGAATCTGGAAACGATCGTGGAGGCGATACGTCACCTGGAGGGGGACCATCTCTTCAGCGACGAACCAGCGCAGGACATGCCGCTGGCGTTGACCAACAAACAAACGGCGAACACGTCGAGCAAATCATCTACTACGCCAGGTGCGTCGCCGACGGCGAAGCAGCGGCTACTACAGGCCGAGTTCCTCCAGTTCCACAGACAGCAACAGGCCCAGCAGCGACCGGGCGTGATCGTAGTGAAGCATTCGTGATCAAAAGGCGCGTCGCGATCAGCAAACTGAACGCGCGCGTTCGCCACGGCGAACTCGCCTCCGCTCGAGATTAATGGACGGTCGAAAACCCGCGACGCATCGAGACATCAAGAGACGCATCCTTCGAAAAGTGTGTACACAGAAACACGTACCGTTAAGTAACCAACCGAGAGAATAAAGAAGAAGAAGAAGAAGAAGAAAGAAGGATGTTTCTGCGACACAGTCTACGCTCGAGTCGGAGGCTCCGTTCCCTCGAAGACGCTCGGGACGCCTCCTTGCGTTCGCTGTTGTAACCGCCGACCGACCATTGTATCGGTGTTGCTCTGTCGGCGTTTTCGTATGTTCCTACTGCCTGTCGTAAGCCGTCGTTTCGAGCACAGATCTGTCCTCAGTGTCCATCGAGATTCAAACCTGTTGTTGTTTACGTTCGAGGGATTAGATGATCGTTTATTGGTTAATAAGTATCGACAGATCCAACGAGAAAGCTATCTAACCACATACTTCCTATCGATGGAGTTTGAGGTTATGAAAATCTCGAAACGAGGGTGGGGCCAAAAAGTCGAAGCTCGACGAAAGGATCCTCGCCACCGAGTCGTCGAAATGTTTCCCTTGTCCTAACCTCACTTTTCATCGCCCACTCCAATCGTCATTATCCTCTCGCTAGTTCTTGTAAATACCACCGATATATTTTCCTCTTAGTTAGGTTCTCCATCGTGTCCCGTTTCCGTTTTATTTTTTTTATTTTCTTTCTTTGTAATAAGAACACGATGGTGGACCCAAGCGTTTCCCTCATTCCCAAGAAAGATTCTTCCCTGTCCTGCTGTCATCCCCAATAACACCCGTAATAGGGTTGAATCGTTAGTCTTTTCCCGACATTCATCCCCTTCATCACTTCGCGAATCGAGACAGCGAAGCGGGCGTTTCTCTCCTCGTGTGTTAACGAGACAGGATTTTTCATTTTCTTTTTTCTTGTTTTTTTTTTCCATAGACTTAAGGCGACATGCTACCACAATAATAATTATTCCTAGGTCGTAAGGCTGCGTATGCTGTATGTCGTACCGATGTATACATATGTACACACGATATATACGTATATACATGAGACAATGTAACGAGTACGATCCCCTTCCGCGAAATGTGTATATACATATATGTATATGTATGTGTGTATACGTATATATGTATATAGATATATATAATGGATATATATACACACGAACACACACACACAAACACACACACACATTTGCGTTTTCTTTTTTACATTGTTACGAGAATTCAAAGAAAAAAGGAAAAAAAAGGAACATTCTATATATATATACATATAAAAGATACTTATAGGAAGCGGATACACTGTCGACGACGCCGTACATTCTTTTTTCTTTTCTTTTTCTCTGTTTCTTGTTTTTCTCTTTATGTTTCTGTTTTTTTTACGATGTTCATATGGACTTAGTACCATATTGTTCGAGTGATAGTTCGATCAACAAGATCGATCACACACATTGTACGCATACTACACGTATATATGTGTATATATATACGTATATGTATATTACACATACACGCCGCATGCTTAATATTTGACACACATTAAGATGCACCTAAGCGAAAGAGCCATAAAAAGAAAAATACCGATTGTTTCCATAAACCAATTTAGGAAGAGAAAACGAAAAAAAAACGGCAGAGCGAAAAACATAGTTATCCAGTCGAAGAGTGATCTCGTTGCACGAGAGAGCACACGCGAGCAAGAAATTCCGTTTAATCTGTGCCAAATATCGAGTAACCAGACTTTTTGTTCCTTCGTAGATAGTAGTAGTGCCAGCGACGAAAAACAGAAAATTGGTAGACCTGGCGTTCGAACCAAAATGGCGGCGATCAGCCGCTAAAACGATGATCGTTCACTCCCTTCTCGCAAATCGTGTCTGGCATGCATATTACGACACTCGAGCTCGCGAGGCAGACTTTTTCTACCGTGTGTACACTTTTTTAATATTCACTTGTTCCCCTAACCTCAATCGCGAGACGAAAATTCGAAAAACCAAAAAAACATATAATAAAAAAATAACAAAAAAATATATACATATATATATACATATATGTGTATATATATACATACATATATATATGTATACAATATATATATATATATATATATTGAAACGCAGAAGGCTGAAACACTGGGAGCAATCACCATCAACACTGCTTCGGTGATCCTCGCAACAACACTTTCCCCCCAACCATTTTTGTACGTCGAACGAAGCACGATGTTTTTAGGTTAAGAAACTTGAGAGAAGCGAGCCATGATTTCTTCGTGCCTTTTGAAGGGAAGAACGATCTATTCGATTGGATCGAACGCGATTTAAATACCGATCAATCAAATATTGTAGAACTTTGTTTATCTGAAAGCTGAAGTTATTCATGGAAGAAATAATGTGCATATATAACAAGAGTCTATACTTATCATGAACCTATGACAAAGCCATATTGATCATCTGTATAAATTGAAAAGTAGAGAAGAGTGACGATGTTGCAGACACTATTTTTTAATCTTACTTTAGGATTTATTATCATTTTTGTTATCTCTTTGCAATAAATGATCTTGTGAAAGTAACTCATTTGTTTCTTGAGAATTGAATACTAATCATGTAGTCACGCAATGAAACTGAGAAATTGACAAAAAGTGGTGCTGATCAATTTGGCTTATGAGGCGCTTAATAAAAGTTCATATTCAGGATTCTCTTGCACAATAATTTATCATAAATATTAATGAAATTAACAAATTGACAAATTATGAATTTTATGTGGTAGACTTCCCTTCTATAGACAAATGTTAAATAGAATAAGCAAATGACTTGTGATTTGTAAAAGTTCATTTATTTTATTATGGAAAGAACTTATTAATACGGATAATTTGTAACTTATGATTAGTAAAATGTCACTAACAATACTAATTTCATTGTGCAAGAGGGACCAAATAATCAGTTAACAAAATTTCGTTTCAATAAATGAAGTTCTACTATATAAACAGACACACACATACATTCGTTTGAATTAAACGCGTCTCTCTCTCTCTCTCTCTTTCTCTCTTTCTCTCTCGTTTTACGTTGCATCTTTTTTTTCTTAACCCTAGAAAAATAAACACGGACTGAATTACCGACATAACGCATGCGTCTAGTTATTTTTTTTTTTCTATGTCTCTTTTCTTTCCAGATCGAAACAGTGGATCCTTTCGATCGCCATTCGATATACCGACACACGGTTTAGTTTTCCATGCGATGAAGATACGAGAGAGTGTGTATGTATTGAGTTTTGAGCGAATATGTAGTATGCCTATCATCGAGAGGGATTTCATTGTTAGATATATATACATACACTTGTGTTTGTAAGTACATAAGCAAAAGGCAGACGCAGAAAGAATTATAAGATAAACGAGGATGAAACACTGGCGTAAAGATTAAGAACTTTAGTTAACGTTTAGCAGCTAGAGAGTACGTAGGAATTGTTAGCAGCGAGTACACAATGAAGATACAACCATGTTATTAATATTGTCTATCGGTATGATAAATGTGAACGCTAATCCGTAATTGTACTGTGTGTATATACTATTATAGCGATGTTACGTAGGTTATACACGTGATTATCTAAGGCCGATGTTAAAAAGCTTGCAATGGAGAAGAAGCATAACGAAAGAGAGAAGAAGAAAGAAAATGGAAGAGAGTTTCAGTTTCTCGTACCTGATGCGACAACATTTTCTATCACGCGTTCATCGTTTTTCTACGATTTTCAACGCCGCTATTTCCACGTTTTTCACACTTCGTTCGCCGCGAAAACATTTCGTGTCGCGACAGGTACGAAGAGACCATTTATATAAAGATAGGGTTAACCTTTAAAATTCCACGATGAAAGTGTAACTAATGGAACTTTGATATATCGTACCTTCGAGGAATTATAAGATAAACCTTGTTCCAAGGGTAATGTACAAAAATCTCGCGGTCGATGTTCGCGCGAGGACGCACGAGGGCCTAAGAAGTCGAGATACGAGTTTTCTTCGATCATTTTCATCTTTTCTTTCTTTTCCTAATTTTTCTTTTTTCTCCGACGTGGAAAAAGATAATTCGACGATTTCTTCGGTAAATTTCGTCAATCGTTTTTTCGACAATGATTTTATTATACGATTGTAATGACGTGTATGCGCGCGATCGATCTCCCCTCTTTCGGCTCTGAATGCGTGATCACGCGTACGCGACACATTTCGTTTTCTCGTGTTTCTTGCTACTCGATAGCGTGCGTTCTGATAATTTAATCAAATCACGAATAAAATACGAACATGAATATTACAGATCTGCAAGGAAATTAAATTGTCAGCGTTTGTCGTGTCAATAATATTTTTTTAAGTTTTAATAAATCAGTGTTATTTAAACGATACTTTACACTTTCATTTATTAGAATATCTTTTTCTCTACGAACACTCACTTAATGATGTCTCTTCGGAATAATAGATTGCAAGCGAATTATTTGGAAAAGACGGCCACTAATTTTTGTGAAATTGAGGTTTGCGAGAACTTCGATATCGAAATGATAATCATTGAAAGGACATTGTATCTTGTAGCAAGGAACACTTGTAATTTAAATATTCGAGCGCTTCCATAGATTATGGAAAAGCTTGTACAATGTATACGAGAATGTTGCGCGCATACATTGCGTCTGAATGTAAGAAAGAAGCAGTGACGAATCTAGAGTACACGCGAGAAAACTACATACGCTATGCATTACGCATTTACACAGCTTACTTTGCGAGCATTTAAGGGAAAAAGCCTTAACCTTCCTAAGGCTTCGTGTGACTCGATCAAATCTCGTTTTCTCTCGAGCCGTACACTTGTTCGAATGTTATTAAAAATCTACGAATTTGAGAGAGAGAGAGAGAGAAAGAGAATGTACTTGTTATATCTTTGGCGACCAAATGCAGGCCTGATTTAATTTTATTTCGTTTATGACGAAACGAAGTTCTTAGGAATGATAAGAGCCACAGCGAAGAGTACGGTGATGAGTAGACTGCGGACTTTTATGGGAATCTATGGTTTTATAAACACAACTGAAGAAATAGAATTCACTTGATCAATGAACTTCATTGGTTGGAGATTTGTTTTATGTATCGAATTATTGATATGTATTTTATATATTTCTGCATATATTATATGCACTCTGTGCATTTTTATCTTTTGCATAAATGCATAGAAATCCGCGGTCGAATGATAAACAAAAGTATTGGCATAGATCAGCTTATTTTGTAAACTTTTATCTGGGTTTGTAAAAGACATGGTTCTTTGTTTATTTTTTTTTTTTTGTAAAAATATAAGGAGCAAAAGTTGCAAAGTTATGATATTTAATTTTGCCATATTAATTGCACCCGTTAAGGACAAAGCAACGAAATACAGTTGCAAGAATGCAATATTATTGGAAGACACAAATACAGTAATTTATTGTTTTATGAAGATAAAAGATACATATTACAGTAATAAACACTATATGTGTGTATACTATATATATATATATATATATATATATATATATATATATATATATATATATATATATATATAAGAAAAATCAGAGTAAAAACTGATCGTTATATATTTTTCATTATTTGCGAGATAATTTCAATACAGTTCTTTTTGACAATAGCGATGAAAATATATTACAAACAAAATTGAATAAGCACTCGTACGTTTTGCAGGTTTGCACAGGATTATTAAAATCTGGTCTGTGCCAATATTTTTATTCATTACTGTATATACAGACTATAACTTGATGAGTTGGTGTATGGGTGGGTCTATCATGCGTTTCTTCCCTGTAATATATTTCTCGTAAAGTCGGTTCGCAGCAGAAAAACCCGTTGACGTGTATTTTGCCCAGTGTTTGAGAATAATCGCTTCGAGGAAAATCAGATTTCGATTATTATATCCGTTCTATGCTATTAAATAATTATAAAATAAAACATTAACGACTGCAATATTTAGTTATACTTCTATGTTTGAAAGGAATTGCTTATAATTATGAAGCCTATGTATTATGAAAATAGTACTCTTCTATCCATTTAAATTCCGATGTACAGTGTACACGTAGCAATAGGAATTTCTGATCCAATTAAACTTTGCAAATCCGCAAAAATGTTAGAGAAAAAAATGTTTGTTACTATCAACAGCGATTAATTTGTTTTTTATTTTTCCTTTTTGAAATACACGTCAACGTCCTCGGATAGTTACGTTTAAATGTGTTATCGATTTACAGCTTTTAATAATTGATGAAACAAATACTCGGAAACAAAGGAAATTCCTCCAATTTTTACCATAAATGTTTTTTAATCTACCATTTACACCGCATACAAATTGAAGATCTAACAAAGAAGATGAACTATATAACGACGCAAGAACAAATAAAGAATGCAGAAAAATATAGAAGAAATGACGGACTTTTGAATGGCGTTTCATTGAACCTGTTTTTATACACATTTGCTGCATTTCTTCACTAAAACGAAGAAACGATTTAAAACGATATACACACATAGGCAGGAAGATAGTAGAGAAGAGAATATAGAAACATTTAAAACGCCACTTTAGGATTCGACAATTCCCCGATAAGAAAGAAGAAAATGAATAATATAAATTATACGTATAAATTCACGAAACAATGGTTGCTATATCTTCTTCATTATACTTTAACATTGCTTGGTTAAAAGAATCTTGATAAGAAAGAATTAGAGGTAAAATACGAGGAGTCACCGTAACAGTTTAATTACTATTATAAAGAGAAGAAAAAGAAAAACAGGAAGAAAGAGCAAGAGAAACGAAGATGAAGAATAAAATAAGAGAAAAAGAGAGAAGAAGTAGCGGAGAAAGGGGAAAGAAGCGACAAAGAAGAAAAAGAATCCTTTTAACATTTAGGCGAGCGTGGCTGTGCGAGCGATTATGAATTAATTAGAGGAAGTTTAATGTTAAGGCTAATTTCGATTTGTACTTTTTTTTGCGGCAAATGGCGACTGAAAGCTGTTCCTTGATCGTCCACTGCGGATACAAAATGTCTCCCGGGAATAAAGGAAGCAAACGTTTCTTTTTATATTCTTCGTCGTAACTAATATATATATTAGAATTTTAATCGATAAAAAATACACTGCTCAACTGATATATATATATATGGTTAATCTATTTGATGTTAATGTAACTTTTTGTCTGTCACTTTGATTTCAAATGTCTCATTTAAAAGAAATTCGAGTTTCTATTGAAGCTTCAAACGAGGACGAGGGATATTAAATCGATTCGTGTGCTCCTGAGTGTTCTCATCTCTCGAATAAGTAAATGACGTTGATAATGAGACTGAAAATAGCTCGAGAGAACGGAGTGCCTCTGATAAATCGATCGAGCATCGTAATTATTTTTCTATCACACTTTCGGTCGCCACGGGCCCAAAATCGAGGAAAAGAAAGAAGCACTGTGCATATTATAAATCCTAGAACGTTAAAACGGCGGCCACAACGTATTGCGTGTGTAAGGTTAATAAGAAGATGTATGTGAATAGCGTTAAAGATTGCGAATCCGTTGAGAAAGGAGCGTTAGAAGTATAGGGGAGAATAGTGTGCGTGAGAGTTGAGATACACTTAGTGGAACAGCGAATAAGCAAGCATGAATAAGCGTTAGGTTCAAAGGAATTCTCGTTTTTTTTTTTTTTTTGAGAATAGACCTGAATAACAGAATTTAGAGATAAATTCTTCGGGATGACGTTCGTTTATGGTGAGAGAGAAAACGGCGGTTTGGTTGTTCTCTTTTTCTTTTCTTTCCTTTTCTTTTCCGCGCGTTTAACGTATTTTAATTTGCAGGAAGGTCGGGATGTTTCTTTCTTGAATTTTACGAAGACAAACGAAAACAAAAAAAAAAAAAAAAAAGAAACGAAACAACAAGAGAAAATACAGTTCTTTTTTCCTCTTCTTATAGTGTTAAGATTCAAATCAAAGACTGTATAAGACTTTATACAGATGCGGTTTTTCGAACAGCGTTCGGCAATATTCGTGCATTTGATCGGCCGATAAATCAAAATTAATTTTGATCCTCTGTTAAATTAGACCTAAACACATAGTACTATAGTGGGTTGGGCACATCTAGAGTCTCTAAAAAGTAATTTTTTTTTCTCAATAAATTAGTTTAAACAAAAGTCGATCAATTTTTTCGTATCAGTGGCAAAGAAACACGTTTACTGCTCGATGTTTAATGGGGACGTTTGGAACTTAAAACAGAACAATTGATAAAGACAGAAACGTGAAAGGAAAAAACAGAGGGAAGAATTGATGGAACAATTTTATTGACTTCGAGATCGATGAAAACCATGTAGCTAATTAGTTCGAAGCGCCGTCCAATTAATCGTTCAAATAGAAACGAGAAGAATGGGTGGAAGATTACAAGCTATGGCGAAGGGAACATTGTAACAGTATTAGTCTTTTTTTCTCTGTTCTTTGCGATTATTTCACGATTGTAAATTGAAAAAGGACATGGAACAAAAGAATTCGATTTAAGTGGCGGTGATACCTCGATTATGTAGCGATCTGACAAATTGGCGGCTACTTTTTTTCGTAAGTTTCGAACGTTGAGGAATGTCTAGTCGTTAAGAGCTGATACGCGCGATAATCTGTTTCATTCGCTTAGAAGAAAATCGAGAAGAAATCCATTGTGATCGTCGAGGTTTCATCGTTTAATTTTCGGCAGGCCCTTGAACATCGACTTATTGTTGAAACGAAGCAAAATAAAGATTATATGATCTTAAATATGATGAACAACAAGACAGAAAACAATGAAAGGAAAGAAGAAAATGTTCCTCAAGTTCAGGCTACGTTTGCGTCGTGCGTCTGCATTCCCTCGTAGAAAGGACAAAAAAAAAAAAAAAATGAAGAAACGAAAATAGAGATGAAAGAAATTAGACGAAAACAGATATGAATCACGAAAGAAACAAGAGAAAGCCAAAAAAGGAAATGAGAAACGTCGCAACGCGCCGCAAATTCCGTCTATATAAATACATGAAATGAAACATTGAGAATAAAAGTGAACTGGCTGGATAAAGCAAGCAATTCTAAATAACCTAACAATAATCGTTGTTAGAATAGTGATAATCATAAAATATGCGTTGCATCGACGATATTTCACTATTTGGCCTTCATTTGGAACAAATGAATTCCTAAATGAATTGATGTCATAAGCGACACATTACGGAGTATTAAAAAGTTCGTTCATCAAAAATTGAATGGTCTACGATATTTAAGAAGAGTGCGAAATCCACTTTTGTTTCCAATGTTTCGAACAAGAACAGACTGCCATTGATTCGAATGTACTCGTTTTGTAATCGATTCGTATAAAGAGAAGAAACAAACTGTGTACGACGGAAAGGGAGAGAACAATGAATGAGTGTCCGAGAACGCGTGAAACCGTTCCGATAATTACTATTCACTATTACTCTCACTTGCAAATTCACTTAAATAACATTTTCAATGTATTCTCACATTCAACTCCAACTTTACTTTCTCTTCCTTCTTTTTTTTTTTTTTTTTATACAATATTTTCATTTCAACTCATCGACGCGATAAAAATTGTAAATTTCTTGCATTTCTTTTTTCTTTGATATCGTGTGTTGCGTAACTTATTAATCGTCGGAATTTCACGGGGAAGCTTGTAAAAATAAATCATTGTTCCGAGCGACGAACTCTAATTTATCATAGATTTATTATATAGAGCTATACTTTTAAAATCTGCGATTTATAAATTATAAATATATTAGAGAGAGAAAACGATGTTTCTAACGGACGACATTTTTTCCTTTTTTTTTTATTTTGTTTCGTTTGCAATCGGCTCTTGTTTTGGAGAAGATTCTGCGATTCCTTGTAGCTGTAGGAAGATTTTTATCGATGTAATTTTGTCGATTAAACTATCGAAACATTAGATGGACGAACGTTTAAACGGGAGATCGCACAGCGGAGAAGAATACTGTTCGTTCTGCCTTCTTTTTTTTTTCTTTCCTTTTTTTTTTGTAATCTAGGCCGTAATCCTTAATTTTATTCTAGAATTCGTAAGGTTTATTTTGTAATCGATCACGAGAAAGAATGTTCTTGATTTTTATTTATTTGTTTCGATACTTCTGTTAAATGTGTTTCTTCTTTTATCAAATGTTCACGTAAGAGGAAAAAAATGTGAAAAAATAAATTCGCAATGGTACAGCGCTATTCTTTTCTAAACTTTCTTCCTTCTTAATTTTTGAACGAAAACATTCAATAAAAGATATTGGATTTTACGTACTAACGGTCAAACAATGCGATATCGAGTTAATCAAATCCGAGATAAAAAAAATAGTATTGCGAAATAACGAAGTAACATTATCAACATTTAAATGTTTCTTCGATCTTAACACATCTTTAAGTTTATTATCCATATTCGAATATTCGCCATTTACACAGTGACTTTCACTTAAAATTTGTCGGGTAGCAATTGTTAAAATGCATCGAGAAGACGACTTTGTTTCGTGTAAAATATCGAAAAACTTCAAATTTACAGTATTCTTATCGATGTGTGGGTTAACAAGGTGTCGATTTCTGCGGGATAATAAATCAATTCTTTCGTAAATTCCACTATAAACTAAAAACAAAAGAAGAAAAAAAAATGAAAAAAAAACAAGAAAAACGAAAAAAATGTGGAAGGAGGTGAAGAGTGTGCGTGCGTGTATGCTCGGAGATTTAATTACCACGTTCGATGATCGATAAAACGCTATCTAATTTACACAGGGCATTTAGTGCCAACGACCGTTACGAATAAGCAGCTACGAGTAATAAACCGTAATTTGATAATAATTAATCGTGTCGTTTTAAGAATAGAGAGAATGGATCTAGCGAATTTTTACAAGAAACGCCGGACTCTGCGCATATCCAGAAAGACTGTCGTTTTGATCATCCTGAAAGGGAATAAAAATCATGAAGATCAACCGTGAAATATAATTCAAATGGAATCTCAACTTGTTATCTGTAATTTGCCGAGGAAGACCAACTTTTTGTACATTTTACAGAGTTTTTGATAGCTTGTAAGACGGATAAACATGAATGTTCTACATTACGCATGCAAACACGACGAATTTTTATTCGATATGGAAATATTCTAAAATTTGTCCAATGGTTTTTATTCTTAACAAACAGGAATGAAAAATATATATATATATATGATGATGATGACGAGTAACTTGGCCCTGCGTTAGCCCGGTGTAGTGAAAAATAATTTTTACAAATTTTTACAATTTACATTTTCAAATAATTCCTAGTAGCAGATTTAATATCTAATACGAAATTAATTAATTATTCTATAAAATAACGATTTTAAATGAAATTACACACGCGTCTTTTTTTACTCTCTATTATAGGAAAATTATCTTATTAGTAAGGATATCAGATTTTTTACTTCAATGAAAATATAAATAATAGTACGAAAATATATTAGTTAAACGTTTAATTAAAATATTGTAGAAACACGGGTTAACGTGGGTCCAAAGTAATCTTTTCTACGAGTTTCTTAAAGTCGTACACAATTCACCGCCCTAGTTTTAAATTGCACATAACAAATGTATCTCTGGTGACAATGTTAAGTGCCTAATATCGCAGCTCGCACTCGATGCGACGAAGAACGTCATGTTCACGTGTATTTCTGGCAATGTATCAAGTTGTCCCGAAACATTCTTTCGTCTTATACGGAAATAATAGACGCGCTACATTTCTTTCTCTTATATTATTTTATTGAATTATGTACGATCCACTTTGTCCTATTATTTCCGTATAAAACGAATGAAACGAATTTTAAGACAACCTAATATCACATCAAATCCGCCAATTTCGATGTACATATATTTTAACGAGTTCCGAACAAGTCTCTTGAGGGAAGATATACAAAGATATACTAAGCAACGTCGTTTCTTTTTTCGCTTGAAAATTCTAATTGCCAAAAATCACGTCCACGCAAGCTTGTCCAACGTTTTAAAAGCCCGTTCGTTTCGTTCTCAATAGAACTGAACAAAATGATGTTCTTACCGTTCTTATCGATCGGCAACAATCAATCAAAGAGATTCTTTTCCTCAAGCGCTTTTCAACGACAAGCTCAGTGAAGTGCAATCAATCGATAGACACGAGAGATCGCGAAGATTGTCGAGTTGCGTTTTCCGGACAACTCGTGCGGCAACGAAACAGTCGAAAATTCAAACAGATCCGAGTCAATTCAAACGTGTAATTGCGCATACATTAAAATTCATGAATAGATGAAAATTCAAAAAAAAAAAAAAAAAAGAAGAGGAAGAGAAATGAAGGGATGGAGGGAAATCGGGGAAGAACAATGTAACTCTCTCTAAAGTAAAGTAAAGTAAAGTAACTCGATTACTCTACCAAGGTTGAATTTCCAATAAGCATCAGACGTACACGTTCACTGCTTTCGACTAGACACAGTTATCGCATCCCACTGTACTTGGGAAATTTTCTGCAAGCATAAGACGCCGCGTGCTTCGGTTCCACTAAACGCAGATCGCTTAACCCAATATGAACGCGAAGCATTTCTTCCTTTATGCATTCGTTATTTAGTGTATCGTTGTCTAGCAAAAAGAAAAGAAAAAAAAGATTCTTTGGGTATAAAGAAAGTGGAATACTACAGTTTTAAAACGAGCCGAACGTACTACTTTATTGTATCGGTATTAAATGCGTCTGTCGCGTATGCCAGACGTACGCGTCTGACGCTTATAGGAGATCGCGCCTTTAGATAGCCGATCGTTAATTTATCATTTATTCATATAGGCGTAGACTGTTGTAGATGTTCGATTTCGTTCCCTCGCGTACTTCTGTCCATCGAATCTTATTGTTTGACGAATAGCGCGTATAAATTCACTGTGCTCGCTGAGATAATACGCGGGAGGAAAGCGAGAAAACGACGCGAGATGCAAATGCACGCGTGAAACAGCGAAGATTCAACGGGGATCGTTAAATTAGATCGGCGAAATAAGTTGCTTTATCCCGAGGAATCGGTTGGTCTTATAAGAAAACGAAGAATCAACGTGTTTTTTTTTTCTCACGAACTTTCTATTTCGATGTCTATTGCAAAAATCGACTCGCGGCAATCGAGAACGATTAACGCGATTTGTTCGTACGTTTTTCGAACGAAATCGTCGGAACGAGAAAGAGAAATCGGGGATGAAGAAGGCAGACAGGAGACGCGAAGAATAAAGAAACTTCTTGGGTGAAACGAATTAACGACACAGAGTGTAAACGTTCAGAGCGCGGATATTCTAAGCTGCTCGTAGTTAGAGAAAAGGAAAAAAAAAAAGAAAGAGAATTTAAAGTTTTAATAGAAAACTCGCAGAACGAGCCGATGCTCGAACGAGCAAGCAGGGGATGATAGATTTAACGCTAGAACTATCAAACTCGTCAGTATCGTGGATTTTAGTACTTTTGTCTTTACAAAGTCTTGTGTTTACAAAATTTCTTCACTTCCGACAACTTGTACATTAGTTTTCTCACTTTTAAACGCTTAAATGTGAATTTTTCCATTTCTAATGAATTGAAACGCTCATTTTTATTGAGATGGAAACATAATCTCGTAGATATATATCTGTTCACTTTTATTGTGAAGTTGAAACGTATGTATATTAGATTGTAATGTATTTAAACACACACATCAATCGGTAGTTCTATTGTTAAAAACGGATATTTTCTTTGCTTTATGAAAGGATCTTGCTTAAACTAAGTCAAGCGATCCTTTTTGTTGAAATATAATTTAACTGATTAATGTAAACACGTCTACTAGATTTTTAATCGATGCATCTCTTCCAATTAAGCGAAAGGGAAGAAAGCTGACCGAAAGTGACGAATCGTAAGAGATTCTAATTTATTTCGTACAGCTACGCTATTTATTTATTTCGTCTATAGACTGCGAATGTTTATGCAAATTAACATTTTTATAAACACGATCGAGGGAAGCGAAATCCAAATGAAAGTTAGTCTCAGTCGCGAAAGTACTGCAGACGACTATAATAAGAGAAAAGCATAAAAGTTTTTTATTTCTTTTGTCATTTACAATTAGCTAAGATAGACAAGTTGAATTAGATTTAGAGGCGCAGGTTTTCTAACAATAGGCGATGAACTTATGAAATTTCTAAAGAATTTGTTAGATTCAAACGCATAAATATCCACAGTCTGCTCATCTATCGTCACGCGATTGTTAGTCGTTTTAGTAGACACTTTAGGGGATAAGATAACACGCGTTACTTGGCATAATTTGTTCTATTGAAGCGAGCTCTAATGACTTCCAACGTGAAGATCTATTCCGGTCATCAAAGTATTAAGAAAGAAAGAAAGATCGTCGGATCTTGTGTAATTCGACGTAAATGAATAAAATAAAAATGGAAGAGAAAAGAAAATCGAAGGTTTTCTAGGAGACCAGAGACAGTTTATTAAAAAAAAACGGCGTTCCTTCTTTGAACTTTGATTAAAGAAAAGGAAGAAAGAACGTGAACTTAGATAGAACTAGGCGTGCGTACGGACGAAAATGAAAAATGTGCGAGAAATGGGGCGAAAGAAAGTCGTGTATATTTGTGTCTGCGTGCAAGAATTGCGAACAAGAAAGGAAAAGAGATAGAATGGTGTATTCTAAGCGTCGTAATAATTAAGGATGAAAAAAAAAAACGTAAAAAATAAAAAAGGTACGAAACATACGACTGCACTGGAGCGACTCGAGCGAATCGCGAAAAACTGGCCGACTTTGTATCTCGTTTTTTCCACTTTATTTAACTCTTCCGGGCCTCACAGGTGTTGACACGCGATATTTTATAAATATTTAACAGATTAGGATGAAATTGGATAAAGTAACAAATGAGAATAAAAGAAAAGAGTGCAAATCACTATGGCAACCGATTAAAGGTTATCGGTTGATTCGTAAATCGTGTAGCGAAACGAAGTTTTGCAGGCTGGAGAGCGAGATGACGGTGTCACAATGATCCTCGAAGAGTTAACTTACATTTGGCGATTTCGAATTCGCTCAGGTCGACCGATAGGGTTAAGATGTACTTGGTTACTATTATCGACGACTAGAAAAAATAAAAACGTCGGAGAAAGCTCGGAGCGGATGTTTCGTGCAGACGCAACGGGTTCGAAGACCGGTCGTTTCCAAAGAGCCGCCAGGCGGTGTTTGAAACGTTTAAAACACACCTAGACTTAAAAAAAAAAAAAAAAAGAAGAAGAAAAAGAATTAATTAGAAAGGTAGAAATAGTTGATAAAAGCAAGAAGACGACATGCGTAAAAGACACGCGAACCCTTGCAAGCTCGCGTAAGAAAATAACTATTCGAGAATAATATATTATCTTATCGGATAATATATTATAACCTTATATGAAAGATAATTTATTATGTTAAATAACGTATTATTATATAAACGGCGATGAAACGTTGCACCATGTCGATCAGCAATAAAGAAAATTAGACGAGAACAGGAGAAAAAGAAGAATCGAGCGTTGTTGCCCGTATTCTTGTTTTTCAAATAGCGCGCCGTTTTCGTTGCGCGGTAAATACGAAATGAAAAATGTGAATCGTGAGACGTAGAGATGAGTTAGAAATAGAAAAAAAACAGAAGAAAGGGGGCATCGAAATGAAAATAATGAGATAACGAATGACACAGGTGAAAGTGCAATGTTTTATTGTTAAACTCGACTCGCGCGATGCACGGAACGCGCCACACGAGCGGAAAACACTTTGAGAAAAAAATGTCTTCATACTATTTGCATATTGCTTTATTGTTATACGAACATTGTAACGATACATTATGATTAAAAGTAAAGGAATATTAACCCGGCGGTATCTATCGATTCTACCGGCGGTTTTAAGCCGCGTCCAAGGAATTATCGTGCGTATTTTGCCGAAATATTTTTCACGCGAAGATACGAGGCTCGACTTTTGTCTCTCGACACTTTCGCACTGCCTTCTCCATTCTGGTATTCAAGTAATCTTTAAAATCTGCTTACTGATCGTCTTTTTTTTTATTGAACTTGCAAGATTTTAAATTTTATGTATGAAAACGTAATTCCACTTCGAATTTTTAATCCTATGTTCGAACAAAAATGTTTCAAAAATACGTAGGGAGTTGAGATTGTAAGAGCGACTTCTGAAAAATTAATTTTAGTCGAATGAAGAAATAAAAGTCGGAAGAAGGACATAGGCAGAGTGTGCGAAGTACGAACCTCGTGAACCTTCGTCAGGAATTCCCTCAAATGACTGCACTGGTTATGCCCACGCATAGAATTTTGCCGCTTCCCCTAGAGGACTCGCTTTAAAACCGCCAGTACGTAATTCTAGCTATTACGCGAGATACGTTCACATATTTACAAAGGTGGAGCATTTTAATTCATAGGTAAAAACGGAAACGTTTTACTTTCCCTTCTTTTTCTACGTACTTTGTATATTCCCAGAATAACCATCCATTTAGAACGACGGTATGGACTAAATTATGGACTTAAAGAAAAGAAAAAAAGAAAAAAAAAGAGAATTATTACGACTAAAACACGTTCATTTTACTGTTAATCAACCAGATTTTATTGAATCGAACGCGTTGATATAAACGACGACTAATTTGTCGCCGTTAAACGTAATGATCTTCGTAACGATGTGACTCAATTTAGTTTTCCGGACTTAACCACCCCCCTGTTCTTGTTCAGATGCGTGTGCACGCGTGCATGCGAATGGAATCACGCGTACTATGAACGAGACAAGAAAAAAATGATCTCAACAGGAGAACAGCCGCCACATTCAACTTTCGAATGCTTTTTCACTCCGATTTCTTCCGTTAATTTTCTACTACAATTTTACATTCTAAAGGAGTTTCTCTCTAGATTCTAAAAGAGAAATCCTTTCCTTTCTCAATCAACGAAATAGAATTTGTGTCTTTTATCCGTAAATAATCATTGTCCATGATCTTTTACCATATTTTTCGTTTTATTCGATATTTCCTATTTCTTTTTTCCTTCCTTCTTCTTTTTTTATATTTTTCGTACGATAGAACACGCGTTTCGAGAGATGCCGAAGACTGGTAATAAATACGAAATCGAGTCGCATCGTTCCATCGACATTATTATCGTCGTAAGGATAACGTATAGTAAAACCTCGCAAATCTGTCGACGTTGGTGAAGCAATCAACCGGTTTCTTAGAGACTATAGAGAGGCAAGGGATTGCGCCAATAGAGAAGTACAAATTATTAAATGGAGAGAGAGAGAGAGAGAGAGAGAGAGAGAAAGAGAGAGAGAGAGAGAGCGTGAGAGAAGAACCGTAAAAATGCGAAATAAAATCAATCATTCGAGAATGAGATAATTGTGACCAATAACGAGTGAGGTGTAACGTCTGATTGTTTAGTTTCATCGCTTTTTATTCATTACCTTTGATTATATTATTGCTTGTAATAATTCATTCGAGATACCTTGAATACAAAAAGTAATAAACAATGTTAGCCCGTCTCTTGTCTTTCTTATCCTACTCCCAATGATTTATTCTATATGAAGCAGAATATGAAGGAGCACGCGAAAGTCCTGCGAATATCTGTTGGCTGAATACGACGAATCTCCAAAAAATTTTTTTAACATTCTTTCGTTATATACGTATATATATGTATATTATACATACGTATACATCGTATATGAAATTACAAGTCAACTATATGTATGTTTACATTCTTCGTGCAATAATCTTATGACTCCTTACGATAATCTTCTTCCCCTGAAATCCATATTTCAATGATACTTACAAATATGCTATTCTACAAGTCGTCGTGTATAAATGTCGACGGCTAGAATATACGAGAACAAAATCTTCTGGAAAGAACAAGTAAGGGGAAGCACAGCACGGAGAATTGGGGAGGAAGAGCAACCAAACGCAAGAAGCATGGCTATACGATTGTCCGGATATTACCTATTATATACTATATTGTTCTGTTTTTTGTACTGCATTATATTTTATGTATTCGTTGCAATATAGGATTGTAGGACTATACTATGTACATTACATATCCGAAGGACATTGAACAATGTACGGATGTGTGGTGCAATAAATATACTAACAATACGAATTAATAAAAGACACAAATATTTATTACTTTATCCTTTTTGTACAAATTCTACTTTATTCAAATGCTTCCTTAGATCATCTGCCGGACCACTGAAACGAACGGATTTATTATTGCGATAAGAAACCTTCAAACGTATGCTTTAACGTAATGTATTTCGCATATTTGATTAAAGTTCAGATACTCGCACGTATTCGGTAAGTTCTTGAAATAAAATTTTGATAAATATCCTGTTGGAATTTGTCGGATTATTTTTATATTTTCGACTTCTTTTTTCACGCAGAATCACCCCCTTTCCGCTTGTACCACCAGTTACCAACCACCCTGTATTCTGCATTAAACTTAATACATTTACTATGTTCTAGAGGATCCGTTGCTTCGCCTAACGTTACCGACTAAGTAAATTAATCTACAATATCAAGCTGTTCGGGAACTGCTTCATGATGTTAGCGATTCGAAACTGTTCTCTCTGACTACTGAGAGACTAATTTACTCTACAACTGCTTGGAGCTCTAAAAAGCTCGCACGAGACCCACTTTGCTAGATTCGATGTCCAGCAAATCTCAAAACGAAAGTTCCTGGTCAGAATGCTCGTGCGTTATGCATTGTTTGCTACCAGGGATCTTTGGCGAGAAAAGTGTGAGTAATGCCTACCAAGGATATACAGGTTCTGTACAAGTTCTAGCGATACCCGAACAAAGTTTGTTTAGGATTGACGAGTAAATATGACTATAGTGATTATTATGACTCGTCTATTGAGAACACGATAAACATAGAAAATTAAAAGCGTTGACTCAGAAATAGCCTTTTAACTACGGAAATGTGCGTCACAAAATTATCTCCGTCATCAAATTTTCGCAGTTGTTTGCTCCTTCGAACGGAGAGATAGCTTTGTTAATAACCCTCCAGTCAATACTTGGCCTCTTACTTCATGCCCTATGAACCTACCACATTATCAGTTTCATCTCTCATGTACGCGTACGTGTGGATGTATGTATGTATGTATGTATGTATATGCACGTTACAGATCAGCCACATTCACTTGCGAAAAATGTGAAACGGTTGAGTCAGTACGTTGAGTATCAATGAGTTCTCTCGTCCTGTTGGTGTACCAGTATGTAGGTCGGCTATTTCGTTGGGAAAATCACTTGATTAAATACTTACAAGAGGGAGTCGCAGTTGTGGAAATCGCATTTGAAATGGCACTGTATGGAAGCTGTAGTTAACATTGACAAACCACTACGCAGTATCGTTCTGTTTAAATCTGTTCAAATCAGAAATACTTTCCTAGAACATGGAAAACTGCAAATCTCTGCCCATGAATCCTCTGCAACAAGATAATCTCGTCGGATGGTCGTGCTATTTGTTTGTTACCTGAAAGTAAGCAGAGTATTCCAAGTCACAATTCCGCCAAAATAAATTGAAACCAATAAGCTCGTTATGTATCTAATCTACCATAAGCACAGCATAATCCTCAAAACTCGGCACAGTTTCAGGCACAACACAGTTTGTTGTTCGGGCGGTACTAATTGACCTGGACAAAGTATCAGATAGTGCGTGAGATGGTGGCCTTGTCTACAGATAGCAAAAAAACGAATACAGTAATACAAATATAATAAATATCCATCAAACTCACGGAGTGTCACGTAAATGAAGTCAGTGGGCAAAGGTTGATACAAAACATGTTAAGAAAGGCGATCTACACGACAAAGCTAATATCGTAAGAATTGACCTCCTCACACTGAAAATAATTAGGAACTACTGGACCAAAGTAAGAGACAACGAAGATAACAGCTTAATGTTTTTAGTTTCACCTACCCTTAATACTTCGAAATTACAAAATAAACTGGATACACCTCGATCGAAAAATCGGTACATTTAGAGGCGCAAGGTCTGATTCAGGGTTCAGAAAATATGCTTGTAATTTACCATCGCAATCGAAAACTACAAGACAAAAGAAATACTTCACCAACTGAACAACTGTTCTGTTCGACTTAGGACATTGGTTATTGCGACAATTATAGGAAGAATACCAAGCTTTATTGATGATTGACCTGAACCACAGGCTACAAGCAATGTACTCAATAGAATTATGTATGCTCTGCGCATAAATACGTATTATACAACTGTATATGGCAATTGCTATATATGTAGAATCCTCGTACATACTACTCAACTAACATAATAAGTACACGTGTGTATTACTATAGTTTGTATAAGTCATCGATAGTATTTAGCCTTAGTTATTGATATATTTATATTAGTATTGATTTATATATAGTTGATTATATTTTTCTTTTTATCATTTAACAATATATCTACACTTGTGAATGAGACGATTAGGATAATGTGTTCGATTATAAATGCATTTTCAACTTTGAAATTTGTGTAAAATAATGTATAACATGTGGTATATAATATGTAATATGTAATACAGTATATAATATTTATAAATATGTATAATACGTAGTATATAATATTTCCATGGTAAGATTCGTAAAAAAGAGAAACGAAAGAAAACAAAAAAAGTAGAAAAATAAATGAGAATTAGTAAACACCCTCCCTGCCGGATTTGAACTCGAACCAACCGCGTAGTAAATACGTATCGCAGCATTACAGCTACAGTACGTTTTGAGGAATATGTGTCATATAACTGAGTTACTCGGTCCATATAAAGTTTAAGCCAAGATATTTAAAAAAACGAAAATCCATTTTAAGAAAACCTATAAGGCTTTTGTAACACTATACGCGTACTACAACTTTCACGTAGTGCCGTTTGGAGAGCGATTTCCACACGTGTACCTTCCCCTTGTTACCCGTCGCTACCCCGCCACCTCGACTGCGAGTAGATTGTGCAGAAACTGTAGTTCACGTGCTTGTAGTTAGGAAGTCACGAGTATAAAGTGCCATATTGCTATGATAAGAAAGATTATTCCACACCCTAATACGAGACCCTTGAATCATTGTTTGATGTAAGCGGTCGATCAGTGTGTAACAGGAAAAATGGCGGTTAGTTTGCCTGTCAATCTGGCCGGCCACTGACAATAATGAAAGAAGTGGGTATTGCTCTACGCCCACATGCCTATTGAATGCCGATAAGAACATAGTGGATTTCTTGTTAAGCACCGCATGTGCCGCGCACAGTCACCATGAGCATTTTAAGAAAGAGGTAATTATATTACGACATCTTAGTTGATTTGAAAAATTTTCAGTTATGTATACTTGTTCTTTCTTTAGATTATATGAATTCGATGATGCACTAAACGCTGAAGAAATAGATCTCATTAATCTCAAACGATTATGCTTCCATGGTATGTGTTTTATATATGTGTATATATATATATATCTTTTAATCTTCTTTATGTGTCGCAGTGGATGTTGTAATAAATGGATAGATTAGAAAAGCTTACTAATTGATAGTTAATTATTTATAGGAATACCGGATGCAGGAGGTTTGAGACCTCTATGCTGGAAACTTTTATTAAATTATTTACCTTCAACAAGAGCCAGTTGGTCAGAAACGCTTATTCGTAAAAGAACGCTTTATAAAACATTTATAGGTACAGTTTGTTTCTCTTATTTGATTTACAGTTGAAGATCACATGAAAAAATATGATAAGTTAATATCAAACTCAGATAGAAAGATAGTTTTGATGTAAATTTAATTAACAGCATATTGAATTTTATTGTTCTTCTATAAAAGATAAATATAAATATAAAAGATAATATATAAATAAAATGTAACTCATGATATTTTTCACCAGTGATTTTCGATCATAAAGGTATAAATAATGAAATAGTCAGTAATGAAATTGCATTGCAGAGGATCTCATTGTCATGCCAGGTGAAGCAAATAGTGATGGAGAAAGAGTAGATGTTACACTTCGCGATCATCCATTAAATTTAAATCCTGATAGTAAGTGGCAAACCTACTTTAAGGATAATGAAGTTCTTCTACAAATAGACAAAGATGTTAGGTATGTTTTTGACCATATAATGTAAAAGTTTCTTATATGTTAGAAATATAATGAATTATATTTGTAGGAGATTATGTCCAGATATATCGTTCTTCCAACAAGGCACCGATTATCCACGTAAAGAGATTGTAAATGCTAATGGACAGAGACGTTTACATCATAGAGTGCAACATACAGTTTTAAGAAGTGCAAATGTAGAAAGAAAGGGACTGGGTATCACTAAGGTATTTCATATTTAATAATACTATAAATAAAAAATGGTATTAATGTTGATTCTTATGCTTTATTGCGGATGGAAAGCAGCAGGTAACGCCGTTTAACTACTTCAATTTCATATCATAATTTAGTGTTGTGAAAAAACTTCATTTATTTATCTATAGATAGCAGTATCTATTAGAAAAGCTACAGAAGATTATGCACCACTAGCAGAAGGTGGTGAAGCTCATTGGGAAGTTTTAGAAAGGATACTCTTTCTGTATGCCAAATTAAATCCAGGACAAGGATATGTACAGGGTATGAATGAAATTGTTGGACCTATATATCATGCATTTGCTTGTGACCCTGACCAAAACTGGAGAGGTAATCATTGAAAAATACACTTTTAAATTCTTCATATTTCACATTTACATATTTCTTATAGAACATGCAGAAGCAGATACATTTTTTTGCTTTACCAATCTGATGAGTGAGATCCGTGACTTCTTTATAAAATCACTGGATGAAGCTGAGTTTGGAATAAATTCGATGATGGGTAAGCTCACAACTCAAGTCAAAGTTAATGACCCTGAAGTTTGGATGCGTTTGCATCAACAAGAATTATGTCCACAATACTATAGCTTCAGGTAAGCTAATAGAAATAATTTTCTTTTTTTAGAAATTATTATTTTTATAAATAAAAATTACCTTCTCACTAGATGGCTAACGCTTCTTCTCTCACAAGAATTTCCATTACCCGATGTCATGAGAATTTGGGATTCTCTTTTTGCTGATGAGAATAGATTCAGTTTTTTGATACATATTTGCTGTGCCATGATTTTGTAAGTATCTTTTGTTGCAATAAATTTTAGTCTCAAATATGAATATAATTTAAGCATGTGAAAATTTTCAGACTCTTGAGGGACCAATTACTTGCTGGAGACTTTGCTACAAATGTTAAACTTTTACAAGTAAGTTATATTTCCTTTATACCAGATAGAAAATTAAAACTGAATGTAAGATATCCTTTGAAATATTATTGAATTTAATGCAGTAATGTTTATTCTGATTTTGTTTTAGAATTTCCCTTCGGTTGACATCCAAATAGTACTTTCTAAGGCAGCTGCATTGGCAGGCAAAAGTCTGAACTCGTCGTAACGTGTAATTGTGCTGTTTCATAAAGAATTGAAAGTATAAACGAAACGTTTGGAATGGAGTGCTTAAACATCCTTCAAAGGTATATATTCCTAATGCTGTTATTCCCTTTGTTTCTTCTTATTTCTCTCATTTTCTCATTTCTACAATGCAAATTATGATCTTACACATAGGCCTGAACATCCTTACGCGAACAACTTATCAGAACTAAAAGAGTTGTTCTAAATGGTTCGCATAGATATATATATATATATAGATATAACGTAAATATCGTATTACGTGTAAGAATCGTTGAAAAGTAAAATGATTTAAACAACGTTTTATACTCCCAAAATACAAAAATTTCTCCATTTGTATGTATCTGGGAGGCCGCGATTGGTAGAATCTGAATTTGGCTCTCTGTTTTTTTATTAATCGAGATAAAGAGACTCATTTAACCCTTAACAAGAAATGAAGTGAGTTCTAAACTCAATGATTCTTATCGCATTTCTGCAGATATATTTAGTTATTTGTTATTGATAAGATTTATACTTAAGTATTTTTTCTTTATTTTTCTTCCTAGAAAATTGATTGCACTTTAGCATGTTTAAATTTATATAAATAAGTGATTTTAATAATTTTATGTAAATTAAATATTAAAAGGATGTTACATTAAAAAAATTTTAAGTTACAGTATCGTCATTAATCTTATTATTATCATTATTATTTTCTTTTCTTTTGATTGAATGATTCGATTAAGATATATACATATAAATAGCAATAAAAGAAAGGAGCAAGTTTACTTTTACAAAGTAGACATTTTGAATAAAAAGTACTTTTGTTAAGGGTTAAGAAAAACATAATAACTGTGCTGTGAATGAAAAATTCAGCCATATTAAAGATCTAACCTTTGTTATGTCCAAAAAAAGAAAAAAAAACGAAAGGAACAAATGTTTGGATATTCAAAAAAGCATTTATTAGTAAGTTGAGATTTCATAAAAATTTCTTAACGAAAAAAGTGTGAAAGATAATCTAGTAGTTATTAAATAATTACAAGAGCGCATAAAGAAAATAAAAGATGTGCGAATGCGTCTGTAATACTGGCTGATTCGACATACATTTTGTAATCATTAAACACCAATATTATTATCGTTTGTACGCGCAATAATTAAGTACTGTGTTTAAGTGAAATATTATATTTTGTAATCTTATTTTTGTAATGACCTGCGTCGTTTGTTCTGCGTTTATAAAATAAAAAAATGTTATATTTGCATAAATTGTTTTCTTTACAATTCTATATATATTCTATAACCCACCTTTTCTGTCTGTTTATATCAGACTTTGAAGTTTTGCGATTTGTTTTATTTATTAACTTGCGAATGCTTTACCATTTGAGTATCACTTTCGACGTTATCGATTGAGTATAGAATAAGATTACATCGCCAGCAGTGGTCGAAGTAGGAACTAATGATAAGCAATAAATAAAATGAATTGAAACTAGTTAAAAAATTAGTTAAGAACATATGAAATTTTAAGCGAAATTGTATAAAAAAAATATCCGCGAAATAACTTTCGAAAATTCTGAAAATTGACATCAAATTCCAAGAATTATCGACACATTGTTACCATCTTCAAGATTGTATACGCTTTGAACCTTTACAAATTTTTTTATTCGTGCGGTAAATTTTCCGCTCTTAAATTTTCTTGGAAAATAATACCATTTCCAGGAACTTCAGAAGATTTCGAATACTTTCTATGCTGTTTTATTCTCTTAATATTCGCCAATTTTTATAGCTTATTCCTTAAACTAACGGAAGTTAAAAAGGATTTGACGATTGTGGATGTTGGTGGGATTTTAAACAATTAAATGCTTCGCCAATTTGCAGTAACCGTACAATTGTACAATAAATTCATCATTCTCTGTACAATAATTTGTGTAATTATGTAATTATGTATGCGATGATTTGATCCTGCAGATGTATCGATAGAGCCAAATCAACTCTTGTCATGCGAAAATGATTAAAAACTTGTATGTTTGAACGGCGCAGGGTTTTGCCGCTCATTTTCTGATCACCGCTACGAACCTGGTTTCGGCCAACTTCGTACGGCGTCGTCAATATTCGGCGGCGTTCGAATGATGCTGATTGGTTCGCTATATACACGCTATATTCCACGAATTTGAAAGGATTCATTCAAACACATATTAATATTAATTTATTGTTACAGATAGCCGCTAATATTTGTTACTCTGTGATAAACTATTAGGATGGCTGTGGTTTCGCTTTATTAAAATAAATGCATACTTTGTATAGGAAATGAAGGGTTTAACGAAAAAAAGAAAATTGTAAATACTATATATAAGATTATAAGTAAGAATATAATAAGAAATTAAGACAAAAAATATCTTAATAAGTTTAATGTCATGAAGTAGAAGAAGATGAAGATGGAAGTAAAGCTATATATGTAGCAATCAAACTTCGCGAATCTACAATCTACAAAATTCGATTTCCATATTATTTAATACGATTTATATATAAATCAACAATTTTGAAATTTCCAATTTCTTTATCACGAGTAAAAATGTTATTTCAATATCATGGTTCCTATACATATCTAGAATTTATGAATATCCACATGGATCGCAAAAATATCCCATCATAGTTAAAAATAGATCGAACTTCATAGATGAAGATTCAACAAAATTGAATCAACGATTCAAGACTTGTCTACCATCTTGAAATCCTTGTCTCCGATCTTTCACCACGTCCATAAGATTCTATTCGAAAGAACGGGTCCTGGTTTCGTTGGAGAGTGGTCGAACCGGTTGTTCCAAGGCATGCCTTCAACTTACGACAACCTATCCTGGAAATTCCCGTGCTGTTGCATTCGTACGAACGTTAAACAAGATAAAGAGATGCCCCAATATCTGTGCCCTCATAGGCGGAGTCAAATGATGGAATCCACAATGACCTCTAGCTCGCGGTTCACGGATTTATTATCAAACTCGAAACATAAAACGCGGATATAAATTAACGTGGACAGTCTTATTACAAGCTCCGGGATCAAATCTAACTTTATATTATACATACCTATATAATAGAAATCGTACTATATATTATGTACATATTTATATGTATATATATATATATATATATAGGATATCCTAATCTAAAAATAATAATTTCGTACACGTTTTCTAAAGAGGGCATATGAACATGCTGTTAGTTTCATACATGATCCATCTCATTTATCTCATTTCTTTTATAAAAATATATCCTATCTTTCATCCAGCAACTCAGATCAACGTGTATTTTTGCAGTCTTCAAATAATTTCCGTAACGTGTTTCGCGAGAAACGAATTTATTGCTGAAGTTAATTTGTACAATTTTTTTTTTTTACTTATCAAAATTTACAATCAATTCTCACATTGAGAATTTTGAGTAATTTTTTCTGGCGCGGTACAGTGACATGGCTAATTATTTACAATAAGTTAGTACTTATTATAGATGTGTATAATTTATAAGTAAATAATTTGATTAAGTAAATACTATTTGATATAAATATCTAATTAAATCTAGAGCTTAGGTCGTCTAACGGGTAGTTTCTCTTTAGCCTGCGGATTTGATCCGACGTATCGAGTAATCCAGTAATTAGGGGGTTTCGATGATTGGTGACTCTAATATTTTTTCTTTTTTTTTAAATTTGTACGATGGAATAGATATTCAGGATGGCACGACACTTATTGTCCATTGATTATTGTACCTTGCGCGCAGCAAGATAGTTCCTGTACCTATGCTTTACCAAGTTCTCATCGTTCGCTGTCAACCAGAACGTACCATTTGTACATCTGAAATTCATTTGACATTGTTGGCAAATCTATTCCTGGCCATCTGTATATAGGGTGCTCGCTAATGTCACCATTAATTCGGTGGTTCTCTATGAAGAACAAATTGAAAATATAAAATAGAATTTACTTATCCGACGCTTCACTTTCGAGGAGATCGACTTGAAAAATTTGTCAATCCGCGAACTGGACAAGAATCAGAATAATTCTACGTACGTGAGAAACGCGGAAACGTAAAGCGAAATTGTATTCCACATTTTCAGGTAATTTGTTCATGTTGCATCGCCCCCTTGCCAATTTACTTATCCGACGCTTCATTTTCGAGGAGATCGACTTGAAAAATTTGTCAATCCGCGAACTGGACAAGAACCAGAATAATTCTACGTACGTGAAAAGCGCGGAAACGTAGAACGAAATTGTATTCCACATTTTCAGATAATTTTTTCATGTTGCATCGTCCCCTCGCCAGTTGTATTATACGTACAATTAGCCTTGTATCGTGCCTTGTGCAGTAAACGTTATATCGAATTTTTCGCTTTATGTCACGATACGTATAATTCGCGAGCGATTGCAGTTAATTAAAGTTATCGGGAAACTTCGATAATTAACGCAGTTTGATGTTGAACGAATTCGTACAAGAAATTATCTTAGATAGAAGACTAAAAAGGATACACCCAACGGATCTCACTAAGGACGTAGCCTAGTAAACGCGATGATGGAGCCCCACTGGGGGTAACCATCCACATGTTATATTTAATCCATAAGCTATACCATTTTATCAAATGTCCTACTGGACAAATTGTAAAATTTAAATGAATAAATTATTTAAAAAAAAAAAAAAAGGAAATTATCCGGCAGCCGCCCAATGTTTGTACCCGACATGTGCGCTTAGCTGCGTTGGTTTCAGCTTAATACCTTTTCAATGGTCAAGTGACGCCGTCTCAACTCGGGTTTCTTCGAAGTACGAAGTGCTATTTTTTTTGTTAGGGCGAAGTTAGGATAATTTGCTGAGGCAAATTCGGTCGTAAAATTTTCCGGACTTACTACACGTGCAGTGACAAAGGTCCCTCGAAGGTACGACAGTTGCGACATAATTACCATGCAATAAAATTAATCCCGTTTAAATGCGGTTTGAAAACTTCGTGTACCTTTTGGTACACGAAGGAAAAGTGATGAACTAAGCCTCCATTGAGAATAAACGTATCTTATCTTTTACCGTAGTCAGGCAACTTTCACAAATTTCATCTTTGGCAGGGCCTTACCATCTTTTTTTTTTTTTTCTCAATATTTTTTATTACGATCTTTTGTACCTTGCTGTATGGTATTTTTAGTTTACTAATATTTTCGACGCTACAGCGACGCATAAAGTGCGTCCGCACGAGCATGTTCATTACACTACCAGACTGCGTATTCTTATGTAAATTTATGTTGTTGCGAATGCAATTGAAAAAATTCATTTGAAATCGCGGCGTATTAAAGATCATAACTATACTCCACTTCGGATAATTTATACGTATATTGGCGCGTATCGTACACATTTTTTAAGATAATTTAGATTTATTTGATTCATTCGATCGATGATTGAAACGATATGATTGATCAGTCTACCAGATAACGATTACCTCGGCTATAAATTATATACGAGAAAAAGGAATTTATATCGCGCAATGTATTGTTTGCATACTTGACTTGATAATCACGTCCATAAATTTCGTTAACATTCTGTTAATTTCTTTGCTTGCCTATTAACCGATCGTAACATTTTATGATTATACCAAATACATAATAAACGTTTAGGGGATGGGTATATTCGAATTTCGTGACATTTATTATTCGACTATTTAATTTTCACACCTTCATCTGCATTAAACCTTTCTTGTATGATGATATGGTATTGTTTAAAATAAAATTTTACGATATCTGCTTGAAAGAGGTATATATGCCGCATTGTATCGGTGCACGACGATATTATTAATAATTTCACAGAAATAACGAGTTAAATAACACAAACGAGAATGATATTTAATCCTTCGCTTTCCGACTTTTGTTTTATCCTTCTAGATTTATCGAATTTTCTATAGCATTGATCTATTTCGATTAAACGTAACGATCGCCCAGGTATAATATTCGCAGGAGTACAATTTTTTCATGAGCTCCATGAAGACAAAGGGCTCTTAGTTATAAATTTTACACAGGAGCAATAGTTTACACAAGAACCACGGAAGCTAAATATCATAAATAAGAATGATATTTATGACACTTACTCCTTTGTTTTCCAAATAACGGTTCCAATACATTCCACAAGCTGTATCAGTACGACTTCTTCTTTATCCTTATGGATTTATCGAATTTTCTATAGCATTAATCTATTTCGATCAAACGTAACAATT